>OU893333.1:2500-1202500 GCA_918026875.4 Diatraea saccharalis
GATCCAACCCTGGCCAACCTCTTTAAGACCCGAAAACTGCTACCACGAACCGCTATGAGTGTATCATCGGCATAGCATATTACACTCATTCGTGGCAGCAATCGTCCTCTGATGGCCCAATCGTAGCCTAGGTTCCACAGGAGCGGTCCAAGGACCGACCCCTGTGGAACACCCCGGACCATGTCTCTGGCCATTAAACGACCCTCCGATCCCACATATAGTATTTTTCGATCTTGCAGGTATTGCCTGATGATCCTACAGAGATACTCAGGGAATCGGTGGTATCGCATAGCATCCTCTATACAGCAGTAAGGGAGAGAGTTAAAAGCGTTAGCGATGTCCAGAGAGATCGCGATAACTCTCTCCCCCTTGCTAGTAGCCTCTTGCGAGAATGTCTTGAGCCTCAATATGGCGTCAACGGTGGATCTTGCCCTCCTAAAGCCATATTGATTCTCCGAGAGATCAGGACCCACGTTCTCCAAATGTTGGGACAATCTATTTGCGATGATTTTTTCAAATATCTTGCCAACTTCGTCAAGGAGAACAATAGGTCTGTAAGCGCTCGGAGAATCAACAGGTCTCCCTTCCTTAGCTAGAAGGCATAACTTGCCGCGTTTCCAGATAGTCGGAAATATGCCATTCGATAGACACGCATTAAAGAGGCCCCCGGTGTGTTCCCCTAGGTATTTAAAGACAATAGGCAGGATCTTGCCTGGAACACCACCAGGACCTGGCGCCTTCTTTTTATGTTTCCATCTTTCCAAGGTGTCCTCAAATTCCTCTTGGGATACTAATGGAATTTCCCAGTTGTCATTTGGCTCCACCAAGGGTAATGACATTCTCGGCTCTAGTTCCGGGACTGTAGAGGGGAACAACCCATCAAGAACTCGACTCAGAAGTGAAGGGTCCATTGAATCCGTGGGGGGTGCACGTTGTTTGAATTTATTTCTTATCATGCGATATGGTCTGCCCCACGGATCATTGTTCAACTCATCAAGATATGCACTCCAAGCCGCATTCTTGGCTTTGCATATCTCGACTTTAAGAGCCTTTTTGGCTACATTATAAGCCCTAGAGAGGCGGTCTTCCTCATCCATAGCTCTGTATCGACGCCGCCTAGACCTGTTAAGAGCTCGTTTGGCTCTAAGGCATGTAATCCTCAGAGCATTGAGTTCATCACTCCACCAGTAGACTTGTTTTCTGGTGGGGACTGACATTACTCTGGGCATCGACGTAGCACAGATCTCTTTAAGAGACTCCTCCAGACGTGTTGCCATCGCATTGACATCTGTGTCAGTGGGAACCTCTTCAGGAAGTACCCAAGCCTGCACTATGGAGGCCTCTACCAGTAGTTCTCGATCTAATTTGGTCAACGCCCATTTGGGGAAATATGTAAGTGTATTCCCAGAATGGGCGGACTGAGCGAAGACTCCTGGGTCCGACATAATTTCGAATCGAATATACCTGTGGTCAGACATAGTATAGGTGTTGGTAATGACCCTCCAGTTGCAAAGCCTGGGGGCCACTTCGGGAGTAGTGAAGGTGAGGTCCACAATAGAACCTCCTCCCGGTCTGACACAGGTATATTCTCTACCTCGATTCATCAGCTCCAGGCCCAAGGTGCCAGCCCACCTAACGACAAACTCGCCTTTCGTCGTGTTTCTAGGGGAACCCCATGCGGTGTGCTTCGCATTGAAGTCCCCCAGAATGATCATCCGTCGTTGACGGTGACGACGAACCACTTCTAAGATGCGGCCAATCCACACTTCATAGGCGACTGCCTGGGTGTTCGGCGAAAAATATACGGCTATGAGTGTGAATTCTCCCCATTCAGCGACTACATAACCCGAACCACTCTCCTTACTTATTAGTGGAGGAGAATAGTATGCGGTACGGGGAGTTAATATTGCCACACTACTGTCCATATCTTTAACCCAGTTGGTGTGCGAGGGCACAGAATATGGTTCAGCGAATACGGCAAGGTCGATTGCTGATTCCGCAATTGTTTGCAGCAGGAGGTCTTGGGCTCCTGCTGCATGGTTAATGTTTCCCTGGAGACAATTTATCGTTCTGTGGAACATTGGGGAGAAGTGCCTGTATCGTTCCCGTCCTGTAGCTCGATCGTCTCCATGGGTGTAGGCAAGCTCCGCTTGGCCACTTTAGTAGGTGGCGAGCATTGTTTGCTTCCCATGATGTGGGAGGAGGGGACCCCGGCGTCTGCACACACGACGCACTTACGGGTTTCACTAGTACAGCTCGCTGCTATGTGTCCCTCCTCTCCACATTTATAGCACAGTCTAGCTCTGTCAGTGCTAGAAGGGCAAGTCTGTCGGGTATGACCCAACCCCATGCATCTATAACAACGCATGGGGAGGGTATCTAAGACTTTTACCTGAACAGACGACCAACCTATAAGGAGTCTTCCACCAGTTGCTATGGCCTTTGCTGTAGTAACGGGGCACTTGATAACAGCGGTGCCCATGCCATCTTTGTTCCTCCTAATAGGGCCAACTTTTACATTATCCACGGCACAGCCACCCTTGCTGGCTATGGATTCTGCGATTTCTTGACCGTCTAGTGAGTCATCCAGTCCGGAAATTCGTATATCGACGGTTTTTATGGGCCTGGTGATCTTGGCCTTATCTCCGAAGAAAGTTTGGAGATGTTCCGCTAGCTGGTCAGCCTTTTCGCCACTGGTGGCACCCGGGATCTCCAGTTTCCTGGCCCCAGTGGCAGTAGGTCTGACTCTAATGCCGTCGATATTGAGGTCCTTAAGTTTAATTGCCCGCCTTGCCTCCCCGATTGCCTGAGAATAAGAGAGGCCTTTTTCGCTGGCCTCTGGCGATATTGTTATGATTACCGCAGAGGAGCGTGGAGTCGACAGCTTAGGTTTCTTAGTCTTAGCTTTAGTTTGACCTTTGCCAGCCTGAGGGCCAGCTGAGGTTTTAGCATTACCCCTGTTTGTGTTTGATGAAGAAGGTGGCACCATGGTTATTTTCGCCTGTGTCGAGGATGCCTTCTTCTTAGCCTTCTTTTTGGTAACAGTTGTCCACTCTGATTCCCGTTGAGAAGGAATTGGGACAGAGGGACGGGAGGCAGAAGAAGGGGAGGCAGTTTGTGCAGGTGTTAATGCACTAGTGCCAGCCTTCTTCTTCTGTTTCTTGGCCTTCTTTTTTGAGGTAGGCACAGTAGGCTCAGGTGTCGTTTTATTGACAAGAGATGGTGCCTGTGTAGCCTGTGCTGCCTGCGAATATGACATCGTCTCAACAGATTGTGAGGGTGTCTGCTGCTTTTTCTTTTTATCCGACGCTAGCGGTGGTCGGATATTTGGTTTCGGCAGCAGGCGACCTTCAAGTCCTTCTAGCCTGGCGTTTACTATATCGCCAGTAGTTCGGATCACTTGAGATTTAAGTTCTTCAAATAGTCTCGTGAATTCCGAACTACTAATTTGCGTTACCTCATTGTGGTCAACCATAATAGGTTGACTTTTAGGAGGCTTGTTTCGTCCTATACTAAGCTCCTTTACCTTTTCATTAAGGGAAGCAACCCGCTTCTGCAACTCATCAACGGTTTGGGCCAGAATATGATTCTGGTCCTCTAGACTCTTGATGTGTTGCGGAGTGTTCCTATTGAGAAGCTTTCGGAAGAGATTCTCGAGGTTGATCGTCGCGTCCTTAAAGGCCTTTTGACAAGTGCCTTTGATGTTGCCACTCTTCCTGGAAGTGTCCTTGATCAGGGTAAGCCATCTGACCGCTTCTACTGCCATACGATCTTCTGAGTCTGCCTCGATGTTTGCTAAAACTTCACGTGTAGGCTCAGAGTCTTGTTTCGACTTTCGGTAACGAAGGCGACCGGATTGTATGGAGGTCAAGGATTGACCACCGTCAGTATCTGTACAACTCGATCCCCGTTCATAGTCTGAGACTCTCATTTGGGCTTTGGCCAAACCTAATCCCATTGTGCTACCATCCCCAAGCCTAGATTTGGGAGTTCTCTTATTTTTTCCCCGTCGTCTGGGATCCGGTCTTTGAGAGCCCTCCTCACTTCCGTCAGTGTTACTGTCCGTTGCTGACGACGAAACCCGGTGGCGCTTTTGTCCTGCAATAGCAGTTGGAGTGGGGATTTGATCCACTGGAGGCTCAGGCATCGACGTACTAGGTGTGTTATACGTCGGGTCCGTAATCTCCTTTCGTGAACTAATAGGTGTAGTTCCCAATCTCGACTGACTTCTTGTCGTTCGTCTGTCTGAAGGCGTTTCATTAATGGTAGTAGCAGTAGTGAGTACTAGTACTAGGAGTACTGCTGCCACGAACCTTCCCTGGTCTAATCGATAGTTTTAACGATTTATCAGTTTTGATAGGCGTCTTCTCTACATCCGACCCAGATTGTGCAGAACCATAGGCGTTGAGGTCACTGCACGAGGAATGAATTCCTCTCCTATAGTCGATACTTTGTTCCCTGGCATGGCTTGCGTTGGCAGAACTACTTCTGCTGCCAGGTTTGTTTGGACTACGGTCTCGTTCATCCGAATCTCTCCGCGCTCTTCCGCCTACGCTAGGCCCCCTCCGCTCGTCCACGCCCGAGCTAAGCCTACTGTCATCTAAAGGTTTTTTAAAATTTAAATTTGAGTTCTCCATAGCTAATCCCACGAGTAGAACGGTTTCGTGGTCCACCCGGGCAGAGCCGACATACCCGGGTAAGGCTAGGGTTGTGAAGGTGGGGGTCGCCTGTTCCCCACCTCCAGAGGACGCGTCGCGACTGGGAAAAGCCCCCAGCCACAAACCCCTCGGCCGCGTCTACCTTGGGCTGGCTGATTTTTTATTGAGGTTGTCTCCTCTTGAGGCCACCCAACTAAGGGCAGCCCCCGCCCCGGCCCCACAGTAGTAAGGTAACGGGGTCGGCCGGTGGTTGCTGACAATCAGCACCCGCCGCTCATGACCACCATGAGACAGCGGGCCCACCGCCCTCGCTGGCACGGCCGCTTCCCGGGATACCCAGGGCGCCCGTCCAGCCCGAACCGCGCCGCCGCTGCCCGACTTACCGTCGGGGCGCCGGCCCGGAGCCCACACTGCGAGACTTCTCGCACAACGGAGACAGAACTCCGTTTGCCCACTCGTATTCTGACATCAGCCGTGGCGGCTCAAAGATGCTTTGAGCGGCCACGTTGCCCGGGGTGCACCGCGAGGAGGTTGTCAGACATCGCGAAGGGTGAACATCTTTTTGTGCGTGCTCCGTCGAAATAAATTCGAAAGAGTGGGTTTTTCGCGTGGACCCCCATTGAATTGTACACCAATAGACTCGTAACCACAAGACCTACACGGGGACGTATCGTTTACGTGATTCCGACAATTTTTGTGAAAGTTATTCGCGAAAAACTGTTCTTCGTTGTCGCCATCTTGTCGGACGCGGCCCCTTCGAGTTGTGTTAGTTGGCTGTGACACATAAACTGTGATACCCTATAGTGACTGTGTTATTTAAAGACCTCAACAGTGCATAGGTGTGATCTTTTGTGAAGATGGAGCGATGTAGAACCGGATAGAACCTGAGCTATGACGCCTTTTACGAGTGGGAACGTTCCTCGGTTAGGATTATCTGGTTCTCGCCTCATGTAACAACCAACGTGTGCGGCGCGGGCGGTTCATCATTACCACCAAGACAGCGATTTGGAGTGAGTGCTGGGACCGATATGGAGGCCCCAATGCACGAGACGGAGCGACCTTACGGGAGACGATAATCCATGCCACTAAGGTATTCATTTGGACGACACGTAGGGCTCCGCCCCCGCTCCGAATTCAGGTACTTTGCTGCTTTTGGGATTTGTGATTCATAGACGCCATTTTGTAGTCCATCCTAACATCCTAACATCGAAGAAACGAACGAGATTTTCTTCTAGATTTTAGCATCGACGAAACGAACCAAATTATCTATTATAACATCCTAACTCCGATGCAACGAATGAACTTTACTATCCTAACACATCCTAACATCTATGTGCAACCCGTGTTAGGATTGCATTATTGAGAACTATTAACGACGCAATATACAAACAAATTGGAAACATCTATCGACTGGATTTTTATTCTACAACTTAACATCGATGAAACAATTTAATTTTTTTTTTTTATAACACCTTAACTCCGATGCAACAAGCGAACCTTACTTACCCTAACACCCTAACATGGACTGCGGATGGGAGCCGCTCTGTTAGGATCCACTCTATGACGCAATGTACATCTTAGCACCTACGTGCAACGCGTTGTTAGGATCGCAATATTGTAAACTACGTAATGGTCCAACACACAAGTAAACATGAAACATCTAACGATTGGACTTACACAAATTCATCGGATCAACATATTAATGAAGATAATTACACACTACAACATGGAGTGCGACGAGCGACGTTTCGGCCCCAAACCTTTTGGACTTTGTGGCCTTGACCTAGACTGGGGACTCTTCGGACCGTCCTTTGTTGCGTATACTGCTGCTGCCATGCCCCTACCCTCGTGAGTCGGCCGGGTCCACCGATGTGTGGCCCTATGGCTTCGTGTGTGCGACTGGACTGCAGAGGCGCACCGCGTGCCTTTCTGCCGTGAGCATTGCTGCCCTGCCTCCTGTTCCCGCGGGCTTGCTGGCCCCATCCACGTGAGACGCTCCGGCGACCGCGTTGTGGTTTGGCGAGGAAGGCGCAGTTGTGTGTACTATTATTGGATGTGAAGCTGGGACTCCCTGGACCTGGCTACTTTCTTACGACCCCGCGGACAATGAGGTTTGGAGTTTAGCTGAACGCGCTTTTTGAGCTTACTTCATTTCATATACTAATCAGTGCCTAATAATCATTTTTTTTTTATTTTCTTTATTATTATTCACTAACTTATGATAATCATTATTGCATTCTATATCCAGTCTGTATACCAATGCCGTAATTATTACCACCTAGTCTAGACATTAATTCACATACATTATTATGTAATATTGGCTGTCGTTGGTTTAAATCGGCATTTTATTTTTTAGCTTGTCAACATTGTTAAAATCATTGCAGTATTAGTCTGTGTACCATTCAACCATTGGGCTAGCCAAGTGACTGGGCTAGCATTGTTAGCTTTGCAATAGAAACCAAATTTTGTTCAGTTCGATCAGTGTTGATAGCATGAGGACGATCCGAACATCTTGGTTGTTAACATCATTTGGATCGGTTGAGAGGGTTCGGAACATTTAAGACCGATAGTATCGTTCCGACGGTTCGGATTGTTCGGAACACCTAGGATTGTTCCGTTTGTTTGGATGTTTCGGATCGTTCTGATTGCTCGGAGTGGTTAAGATCGTTAGAATCACACGTATTAGTTAGAATGGTTCGAATCGGTTAAACCAACAAAGATGCTACATTGTTGGGATACTACACTTGTTAAACATGTATGTACTTATCAATTGCCATTTATAATTATGCGAAATGTAATCAATTAATCAAATTAACAATCATTATTTACACCAATTTATATTCATATTTGTACATATAACATAAGTTACCGCGGTAATGTAAATAACCAACCAATTTGATGTACACATAGTCTTTTATTATTAAGCATTTGATCCTATCTAAATAATCATTTTAATGAACCATTTGTATATAATTAATTAGCAATCATGTACATATTGTGTTATTATTATTAAGCATTTGACCCTATGTAAATAATCATTTAAATGAACCATTTGTATATAATTAATTGCTAGCGATCGCTTTTCTATTTATTATTTAAAAACCAATTTAATTTCAACTATAACTCAATTGAGTTCATATGACAATCATATTGTGTATGCAAATAAACAACCAATGTTATGTATATATAGTTCCATTATTATGAAACATATGATGTTATGCAAATAATTATCTCAAACATTTCATGTAAATAACTTAATTAAGCTCATATGACCCTTTTTAATGTCAATTAACCAATTGTATATAATCAATCACTAGTGACCGTTTTTGCAATAAAGCGGCTTAATCATTTTAAAATCAAAATATTCAATCAAAATCAACTTAGTTGTACATATTAATCATTACTTATAAGTCAGTTAATGGTAATTGTGTTATATTAATCAGGTGTACATATGGATCCAACTTGATAATGATTGATTGTCTTTACGAGCTACCATGGTAGCATTACTTAATTCCAATAATTAATATTGTACATATGATTATATAACCGATACTAAGATCATAAGTGTAGAGAACGATCTGAACCTCTTAGCGTAGAGTGTAGCATTGCATTCGGAGCTATCAATAGGGTTAGCCGTGTTCGGACCTTGTATTGTAGCCCATGTTCGGATGCGTTAAGATCCATGTTAACATTTGGACCCGTAAGACCTCAGGTTGTCCGGAACTGTTAAGTTCGAGCGTACTGGTAGAATCGTGAATAATGTTCGGGCCTGCTAACTTTGTTCGGAACACTCGCTTATTCAGATGGCTCCGATGATTTAGATCGTTCAGATTACTCCGGACAAATAGGATTGTTCGGACTGTTCCGATGGTTCGGATTGTTTGGATTGCTCGGAACATATAAGATCGTTCGAATGGTTCCGACTGTTCCGATCGGTCTGAGCAGTTAATTGTTAGAATTGTACGGATCTACTTGGATGTACTGACACTCATTAGTAATCACTGTTATTAATAATTTTTACCAACTTTTACACTCAATTGTACTTTTAATTTTAATTTGTAAATCAGTTTTACAAAAAAAAAAAAAAAAAAAAAAAAAAAAAAAAAAAAAAAAAAAAAAAAAAAAAAAAAAAAAAAAAAAAAAAAAAAAAAACATGAACCATTTATGTTAATTGCATGAACCATTATGTAAAACCTGATCAGAATAACAACCACTTATGTAAATTAGATATTAAAGACAACCATTTGTATTAAACCTATTATTTTTATATGAACCATGTATGATAACAATTGCACATGTAATTTAGATTAAGTCAGTACATCAAATAACCATCTTTAGTTACTTCGCCGGAATTTTTCGGAGTTGAATCATTACCATCGATTATTTCGACCATCTTAAATCGTGGAATT
The DNA here is from genome assembly GCA_918026875.4 of Diatraea saccharalis. NCBI lineage: Eukaryota > Metazoa > Arthropoda > Insecta > Lepidoptera > Crambidae > Diatraea > Diatraea saccharalis. The sequence continues at coordinate 11,568 of OU893333.1, forward strand.
TCTTAAATTAAAATCATTAAGCCCCTACGGGGGCCCCCTCGGACTCCAAATAACATCTTGTCGGAGCCGAGGTTTTTGTACCGTATAATACGGGAGTTGGTTCCGCGAAGGCGAATGCCTACACCAACTATTATCGCGTGTTAACACCAAGACGGTTCGGCCGACTCCGCTCCCCGCATTGCCGCACTTTGGCGCGGCCGGTGCGGGAAAGGGAGACGGCTTATTACCGTCCGCGCACATTATTACCCAGGGCGACCACCGACCCCCTACCTGGGGAGTCGGTAACATCTTGGATTATTAAGTTGATTATTTTCTTGCTAATTATACTTTTCACACCTTTGCCATCTTAAATTCCAGGTCATATGGACCATTGCTTTTAGTAATTCTGCGTATTTTCATATCCAATTAGAGTCGCCCTGGCACGGCGTGGTAGTTCCAACAATCATTGACTCCGCCGCTTTCATTCGGGAGGACTCTGTGATCGCCCCCCCGTGCCGCGGCCGCCGCCTTTTCGGTGGCGGGCGCGGGGCGGGGGGGCGGTTTCCGGGACTTCCCGACTAATTCTTATCATTTCATCTTATATTTCATCGGTGTCGGTGCCCTCGGCGCCCGGCGACCCCAACCTCCTCTCTGGGTTGGGGATGTCGGACGGCGGGGGGACCCCTCTTGCGGCACCATATATATTTTTACTCATGCATATTTATTATCATATATATTTTTCATATCATCTATATAATTATATATTCTTTCCTATCTCGGGGAGTGGAGGCCTGGGTCCATCAAGAAGTTCGCCGACCTCGCTCCCTTCTCTTCCGCGCCTCCCCTGTTCTCCAGGGGTTGGTACGATCCCCCCTCACAAGGGGGATCTAAAGCATTATTTTCAGTGTCCCATAACTAAAATCAATTCAGCTTTCGGAAAAAAAAAAAAAAAAAAAAAAAAAAAAAAAAAAAAAAAAAACCAAACCTAACCTAACCTAACCTAACCTTTTTTTTTTTTTTTTTTTTTTTTTTTTTTTTTTTTTTTTTTTTTTTTTTTTTTTTTTTTTTTTTTTTTTTTTTTGACGCTGAAGGAAATGCATGAAATTACGCATACCCGCTACACCACAGCGCGTGGCTCCACGGGTGATGTGGGACGCCTCCTGTGGCCCCACCCCCGAAGGGGCTAGACAAGAAACCGGGGCCTACCCACTAAAACTCAGCCGATGTCCCTCGCAAGGAAGGCGATGCCACGGGATCGGCCCTGAGGCCATACACCGCGCGGTACCGCCCCCATAACGGACCCGCCCAGAACGGGGCGGGTTCCCTCGCGGGTTAGGGCGGGACGGCTCAGGAGACATTCGAGACGTACGCCCCCCAGACAGGGCAAGGAGGCGTGCAATGCCGACCAGCGCGCAAACCGGCCAGCTGCCCCCGACTAGAAACTAGAGATGCGCGATTGTGCAATCTCCAGTCTCTTACCCATCTATTGGGAAGACCCACACAGGCAGAGCCCTTATCGTGGATCCCCCCCCCCGTGTGACCGCAGCTCCACTGGAGTACGGCCCGACCACAGCCCTAAAAAGGGGCGCTATCAGGCCTCATCTACCAGCTCCGCTGCTCCTCTCTGCGCGGCCCCAGACTCGACAGTTGCCCGACCCGGACGCCACTCACACACATGGTGTGAATGGTGGCCGAGCCCGACAGCCAAGACTGGGGCCGCATGAGGAAATCCCCTCACCTACGAAACGCAGGTCGTCTCCTCAACTCCTCTCACTAACCGTGACACAGGCGCACCCGGCAGACGTAACCCTGCCAGGGAACCAGTCAACGGTTAGCCGCTCCAGTTGCCCCCCCTCCAACGAATAGACCCGCTAATGCGTGTCCATTACATTGGAGAAGTCACCAACCGGTTCCGCACGAGCAGTATGAGGCACGGGAACCAGCCACGGCCTCACCCTCTTGGGTGGTGGAGAGCACCTCCTGCTCCCCATTATGTGCTCAGCGGGAAGTGACGCCGCTGCGCAGACTGCGCAACGCATCCTTCCGCGGCACTCCGCCACCTTGTGCCCCTCTTTACCGCACCTGAAACAGAGTCCAGATCTATCGGTTTTGGAGGGACACACCCTCCGCACATGTCCAACGCCCATGCATTTAAAGCAACGCATGGGCTTGGGCTCCACCAACTGCACCTTGGCTGATGACCACCCTATCCGTAGTCTGCCCTCTCTAGTCAGCCTATTAGCAGCTCCCACCGGGCACCTAACCAGAACCAAGTTAAGGCCGTCCACACCCTCAATGAACGGACCTATTACCAGCTGGTTTGCAGGACAACCACCTTCACTTGCAATTGCGGCCTTCACCTCCTCAGCGCCAATCGATTCGTCAAGACCTGTTATGCGCAGGTCGGCACGCTTAATAGGTCTTGAGATTACAACGTCCTCCCCAAGTAAGCTGCTGAGCTTACTCGCCAGTTGATCAGCCTGTGCCTCACTTCCTGCTCCCGGGACTTTCAGTAGTTTGGCCCCTGTTGCAGCCGTCCCAAATTTAATCTCCGGGATCCCTATCTCCGAGAGAGTAATTCCTCGCTTGGCTCTTACCAACACATCCTTGTAGGTGATGCCCTTTGCCTCCGCCTCTGGAGGTATGGTCAGCATCACCGCTGTGGTCGTCACCTCTTTAGCCTTTTTTCTTCTACCACTCTTTTTGTGAGAAGGTGGCGGCTTTTGCATAACAGGTGCAGGAGCCCCTCTCACCTCCCCAACTCCCCTCTCTTTCTCCATCTCATCTTTCTCCTTTTTCCTCTTATTCCTCACCCTCCTTTTTCTGTCGACTACCCGAGCCCAGGTCACTTCTCGAGAGCTCTCAGAGTCTGCTGAGTCTCTTGCAGTCGATATCCTCCCCGATTCCATCGCCGACTCTATCTCCGAATTCTGGTTCGACATGGAGGAACCCTCCTCCTCCGAACCGCCCTCGCTCGTCGGATCCGTCTGGCAACTTCTCTCTCCCTTCTCAATCAGACTCAAAGCCAAGGGGTCCGAACACTGGGTTCCAGCATTCTTTCTCTCCGTGGGTTGAGTCTGTACTCCCGCATCCATTCTACAGTTCACAGTCTGAACCTTAACCGTCCTTGAATTTTTCGGAGCTTTAAATCCACTAATTTCAGCCTTGAGACCCTCTAACTCGCCTCTCAACGCATCCATTTGTCCCTCCAGTGTGAGCTTATTTTTAAAAAGTCCCGATATAACCTCTTCAGCCACCTCGAAGAAGGCCGTCGCCTCGCATCCCACGAACCGCGAGATGCTTATTAATTTGCTATGCAGATCACTCGCACACAGCAGCCCCTCTTCACAGACCGACTTGTTTGTACCCTCCTTAAGCAGCCTCTGAAGTCTGCACTTATTCTTCCGGAAATACTCATCAGCATACTTCTCCATCTCATCGCCAATTTTGTCGCACTTTATCTTCATAATTTTTATGTCCTCATATGTCTCTGCACAGAACTCCATATCGAGCTCATTCGCATCACTATCCTCCACCACTATATCCATCTGCTCATTCTCACCCGAGCTAGGCCCCCTCTCATTCGAAGTTTTAAAATTTTTATTTAGTTTCTCCATATCTGATCCCACGAGTGTGGTAGCTCCTCGAAGTCCACAAGGGCAGTGGCTCCATGCCCGGGTAAGCCTAGGGTTGTGAAGATGGGGGTCGGCCGGTCCCCATCTCCAGAGGCCGTGTAACGACAATACTACCTATTGCCACTCATCCTCCGACCCACGGCTAATGCAGGATTGGTGGATTTATTATCGAGGTTACCTTCCTCCCAGAGTCGCCCAACAAAGGGTAGCCCCCCCGTCTCCGTAAAACACAGAGGTACGGGTCGGCCGGTGGTTGTCTTGAAAAAGACACCTGCCGTTCGCAACACTGCGAAACAGCAGGCCCACCGCCCTCGTTGACACGACCGCTGCTCGGGTTACCCCCGAGACGCCCGCTCAACCCGAACCGCGCCGCCGCTTCCCGTCTTACCGACAGGGCGCCGGCCCGGAGCCCTCACAAGACTCCCTCAATAAGGGAAACTCCCCGGAACGCGACCCGAAAATGGGTCTTACCGCCCCCTATGCACCACACGACGGCCCTGGAAAGGGCCAACGACGACCCACCCGAAGGGGTCGAACCCTCCTCCTCCCAGCCCGTCAGCCACTACCCGGAATAAGTCCAGGACGCCTGACGGGCTCCCTCACATGTTCTGACATCAGCCGTGGCGGCTCAAAGATGCTTTGAGCGGCCACGTTGCCCGGGGTGCACCACGAGGAGGTTGTCAGACACCGCACCCCAACCTAACCTTTTTTTTTTTTTTTTTTACGTAGAAGAAATGCTTTGCGCATACCCGCCGACCTAGGGGTGCCGACGGGTTATGTTGGACTCTCCTCTGCGCATCCATCAGACGATAAAAGCTCACCTGATTGATGCGCAGAGGCCTACCAACTAAAACTCCCACGATGTTCCTACAGCGCCGGCAAAAGGCGTTTCCATGGGACCGACTGCACGCCCACAGATAGCCAGTGCCGGTCGCCCGTCTAAGACGGGCCCAACTCAAGAGGGACATTAACTATCCACCTCTGATGTTACTAGGCGATGTACTGGAACATGAAGTGCATCACCTAGTTTCAGGACCTTGGTCTTGATGATTGCTGGACACCCCCATGTCCTGCAAGTCTATGGTCCTTAATGCAGCGGCTAATTGCGGGGAATTCCCCGCCGCCGTCTTGTTCGTTTTCGGCGTATTGGCTGGGAGAGAGGATCAGCTTCTCTCGTGCGTTCCTCGGCTTCCCTCCACAGCATTGCCTCCTCGCAGAATGACTGTGTAGCCTCCCATGACCTCTCGTCGTCGACCATCTTCAAGATGACAGTCGGCAAGGAGAGGTCGTTCCCCACAACTGCGGTTAACGAATTCCGCAACTCCGTGTTTGCCGGGCATTGCTCCAGCACATGCTGCGCCGTATCTTCATAGTGGCCACAATGGTGGCATTCCGGCGTTGGCTCTCTTTTAGCTACTTTGTATAGATACCTCCCGAAGCAGCCGTGCCCCGAGAGGATCTGCGTGAGTCTAAAAGAGAGCGATCCGTGTTTGCGCTCCACCCATTTTTTTATTATTGGGGCTAAGCTCTCCAGAATTCGGCGTCTAGATCCGATATGCGCCTCTTCCGCTTCCCGTTTTAGTCGGATACTCCAGGTCTCCAGAGCTTCTTCTTGAGCATCTTGGCGCCATTTCGCTATTTCTTCTTGCGCCGGTCGATTGCCACAACAGCGCGCTTCTGCTCTTTGCCAGTGTACTGTCGAGAGGACTTCAGCGTCCAGCTCCCACGGGGACAATCCCCCAAGGGCACACGCTACCGAGTGTGATATAGTGCGGTAGGCTCGACAGACTCTTATAGCCATGGACCGTTGGGCTCTGTAAAGAAGAGTCGTATGTTTGTCCGTGATGCAATCTGCCCATATTGGTGCCCCGTAGAGGGCCATGGAACGGATTACATTCGTGTAGAGGCGACGGCAAATCTCACCACCCCCTCCCAGATTGGGGAGCAAGCAGCTCAATGCAGCCGCCATCCGTATGAGTTTTGGAACCAGTCGGGAAAAATGCTGCACAAAGTTCCATCTACTGTCAAGGACGACACCAAGATATTTAAGGGTCGGCTTGACAGGGATTGTGGTTCCTCCTACTATTATACTCGAGTTGGCGGGAGGAGCTTTCCGGGGTCCATGAAAGCATATTGCTTCAGATTTATGGAGAGCTACGCTGAGTCCTAAGCGTCTTATTCTCGCAACAGCCTCTGCTACTCCGGCAGTTGCAAGTAGGGACGCTGCTCTATAGTCTTTGCCCCGTGCCGTCACGAGGGTATCATCAGCGTAGCAGACCATTTCAATGCCATTCAAGTTTGCACTGCGCAGGACCCAGTCATAACCGATGTCCCACAGGATGGGTCCTAAGACCGATCCCTGTGGGACACCGCATGACATTAGCCGATGTCCTGGTCCGTTTCGTCCTTCAAAGATGACCTTTCTGTCGGAGAGATAGTCTTCTATTATTCGCTGGAGGTAGGGGGGGACGCGATGATGTTTTAGAGCTTGCAGAATCGTCTTCCAGGGGAGGGTATTAAAGGCGTTGGCGATGTCTAGAGACACCGCCAACAGCACCCCTCCGTTGTTGCAGGCTTGTTCCGCAAGCTCCCTGACTCTTGCAATCGCGTCAATCGTTGAGCGACCCCTACGGAACCCATACTGGTGGTCTGCAAGGTCCGGGCCGCTGTCTTCTAGGTGGCCTATCAGCCTTGCCGCTATTACTCGCTCCAGTAGCTTCCCTGCTTCATCTAAGAGGACTATGGGTCTATAACCTGATGGCTCATCTGCTGGTCGTCCTTCTTTTCTAATTAGTACTAGCCGACCCGTTTTCCATCTACCAGGAAATTTGCTTTCCTTTAAGCACCTATTAAGTAGCGACCTAAATTGTGGTTCCAGCACCTTCAGCGCCAATACCAAAACTTTGCCCGGGACCCCATCTGGACCCGGTGCAGTGTTTTTCTTTGATAATTTTAACACAGCTGTACCCAACTCTGCTTCCGTAATATCAGGAATTTCTTCGTCAGTATGTTGTTGTTGTTGCTGCTCTACCATATGTGTCATTATGGGAGGGACGAAGTCAGACTGTGAGTGATCTGGGAACAACCCTTCCACCACATGTGTCAGAGTAGGTGGGGGAAGTGTTCTTGTGGCAGGCGGGGACCAGTGACTAAGCTTCTGCTTCACCATCCGGTATGGGCGCCCCCATGGATCCCTGTCGAGAGTGTCTAGGAGCTCTTTCCACGCTGCATTTTTGGCTTCATAAATTGCGACACGCAGTACTTTTACAGCCTCCCTATATGAAGCATATAGTTGTTCTTCTTCTCCAGGCTGGTGAATTCGTCTTCTGCGGCATCGTTGATATTGTCGACGCTTGGCTACACAATTGCGGCGAAGCCCAGCAATTTCTTGATTCCACCAATACAGCTGGCGTTTAGATTGCCCTGCATTTTTGATGCGCGGCATTGCTGCGTCACATATTTCCTTCATGGATTTGCACATAGCATCTGTTTCTTCTTCTACGTCCATGGTGTCAATCTGTCTCGAATTCCAAGCTTCAACAAGCGCCGCTTCACATACTAGGTCTCTATCCATCTGTTTTAATGCCCAGCGTGGACCCATGGCAGATTGTAGCCGTTCAGCGTCATCAGTGATTTCAGTAGAGGAGGAGATTGTGAAATGGATGTACAAGTGATCAGAAAGAGACTCCTCCTCTTCTATGACTTGCCAACCATGAACACAGCGCGCCAGTGCAGGAGATGCAAAGGATACGTCAACTATTGATCCTCCATTGTGACGTACACAGGTGTTGACAGATCCACGATTGAGGATCACTAGACCATGTTCGACCAACCAATCCTCAAGAGTTTCCCCTTTGCCATCAGTCTTTTTGGAGCCCCACATCAGCGATTTAGCGTTTAGGTCCCCAAGTAGCAACATTGACTGCCCCTCGTTCCTTGTTACAAAGGCGCCCAGGTCGTCGAGGCTCTTCTCAAACTCTTCGAGCGTTAAGAAGGGTGAAAGATAGGCTCCGATAACCAGAATGTCTCCTAGTAAAGCTGCTACCCATTTCCGACCTTTGGTAATTTTGTCAATAGGGGGTGAGTAGGCAGGTGACTGAGTTGATATTGCCACCACTTGTTCTTTATCCCCTACCCAATCAGATCTGTTTGGAATTCTGTATGGTTCCGATATCACCGCAAATGTTGCTAATCTCTCTGCCATAGTTTGCAGCACTAAATCTTGGGCTGTGGCACAGTGATTGATATTCGCCTGAACAACAGAGATAATAGCCATTAATTTGACTCTAATCGTGGTGGTGCCGCCAGCTTCTCTGTGGAGGAGGTTCCTTGTAACTTGACACCCTCAGCCTCAGTTACCGGTTTCCTAAGTGTACCTCTTCTTACTGGGGTCTTGGCGCAAGCCTTGCCCCCAGAGAGGTGGTCTGCTGGCTTACCAGCAGTAGCACATATTGTGCAATGTGGCGCAGCGGTGCAGTCCCTGGCCACATGGCCAGGTTTGCCGCAGCGATGGCAGTCATTGCTGCGATCCACCTCAGACTGGCATTGTGCTTTAACATGTCCTTGCTCCAAGCAGCGGAAGCAGCGTCGAGGACGTGTCTCTAAAACTTTGACCTGAGCTGCTACCCAGCCAACTAAAAGACGGTTAGCTGCTTGGATCTTCCTGGCTGCTGTCGTTGGGCATTTGACAAATGCTGTACCCATGCCAGTTGGCCCAGCTTTTATATCTCCCACCTTGATTGACTCCAAGGCGCAGTCACCTGCTTTGGATACTGCTGCGGCGATCTCGTTAGGTGTTACCGAGTCATCTAAGCCGATTATGCGGAGATCTGTGCACATCATGGGTCTTGTTATTTTGACGTCAGTCTCTTGGAACAACTCCCTGATTTTGTCCGCTAGTACGTCCGCTTTTTGGAACTTCCCTTCTCCAGGAATCTGTAATTTCCGGGCACCTGTCGCAGCAGCTCTGACTTTGACCGGCGGAATTCCCAACGATTGCAGGTCAATTTTAGATTTTGCCTCAGCTATTACGTTCCCGTATGTCAATCCTTTCTCCACACCACTTGGCAGCAACGTTAATACGACAGCTGCGGTCTTTGGTGCGCGAAGCTTTGGTTTCCCCTTGGGTGCCTGTTTTGTCGGTTCCTTCTGGGATTTGGCAGAACGGTCTTGCTTGTCCTGCCGGTTTTTACGCCTGCGAGTAACCTGAGTCCATTCATTATTAACTGTGCCATTGGATGGTGGTGTTGGCACCGGTGCAACAGCAGGTGATTCTGGGAGGGTTGCAGGTTGGGGAAGAGGCACGTTTTTCTTACCCTTACCTTTGCCTTTGCTTTTACCCTTACCTTTTTGGGCCTCAGTTGGTGAGGACTTCGGGTTAGGTCGACTTGGATCTACGGCCAGAGTTTTAGGCTTCCCGCTCCGTGAAGGCTTAGATGCCACTGTAGCAAAGCTCTCCAGTTCAGGAAATTCTACCATGTCATTCACAGGTAGTGGAGGTCGTAATATTTTTTCCTCAAGCACCTTGAACCGGGACTCAAACATTGACTTGATTTGGGTGATCAAATCTTGCGAAAGCTCCTGTTTTGAATGTTCCGGTGTCGTTGCAGGGTTATTCTCTGGAGTTATTTGGGTACTTCTCCTGATTTCAGCTCGCAGCTCAGCTAGCTCTTTTCGGAGCTCACATATCTCAGTTTGCTGGGACTCATTTGCTCTCTGTAGTCTCCTGCATTCATCAGAGACTGTGCGTTTTGTGAGCACCTCAACAGCATCGCGGATCGCTGCCGCCGACTCTCTTAGAGCGCGCTGTAGTGTTCCCTTGAGGCCCTTGGAAGCCTTAGCTACTCTTTCAACTACCTCTATATTGTCCGACACCAATTTGGACAGAGCAGTAGCAGTCTCCTTTTCTGGGTTTAGGATCTCCACGGAAGAAATCGGGACTTTCTTCCCAGAGCGCGGCTTAGAGGACAGCTTCTCTACTTCCTTTTCTGTGTCCCGAAGTGCTTGCTCTTGCTTAGACTTCCTGTATTCGGCTTTCGTTTTACCATGGCCAAAGCATTCTCCAGTGAACGGAGGTCTACCTCGTCTGCGTTTGGTGGCGTCATCGCTTTTCGAAGCTGTCTGATCTGATTCTGAGCAGCTTTCGGAGCTAGTACCTTCTCTGCTATGTGTCCTGACCGGTCTACCCCACATCCTTGATGAAGCTCCTCCTGAGCTGCCTGTTACCATGGTTTGTGAAGAGTCAGACTCAATATGCCTGTCTACTTCACTTACCGATATGACTTCACTTCGAGCCGAGGCAGATCGGCTGCGTGTCATAGGCCGATTTGGTTGTGATGGCTCGTCTGCCTCAACTTTTCCTTCCGTGTTGTTACAGCTGGACTCGCCGTCTAACTGCACATGTTCAGCATTAGTTTTTACTCCCAACAGCAAGGCCTCCAGTGCTTGGGACCGCGTAATCTGTACTACGGGACCCACCGGCCTTTCAGCAATATTCGCCTTCTCTTCATCTAGGTTTAAAAGATTTGTTTTATTTAGTTTATCATTTTCCATCTTAATCCCACGAGCATGGGGGAAAACAAACGTCCACCCAGGCGGTGCCCCCTGCGCCTGGGTAACCCTATTAACCTTGGAGGTCGGGCGGTATCCAAGGTTTGGCGCTAGCAGGCTGACTTAACCCGTCAGCCACCCGAAGGCGCCCCGACGTCACGTATCCCAACGCCGGAACTTTAGGGATTTTTTAAAGAGGTTATCTCCTCGCAGGGACACCCAATAAAGGGCAGCCCCCCCGGCCCCACTCCGCGTGAGGTTACGGGTCGGCCGGTGGTTGCCTAAGCACCCGTTGTTCATGACCACCATGACTCAACGAGCCCACCGCCCTCGCTGGCACGGCCGCTACCCGGGTTACCCCCAGGACGCCCGTCCAGCCCGAACCGCGCTGCCGCTTCCCGACTTACCGTCGGGGCGCCAGCCCGGAGCCCACACTCGCGAGACTTCTCGCGTGGCGGAGACAGAACTCCGCCCATACGTCGTCTGGCATTAGCCGTGGCGGCTCAAAGCTACTTTGAGCGGCCACGTTGCCCGGGGTGCACCGCGAGGAGGTTGCCAGACATCGCACCCCACCCCAACCTAACCTAACCTAACCTAACCTTTTTTTTTTTTTTTTTTTTTTATCGCAGGGAAATGCTTTACGCACTGAGTGTGGGACTCTCCAGCCGCACGGACCCGCCCCCAAAGGAGCTAGTCAAAGGGCAGATGGCATACCCACTAAAACCCTGCGGACCACCATCACCGCTTGGAGGCATCACTATGGGACCGTTTGCACTACCACAGCTTAGCCAGTCGCGGTCGTCCACCTATGGCAGACTCATTCTCTTTTCAGACCTTATGTCTGTAACATTCTTCGCCGCCTTGTTCGCCGGCGTCTGATCGGCTGAGAGAGGGGATCCGCCTCCCTGGAGCGCTCCTCCTCCTCTTTCTGCACCATCATTTCCTCACAAAATGTTTCTACTGCATTCCACGATCTCTCATCGTCTGCCATCTTGTTCATGATGGCAGGTAAAGAAAGGTTATTCCCCACTATCGCAGTCATAGTAGACCGCAGTGTTGCCCACCTCGGGCAGTGCTCCAGCGCGTGTTGTGCCGTGTCCTCTGTAAAGCCACATTGGTGGCACTCCATGGTCGGCTCTCTTCTGGCGACTTTATGAAGGTACCTCCCGAAGCAGCCATGCCCCGAGAGAACCTGTGTGAGCCGGAATGTGAGAGTACCATGCCTTCTCAAAACCCACTTTTTTAGAATGGGGACTATCGCTTCCAATGCCCGGCGCCGAGATCCCGGGCAGGCATCGTCTAACTCCTGCTGTAATTCTTCGCTCCATGTGTCAAGAGCTTGCTCTTTTGCCTCTCTACGCCATCGAACTACTTCGTCGGGTGTCGGTCGCTCTCCCTGACTTCGAGCGTGTGCCCTCCGCCAGTATATGTCAGCAAGAACTTTTGCCTCCAAATCCCATGGAGGGGATCCCGCAAGCGCACATGCTACTGAGTGCGAAATAGTGCGGTACCCTCTGCAGACTCTAATGGCCATCACTCGTTGTGCCCTATGAAGCGATGCTATCTCCTCATTGGAAAGGCACCACGCCCAAATTGGTGCTCCGTAGAGTGCCATAGAGCGTATAACATTTAAGTAAAGGCGACGCGCAATCACGCCACCACCGCCAATATTAGGTAAGAGACAGCTGAGGGCCCCTGCCATACTTATCAGTTTAGGAACTAAGCGGCTGAAGTGTTCCTGGTACTGCCATCTACTTTGGAGTATAATGCCTAGATATTTTAGCGCCGGCTTAATTGAGATTCCAACACCTGCAACAGTTATTTGCGAATTGGCTGGAGGTCCTTTTCGCGGGTTATGGAAACATATTGCCTCCGACTTATGAAGTGCCACCTCGAGACCTAGTCTGCGAATTCTTGCAACTACTGCCGCTACTGCAGCCGTTGCGAGTATGGACGCCGATCGAAAGTCCTTCCCTTTAGCTGTTACTAGGGTATCATCTGCATAGCAGACTAAGTTGACACCATGTAAATTTGCTCCACGCAGGACCCAGTCATAACCGATATCCCACAGGAGCGGTCCAAGGACAGACCCCTGTGGGACACCGCAGGACATGTGTCTTTGTCCTATTCCGTCTCGTCCTTCATAAACTACGCCTCTGTTGGAAAGGTAGTTCTCGATAAGGCGCTGGATGTAATTGGGCACATTATGGTACTTCAGAGCTTCCAATATTGTTCGCCACGGCAAAGAATTAAAGGCGTTAGCGATGTCTAATGACACCGCCAATAGCACCCCGCCATTAGAGCAAGCTTCGTCTGACAAATCGCGAACTTTTGCTATAGCATCGATTGTCGAACGCTGTCTCCTAAAGCCGAATTGGTTATCGGCTAGATCTGGGCCGACCTCCTCCATATGATCTAATAGGCGATTCGCCACAACACGCTCGAGGAGTTTTCCTGCTTCATCGAGGAGGACAATTGGTCTGTAGCCAGACGGTTCGTCAGCAGGGCGTCCTGCTTTCCTGATGAGAACTAATCGGCCTACTTTCCATCTTCTGGGAAATTTCCCCTCTCTCAGGCACTTGTTAAAGACATCTATGAGGTCAGACTCTATGACTTTAAGAGCTAGCACCCATGCTTTGCCATGAATACCATCAGGTCCCGGCGCCGTGTTTTTCACAGCCATTTTTAGCACCGCTGCGCCAAGTTCACTTTCTGTTACTTCAGGGATTTCATCATCAGAAACCACAGAGCCTTGGGCGACAGACGCTGCCATTCGAGGTGGGTTGAATGTGGACTCCGTATGATCTGGAAATAGACCCTCTACAACACGACTCAGAGTGAGCGGTGGTAGGGTGCTGGTGGCTGGGGGAGACCAGGAATGGAGTTTGTGTTTAGCCATCTTGTAAGGGCGCCCCCATGGGTCCCTCTCTATAGAATCAAGCAACTCGTTCCAAGCCGCAGACTTAGCGTCACTGATGGCTATCTTTAGATTTTTGACAGCTTCTCTATAGACAGCGTATAGTCTGTCTTCTTCGCCAGACTCTTGATGGCTTCTCCTTCGACACCTTTGATATAGGCGACGCTCTATAACGCATTGGCGACGTAAACGTGCTATATCTTCCGACCACCAATATACTTGTCGCCGTACTGGACCAGTGGCATTAATACGTGGCATGGATGCATCGCAGATATTAGCCATAGCTTTGCATATAATGTCAGCCTCTCTTTCCGCATCTGCTGGCTCCTCTGACCTAGGGTTCCAAGTCTCTACTATGGCAGCCTCACGGAGTAAATCCCTGTCCATTTTCTTTAGCGCCCATTTGGGGCCGATCTGTGATCGCACGGGGTCATCATATGTATTAGACATCGAAGATAGGGTGAAAGTTATGTATCGGTGGTCAGAGAGTGATTCCTCCTCCACCACGACTTCCCAGTCCTGAATACGGTGTGCTAGCACTGGTGATGCAAAAGTAACATCAACCCTCGAGCTCCCGTTTCGCCGGACACACGTAGGGACCGTTCCACGGTTGATTATGGATAGACCATGTTCTGCAACCCATTCTTCCAAGGTCTCACCCTGAGCATCAGTTGTAGTAGATCCCCATACCAAGGATTTGGCATTAAGATCACCCATTATTATCATTGATGAGGAGAGATAGCGCCTTATGAGTGCACTAGCTTCGGTAAGATATACTTCAAATTCCGCCAATGGTCGAGTTGGGGAGAAATACATTCCAACTACTACTATATCGCCTATTGAAACCGCTACACATCCACGACCTCTGATAACTTTATCAAGGGGAGGGGAGAGAGCGGGCGATTGCGTAGTGACAGCAACAAGATTATCCTTGTCCCCGACCCAGTCTGACCTGGCCGGAACTCTATAAGGTTCAGATACCACCGCTACATTAAACAACCCCTCTGCTATAGTCTGCAGGAACAAGTCTTGAGACGAAGCGCAGTGGTTGATGTTAGCCTGTAAGAATCGTATGGGTGCCATTAGTTGGTTTCCATATCTGGTTCCGCGGTTCGCTCCTCTACGGTGCCAGTCTCCTGTGACTTGGCCGTGGCCTCAGTCAAAGGTTTACTTCGCGCTCCTCTCTTGGGCGGTGGCTTGGCACAGGCCTTGCCCCCGCAGAGGTGATTTGCTGGTTTACTAGCGGCTTCACAGATGGTACAATGTGGAGCTGCAGAGCAGTCTTTAGCCAGATGGCCAATTTTACCACATCTATAGCAGTCATTACTGCGATCAATTTCAGATTTGCATTGAGCCTTAACATGCCCTTGTTCAAGGCATTTGTAGCACCTTCGAGGTCTAGCCTCAAGGAGCTTCACCTGAGTCGCCACCCAGCCTACAAGAAGGCGACCTTCTGCCATGATCTTTTTGGCTGATGCCAAAGGGCATTTTATAACTGCAGTGCCCATACCTGATGGTCCAGGTCTAATGTTTCCCACTTTGATTGACTCTGTAGGACAACCTCCAGCCTTCGAGACAGCCGCTGCCAGATGCACAGATGAGACTGAATCATCAATTCCAGACACTCTGATGTCTGCATTAGTTGTAGGTCTCGATATCTGAACAGGCTCATTAGCAAAGAGCTCTTTGAGCTTAGCCGCAAGAATGTCAGCTTTGTCTGACTTGTCCTCCCCCGATATTTGTAAAATTCTTGCACCAGTAGCCGCAGCTCTGATTTTAACTGGCGGTATACCAAGTGCCCCGAGGTCAATTTTGGATTTGGCCTCGGCAATAATCGCCTCATAGGTGACACCTTTCTCCTTTGCGTCTGGCTGTATCGTCAATACTACCGCCGCTGTACGAGGAGTGCGGAGTTTCGACTTTGGCTTCTGTTTCGGCACATGCTGAACCGAAACCTTTTTGGGCACTTGAGAATGCGACTGGTTTCGTCGAATATTGTTATTACGACGCGTCACCTCTGTCCACTCTGTGGCAGTCGAATCTGTCGTCATTGTTGTTGTGGTCACATGAGGAGCAGGGACTGCTGGTGGGGCTTGGAAGGGAGTATTCGCAGTATTTTTTCTCCCTTTTCTCCTGCTCTTCGTTTTCCCGCCCCATATTGGGGCTGTAGGACCAGACAAGACATGTCCAATATCTTGTTCTGTATCTTGAGTAGGTACATTGTCTGTACCTGTCTTTTTCCCTTGTTTTGCTGTGATTGCAGCATAACTATCTTTGGCTGAGCGAGTCTTGTCAGAGGCCAACGCTGGACGTAACATCCTCCCTTCAAGAGCTTTCAGCCGGGCATCAACCATGGACATGATGTCCCGAGACACCTCATTTCTGTCAAATACAGGTGGCGGAGTACTAACAGTCTCCTGTTGTGGTACGCCAACACTTTTTCTAATTTCAGCTCGCAGTTCTGCGAGTTCTTTACGCAGTTCCCGAATCTCTTGTTGCTGAGATTCGTTGGCAATCTGAAGCCTTTTGCACTCATCAGTCGCCGTTCGCTTGCTCAGAGCATCCACAGCTTCGCGTATCGCTACCGCTGACTCCTTTAGAGCACGCTGCAGAGTGCCTTTCAGACCTTTCGACACTTTGGCTACTTTTTCCACTACAGCTACATTATCCGCGACAAGTTTGCGCAGATGTAGAGCTGTCTCCTGCTCAGGGTTGAGGGTTTCGATAACCACCACAGGAACCTTCTTTAATCGAGTTTTGGCAGCTGCTTCAAGCGCTGCTTTCTCAGTTTCTTTGCTGAGTTGCTCTGCCTGAGCTTTCTTATACTCAGCCCTCATCTTACCATATCCAATATACTCCCCAGTAGTTGGGGGCCTCCCTCTGCCACGCTTCGGAGTATTAACTTCCTTGGGACGAGGCTGGTTTATGTCAGAACCGCTGTCTGAGCTACTCTCCACATCACTTCGTGGTCTTTTTCGCCTCCAGAATCGAGGGGAGGTTTTGTCAGAGCTTACTGTGAGCATTGTCTGCGCCGAATCTGATTCAGTGAGTACGTCCTTATTTAAGCTCTTAAAGGACAGTGATCGGCTTCGGGTTAGAACTCCACTAGGTCCAGCCTCTACATCATCACCAGGCTGCTCTTCAGTCCTGTCCTCTTCGGACCGCATCATAACTACATCCATTGAGGACATTATCATCTCTCCGTCTTTCTCAGACACATTCATCACTCCGTCCTTCTCGGACTCATTCAACACACCGTCCTTCTCGGACACATTCGTCACACCGTCCTTCTCGGACCTAACGTCGGAATGGTTTTTTGTTTTTAAATTATTTTTCTCCATACTGTTCCCACGAATATGGGGGATATAAAATGTCCACCCGGGCGGTGCCCCCTGCACCCGGGTAACCCTATTACCTCCAGAGGTCGGGCGGTATCTGGAGGTTGGCGCTAGCCGGCTGATGTACTCCACCAGCCACCTATTAAAGGCGCCCTGACACCGCGGTGCCCAATGTCAGGGCTTTGAGGTAATTTTTTATAGTGGTTTTCTTCCACACAGGACCACCCGATTAAGGGCAGTCCCCCCGGTCCCACAGGTGGGATTACGGGTTCGCCGACGGTGGCCGAAGCCTGTCCCTGACCGGTGTTAGCGGACCAGGAACCCGTCGCCTCCACTCGCACCGCCGCTACCCAGATCAGTTCTGGGGCGCCGGTCGAGCCCGAACCGCACCGCCGCTTCACGACTTACTGTCGAGGCGCCGGCCCGGAGCCAATTCTCTCAAGACTCCCTTAGCAGGGAAACATCCCGGTACGTGACCCGAAAGTGGGTCTTACCACCCCCCTATGCTTATGACGACGGCCCTGAAAAGGGCCCACAACAACAACATTCATTGCTCACGTTAACCATAAGTCAACGAGCCCACTGTCCTCCTCGCTGGCACGGCCACTTCCCGCGATGCGCAGGGCGCCCGTCCAGCCCGAACCGGGCCACCGCATCACGACTTACCGTCGAGGCGCCGACCCGGAGCCAATCCACTCAGTACTCCCTTAGCAGGGAAATACCCCTGTACGTGACCCGAAAGTGGGTCTTACCACCCCCCTATGCTTATTGCGACGGCCCTGAAAAGGGCCTACGACAACGACATTCATTGCTCTCGATAACCATAAGTCAACGAGCCCACTGCCCTCGCTGGCACGGCCACTTCCCGCGATGCGCAGGGCGCCCGTCCAGCCCGAACCGGGCCACCGCATCACGACTTACCGTCGAGGCGCCGACCCGGAGCCAATCCACTCAGTACTCCCTTAGCAGGGAAACACCCCTGTACGTGACCCGAAAGTGGGTCTTACCACCCCCCTATGCTTATTGCGACGGCCCTGAAAAGGGCCTACGACAACGACATTCATTACTCACGTTAACCATAAGTCAACGAGCTCACTGCCCTCGCTGGCACGGCCGCTTCCCGCGATGCGCAGGGCGCCCGTCCAGCCCGAACCGGGCCGCCGCATCACGACTTACCGTCGAGGCGCCGACCCGGAGCCCTCATTCGCGCGTATTCGCGCGTTGACGGAGTATTGTACTCCGTCACCTTCGCTATTCTGACTTTAGCCGCGGCGGCTCGAAGATGCTTCGAGCGGCCACGTTGCCCAGGGTACACCACGTGGAGGTAGTCAGACATCGCACCCCAACCTTTATTTTTTTTTTTTTTTTGACGGAAGGAAATGCATGAAATTGCATACCCGCTTCCCACAGCGCGTGGTCCACGGGTGATGTGGGGCTCTCCCCGGCAGACGGCCGGGGCCTACCCACTAAAACCTGCCGATGTCCCTCACAAAAGAGGACGGTAATGGGATCGGCCGAAGCCATGCACCACTATCCGCCCTCGGGAAGACCCGCCCAGACGGGGCAGGTCCCCTCTCGGGTTAGGGGGGAGGCTCAGGAACATCCGAGTCTCGCCCCCCAGACAGGACAAGAGGCGTGCAATGTCCAGCGGCGCGCAAACCACCAGACTGCCCCTCGTCAAGGACAGGAGACACGCAACTGTATCTCTCCTGCCCTACCGACTGTCTCGTGGAGACACATATGGGTTGCCCCACATGTGCCCCTCTCCCCGATAGCCCCGGTGACCATCCCTCCCCCCCGGTGCACCGTTCCTTAGTCGCGACTCTGGCCGCGGCCCCGCCGGAGCCCGATCACCCCACACACCGAACGGTGTGTGTTGCAGTCAGGCACCGACGACCCCGCGGCCAGAGTGCGAGATGGAAAGCTCCCTCCCCCACATACGTAGGTTGAACTCCCTGGTTCCCCTCACTACCAGCCATCCCGCTCCACATCGGCAAGCCAGAGGGTTAAGGTAGGCTGGTAATCTTCACGGATTTTGAGCCTCGCATACGGTCGCACATAAATGTGCGGCCGCCATGGAAGGCCCGTCCTCCGGTCCGCACGGGGAAACGCAGGGTACGGAAGCCTGGCTAACCACCAGAAACAAGAAGCCCGCGCCCCCCCCCCCCCCCCTGCCCCGTCAGCCCGCATCCGGTACCCTCTCTAAGGAGAGAGACCGGAGCAGCGCTGTAGGGACAGGGGGGGGGGGGGAAGGTAAGTGTGGCAAGGTAAGTGTTTATGTTTAGTGTAGGTGTATTTAGTGTTTAAGTGTATGTATGTATGTTTGTGTGTGAATAGCTGCTAGTGTGTGATGAGTGCGTGTGTGTCTGTAAGTGTAGTGTATGTGTGTGTGTTGAGTGAACCGATGAACGCCCCCCCCGGGGCCAAGTTACCCTTAACGGGAATCTACGGCCCCGAGGGGGGCGATCATTGGCCCTCTGATGTAAGTGTGATGTCATGTCTGTAATGTATATGTGTGTTAGTGTATGTGTGTATGGGCACGGGCCCCAAGTCCCTGGTCATTATTATTGTGGAGGAAGAAGGCGCGCATAGCGTCGTCTTCTTCTTCCCCCTCTGCGGCGGCGGCTCTGGGGGCCACCTCTGGCGTCTATAGTGGACTTAGCCCTCCGGAAACCGAATTGATTCCCCGATAAGTCAGGACCCTCGTTTCTCCAAGTGCTGAATCAGTCTGTTCGAGATTATTTTCTCGAACAGTTTACCCATCTCGTCTAGGAGGACGATAGGTCTATATGCACTTGGGGATTCAATCGGTCTCCCTTCCTTTGCCAATAGGCATAATTTCCCTTTTTTCCATATATTAGGAAATTGTCCACTCTTGAAGCATGCGTCAAAGAGGGCTCCGGTGTGTTCCCCAAGATGTTTTAGGGCAACAGGCAGGATTTTGCCCGGAACACCGCCGGGCCCAGGTGCCTTCTTTTTGTGTTTGAAACGTTCTACAACGTCTTCGAATTCCTCCTGAGATACCACTGGGATTTCCTCCGACTCACTTGACCCCAGCAAAGGTGGGAGTGACATCCTGGGCTCTAATTCTGGCGAGGTGGGCGGAAACAGCCCATCCAATACTCGATTCAGTAATTCGGAGTCCATTGTATCCGTGGGGGGCGCTCGTTGTTTAAACTTGTTGCGTATCATTCGATACGGTCTACCCCACGGATCATTGTTTAGTTCCTCCAAATATGCATTCCATGTTGCTGTTTTCGCCCTGCATATTTCTGTTTTAAGAGCCTTCTTTGCGGAGTTGTAGGTTCTGGAGAGACGCTCTTCCTCTTCCAAAACACGATTCCTTCGACGTCTCGCCCTATTTAAGGCTCTCTTTGCCCTCATACTTTCCCTTCTCAAGGTGTCAAGTTCACTGTTCCACCAGTAAACTTGTTTTTTTGGTGGGAACAGACATAATTCTCGGCATTGCGGTGCTGCAGATTTCCTTGAGAGAATTCTCAAGACGTTCTGCGGCCCCATTCACTTCGACGTCTTCTGTAATTTCAGGAGTTGCCCAGGCCTGTACTATAGACGCCTCTTCCAATAGTTCGCGGTCAAGTTTTGTCAGCGCCTATTTAGGGAAATATGTAAAGGTATTTCCCAATGGGGCTGATCTAACAAGGACTCCAGGATCCGGCATAACGTCGAACCTAATATACCTGTGGTCAGACATGGTGTACAGGTTTGTGATGACCCTCCAGTCCCTAAACCGGGGGGCCACCTCGGGAGTGGTGAAGGTGAGGTCCACGATTGAACCTCCTCCCGGTCTGACACAGGTATATTCTCTACCTCGGTTCATCAATTCCAGGCCGAGCGAACCTGCCCATCGAATGACCAATCCTCCTTTTACAGTGTCCCTGGGGGAACCCCAAGCGGTGTGCTTCGCATTGAAGTCCCCCAGTATGATCATTTTTCTTTGGCGATGACGCCGCACAACCTCAAGGATTCGACCTATCCATACTTCGTATGCGTCTACTCGTGTGTTGGGTGAGAAATATACCCCAATAAGAGTAAACTCTCCCCATTCCGCGACTACATATCCCGATCCCCTCTCCTTGGTGGTTAGTGGAGGGGAATAATGGGAAGTATGAGGTACTAATATGGCCACGCTGTTGTCCGCATCTTTCGCCCAGTTGTTGTGCGAGGGTACCGAATACGGTTCAGCGAACACGGCCAGGTCGATTGTCATTTCTGCAACCGTTTGCAGCAGGAGGTCTTGGGCTCCTGCTGCATGGTTGATGTTCGCCTGCATACACCTTAAAGTCCTCTTAAACATTGAGGTTATTTGTTGGTACATCATTGGAAGGCAACCTACCACTATGGTCGCCACTCACCGTTTCCATGGGTGTAGGCATATTTGTGTTGCTCCGTTTGACCACCTTAGTGGGTGGGGAACATTGCTTACTTCCCATAGTGTGGGAGGAAGGGGCCCCAGCGCTGGCACACACAGCGCATTTTGGGGTATTTGCACATGCTGACGCTATGTGTCCTTCCTCACCACATTTATAACACAGCTTAGAGTAGTCGCTATCATGCGGGCATACTTTCCGAGTGTGACCCAGCCCCATACATTTAAAACAACGCATGGGACGGGTCTCTAGTACTTCTACTCTAACTGACGACCATCCAATGAGTAGTTTGCCCCCAGTCGAAATTGTTTTAGCAACGTTAATAGGGCAGCTTAGGACCACCGAGCCCATGCCGTTTCGATTCCTTCTGATACTGCCCACTTTAACCTGTGTTACATCACATCCGCCTTTAGTAGCGACAGCTTCTGCCACCTCTTGACTTTCTATAGAGTCATCAAGTCCAATGACTCTGATGTCAATGGTCTTGACGGGTCTATAGACTTTTGCTTTATCCCCAAAGTAGTTTTGTAGGTGTTCCGCCAATTTGTCAGCCTTCGCTCCACTGGTTGTACCGGGGATCTCGATTTTCCTGGCGCCAGTTGCAGTAGGCCTGACTCTTAGACCATCAATATCCAAGTCCTTTAGTGTGATTGCCTTTCTAGCCTCGCCGAGTGCTTGGGCATAAGAGAGCCCCTTCTCAGCCGCCTCTGGCGATATTGTGATAACAATCGCTGCAGAGCGGGGTGTTGTTAGTTTGGGCTTTCTAGGCTTAGTCTTTTTGTTGGTCTGAGGAGTGGTTAAGCTCCTTGCCCCTTTGTCCTTATTTGCCGGAGAAGAGGACACTACTGTTATTTTGGATTGTGTAACAGGTGTCTTCTTCTTGTTGGTTCTCTTTTTGTTCGTAACAGTCGTCCACTCTGTTTCTCGTTCCGGCATGGTTTGTGGAGTAGGAGGAGAGGCAGAGGGACGAGAAACATTAGAAGAAGGGGTTTGTGCCGGTATAGGTGTTTTGGCAGCACTGGCCTTCTTCTTTTGTTTTTTGTTAGCCTTCTTAGTTGATGCAACAGGGACACTTGGCGCTTTGGTTGTTGGAGGCGTCATCTGTGTTGCTTGTGCATACGTCCTGTTTTCTTGAGAGGGGATTTGTTG
Organism: Diatraea saccharalis; assembly: GCA_918026875.4. NCBI lineage: Eukaryota > Metazoa > Arthropoda > Insecta > Lepidoptera > Crambidae > Diatraea > Diatraea saccharalis. The sequence goes on from OU893333.1 coordinate 33,523, forward strand.
TTGCCTTCTTTTATCTGCAGCCAGTGGAGGCCGGATATTCTGTTCTGGTAACAAACGATCCTTCAATCCCTCAATTCTGGCATTTACCATCTCTCCAGTGGTTCGTATTACCTGGGCCTTAAGCTCCTCAAACATGCCAGCAATATCCAGACCACCTGTTTGGACAGGGCTGCTAGGCTCTGGCACTGCAGGCTTACCCTTAGTGGTCCTGCCGCTATCAGCTGATAAGTCCTTGATTTTGGAGTTGAGGTACGCAACCTGTTTTTTGAGTTGGTCAATGCTGTCCGTCAATCTCCTATTCATTTCCTCCAAGTTTTTAACATATTGAGGGGTATCTCTCTTGAGGAGCCTGTTAATGAGCTCTTCAAGGTGCTTCGTAGCTCTGTTGTAAGAGCCCCTGCAACCACCCTTGAGATTCTTGCTCTTGTCAGTAGTATCTCGAATTTCACCTAGATACTTCATTGCTTTCGCATATATTTGATCCTCCGTTTGTATATCCGATAGGGTTTCGGTACCCATTATAGGGTCCTCTTCCTGCATTATTATAGGGTCCTCTTCCTGTATCGACTTCCTACTCCGTCTGAACTCGTAACTTCTGACCGTAGTTGGGGACTGTCCACCGTCCGAGTCCTCACAACTTGTTCCCAATTCGTTGTCCGTGACATTTAGAATAGCCTTTGCACTAGATAGACCAATGTTGCTTCCGTCCTTGATGTTAGCTTTAGGCTTCCGCTTTCCACGTCGGTTTCCTTTTCCTCTTGAATTGGATATCTCTGAGTCTCCTTCACTTCCTCCAGAGTAGCTGTCAGCAGGTGAAGTACGCTGGCGTTTTTTACCTATCATCGTTGGAGGTAAGGTAATTTGGTCTACTGGGGGTTCTGGAGCTACCACATTGGGTTTAGTGGGTGATGTATCCAGATCCTGATCCTTCCGTGTTAAGCTAGGGCTGCCAGCCTCTATTTTGGACTGGCTTCTAGTCTTCCTTCTATCAGGTGGCGTGTCAGCGGCGACTATAGCAATAGTGGTGGCATCAACTTCACCACTACTCTGAGCACTTCCTGATGGTGGGAAAGTCAGTTTGACCGGTTTTTGGGCGGTCTTAGTTTGGTCGATTGTCTTATCGATCTCCGTTCCCGATTGCGCAGAATCAGACTGTGCAGAACCGTAAGTGGTTAGGTCACTGCATGAGGCTTCAAGTCCTCTTCTACGATCTATACTCCTCTCTCTGGCAAGGCTTGAGGCAGAATCGCTTCTGCTGCCAGGTCTACTTGGACTGCGATCTCGCACATCCGACTCACTCCGCGCTCTTCCGCCCGCGCTGGGCCCCCTCCGCTCGTCCACGCCCGAGCTAAGCCTACTATCGTCAAAGGGTTTTTTAAAATTTAAATTTGAGTTCTCCATTACTAATCCCACGAGTAGAACGGTTTTTCGTGGTCCACCCGGGCAGAGCCGACTTACCCGGGTAAGGCTAGGGTTGTGAAGGTGGGGGACGAGTCACTCACGTCCGCAGGCGTTGGCCCTTTGACACCCTGCACGTGTCCCCCGGGTGGCGCTAATGAGTGACAAATGAGGGGCCCGACCGGCGTCTTGGACATATTCCGAGTAGCGGCGGTCGGGCAAGGGAGGGAGGATTCGGCCTGCTATAGGCCGTCGTTGGCCCTTCATAGGTTGTCGTGGTGGTGTGTTGGGAGTTTTCTCTCGACGCTTTTATCGTGTGGGCTCCGGGCTGGCGCCCCGACGGTAAGTCGGGAAACGGCAGCACGGTTCGGGCTGGGCGGGCGTCCTGGGTATCCCGGGTAGCGGCCGTGCCAGCGAGGGCGGTGGGCCTGGCGTGTCACGGTGGCGTGAGCGTCGGGTGCTGTTTCGATCAGCAACCACCGGCCGACCCCGTTACTCCGCAAGCGCGGAGCCGGGGAGGGGGCTGCCCTTAATTGGGTGATCCCAAGAGGAGACAACCTCATCAAAAACAGCTAGCCCAAGGTAGACGCGGCCGAGGGGTTTGTGGCTGGGGGCTTTTCCCAGTCGCGACGCGTCCTCTGGAGGTGGGGACCGGGCGCCCCCCACCTTCATAACCTTAGCCTTACCCAGGCATATCGGCTCTGCCTGGATGGACTGAATACTTCCGTACGACTCGTGGGACTAAAATGGAATCTGACAATATTAATAAAACTCTTTCTGTGGAAGTCGTTGGGCCGAGCCCGGGCGGAAGTGGGCGGTGTGCTGTTGTTGAGGAATCCCCGAACGGAGGGGATGGGCCTTGCGCGGGCGGAAGTGCGCGTGGCGAGGACAAAGGCTCTTCTCAGAGCCAAAGCTTGGTTTGCTCCCCAGTGAGTACTCCAGGCTCAGCTATAGACTCACCCATGAGTCAGCACAGTAGGCGTGGCAGAGGTAGAAATCCTCAATCTCGTTATTCTCCCATGGGCCCTAGTAGACAACCTGTAGTGGTTCTGGAGAGAATTTCGATAGAGTCTGAGATGGACAGGAGTAAACAGCAGTCGCCAGTTGCTGTACCGGATATGCGTGACGCGCGAGTGTTGAAGAAGCGCTCGTGCTCTAACTCCCCTAGTGGTGTCACCACTCGCTCTAAGGCAAGAGCACAGTCGGTGATAGAACTGACAAAGGACAGGACGGAACCGCTGGTACCAGATTCGTCTGGTTCGGCGGAATTAACAAGAATTGAGGGTGACAATAATTACCCCATTGATCTGACGGACCCTCCTGATAATGAGAGCTACAAAACCCCCTCTCTTAACAGATCACAGAGTGTCTCTGAACTCTCTGGACCATTCTGTCTCAAATATTATCAGGGCAAGAACAAAAATATGCCGATTTTGCCGATTGCGAAGCTGCCTCCTGCTCTGGGGGATTCGATATCTTCGGTCCGGAGTACTTCGGGCAAGAGGAGCCGAACAGACTCAGAGTCGGACTACGATAGCGACTGCAGCAATAATACCCTGACTGGACATGATCAGAAGAGGATTGCCGTTGAGGAGCCTGTGGATGGACATTACACCCCAGTCGATCCAGGCGACCTACACGAACCGCTGGAGCTGATGGAATCAGAGGAGGAGATACCTCCCCCTATGCCCAGTTCTATTCCACCTCCTGTGGTTGCTCCTATCCCAGGCAAAGAGCACTATGTTGGCATAGCTGAGGCAAAGAAGAGGAAACGTGATCTGGACGAGGAGAGTGATGATTACGATGATGAGAGTTGGGATGATGTGGATGAGGACGAGAGAACCCACATTGTGAAAGAGGTAGCTGAATCCTCGGTTGCTGGAGCACATAACATGGCGATGACTCTCATCGATGAGTTGATGCATGAGCATAAGATTTGTCGAAATATCAAGGGCACGGTCAGGAGCTCACTGAAGACCAAGACCAACTCCTTAAAGAGGCTGCTGTCGAGGACGTTGACTATGTCTGCTGAGACGGAGATCATGCAACTTAGGTCCGAGAATATTCGACTGGGCAGAGAGTTGGAGAAGATCAGACAGGAGCTCGCTGGTCTTAAAAAGGAGAGGGCAGAGAGGGACGTTATGTTGAATACGGAAGGCGTCTCCAGGAAGCAAAGAAAGAAGGCCCATAGGAGAACTCTTTCCCCAGCTGCCTCCCCACCGGTTACGACAAATGAGGGCAATGATCTGAGTAACGCTTCTGTCAGCGGTTTCGGTCTTCCTCATGAGATCGTCAATTCCTTACTCAGAACCATGGGGAACATGATGGATGATAGGTTGAGGGGCTTAGAAGATCGACTCATACCTATGAACATCCTTCGCCCACCCCTCGCCACGGACAGTCAACTGAGGTCGACCCTCAGGCAGGTCATGAAACCCTCTTCAGAGGGTGCTACAGCGGGTGCCTCGGAGGATGGACCAGTGGCGAAGTCAAGTGATTCGCATGGACCTGGACCTGGTCAATCGACACAAAGACAGAGGAAGAAGGGGAGTGCAAAGGGTGACACCGCCCAGACCACCCAACGGTCTGTTCAGCAGTCGAAAGATACTCGACCTGTCCAGCAGACTACCACTCCTTCTAATCCCTCCTCCAAGAAGAGGAAGAAGAAGAAAGGGAAGCAAGCTACACCAGCTGTAACTTCGGCTCCCCCTCCCCCTCCCCTTACTGCTTCTGCTAACAAGGTGTCTTTGGCACCGAGCATGAAGCCGTCTCAACCTCCACAGGCACAGGCTCTGAAGGAGGGATGGGTTGAGGTGGTCAAAAGAGGAAAGAGGAAGAATGCTGCAGATGCAGCTAACCCCACCCCTCCCTCTCAAGGACAAAAGAAGGCTCCTCCTACGAAAAAGAAGCTTTCAAAGAGGAAGAGAATTAGGGCCCCGAAAACGGCGGCCCTAGTTATCGATATAGGCGCCGAAAATGAGGCAGCTGGAGCTACTTATGCTCAGGCTCTCGGCAAGGCGAGACAGGAGACCGACCTCAACACCCTTGGTATCGACCCGAAAAGTCTGCGCCTTAAGCACACGGCTACCGGGGCAAGGATGTTCGAGCTTCATAACTCTGTAAGCGAGGAAAAGGTTGAGCTGCTCAGATCGCATCTGTCCTCTGTCCTCAGTGGAATAGCCAAGGTGTCCAGACCGGTGAAGTGCATAAATATGCGCATCACCGATCTGGATGATTCGGTCATTAAGGAGGATCTGGCTGAGGCCGTAGCCAAGCAGGGAGGTTGCCGAGCGGAGCAGGTCGGGGTGGGCTCTTTTGGTAGGGGTCCGGGTGGTCTCTTCACCTCGATTGTCCGTTGTCCCATTGTCTCGGCCAAAGCAATTGTGGCAGCTGGAAGACTTCTGGTTGGTTGGAGCGGTGTCCGTGTGCAGATACTTGAACCACCACCTCTACGGTGCTTCAAGTGTATGCATACGGGACACACCAGACAGACCTGTCCAAAGGAACCCGATTTCGACATGGGCACGGTCTGCTTCCGCTGTGGGAACTCAGGGCACAAGTCTGCCTCATGTTCTGCCCCACCCAAGTGTTTAGTTTGTGAAAAAGCTGGTCTTAGCCACAAACACACTATGGGTGGGAAGAGTTGCCTCCCGCCTAGAATACGTCCTAAGCCTAATTCTGGGGGGAAAACCAACAAATCTGCGGCGGTGCCAGTAGTGGCCATGGAGGTCGTACATAACTTAGACGATCCAACTAATGGACAGAGTCCAAGTTAACGTACTCCAATCTAACATCAACCACTGTGCGGGCGCTCAGGATCTTGTCCTACAGAGCGCCGCCAGGGTGAGGGCAGATTTGTTGGTTCTCTCCGAACCCTACAGTGTCCCGCAATCCAATCACTGGATAGCGGATATCGACAACTCTGTGGCGATAGTGATTCCCTCCACCGCTACATTCTCAGCCCCCTTTGTGCTTAGGGAGAAGGGATCTGGTTATGTGGTGATCACGTGGAGCGGAGTCACTATCATTGGGGTGTACTTTTCGCCCACCCGCCTCTTTTCGGAGTATGAGGACTGGGTGAGGCGACTTGGTGCGGCAGTAGGTCGTTGGACCTCCCATTACACGCTTGTGCTGGGGGACTTCAACGCCAAACACACGGCTTGGGGTTCCCCCAGAAACTCGCGAGAGGGCGAGTTAATTTTCAGCTGGGCTGCGTCTGCGGGTTTGGAAATAATGAACAGGGGACGCGAACTCACATGTGTGAGGAGATACAGAGGAGTCACTGTGGGCTCCATAGTGGATCTCACATTCGCGTCCCCTGCTTTGGCCTCTAGGATAAATGGCTGGCGGGTCCTTACGGAGGAGGAGTCACTCTCTGATCATAGGTACATTCAATTTGTGATCTCTCCTGTGATCTCCTCCCCTCCGGCAAACAATACTCGTTCGGCGGGTTCGGGAGAGGGATTTCCTAGATGGGTTTTATCGAAAATGGATGTAACCCTAGCGGAGGAGGCATCCCTAATCCAGGCGTGGATACTGGACACCCAAGGCGAAGTAACGGATGTCGATGAACACGCGGACCGTATTAGGACCTCTCTTACGGAGGTGTGTAATGCCTCCATGCCTCGCTCTGTTGGCCCGGTGCAGCGGTCGCGCGTCTATTGGTGGTCCGCAGATCTAGATGGGCTTAGACGGCAATGCTTACAAAAGAGACGCGCTCTCTTGCGTAGGCGCCGCAGGAGCGGGAGAGACTTGGCAGAAGAGGCATCTCTTAAGAGGGATTACGCGGAGGCTAAACGCACTCTCAGGAACTCAATATGCAGAGCGAAGTCGACTGCGTGGCAAGAGTTCCTGGAGGATTTGAACAGAGATCCGTGGGGGCGTCCGTATAATCTGGTCCGCAGTAGGATGAAACAACATCCCCCCGCCACGGATCAGATGGACCAGGAACTCTTGAATAGGGTGGTCTCAGCCCTGTTCCCTGAGAGGGCTCCGGCGGTTCCCTCCCTATTGAGAGTGAGGCTTACATTACCTCAGGAGGGTGATGCCTCCCCAGTCACGGATGGGGAGTTAGAAAGCGCCGTGGAGAGGTTACGCCTTAAACGGAAAGCACCTGGCCCGGACGGTGTTCCTGGTAAGACCCTCCGTCTCTCACTCAAGTACCTGGGACAGCATATCAGGTCCCTTATGGACAATTGCCTAGCTCAAGGGCGATTTCCCGGGTGCTGGAAGAGAGGCAGACTGGTCTTACTCAGGAAAGACAATAAACCGCCGGACTCTCCTTCAGGGTACAGACCTGTGGTGTTGCTGGACGAGGTCTGCAAAATGTTCGAAAGAATAATCGCAGACCGAATCGTCCAGCACCTGGAGACCGTTGGACCAACTCTCTCGGACCGACAGTACGGCTTCCGGCGTCAACGTTCTACAGTGGACGCCATTTTGAAGCTGCGGGAGGAATGGGATCTGGCTGCACGGAAAGGGGAGAAGTTGATTGCGGTGTCACTTGACATCAAGAATGCATTCAACTCTCTCCCCTATCAATGTGTCGAGGATGCTTTGTGGTTTCATGAAGTCCCAGCATACCTCCGTAGAGTGGTGTTGGATTATCTCCAGCAGAGAGAGGTGGCGTATGTCGATGGGTCTGGCCGTATTGTCTCGCGGCGTATGGTCTGTGGTGTTCCACAAGGGTCGGTCCTCGGACCGCTCTTGTGGAACATGGGATACGATTGGGTGCTTCGCGGATCACTTCTCCCCAAAACGAGCGTGGTGTGTTATGCTGATGACACTTTGGTCACGGCTCGGGGGGACACATACAAATCCGCGAAGCAACTAGCTGAGATCGTGACCGACCTAGTTATAGGCCGTATACAGAGGCTGGGTCTGCAAGTGGCCGTGGAAAAGACGGAGGCTGTCATGTTCCACGGCCCAAGGGAAAGGCTGCCTGCTGGTGCACACTTGCGGGTTAATGGCGTAGGGATCAGCATAGATCCCCATATAAAGTATTTGGGCCTCTGGATTGATAGTAGATGGAATTTTTCACATCACTTCATCCAGATGGCCCCAAAACTTGTGAAAACGGCGACCTCCCTTGGTAGATTGCTGCCTAACTTGGGAGGCCCCAATGTCATCTGCCGTCGCCTATATGCAGGGGTGGTGCGTAGTATGGCCATGTACGGCGCCCCCGTCTGGTCTGGATCCCTTACTACTCATAATAGAGTACTTTTAAGGAGATCCCAGCGGATAGTGACAACCAGGGCCATAAGGGCATATCGCACTATCTCCGGCAATGCTGCATGTGCACTAGCTGGTATGCCTCCGTGGGAGCTAGAAGCCAAGCTTCTCACGGAGGTATACAAGACCCGAAGAGAGTCACTGGCTCGGGGGGAGAGACTAGCCCCAGTAGAGATGGTTGCCGTCCGGAGACGGTATGAGGAGACCCTCTTGGAGGAATGGTCGCGATCGCTCGAGACCTCTCCTGTTGGTACTCGCACTCTTGCCGCCATCCAACCTGTTCTTCGGGAATGGAAGGAGAGGCGGCACGGAGCGCTGACATATCGGTTGGTACAGGTGCTTTCCGGGCATGGCTGCTTTGGGAAGTACCTGTGCCGAATCGGAAGAGAGGATACGCCGCAGTGTCACCACTGTGGCGCTGCTTCGGACACCGCACAGCACACTCTTGAGGTGTGCAGTGCCTGGTCCGCGCAGCGCTACGCTTTGACGCTGGTGGTGGGCCAGGACCTGTCTCTCCCCAACGTGGTTCGGTCCGTGTTGGGCAGCCGCAGGTCCTGGGAGGCGGTCTCCTCCTTCTGCGAGACCGTGATGTTGCAGAAGGAGGACGCGGAGAGAGCCCGCGAGCTGGCAGCCCTCGCCGGCTCTCGCCGCAGTCGTAGGACGGGGGGTAGAAGGCGTCGCTATGCGCACCCACCCCCGTCCTGAGGTCGGCACGGTCGGTTCCCGTGCCCCGTGGTACTCGTGCGGTACCAGCTGAGGACCTCCCTGAGGTGATGGACACGCGTTAGCGTGTCTGTCTCTCTTGGGGGGGGGACGGCTGGAGCGGCTAGCAGCTGACTGGTTCCCTGGCAGGGTTACGTCTGCCGGGTGCGCCTGTGTCGCTGCTAGTGAGAGGTACATGGGGAGTCGACCTGCGTTCAGCAGGTAAGGGGATTTCCTCTGTGACCCTGGTCTGCGTGCCCGGCTCGGCCGCCATACACACCGTTTTGGTGTGTGAGGCGGCTGGTCCGGGCGGTACCATTCCGGGGCTGCGCAGAGAGGAGCGGCAGAGCCGGTTGATGAGGCCCGATAGCGCCCTTTTCAGGGCTGTGGTCGGGCCGTACTCCGGTGGTAGCTGCGACCGTACGGGGGGAGGGATCCACGATAAGGGCTCTGCCTGTGTGGGTCCTTCCAATAGATGGGAAAGAGACTAGAGATTGCACAGTCGCGCATCTCTAGTCCCTAGTCGGGGGCAGCTGGCTGGTTTGCGCACTAGCCGGCATTGCACGTCTCCGCCCTGTCTGGGGGGGTACGTCTCGAATGTCTCTGAGATGTGCCGCCCAACCCGCGAGGGACTTGCCCTTTTCAGGGCGGGCCGAAATGGGGGCGAACCGCGCGGTGTATGGCCTCCGGGCCGATCCCGTGCATCGCCTTCCATGCGAGGGACATCGCTGAGTTTTAGTGGGTAAACTCCTGTTTCTTGTCTAGCCCCCTCGGGGGTGGGGCCACAGGAGGAGTCCCACATAACCCGTGAAGCCCGCGCTGGGTGTAGCGGGTATGCGTAACGCATTTCTCAGCGTCAAAAAAAAAAAAAAAAAAAAAAAAAAAAAAAAAAAAAAAAAAAAAAAAAAAAAGGGTTGTGAAGGTGGGGGGCGCCTGTTCCCCACCTCCAGAGGACGTGTCGCGACCGGCTAGAAACCGCCGGCCACAAACCCCTCGCCCACGTCCAGCTTGGGTTGGTTGTTTTTTATTGTGGTTGTCTCCACTTGAGGACACCCAATAAAGGGCAGCCCCGCCCCGGCTCCGCGCTTGCGGAGTAACGGGGTCGGCCGGTGGTTGCCGAAGCACCCACTGGAACATGACTTCATGCCCAGCAGGCCCACCGCCCTCGCTGGCACGACCGCTACCCGAGATAGTCTCAGGACGCCCGCCCAGCCCGAACCGTGCCGCCGCTTCCCGACTTACCGTCAGGGCGCCGGCACGGAGCCCGCACTCGAGACTTCTCGCGACGCGGAGACAGAACTCCGCCTCCCACACACGTTCTGACATCAGCCGTGGCGGCTCAAAGATGCTTTGAGCGGCCACGTTGCCCGGGGTGCACCGCGAGGAGGTTGTCAGACACCGCACCCCAACCTAACCTTTTTTTTTTTTTTTTTTTTTTTCACGCTGAGAAATGCATTCCTCATGTCCGCTCCCCCCATGCGCTGGGGTTCGCGGGGTCTGTGGGACTCCTCCTGTGGTCCCGCCCCCAGAATGGGAGCTAGACAAAATACAGGAGTTTACCCACTAAAACTCAGCGATGTCCCTCTCATGGTGGGCGAGGCGCGGGATCGGCCCGGAGGCCATACACCGCGCAGTTCGCCCCATTTCGGCCCGCCCTGAAAAGGGCAGGTCCCTCTCGGGTTGGGCGGCACATCTCAGAGACACTCGAGACGTATCCCCCCAGACAGGGCGGAGACGTGCAATGCCGGCTAGTGCGCGAACCATCAAACTTCGAGACGGCCCATTTGGGGAATTGGAATGCTCTTCCCGACTGGGATGCGGAGGCCATGACCACTTGATCAGGCGAGAGTATAAATCTGACATAGTCATGGTCGGACATAGTGTAAACCAAAGATTCCACTCTCCACTGACTGATGCGTGAGGCTAACGCGGGGGTAGCGAATGTTAAATCCACTATAGAACCTCCCCCGGGCCTCACACATGTAGGGGTATTGCCACGGTTGATAATCTCTAGACCCAGTGTTCCGGCCCATTCGAGCACTAAGTCGCCTTTCACGGTATTCCTGGGAGATCCCCACGCAGTGTGTTTCGCGTTGAAATCTCCCAGGATTATCATGCGGGTTTGCTCGTGTTGTCTAACAGCGTCGCCCAGTCTGCCGATCCAAGTCTCGTAGCTTTCCACGTTCCTATTAGGGGAAAAATAAACACCAATTAGCGTTATCTCACCCCATTCAGCAACCACAAATCCGGATCCTCTCTCTCTGATTTGCAGGGGCGGCGAGAAGTGAGCAGTGCGCGGAACGTGAATGGCAACACTGCCGTCAGCATCTGTGGCCCAGTTATCGCGGTTTGGGATTGTATAAGGTTCCGCGAAGACTGCCAGGTCTATGTTCCACTCTTTCACAGACTGCATGAGGAGATCTTGTGCTCCTGCAGCGTGATTGATATTAGCCTGGAGGAAGTTAATAGTTCTCTGGAACATTAGGATGACATATTAGCTTCCTCGTGAGCAGGCTCGCTCTCATTCACATTAGTGGCAATCTGGGTCTTAAAGATTGGCGTCGGTCTTATAGAAGGGGGAGCGCAACTTTTGCTACCCATAATGTGGCCAGATGCTCTTCCTGCGTCTGAACATATTACGCACTTGGGGCTCCTACCGCATTGGGCAGCTTTGTGCCCCTTTTCACCACATCTGTAGCAAAGACCGCTGCGGTCTATATCAGCAGGACACCGCTGCCGGGTGTGCCCCAGTCCCATGCACTTAAAACAGCGCATGGGAAGGGGTTCTAAAACGCGAACTTGCGCAGACGACCACCCGACTAGCAGTCTTTTGGCTTCAATTACCGTTTTGGCGGCTACGATAGGGCACTTTACGGTGACTGAGCCTATACCTCCGGGGCTCATTCTGATCTTGCCGACTTTTATTTGTTCCACTGAGCACTTTCCTTTGCTGGCTAGGGCGGCTGCTACCTCTTGTTCGTCGACTGAATCGTCCAGCCCAAATATCCGCAGATCTATACATTTGGTGGGTCTTGACACCCCAACAGACTCACCAAATAGCTCTTTGATTTTCTGGGCAAGTTTATCAGCTTTGTCCTCACTTACAGAGCCAGAGACCTCCAGTTTGCGTGAGCCAGTGGCAGTCGGTCTGATCCTAAGACCATCGATACCCAGGTCATTAAGGGCGACTAGTTGTTTAGACTGTCTGATGGCTTGGGCATAGGTGAGTCCCTGACTTTCTCCCTCAGGTGTAATATTTATGACGACTGCAAAAGAACGGGGAGCCTTAAGTTTTGGCTTTTTAGGCTTTGCCCCTCGTGCAGTGTTACTCCTCGTGACGGTTCCCGTGGAAGGACCTGTGCTTGTAGCAGGAGGTAGTAATGTTACCTTTCCTAGCTGGTTTTGCACTGGAGATTTACCTTTGGTCTTCTTCTTTTGCCCTCTGGTTATCAATATCCAGCCGTACTGTTCTGCCTGAGCAGTTGAAGATGTTTGCGTCTTCTGCATAGTGTTAACCTCCACCACACCAGATGGGGTCTTCTGCTTGGTAACAGTCTCGGAGACAGTCGCTTTGGCGGGAGCAGAAGCGGACTTTGCCGCTTTTTTGGCCCTTTTTTTCGCTGCTTTAGAGATTTTAGGCTGCTGCGGTGATAGTGGCACTGGCGAGGGGAGCTGCTGCTGTTGCTGCTGCTCCTGTTCTTCTTGCCTTTGCTGCTGTCGCCTTTGCTCCTCTCTTTTCTTGTCTGCCTGGAGAGGTGGCCGAATAATCCTCTGTGGCAACAGACGGTCCTGGATGCCTGCTAAGCGGTCATTCATGAATTCCCGCACCGAGAACATCATCTCCTTTTGGAAACCACTGAGTAACTCGCTTAGAACACCAACAGTGACCACAGATTCATCATCGATGGTTTGAGTCAATTCGGTAGAAATAGAAGGCTGGGCTTCTTTATTCTTCTTGGCTTTTTCCGATGCCTTTGACGCTTGAGATGGCTGCTGCTGTATGTGGTCCGAGCCGTTTGCTTGTCGGCGAAGAGCTTTTACTTCCGCCTGTAGCTGTAACATTTGGTTATGCATCCTGGCATTATCCTTTCGAATTCTCTTAATTTCAGAGCCCGCGGTACGGTCAGCCAGCTCTGATATGGCTTTTCGCAGATCGTATAAAGCGTCATTGACACCTTTTCTGAAGTCACCCTTGATGTTTTTTGACTTTCGGGTGGCAGCGTCTATTTTGTCAATGCACGCAGCAGCCTTATTGTAGAGTCCGTCACCCAGGCGAGTGTCCAGTTCTTCACCATCAACGTTTCTCAGGAACTGAGATCTCCTCTTGCCATATTCAGGGGAAGATGTTACGGAGCATACAGAGCCTCCTGTTCCTCATCAACAAGGTCAGTCTCATTAAGGTCTTTTACATTCTTAGATGCTTCAAGACCTGTACTTTTGCCTATCTTAAGTAGGAGTGAGAGGTTATCCTGAACGACTAGTGTTACCCAGTATGTTTACAACAATGCAAAGCAACAGCTGCTATCCGATGGCTGTTAGAATTTATAATGGGTTGCCGAATTATATCAAAGATGCTTCACTCAATCTATTTAAAAAGAGCCTGTTAAAACTCTTGATGCATAAATGTTACTACTCGGTCCATGAATATTTGGCTGACAAAACACTATGATAATGAATGTTCCATGACATTGTTTTTTTTTCTGTTTTCTAATTGAATTGAATTGAATTTGTTATAATGGTAGTATAATGGTAGTTTTTATTTTCTGACATTTTTTAATGGTTATAATAATGATTTAGTCCTAAATAATAATTATTTTAATTGCCTGTATTTTGAATGTAATAATTAAATTAAAATTAATTAATATGGTATTTGCATGCTAGTGTAATAGCTAAGTGAGCTGAACTGTAATTTTCTTTCCATCTTTTATAATACCTCATTTAATAGCAAATAAACGATTACTATTACTACGAGTATTACTATACTAGGCTTAGCGGAGTACGATGCCGATGGCTTCCCACTCTCGCTATCGCTAGATGATCTGTCCTCTGTTGTCTTGCCTCTTTTCCTCCCGCTTTTCCTCTGTTGTTTGGCACTTCTGGCACCTTTAGCATCCAATCGTGCCTCCGAGTCAAGTGGGTTATTACCTCCCATGTTATCGGAAGACATCGTAGAGCTAAGAACTTCTGCAGTGCGCTTAGTACCCGAAGATGTGATTTGGGTACTTTCAGTCGTCAAATCCATGGTTTCAACAACGGTTGCAGCTGTTTGAGCCTCTTCACCAGTCTTTGCATGCGATCTAGTTATTGGACCAGACATGCTTTCACCTGGACTTGGTGTGCTGCACGTTACAGGTGAAGTTTTAACTCTCTCCGCATTATCGCCTGATACTTCCACCCGAGACGTAGTACACGTAAAAGATACCGTCGACGAAGAACGAGAGTGGCCGGGGTTATGAGTAGAAGGGCACGGAGTGCCACTTTCCCCACCACTAATCGCCGACAAATACGATCCCTCACCCTCACTATTGACGCGAGTACCACCCTTATGAGGGCTGCGAGTTCTGACGCTCCCGCGATCCTCTACACTTTCCACTTTTTGCCCTCTTCCGGCCGGGTCAGCCCCCCTCCGCTCACTTCCGCCCGAGCCAGGCCTCCTGACATCACAAAGAGAAACTGAAACAATTTTATTACATTTATCCATTTTGTTCCCACGAGTAAGGTTGCAAGGGATAGTCCGCCCAGACAGAGGCACCATATCTGGGTAAGGCTAGGGTTATGAAGGTGGGGGTCGCCCGTTCCCCACCTCCAGAGGACGTGTAGCGACCGGCAGAAACCGCCGGCCACGAACCCCTCGCCCACGTCCAGCTTGGGCTGGTTGTTTTTTATTGTGGTTGTCTCCACTTGAGGACACCCAATGAAGGGCAGCCCCACCCCGGCTCCGCGCTTGCGGAGAAACGGGGTCGGCCGGTGGTTGCCGAAGCACCGACTGATCATGGCTTCATGACCAGCCGGCCCACCGCCCTCGCTGGCACGGCCGCTTCCCGGGATACCCAGGGCGCCCGTCCAGCCCGAACCGGGGGAGGCCTATGTTCAGCAGTGGACGTCTTCCGGCTGATGATGATGATGATGATGCTTTATTTAAACACATCCATACACACACACACACACACACACACATACATATACATACACCATATTTGTCGTGCGATATAATTTATAAATATGTATATTTTTGTCTAATACATATATTTTCTTTGTCAACTGCCCTCACTATGATTATGTAATTAATAAGATTTGTAAACATATACAGTTTTATTACAAAAAAAAAAAAAAATGTGTATCTTTTTTTTTTTTGTAATAACACTGAATCTTCTTCTAAAGGTGCCTCTCCAACTAGTGAAGGTTAGCTATTAGCATGTTCAGGTCCTTCTTGTCTTTAGCTCGGCGGAACAGCTCAGCAGCGCTTGCTATCCCGGTCCACTCTCGGATGTTCCGCTACCACGACTTCTTCCTTCCTCCGACCTTTCTCTTTCCCGCAACTTTGCCCATCATGATCAGCTGCAGGAGATCATATCTCTGATGTCTAAGAACATGGCCCAAATACGAGACTTTACGCCTTTTAACAGTTGCCATAAGCGTGCGTTTTTGGCCAACTCGTTGGAGAACTCGGACATTGGTCACCTTCTCGGTCCAGCTTATAGAGAGCATGCGCCTAAGTTTCTATAATTGGCGTCAATGCTGCATACTTATTTTTTTTGTAGCGAAATAACTAAACTGCTGTTGAAACTTTGTTGAATAAATAAATAAATAAATATGAGTTTTTATGTTGGTGATTAAATTTATAGTAGCTGTGAGTGTACCCGATTGCGTCCGAAAGCCGTATTGTTGGTCAATTAATATCTTTTTCTCAGATAGATAGTCGCCAAGCTGATCACATAAAATATCTCAAATATTTTTGATATGACGGTCAACACCGATATTGGCCTGTAATTTCCCGGGTTAGTTTTGATTCCAGATTTATATATGAGACGGTCTTTGGATACTTTGAGTGAATAAGGGAAGGTTCCAGATTTCAAACTTTTCTATAATGACATTTGTTAGACATGATTGCTTTAGTGAATAAACAGTCTAACCTAGTGCTGGTTAGTGTCTAGGTCAGCCATACTCAACCTGCGGTCCATCGGGCCTTTGTGATTGGCCTACTTAGAATTTCAAAACTTTGACCAATTTTTAAAATATCGCGCCAGAAAAACCGAGTAAAGCTCTGGGTAAATAAAATAGGTACGAGCTCTACCGCGGTGCATAGCATCGAGTAGCAAGTGACCGAATTTGCCAGAACTAATCGCTTGGTCAGCGATTACAATGTTAAAACCTGAAGTCATTGTTAATTCTTTCAAAGTTCGCTCTTTCATAATATGGTCTACATTGCATGAGGCTTCATCATAACCTAATATTATGAAGGTTACAAAATTATGTATTGTATAGTTGGCTTAATTGTGACCGACCACCTTTTTGTAATGTGTACATCTCCAGCCTCATTATAAATAATGTGTTTAGTATAATAAAGTCAGTCAAAACGCAACATTTGTCTAATTCACACGTACTCCCAGGTCCCCACATTGCATGGCGACCCTGCCAGTGCTGCCCGTAGGCAGCGCTGCGTAGCTGGTTTTTTTTTAAATATAATTAAGTGCGCGCGTGCGTTGTTAAAAACAATAATATATAATAATAACACGAACAATACAAAAAAACAATATGAACAAAGTGAAAAATATATAGTATGGATAATTTATAATTTTAAAATAAATTTATCTGTCGATCGCTGAAATAAATAAGACAAATAATTAGTCAAAATATATTTACACGAAGAAGATAAAATTATGGGAAAAGTAGAATATTTGGTAAATTGAAAGCTGGGAGCCGGGAGATGAAGGAGTCAGATGAGGAGCAGCTGGGAGAAGTTCCGGTCATTGGGACAATGGATATAAATGGACTGGCAAGAAAAAATCATAAAACAAAATATTGTTCCTATCATGGTTTAAATTAGAATTCCTATTTTAAAGAATAGTCAATATTATCATCTTGTTTAAATGTATTTTAATGTTATTGCATTAAAATTAGGATTACAATATACTAGATTTTTTTTTCAGTGTAATATTTTATCAATATTAACCATGTGTACATAAGTTTGTAATAATTATTAATATCTATATCTTATTTCAGGATTGCATTTATACAAAGATTTGACATCTAAAAGTAAGTCATTAATTTCTCTCAAAAAAAAAAAATTAAACGCCTATATTGAAAAATGAAAAATGTAAAATGGTATCTGTTTCTTTTTGTATGTTTTGATTATAGATTACATATACATATAATAAGTCTTTTGAACAACGAGAAAATTATGTTAATACTTTTATTTTAAATTGAATTTTATTTGGTTATTATTACTTCATCGTTTATGAGAATTACACATAGTTACAATTTGCATTTTATGAAACCATTGTTATCATATTTGAAAGACTGCTAAATTGATATTTATAATTTAATTTCATGATTGAGTTCAAAACTGAACAATAAAGTATCTACTTAGTACCTAGCAACACGTGTAGTATGTATGCATTTAATAAGTACATGCAAGTTGTCTTTGAGATTAAATTTGAATTAAATTTATTTATTAGTCATTTGGAAAAATTCCAATAAAGAAGAAAACAAGCTAAAATACAAAAATAATGTTAAAATCCTTCGATGATATAACATTAATTCAAAGTTGGTTTTGAAATTGTAATTATTCTACTGCTTCATTAAATTATGAAAAGAAATATTTAGAAAAGTAGCTAATACTACGAATATATATAAAGTATCGCAAAGCTTATTAATGATGTTACATATTTATATATTATTGTCACTTAATATCATTATTACTTGAAATCGTATAATGTAATGAAAATCAGTTAGCTACAGAATCACTAAGATAAAGGGTATTAATTATCTTTCCAAAAATAAACTTGACAAGATAGACTTTATTCAATATATTTTTTCTTATAAAAATACTTACACGCAGTTTCAAATTGTATTTTATTCAAATTTGTATGTTTATCAGAAAAATAATTAAGATTAATATCATTTGAAAGTATAGGGCGTTATTTTTCGTTATAATGTAGACAGGCTAGTATCTAGTTAGATAAACACGTGATAAGCAAACTCCAATCATTTACAAATTGTCAAGGTCTGCTCTGCCAGAAAATGTTTATGAACGAAAGACCGAAAACTGCGGGTTCAATTCCTGATTGAAACATATCTAATAACGTATATAAAAGTACATTTTTAAAAGTTATATTATTGTCAAACATGACGGGTATAAAATATTATCGGTTGTTTAACTTTTTATTTAATTACCGAAGTTGTAATAGATTAACCAAAATTTTAAAATAAAGAATAGTAAGTTGAAACTTTGCGATGCGCTGAATAACAAGGGTAACAAAAAAGGAAGTTAGGTATTGTATTTCTATATCCTTACAATGCGCAATGCATCTGTAGTTTTGCAAGCTGTCATTTAGGTGAACCAGTAATATGAAGATAAACAATATCACTTTAATTTGCCGGTTATGTTAATCTGGATTTAATATTATATTACAAACAATAATAATGCACATGCAATTGATATATTTTAATACGAGTAATATTGTAATATGAGTTTATAGCAAACAATCGATGTCGTTGAAACATTTATTGCAGCAAAGTAAGAAGACAATAATGATTATTCTGATACGAAATTTTAACAAGAATAAAAATTAGAAAATAAATCTAAAAGAAAAAACGGTTAAATAGGGCGTAATGAAAATTTATTTAGAAAGAATCAGTTATGTAAGTCGTATTAAAAATATTAGGTACAGACGAATAGCGTGAGAATATAAGTTGTTGAATGAGAATGTGAATTGTATTAAAAGTCTTTTTGTAACTTAAAGTTTGCAATTAGGTACAGTATGAATGAGAAAAGAAAATGGTAATGTGTTTTATTATTATGAAGGTTTTGAAATGATATGTAAAAGTTTATATTTGGATGTTTGATAATAATTGGGTTCGTAAAATTACATAAGCCGCTGGACTGATCACCCAAGAGCTAAGAAATTTTTATTAATCTAATTATTTTTGTTTAAGAATGTGTTTTTTTTAAGGATTAGAATGAAAGTTTATAAGTAAAATGCTCGATTATACGGTACACAGTAGGAAATAGGTACTATAGGGATCGGGTCCTTCAGTCTTATCAATTGACGAACGAGATTCTCATTTGAATACTGTTGGAGACCAAATGAATGTCTTAATTCATGGCCCTATGAAAAGAAATGTGTATGAAAATGGTACATGGAGGGTCGGATCCTTCCATTCGATCATGGTGCAAACGAGATTTCTCCGTGAGATAAGTTGGAGTCCAAAAGAGGCTTAAACCAGGACCCCCCAAAATAATTAGGTTGTGGCCACAACCCAAATGGCATGATATTGTCCATTTTATATTATAGAATATGTTAAGTCGACTATAAATAAATAATAATATATGTACCAATATGAATGAATAAAATGAAAATGAAAGTACGCCGGCGCCGAGCGAACAAACGAGTGAAAAAATGCTTATAGGAAAAGTACCTACGTATGTAATGTGTTATGAAATAAGTGTACCGATATTATGGAAAATTAAGAATACGAGCAACAGTATGGAATAAAGTATGATCAAATAAATGTTAAATAAAGAAAGATGATGAAAGCTGATATGATATGAAATGATTTACTACGCAAGATATTTGATTGAAGACAGACCGTAATTTTTTTTTATGGAAACATTAAAATTTCATTTATGTATTTATAAAGTAGCACATAACTATGGAAAAAGTGAACTTTTTTAATTTTCTTCATTAGTAGTGTTGGTTATTTTAAGGACTAATATATTAAGTTGGTAATTAAAGAAAATAAAGGAGAGTATTGAACGTCAAACAAACGTCGAGGTTTCAGTTTAAAGTTAAAAAGATAGTCTTTCGTAAAGGAAAACTTAAAAGTTTTAGTTAAAGAAAGTGAGAAAATGATAATAATTATAATATTTTCAGATAGATACTAGATTTTGAGATGAAAAATTACGTCATGATAACAAACAAAGATATTTCATACTAAACGAAAGTTCATTTAAAGATTAATGCAATATATAATTATTTTGACTTTAACTTATGAATATAACTAAACAAAGATATAGATATTTTAAATAATTTTATAAACATTTAAAAAAAAAAACGCGAAAGTAAACTGCTATTGCTGTATACCATTGTATACTATGTAAAGGTAAAAATTATTGATTTTTTATGTATTAAAAATTAAAAGATATTATATGAATTGTTTATTTGTTATGAAAGATGTCATACTACTGCAACATTATTTTAAAATGTAAAAGAAAATTATGAAATCAAATTTGTCTGGTATGTATGTATAATACAATCTAAATATTGCCTTATAATTTTGTCTATTTTTTTTTTAAACATTAGCATTTACTAATAATTTCTAAAATAAAGTAAGTCTCTGTGTACTGAAAAGAATCTGTCATTTATATTTCGGTACTTTTTTGTGCTTTTCAGATTCACTTATAACCACAGAACATAGAGAGAGAATAGAAGTAGTAAGTGGGCGTGGCAAGCGTCGCTGGCATATGCGCTTTTACTCATATGACGCCCTTTCCTCGGTTTTATATTTGTCAGTCGTTCGTCAATCGTCGAGTGGTGATTTTACTGATTTTTTCTATAAAAAATACCGTTTTGTGCTATAATCACTTGCAAAAAGCAAAACAAAGTATACAATCTAACTAATGCAAACATTTCCTTTCACTGGTAAGTACAATTTTAGTGCTAAAATATAAAAAACGTAATAATTTGACACAATTTCAAATAAAATATACATTGTTTGCTCAAACCAACATTAATGTTTCTAACCCCGTTTCTAGACACCAATGTAAATCATATTGTGCACTTTTGCAAAATATAGTGCTGTGCCTCCTGAAAATAAAAGATGAATTGATACTGAACAGATGAAATAATGAACTATTCAGGCACTTTTTTACGAAGATTCGGTTAATTATTTACACGCAGATAAATATTAAAAAATACTGATGTGCTATAAATATCTAAGTTACGAAGTATATCAACGTTTTATGAACAATATATAAATCAAACGAAACTTCGTGAAAAGCTACGAGTGTTGGCCTAATAGGTCTTATTAGAAACTGGTGAAACTGGATTTCACTTATTTTGCATTACTTATATTTCAGTTTCCCTAATAACTTTACAACGGAATGTCCTGTTTACATAATTTATTTTGTCCTATCCGTTTTAGACCTAAACCTATCAAATGAATTTCAAAACAACATATTATCTATACAAACAAAAAATCATGTTTTCAACTAACGTAATATTGTTGGTGGTGTGAATTTAATTTACAAAATTAATTTATAGGCGTCAATTTAATTTACTTTATTATGCTGATTCATAATCGGAAACCATTATTATAGAAATCGAGTTAAGATAGCCACTTTAAAGAACCGCCCACAGAACAGCTTTTATCAGTTTTTTTGTTGCTTCATATTTGCACATCCTATTAATATTATAAAGGCGAAAGTTTGTAAGTATGGATGTATGGATGTTTGTTACTCTTTCACGAAAAAACTACTGGACGGATTTGGATAAAACTTTACAGCAATATAGGTTATACATCAGAATAACACATAGGGTACTTTTTACTGGGAAAACTTCTCACTCCCACGGGATACCGACTTCCACGCGGACGAAGTCGCGGGCGTCCACTAGTAAGTTTATAAATGCATGTCTCAAATGGATGTGACTTTATATGTAGATTGACGTTTGTACGTACTTATCGCTTTTGTGTCTGTCTTCAAACTTTTTTGTCACGGCTTTCAAACTCATACTTGACCAGCGATTCCTTATTGTCCAGTCGTTGCAATTAAAAATGTAGGTACTATTATTATTACAGTTATAAAACTTAGAATAATAAAGTAAAACAAACATGGCTATGATCAATTTATTATTGTAATGATCATATTAGTTATTATGAATCGCTTTTGAATCGTCCAAAAATTTTTTTTCCCCTACCACTTGTTCAGGACGTCTTTTAGCTGACAAGAAGAACAAGCGAAAGAAACTTACCAGCCCTATGATATTTACATAAATCATGTCATTTCATATCTTATCACAATAATAAATACAACTTTCAAAGTCTGTAGGAAATAGGTTGAACATATAATTAGTCTTTATAGAACAAAGCGATGGCTATTCATTCCATGCATTGCGATTCTTAAAATAATCATCAACTTTATAATAGCCTTTACTCATAAGTATGTTCATTACATGAATTTTAAATTTATTTATGGGTAGGTCAACTACATTTTGTGGAACTTTATTGAACATAGCAATGTAAATGCATTGATCCTCTGGTTTTCTGAAGTCTGAAGCTTGGAACGGCAAGTTTATTTTTATTTCTTGTGTTATGATTATGAACACTACTTTTTTTTTGTGAAGGAATCGTAATGTTTTCTTGCGTAGATAATATTTTCATTGATGTATTGAGAGGCAACAGTCAAAATATTTATTTCTTTAAATATTTCTCTGTGTTTAATCTTTTTTGTTATGAAGTAAAATGTCAAATAAATTAGTTGTATCAGCGGACATTGGAAGTTTCATTTCTTAATAGTGTGATGTGTGTACATTTTGGTCCTATAACGCGCCGGATGAAGATCAGTGACGATAAAACAAACATTGGGATTGCGAAATTTGTGAAAATTAAATAAATTTCAAGAAAACAAGTAAGTTTACAAAAATATACAATAGTGGAAATATGAAAATTTTGTTGACATTTTGCAAAAGAGTATAACGGAAGAAAACTTGCATAGACGATGATCTAGTACCATTATTACGCGGTATTATTTAAATTCACAATTGAACAAAAAGTTTTCAAGTTTGATTGTCAAAGTAAATAAGCGAAACAAAATGACTGTGCAAGAACTTATTAATACGCAAAATGAAATATCCATGCAAATCACAAGAGCATTATCAAATTACAAAAAGTCAAAAGCAAGAATAACTAAAGCTTATATTGAAGCAAGATTAGAATTATTAGAAACAAACTTTCAAAACTTTAAAGGTAACCATTTTAATATTGTAACAACAGCAACGCTTGATGAAAAGAAAAGCTTAACATATTTTCAAGATGATTCTTATTATTTATGTGAAAATGTTTATCTAGAATTAAAAACTTTGATGAAAGAACAGTTAGAGGAATTGTCTGCCAATTCATTAATATCTGTACAAAAGGGAGAAGCATCTGTCACAACACCTCAAAGTAAAGTATTAAGGGCTAAGTTACCAGCTATTGAAATCCCTTTTTTTACGGGAAATTATAATGATTGGACAGGTTTCTATGATTTATTCAAGTCTTTGATTCATAACAACGAGGATTTAAGCAATATAGAAAAGTATCATTATTTGAAAAGTAATTTGAAGGGCGAAGCAGAGTTATTATTAAAGCAATTTCCATTAACCGAAGCTAATTATGAGAAAGCATTAGAAGTTTTGGAATCAAGATACAACAACAAGAGGCTTATAGTACACGCACACGTTACACGGTTACTTGGACAGAAGAAGCTTATGTTAGAATCAGCTAAGGGATTATTATTAAAGCAATTTCCATTAACCGAAGCTAATTATGAGAAAGCATTAGAAGTTTTGGAATCAAGATACAACAACAAGAGGCTTATAGTACACGCACACGTTACACGGTTACTTGGACAGAAGAAGCTTATGTTAGAATCAGCTAAGGGATTACGCGCATTATTAGATACTACGAATGAGACATTGAATGCACTTAATAATGTTGGCGTATCTACGACAAACTGGGATCCTCTCGTAACACATATTATAGTAGCAAAGTTTGATTGTGAGAGTCAGCGTTTATGGGAACAACAATTAGCAGGAAATAGAGACATTCCGAGCACTAAGCAATTGCTGGAATTTTTAGAAATAAGATTCAGATCTTTGGAGGCTTTAGCTGTGACACAACACAAAGAAGTAGTGAATCGGCAACCGTCAATAAGAACCTTCAAAACGAATGTCGAAGTCATTTGTTCGTTTTGTTATAAAGATCATTATATCTATAACTGCAAAGAGTTTGTGAAACTAAATTCGGAAGAACGTAGAGATGTCGTAAAAGAGAAACAACTGTGTTTCAACTGTTTGGTACCGGGACACAGTGTAAAATTTTGTAGACAAAATACTTCATGTAAAATATGTAAGCGACGTCATCATTCACTCTTACATCTAACTACATATGAAACGCAACAAGCACATGCTACACAAATTGAGAAAAACGAAGAGGATAGCGAAGACAAAGACATTTCCCAGTTGGCTGTCCACAAAGCTGATATTACTGACACACAGGTCATACTTGCTACGGCTATGGTTCGAATAATAGGCAAAGATGGCAATAAACACAAGTTGCGAGCACTGATTGATCAAGGGTCGCAAGCATCATTCATTACGTCATCAGCGGTTCAGCGTCTTGGTTTAAATAAAGAGCATCATATTAGCAAAGTGACGGGTATAGATCCACAACTGTCGATGGTTTCCAAAGAGCTAGTTGGATTTAATATTTTTTCAATATATAATGACACGCCGATAGTTCACGTCAAAGCTCATGTTTTGAAGTCACTTGCTTCTATACTGCCTCGTCAAGAGATATGTTTGAATTTGTCATCAGGGATAAGCACATTGCCTTTAGCAGATCCTACGTTTTCAAAGCCTAGCAGTATAGATCTTTTATTGGGGGCAGATATACATGCACAAATTGTTGTGGATGGACTTAAAAGATATGATTTAGTGATTGCACAGAATTCGCATCTTGGTTGGTTTATTTCAGGAAAAGTTGAAAGTAAAAGGCACACTGAAATAAAGGAAGTATGTTTAATGCACAGCCAACTTGAGACAGATGATTTATTACAGCGGTTCTGGGAATCAGAAGAATTACACACAAAAAACCGTACACAGACTGCAAGTGAAACAGAGTGTGAGAAAATTTTTGAAAAGACACATTCTCGCACTGACTCAGGGCGTTATATAGTAGCACTACCATTTTCAAAGTATAATGGCACACCGCTCGGAGAATCTAAGACTCTTGCTGTAAAACGTTTATTGCAAATGGAACGAAGATTCCAGAAAGATAAGAAGTTTTATGAACGTTATAGAGGTTTTATGGATGAGTATGAAGAGTTAAGACATATGGAAAAAGTAGAAGTTGAAAATTTGAACAAGTTAGACGTTTGTTACCTTCCACACCATGGAGTTTTAAGAGAAGAAAGTACAACCACTAAGCTTCGGGTTGTCTTTGATGGCTCAGCTGAGACAAGTACGGGAACATCTTTAAATAAAAAGTTATTGATAGGTCCAGCTTTACAAAGTGACATAAGAGATATTTTTTTGAGATGGCGAACACACAGAATTTGCCTCGTGGCTGATATTCAGCGTATGTACAGACAGATTTTAGTCAGAAAGGAAGATCAAGATTATCAACGTATTGTGTGGAGAAAAGATCCAGCTGATCCGATCGCCGAATACAGGTTATGTACGGTAACGTATGGCACATCGTGCGCTCCTTATCTTGCCATTAAGGTGTTGAAGCAATTAGCAAATGATGATCGGGATAAGTATCCAAATGCTGCGCGAGTGTTAGAATCTGATTTTTATGTTGATGATTTGCTTTCTGGTTGTGATTCAGAAGCAGAAGCTATTGTTTTACAAAAAGATTTGACTGCATTACTGCAGCGGGGAGGAATGGTTCTACATAAGTGGGGTACTAACTCAAAATTGGTGATGAATTCTATTTACGGTGATGACACTCAACCGCAAGAGTCATATGAGATTATTATGGAAAAATCTATTAAAACTTTAGGTATAAAGTGGAATCCAAAGAAAGATAGATTTGAATTAGGTGTTAAGTTTTCAAAAGATCTAAAGTCCAAGATAACAAAACGTGAAGTTCTTGCTGATATTGCGAGAATATATGACCCTTTAGGTTGGATGTCACCCATTATTATTAAAGCAAAAGTTTTTATACAAAAGTTGTGGTTACTAAATCTAAGTTGGGATGATGAATTGCCCGAAAGTTATAAAGTTGAATGGTTGACTTATAGGGAACAAATGATAAATATGATAACTATTTATTTACCACGTTGGATAGGATTTACAAATTCAAATATGAGAATTGAAATTCATGGTTTTAGTGACGCATCTAATGCTGCTTATGCTGGTGTTGTATATGTTAGAATTGTTGATTCTCAAGTTACTGTTAAAATAGTAGCAGCTAAGACTAAAGTAGCGCCACTAAAACAGATTTCAATTCCCAGACTAGAATTGTGTGGAGCTGTTTTGACTGCTAAGTTGATTGATAAGGTAAAAACTTGTTTGAATGTTCCTGAGAGTAATGTATTTGGCTGGACTGATTCCACTATAGTTCTGGCTTGGCTTCAAAAACCACCAAATTGTTGGAAAACTTTTGTCGGAAACCGAGTTGCGGAGATATTAAATGTAACTCATCCTAATCGATGGCATCATATTAGTACAATAGATAACCCAGCAGATTGCGCGTCTAGAGGTATTTCTCCTACCCAGTTGCCAGATTATGAATTATGGTGGAATGGACCACAATGGTTATATACCACTAATGATATTTTACCTAATAATGAATTTCATGAAACAGATTTAGAAGCGAAAGCTAATTCTGTACAATGTTTAAATGTTAATGAACTAGAAGAAGAGTTTATTTTACACAGATATTCTAGTTTGACAAAACTTAAGAGAGTTCTAGCTTATTGTTTGAGATTTATTAATATATGTAAAAAACGTGTGATAAACAGAATGAATTTAAGTAATGTTAATTTGCTTGATGAATTTCCAATTTATTTAACGACCAATGAATTATTACAGTCCATGAATTGTTGTATTAAGATTTCACAAAATTATTATTTTCAAAAAGAATTTAATGAACTATCGAATGGTGAAACTGTTTCGAAGAAAAGTCCTTTGTATTTCTTACGTCCATTTATTGATGATCATAACATATTAAGAGTAGGTGGTAGATTAAAAAATGCTTGTATTCCTCATGATGCAAAGCATCCTATTGTAATTTCTGGCAAATCACAATTAGCCAAATTAATTATTGATTTTACTCATAAGAAATTGTTGCATGGAGGGCCATTACTTATGTTGAATATTATTAGATGTACTTACTGGATTACAAACGTAAAATCGCTTGTTAAGTTACATGTCAAGAAATGTGTTGCTTGCGTAAGATATGCACCTAGATTTGCTACTCAATTGATGGGAAACTTGCCATCAGTTCGAGTCACTATTGCTAAACCATTTTCTAATAGTGGTGTAGATTTCGCAGGTCCTTGCTATTTAAAATCTTCAAAAGTTAGGAATGCTGCTATGTACAAAGCCTACATTGCAATCTTCATTTGTACTTCAACCAAATCTATACATTTGGAATTAGTTTCAGAGTTATCAACAAATGCTTTCATTGCAGCTTTTAAAAGGTTTACTTCTCGACGTGGGCACTGTGCTCATTTGTACTCAGATTGTGGGACTAATTTCATAGGGGCAAATTTTGAACTTAAGAAAATGTTAAATAAAGCTAAATCTTCATTGCCAGTAGAGTTGCGTGAGATATTAGCTTCGGAGGGGACCGAATGGCACTTTATACCCCCAGGTTCACCTCATTTCGGAGGCTTATGGGAGGCGGGAGTACGTTCAACTAAGCATCATATCAATCGTGTTATAGGAGATATAAAACTCACGTTTGAAGAGTATGCCACTCTTTTAACACAAATAGAGTGTTGTCTTAATTCCCGTCCCATTTCTGCTTTAAGTAACTCGGTTGATGATTACACAGCGCTAACCCCTGGTCACTTTTTAATGTTAGGTCCACCTAGTGTAGTTCCTCATGAAAATGTGACTGATGTTCCTATTAGCAGACTCAATCGTTGGCAACACATTGAACATATGTTGCAATCATTTTGGAAAAGATGGACACATGAATATTTAGTAACATTACAGCATAGATATAAGTGGCACTCTCCTCAAAACCCTGTTAAAATTAATGACTTAGTTATTGTAAAAAATGAGTGTTTGCCACCATCGAAATGGTTACTTGGTAGAGTAATACAAACTCATCCGGGTAACGACGGAATAGTCCGTGTTGTTACTATCAAGTGTAGTAATAAGATTTTCAAAAGACCCATTACCAAGTTATGTTTATTGCCAATAGATTCATAATTTTAAGGACTAATTCGTCCTTGGCTGGCGGCAAATGTTTAATCTTTTTTGTTATGAAGTAAAATGTCAAATAAATTAGTTGTATCAGCGGACATTGGAAGTTTCATTTCTTAATAGTGTGATGTGTGTACACTCTGAGAGATTCTCTAGACCGTAAATTATATATAGCATGGACAGCTCTCTTTTGTAGAATTAAAATATCTTGAATGCTAGCCGCAGAACCCCACAACAATAGATTATACGTCATTACACTATGAAAATAACTAAAATATACCAATCCTGCCGTTTCAACATTTGTCAGAAGTCTAATTTGCTTAACAGTAAATACTGCAGAACTCAGTCTACTTGACAAATTATCAATATGAGGATCCCATTGCAGTCGGGAATCTAGTGTAATACCAAGGAACTTTGTCGATTTCACCAACTCAACTTTTTCACTATTTACATTTATAAGTGTATTAATATGCCTCACATTAGGTAATGCAAACTTTATGTATTTCATTTTATTTGAATTAAACTTTAAATAATTACTATCAAACCACTGTAGAACATTATCGAACTGAATTACATTTTACTGTTTCATAACAAAATTTAAACCTCTTATTTCATCAACTACTATTATGTCACATCACTAATATGCACAATCGGAATGATACCGGTAAGAAAAAATTACAAATTAGGCTTAATGTAATAAATACAAAAATTCTGTTGGTTTCTTAATTTTTGTTTTTTTTTTTTACTTTCCCTCGCTTAATTAT
Source organism: Diatraea saccharalis (assembly GCA_918026875.4). Lineage (NCBI taxonomy): Eukaryota > Metazoa > Arthropoda > Insecta > Lepidoptera > Crambidae > Diatraea > Diatraea saccharalis. The sequence goes on from OU893333.1 coordinate 61,982, forward strand.
ATTACTCCACAGACATATGATAGAGTTTATCATTAAGTTTTCTTAGTTTTTGTACTGCGTTTTTTAAAAGAATTATATAGGGAAAAGCGTTATTTTTTAATATTCACTTGGTTACAGCAAAATCTAATCTTAATAGTTCGCACATAAAATGATGTCCCCAATTTTTTAAAATGTGCATAATCTTAAAATATTTTTTCCCTTCTGATATCCCCGTATACAGCCACGTGACAGTTCAACATTCATGTTAAAGTAAATTATTTATTATCACGTTGAATTAGAGTTTGTTTTTAATCGTGTGATTTCTTAGCTTAGTATCTTTTTGGGATTCTGTTTATGTTATCACGAACGAATCGCGTGGCAGTTTTTCATGTAGTGAACAAAATGATCATTTCATCTAATCTGTATTTGTGTGCGGAGAGGCGACACTCGGTTCCCATACTAAATCAATATCATTATACTTCTATTCTCTCTCTATGTTCTGTGCTTATAACACAGCTTAGCATAGATATTATTATCGTAACTATGTATATAGAGGAACTCGTATATCTAACCCATAAATTCTGTTATTATTATTTTAAGAAAAATAAATGCGTTTAGTGATTTTTTATTTTCTGGCATTTAATTATAAAATAAATAAAAAACTATACTATGAAACAAAATAGATTTATATATACATACATGATATTTTTACATTTGTCTGATAAACTTGTATGCATATTGTTTAACATTTTGTCTTTTTGCTGAATTAAAGTTTACTTGTTTCATTTAGAACTATAAACAGAAACCGATTGTATTAATTTGAGTATATTCTTGATCTTTTTAAAGTAATGAACCAAATAATGTAAAATTATTGTTTTAATCTGTAAAAAAAATGTATTTTAAAAGTATTTTTTTTCCTTTTCAACGGGGGAGGTGTAATGTGTACATCTCCAGCCTCATTATAAATAATGTGTTTAGTATAATAAAGTCAGTCAAAACGTAACATTTGTCTAATTCACACGTACTCCCAGGTCCCCACATTGCATTTTCTTTTTTCAATAAACACATCGTGAATTTGGAATTGTTTTTTAACACTTACATATTTTTGCGGCCCGCGCTTCAAGATCGAAACGTGTTTGAAGCCTCATTAAAAAAAAAAAAAAAAAAATAGGTCGAGTATGGCCGGTCTAGGTCATTTTATTTATTCACTCTGTCTATACTACAACGTTTAAATTCGTGTAATATAATTTAATGTGCATAATTTTGTTTATATATCGAGATCTCACCGGTGTCCGTATGATATTTTTGGGGTATTTTATCGGCTAAATTCACTGCGATAGACGAAAAGAAAGAATCAAAGCGGTCACAAACTTCAGGACCATCTGTGATCAGGTCGGAATCAGACATAAGTATGCAGGGAAGAGAATAAAACGCAGCACGCATCGTACAAAATAATTTAATACAGATCTAGAATGAGATTTTATTCGCCACAGGCGCAGGTGCGGGTGCGGGGTCCGCGCGGCCCTCAGAGGTCGCGGTCGTGGTCGTGGTCTTGGTCTTGGTCGTGGTCGTGGTCGTGGGTCGTGGTCGTGGTCGTGGTCGTCGGCGGCGGGCAGCGCGGCGCAGGCGGCGTGCGTGCGCGCGCCCACGTGCAGGCCGCGGCCCGGCACCGGCGCGGCCCACGAGCGGGCGCGCCGCACGCGCAGCCGCCGCGCGCCCTGCTCGCTCTGCAGCAGGGACGAGCGCCTGAACGAATCGGTCGTTTTATAAATTAAAAGGAAGGCGGGAGGGCCCCGAGCGATTCTAGAATTCATTTTCTCGAAGTCTAATCTTTTAAAAGAAAATTTTTGGGGCGTCTTTGACGTCGCTCCTGTGATTTTCGAGCGAGAAACGTAATTTCACCGAAAGGAATCGGATCGGACGACTCCCGTTTCGTATACTTTTTGGCACGTTCTAAAAAATCGTTCTTCACTTTGTTCTCGTGCTCCTACGAGGGGAACGTAATTTTCTTCATATAATTTTCGAATACTTAGAAAACCTAAATTAAAAGTTGAAAGATCACTCTGACAATACTTCGGGGACCGTCTAGAGCTATTTCAATATCCGATAAATAATCAGCCGTCGCGTACCGCTCCGTGTGCCTCTCGGTGCGCACGCGCACGCACAGCTGCGGCTGGGCGTAGAAGTCGAGGTCGGCGAGCAGGCGCAGCCGCGGGGCGGCGCTAGTGCGCGCCCGCGCGGCCAGCGCCCCCCACGCGCACCGCACGCGCCCCCGCGCGCGCGCCACCGCGCCCCCGCGCACCGCCAGCGCCGCGCGCGCGCTGCGCGACCACAGCGACACCTGCACGGATGCACGTTTTAAACGATCGAAGACGCCGGGTCGCCCGTCGATTCGAGACGAGTCTGCATTCACAATTCTGTACTGAAAATATTCTTAATAGAAACTGTTTAAAAAATTCACAGTCCGATCTCAGAGTGCCAGGGATAATATGGATCTAAAAAACTCAAACGTTTCGAATGACTCCCGGGAGCGAAACGAGGGACGACAGCCGGAAAGAGAACGTCCTCAATCGGTCGATAAAAGATCGATCGAACGTTTAAAAAATCGAGAAACTCGGGCGTGGATCAAAAACATAAATTCCCGACAGGCGGAAGAGGAGAGGGGAGGGCGGGCGCCGACCTGGGCCTGCGCGTCGATGGCCACGGCGACGGCGGCGTCCCACGAGTAGTGCAGCCACACGCCTGCCAGCAGCGGCAGGCGCGCGGGGCCGGGGCCGGGGCCGGGGCCGGGGGCGGAGGCCGGGGGCCGCAGGGGGCACACGGCGCGCAGCGCGGGCGTGGGCGCGGAGGCGGTGCCGGCCCACACGTGGGCCAGCAGCTCGGCCTGTCCGGAGAACAACCGCAGCGGCGGCAGCCACACCCCGCCCACGTTCAGAGACAGCCCGCCCGACGTGGACTCCTCCTCTGCGCACAGACACTATATATTATTTTGGGGTGGACTTCGAAAACGCGTCCGCATCCAGCGCGCGATCTGCCTTTCGATTCGAATCGAATCAACATAAAGAGATCAATTTTTGAACGATCGTCACTTTTCGATCGTGTCCAGGAGAAAATTGTTAAAGATAATTTAACGCAATTATATCGAATATGAATCGATCGAAATATTATTTTTTCAAAATTAATTACACGGCTGTCGATTTGATAAATGATCACGTCATAGACTGAATTGACCCCCCAGTTTATGCATCCGATTTATATATTTTAATGAATCATGTTTTATTCGTATTTAAAATTGGATTTGAAAAGAACGAGATCCCTATATAATATAAAATACATTTTAAAATATTGTCAACATAAAGAAAGAGTTAAAGTAGCGTGCCAGTTGTTTTGTATGAAAACCGCTGTAATCGAATTCATACAGGGAAAGATACGGTCGGAGCGGTTATATTCCTCGATCGGTGGACCTCATTCGGCGGTTTTAGATCAGCCGGCTGTCTTATTTTAATATCTATTGCGATCCCTTTCAAAGGTGGAGCGATAGGAATGAAGATTTATGAAATGTCGTTCGTTCGGTTTTCGAGAATATCGCGATCTCGTTCGCTAACACACGTCAAATCGATAGGATCACGAGAGGTTTTAAAATTAGACAATCGAGGGGCATCCGGGTCGGGTAAAATACACACCCGACACAAAAGAGACTCACCGTCGTCCTGCTCGGAGCCGGCGGAGCGGTCGGAACCGGCGGCGGAGCCCGCGATCCGATCCAGGCCGCGGGTCCACATCTCCACGGCCAGCAGCGGGTAAAGGCCCCCCCCGGCCCTGCCGGCCTGCAGCGCCACCAGGCCGCGCCGCAGCAGGCCCCCCCCCGCCACCTGCAGCGAGTCCAGGCGCGCCCCCCACTCGCCCGCCGTCCACCCGCACTCGCGCACCAACACCGAAGAGGTTCCTGACGGTCCAGCATATTAACGCCGTTAGGACGACCGCGCGATCGCATGCGAACGTCGCATTCCCTCGTCGGGACACATCGGCCCCCAACGGGGAGACGGATCGCTTCGCTTTCGCTAATTTTAGAAAAACGAGGAGACCTCGATGTCCGAGTTATTTTGAAATGATATATTAAAAACGGTCGATATCTAGGAGTTCGGAATAATATCGAATGTTAACGTATAATATGAAGTACCGTGCGGGGCCTGCGCGTGCCAGGAGCGCAGCACGGCGGGCAGCGCGGCCAGCAGTTGCCGCACGGGGGGGTGGAGGGGGGCCAGCGCGTGCAGCCGCTCCCAGTACACGCGCAGCAGCTCGCCCGCGCCCTCCCGCAGCAGCTGCACGCCCACCGCGGCCAGCGGCAGCGGCCGGTCGGCGCTCGCCCGCAGCAGCAGGTCTGCGCCACACGAACGTTATAATTCTCCGCCCCGTTCGACACGAGACCCTCGATACTATCGGTGTGGATTGTGTTATTACTTAAAGATGACTGAATACAGTAGTTCACAAAGAATTTATGCAAAAGAAAACAAGGGCCGAACGACCCCCACTCCATAACCGCAATGATTAAACCCGAAGTTGCATGCTCATTTTAACTAGTTGTAATTATTTGAAGTTCGAGAAAAGTTGAACGACAATCCCTACTTATTATTTTCAGTTTAGTTTAATATATAAATTAAGACATTCAAAAATTTTTTTATTTGCAATTTTATCCTTATTAAAAAAATATTAAATTTTAATATAAAATTGTTGACTCAAATTAAAATAATATATTCAAAAACTAAGCATTTAGCTGTAAAAAGTTTGAATCAAGAAATTTATTTTATAGCGTTAGCTACATTATAATAGCAATTCCCAAGGACAGCGAAGTAGCACGCCACTGATTATAAATAACAAAACAAAAAAATAAACCCTAAAATCTCAGGAACGAATTGGATTATTGTTTTTGTGTTGAACAGTTCACTTGTCGAGGAAGGCTATGAGATATACATACTGGGTGGAACAGAACGACCGACACTCCCGAGGTTCCTGAAGAGTACTATTTGTCTTTAATATGATGTAAAAAAAATTATATATCTAGGTCAAATAGTTTCGGAGATATTAAATTAGAAAGTTTTTGGAAAAAAATAAGTGTTTTTAACCCTGAGTCAGCTGTTTTCGAGACGTACTAAGGAACAAGTTTTTAATCGGTCATTGACTTCTTCATTTCTAAAAACGAAATAAACTAGTTTATGATTTATAAGACTGCTTTCATGCAAATTCTACCAGACAATCACTAAACGAGGCAGTCAAAATGCTTAAATCGATTGACAGACTAACAGCCGGTTTCTGATTTGAAAAAAGTAGAAAATTTGTACTGTTTATTCTCAATAACCTACGTTTTTTTATTTTCACAAGTCAATAGTCCTAGTTTTATCAAACTGCTATCAACTGATCATCAAAAAACTAATCGCAAACGAAAACTATTTTTAGTTAACTATTTTTTAACAATTTCAAACTGACCATCACTAAACGAATCAGTCAAAATGTTGAAATTAATTAATAGACTAACATTTAATAAATCATTGTAAAAATATTATTCTAATGTTAACTAATTTACATTACGTTACTACATTATTTCAAATAGTCAGAGTTTCCAAAAAATTGTAACTAAATGGATCAAATAACACGATCATTTATTAAAGTTTTTTTTTATATTTTTGTGATAATAATGAATCATTATCACAAATGTACTTTATGTTAAAACATTAAGTAAGGGTTTGGTTACTTATTTAAAAAGAAAATTCAAAAACAATTGCGTGATAACAAAATACGAATTCGAAAAATAGATGAACTGAATTCGTCCCTGGTTATCAAAGGCAAAGCGAACCGGACTCGATTCGCTCATTCACTCGCCGTGCGCGCGGCTTTTTTGTTCTGTCGGCGTCGGCGCCTTTGTTTCAGACACCGCCGGACATTTGCGCGTGAGGCACGTTACTGCATCGCTGCCACCGTACCGCTGCGAAGCGATTTTTGTTTTGTTCTAGTGCATTTTTAATTAAATTTTTGTTAATAAGATACTACAGTGTTCGTCTTGAGTGTTTAGTTTATTGGAGATTGTGTTTAGTAAGAAACCGGATGTAAATGTGTCAAGACATTTATAAGCTAAGTCACGTATTTTTATTTGAATAATTATAAAAAAAATATATAAAAACTTTGAAAATTTTATGTTCTTTTCTTTTAGGTTAGTGGTAAATTGAATATCAAAATGGTGATTAAAGATTGAGATGAATCTAAGTTTAATTTAGGGTAGATTTATGTACTACTGCGTCTGGGACATCGTGTCATGATCGTTAAAGACATGAACATAATAATAATAATAGTTTTTAGTCATATTAAGTGAATCAATTTCTATTTCTTATGGGATTTTTCAGATTATTCCAAGCCGCTTTATATTATAAGCAGAGGTCTAACGTGCTAAAGAAAGAACGACTTTTTTGTTTTTTTTTTTCTGGCAAGTCTAAATCAATGTTAAAGTGTCTCAAAATCGGTCACTTTTGTCTGTCGGGGGTACACAGATGTGAAAAATTTTTGATCTGGGCGTTCGGGACTATATTAAATTCTATCTAATATTAGGATTCCGGGTCTTCCTCGCCGGTATCTCGTTTAAAATCGGGTTGCAGGAGGACAAGAGAGTCAGCTCTGCGGCGTGCAGCGGCAAGGTTCGACTCACCCAGGGCCGCGGCACGCACTTCCAGCGGCCGCGCCAGCGCCAGCGCCAGCCGCTGCAGCTTGAGGCGGTGCCCGTAGTGCAGCGCGCGCGGCACCGCCAGCAGCGGCTCCAGCGCGTCCAGCGCCGCCAGCGCAGCGCCGCGCCCGTCGCGCTCCGCCGCCGCCAGCGCCAGCTCCGCCACGTCCGCGCGCCGCAGCAGCCCCAGCGCGCGCAGCGCCCCCGCGCGGCACTCGTCGTCTCTGCAGCGGGCCAGCTGCTTGGCGAGCCGGTCGCGCGCCGCGTCGGAGGCGGGCGGCGGCAGGCGCGTCGCGGCCGAGGCGGCGGCGGCCGCGGCGGCGGCGGCGACGGCGGGCACGCGCGCCTCGGCCGCCAGCCGCGCCGCCTCGTCGGCGACGGCGGCGTCGGGCGCGGCGGCCAGCGCGAGCGCGGCCAGGTACTGGAGCGCGTACGGCTGCAGCGGGTCGCGCGCGCTCAGGTGCAGGAACGCGTCGGCGGCGGCGTGCGCGGCGCGCGTGCCCGCCAGCCCCAGCACGCGGCACAGCCCGGACCTGGGGAGGCGCGCCCGCGATCCCTTCCGGTTAGTCGTTCGAAAGGCGGGCCCGGCCTCGCCGCTCCGCCCGGTCGTTCGAGGGGGAGCGATCCCGATCTAATAGTTCGAGCGAGCGACCGGCCGCGATTATCTTTGAAAACTATCGAGAGATATCAAAGTTTTTTAAGAGATAGAAATCGGCGCGCGGCCCCCTTGCGTTCGATCGGATTTTATAACGTTTCTTGATCTTTCAGATCATCGCTCGCGCCGAAAGCATTCATGACTTTATCGGTTGCACGATTTCATAAATTTATATGCGTTTCAAAAAGATCACGGGAAAAATTCTTTAAAATTCGAGTTCTTCAAAATATATCTCTTTCCTGCGGAGGGATGACGACTGGGTAAAAAAAGCCGTCAGTCAGATAATAGAAAAATGTTACATACGTATTTTATTTACGTTATGGACGTCATGCGACATTCTAATTCAACGTATAACCGTTATTTAATAAAGGTCAGAAGCTGTGACCGGTGTGAACTTCTGTAGTGAATATCTCACAGTATCGGGTAGTTGTCCTCGCGCTCGAGCAGCGCCTGCAGCGATGGCGCGGGCGCGGCGCGCACTAGCGGCAGCAGTTCGAGCGCGGCGAGCGCGTGCCGCGGCGCGCCCCCCTCCCCCGCGCCCTCCGCCTGCAGCGCGCTGCGATGCCGCTCCACTGCAGCCTCCAACGACTATCCGACCACAGTTGGATATAGAGATGTTAAGAACTCGAGTCTTTGAGTCCTAAATTTTGAACTCGACTGACAAATTGCACGACTCGACTCATTACAATAAGACTCCCAAGACTAAAGAACTAAAGTCTATATGAGCTCTCGAGCGCAACATGGAACTCGAGTCTTTTTAAGCGCTCGAGTCGTTTTTACGAGGCGAGTCGAGCTCGAGATCTTTTCCGTTTGGAGTTCCTTTTTAAATCAGGTAATAAAATGTTACTTTTGTGGGATATAATCGTAATCAGAAGCTTAACGCTTAACAACAAAATTAACACTTTTATTTTTTCAATCGATTTTGAAAAAATAAAAGCGTTAATTGATAGGAAAAATCATTTTAATCATCATGAAAAATTATTTAAATATTCAAAAAATAATAATACACACATTAGTCATATTTAGGTTCATTAAAAAACTTCTAGTTAACACTACATCGTGATATTTTTAACAAATCACAAATATTATATACAACTATATAACTGTTTTTTCTTTGGTGTATTTAATCCACCAATTATTTATTATTTAATAATATACATGGGCCTAAGTCAAGTGTATATTATCATTTAATGTTTCTATTATTATTATTCCAATCACAGAACACAGAAAGACGTTAGAAGGGCCTTGTGGGCGTGGCAGTGCAGCCACGATCCCAGACAAATGTACAGGATCGTGACTTCACCACGCAATCGCGATGTTTAGTTATTAACGAACGCGCGCGCTGTAAGTACTGTGAAACACGCCACTAAAAGTGTTAAAAATACCGACTTGCGCAGTTATTAATTGCAAAACAAGAAGCCCATCCTCAAATTGGTCCAAAGGAAGGATTTCTTTCCATTATTAAGTAGAACACTTCTCAAATTTAGTATTTTTAGTCGAAAATCGTGAAATGTTATCAAAAGTGTGAATCACAAAAAATATTTCCAAGAAAATATACATTGCTGGAGAAGTGCGCATATTTATTACATTTCGTCGTACTAAGCACGTAATGTAATGAATATCGCGAAATTACCGTTTTAAATAGCAACATAATAGATTACGGTAGATGGGTAGTGAAGTGCCTGGAAACATGTTATCGATTCTTGGTATGTTATACTCCATTCATTATAACATTAGAAAAAAGAGGCTCTCAGAAGCAGCAGTGCAGAACATTTTATTTACAAGATAAAATTAAAAATATTTATAATAGTTTTGTTGAAATTTTGAACTTTAGGTAGTCTGAAAGAGTTGGGCAATTTTACATTTTCTCGGGGTTGAGATGAGACTAGCATTTTCTAAATTCATCTTTTACTCAGAGCCAATATGGAAATAAAACTATCTATCTGTTGTTTTGATTGATTCTAATTGTAAGTGTATATAATTAGAATATAATTTAGTTATATCTATGCCCAGAAAATAAAGGTAAACAAAATGAAATTTTTATTATTACTGTTATAATATAACATTTATTGAGATATTATTAGACTATTGATTAAGACATTGGAAAAACTTGCTGAAATGTCAAAGGTAATTGTTGTAGGTCACTCGGGCCTGCACCGGAATCGCAATTTAGCAAAACTTAACAACAAAAAGATAACAACTTAAACATAACTATAAGAAACAACAATAAAACAGTAATTACTCAATCACCGAAAATGGCAAAACAACAAGAAAGGCAGTAGAATTCACAATGAATGACAATCCCAGATTACGTATTTTGACTATTATGAATAAATCATAATCTGACAAAATTAAAAAGCTGTACTGCCGAAACGTTTGAAGGGATTAGGCAACGTTTTAAATTTGGTAGAGTTATAGTGACATGAGAATCGTGCCGAAACTATCTAACCCTGCTTCTTTAGGTTCTTTAAGATGAACACTTTTTATTGTAATAATTATTAAATGTTTAAAGTCAGTCAAATACTCATAAATTTGTTTAATATATAGCTTAAAAGACAACGGTTAAGTATAGTAGCTGGTATTTAAGTGGATATGTAGCAAATTATCCGTTAGTCTTAAGAGTAACATGATTGTTGACATTTTATCACAAAGTATACCATAAAAAGAACCTTATTTTCATTCTGTCTAATGCTATAATGAATGGAGTATAGGTAGTAAAAACTAAATAAAAGTATGGACAATAAAAATAGTGGTAACAAAAAATAAATTTTATCAGAGATTAACCATATTGACTTCGTTTGGAATGCGTTTGTATATTAATTTAATAATGAGTGTGGTAATAAGTCTGTTTTTTTATATTCTTAATATTAAAACAGAAAACTAGTTTTTATTTTTTATTTTGAACCATTAATAACAATACTTTTTAAATTATCGGAGTCTGTTCAGGATAAGTTCCAATAGCATTTATTGTACTGATAGTATTTTTTTATTTTGTATATATTTATTTACATTATTTTGTTTGTCAATATTACTAGTTTCATTTAAGCGATGTTGCCGATCTTATCTGTTTACTTGATATGAAATCGAGTAACGTAACGTAAAAAAAACCTACTATTATTATTAATAAACAAACATATTTATATGCATATATTTAAGCTCGACTAGTACCGATTCAATGTTAGTTCATTAGTAATTTAAATATTTCTTATTGAATCAACCAACTAATTAAGAATTTATATCTAAAGAAAAAAGATAATGTCTCATTTAATCAATACAATTCAATGTATATCCAATATAATATAAAGAAATCATTAATCTAGTATCCTTTCAATTAATCGACTTGTTGTTTTTCAATATCGATATTAAATAACTTTATGTCAATCACTAGTGTGATATGTCAAATTAAAATGGCTTATACACGTTTATTGCGCACTATAGATGCCTGTTATGGTTGAGCGTGATTGGTTATAGTTATATTGGAGCGTTCCGATTGGCATGTTTAAAATACAAGTGTGTGCATATCTTTTGTATAATTGGTCTAATTATTCGTCTGATGTACGGCGGACTAAAAGTGGGGCAAGACTGGCTACATCGGTTTTCGTACAAAGGATGCATAATCGCCTTTCTAACCTCTTTTCCGTGTTCTGTGATTCCAATAATAGGTAAGCCGCAGAAGAAGATACATAAGTCAAATAAAATAACAAGCAATAAAAATTGATCTGACGATGCACATATAAGTAGGTAATAGTAAAGGCCAGAATAATTTGCAACTATTGACATTATTAAACCTTAATACGCTCAAAACATAAGACTCGCGCTCTTTTGAGACTCAAGCTTTTTTAAGAGTCGAGCTCCTTTTAAACTCGAGCTCTTTTAAGACTCGAGCTCTTTTTTAAGACTCGAGTTCTATTTAAGCGCTCAAAAGACTGAAGCTCGGTTCGACTCAAGACTCGGAGTTTAGTTAGTTCACTGAGTCGTGTAAAATTGAGCCGAGTCTAAGAATTAGGACTCAAAAGACTCGAGTTCTTAACATCTCTAGTTGGACATTCCGATTTCATATTGCCTCAAATATTGAAACGCCGATTAAAATAGCTGCAATCGAAAGACTCCCCTGGAACCCTAAATTGTTCGCTCGCTGATCGGTCGAACGTCGTTTTCAGCTGATAGGCTGATCACCAATTTTAGGCGACCCTTCACCCATTACACCCGATGCTATCCTTTCGATCACAGAACACAGAAAGACGTTAGAAAAGCCTTGTGAGCGTGGCAGCGTAGCTCCGATTCTGGACAAATGTGCAGGATTATGACTTCACCACGATGATCGCGATGTTTAGTGATTCACGAACGCGCGCGCTGTAAGTACTGTGAGACACGCCACTCAAAGTGTTAAAAATGGCGATCGAAAAAGTGCAGCCTCGGTTCTTTGTGTATTATGCAGTTAAAACTAAATAACAGTAAGGACGATATAAATAGAAGTACTAAAGTCAAATTTAATCAGAGATTAACAATAAATAAAATGTATTAAAACCATGAGTTTGAATTAGTTGTTTTATATTTCAGTTTTCCTAAAGAACCATTTTTACGTGAAAAGTGGATTGGCTATCGACCAAAAATAGCATAATTTTTTCACAACACTACCGATGAAAATTACTTCGTAAAGAAAAAAAAGACCGATGTTTAAAAATAGATTGTAGTTCCTCATAATAATGTTATATACACTGTTTGCACTTACTTTTTAATGAAATTATAATTTAAATACATATAAAAAATCTCTACACAGTATGTTCGGACCGTGACGTCACGTAACGTAATGTACGAAGCGGAGGAGAGAGGGTCATTGCGCCTTGAGTCGCCGCAGCATAAATACCATTTTTTTATATAAATATACTTTTCAATTGTAAAACTTCAAAGTTAACAATAAACAGTTTAACAAGTGCAGGCAGACTTATTTCAATCTCGAGAAATTGAGAATCGGCGTAATCATTTTGGTGACCCCGACGTGATTATATCACGGCCGCAGTGACGAGCGGCATTGCAAATTTGCCAAAAGGAGACCCGTCCTTCAGGAACCCGCCAGCCAGCAGCTGCAGCATCATTTCCGAAGGAAGTGTGTAAAATATCCTTTTCAATAATACTAACTCCCTTTTGCCTTGATTTGTGTGAATTAGATACTTCAACTCATTCGCGACGTTATTTACCCCCAACAAAATAAAAAATAAAAAAAATCAAGATAGAATTATTCTTCATACATTTATTTACGTCAACTTAAACTATACTTAATAAAAAGGTAAAATTTTCTCACTAAGTGAATATTTCAGATTTAATAACAAAAGAAAAAGTTGTTGTGAACAGTGCGCATTCAAACAATAAGATACCTACCGTGCACTCCAAGTCGGCCGCAAAACTGGTTTGTTATCTAGTGAACAACATAACACAGCGTGCAAAGGATTCAATCGTAACATATTTACTAATTTATTAATGATCATAGTTTTATAATCTGTAGTGATTTATAGTGTGTTACGTTATTTGTGCCGACAAGATGAGTGATTTAAAAGATCTTATTAAGCAAAGAGGTAACATAAAGGCTCGATTTACTTTGTTCGAAAAATATTTAAAGCCGTTATTGGATTCCAATGATACAAGTGCATTAAGGATAAATGAATTACGTGTCCGATTAAGTAAGATGCGTGAAGTGTCGTGCATCTATGAGGATATTCAATCTCAAATTGAAATGTTGGACGAAGATATAACTAAACAAATGAATGAGCGCGAAATTACTGAGAATTTGTTTTATAATTTAATTGCTCAAGCTCAGTCATTATTAGATTTTTTCGAAAAAAAGGTTAAAGAGGAATCTTCATCCAACAATAGTGGCAAATGTCATAGTAATTTAAAATTGCCACCTTTAAAGATTCCTTCGTTTAATGGGGATCCTAATAGGTGGCTTTCTTTTAGGGATACATATTTATCCTTAATTCACCATAACGAGTCTATTGAAGATATAAATAAATTCCATTATTTAAAATCTTATTTGGAAGGTTCGGCCAGTTCGGTAATTGGTTCTGTGGCAGTTTCGGCTAATAATTATGTGATTGCTTGGAACCTGCTTTGTGAAAGGTATGACAATAAGCGTCTTTTAATAAATGAACACCTCAAGTGCCTGTTTTCTATTGAACCACTGCAAAAAGAATCTGAAGTTGGTATTCGCAGATTAATCGACGATTTATCAAAAAATTTGAGTGCATTAAATTTGTTAGGTGAACCAACTGATAAATGGGACACGATTATTATTTATATGGCCTCAGCGAAGTCAGACAGTGCTACTGCTAGGAATTGGGAGGAATTCAGGAGTAATAATAACTCTCCAACATTAGAAGAATTTTATTCTTATTTACGTCAACGCGCTGCAATATTAGAAACAATACATTCTAATAAATCATCAAAAAATGAAAAACGTCATAGTTTGCCAAACATGAAGTCGTTTATTTGTTCTTCTTCTGAAGCTTCTGTGAAACGTTGTTGTCCCATATGTAAACAAGAACATAAAATATATGAGTGCAGTAATTTTAAATCCTTACCAATTCAGCAAAGAATTTATAAAGTTTCAGCTTTAAAATTTTGTAGTAATTGTTTGCGTAACGGTCATTTGCCTTTTCAATGCAGAATGAGTGGTTGTAGAATTTGTCATAGAAAACATAATACTTTATTACACAAACAGACTTCCTTACAAAGTGTACAAGTTCCCAAGTCTACTAATGAAGTTATCTTACCTGTTCCTGTTGCTCAGTCTGATCAGAGTTCATCAAGTCCGTCTAATTCTATATCAATGTCTGCTGTAACCACCAATCAAGCCCTTTTGTCTACGGCGTTGGTCAAGGTTATACACAATAATGAAATACACATTTTACGGGCTTTGTTGGACAGCGGAAGTCAATCTTCTTTTATAACCGCTAGAGCACAACAGAAAATTGGTACCTGCAAAGAAAAAAAATATTATCATAATGTAACTGGTATTGGTAACAGTATTCTAAATGTAACAGAACATTGTACTATTAAATTTTATTCATTGCACAACTCATTTCAAACTTCTATTACGTGCTTTATTTTGCCTAGGATCGCGGATAAATTGCCTCAAGTTGAGTTGTGTGTTCGGAACTTGAATATCCCTGAGAATATTCAGCTTGCTGATCCTAAATTTTATAAGCCATCTGAAATAGATTTATTGCTGGGCGCTGACATATTTTGGGATATCATTCGTCCGGATAGACTATCTCTAGGACAGGATAAACCTATACTACAAAATACCGAATTCGGTTGGATAATTGCTGGATCAATGTCTTTAATTGACTACATTCATACAAGGAAAATACATTGCAATTTTTCACAACAAATTAGACAACAATTGTCCAAGTTTTGGGAACTGGAAGAGATCCCTAGTCCCAATGAAATTGATTCTGACAACTATTGTGAAAAAATATTTAGTGAAACTACTCGTCGAAATGACGACGGTAGGTTTTGTGTTCGGATACCACTTAAAGGCTCTGTTGAAAGCTTAGGTGATTCTTATAGCATAGCGGAAAAGAGACTAATACAATTAGAGCGAAAACTAAAAAATAAACCTCAGCTTAAAGACGATTACAAAAATTTCATTCATGAATACGAACCTTTAGGACATATGACCGAAATATCGAAGCCTGGGGCTGCAGTCTCGACATTAATAGCGATACGATCGCAAAGTATCGAATGTCAAATATTAACGAAAATAATTGTTTGCGGTAACGATCGTTACTTCAAATGCAAGTCTCTATTACCGAGTTAGCGAGCAAAATCGTAAACTATTCAGACGCTAACATATCGAAAATCTGTATTCATAGTGCAGTTTCCTAAAGGAGAAAATGTTGCCTCTGACAAAAGTATTTTAAATCTAAGGAAATCAAAACAACGTATTTTGTTTTTAAGTAATGATTTCATGTTCAATTAAGCAAATAAAAAAAATAAAAAAATGCGTACTAGAAAATGATTGCTTCTTATTTATTTTAAAAGCATAATTTATTATTAAATGTGTTAAATCAATTCGATTATTATTGGAAATTAAAATTTGTTCCCTTGCGACATCTTGCTCATGTCAAAAAGATCATCGATATGTCAAAACATTATTGTTTATAACGGTTACGCTGTTTCGTGAAAAACTTCACATAATTTATTGAAATAATTTGTGTTGTGAGTCATGGTGGGAGATTCAGATGCGGAGTCACACGTGCAGCAGGTTCCGCGTGCTCCAAATATTGCTAAGTACGTACCCGTTTGAAGTTCTTTTTGAATATAAAATATTACTAAGTATACACCTTTTTGAATTGAAAGTGTTTGATTAATATTATGATATGATCTCTTAGAACATATTACTAACGTAATGCTATTTCTTATTTTAGAATGCATTGGCAATACGGCTCTCAATACTCAAAGTGAGGTGCAGTCAAGAAGGAAGAGAAGTTAGTACAATCTTCATGTTTATTGTTTATATTGTGATGAATATAATAAATATTTATAATGATAAATATTTTTATACTGTTTTTTAGATCTCAATTCTCGTCGAAGTGTTGCAGAGCAACACGATTCAGCCGGAACTCAATTTCTCGCCATTTCAGAGTCAAATGGGGAATCAATGAAGGTATGTTTACACAATCTTTATTAAATGTGATTTTGTTATGTATTTGAAATAATTAATTAATAATAGATAAACAAAAAATACCCAAAAACATTATGATTATATCAAATTCAACAAGATTGAATATGAGACTAATACCTATATATGGGTAAAAGGAGTCCCACATTTATTTAGTTTATTTGTTATAGATGCTGGCAGCTGCATCAAAATTGCAGACAGAGGCTGCAACGAAGCAGGCCGAAGCTTCATTGATTCATGCACAGGCAATGAGTAAAATAGGGGATGCATTTTTTTCCGGCTCAAAATAAATAAAAGTGAATTTACAACTTATATGGTGGTTTTAATTTGTACATCTACCTACATAAAATATATTGAAATAAAAAATAATCTTAGGTATAAAAACGTTCGATCAATCTTCTGCTAATTTTATATAACATAAGAATTCCGTCTCATCTAAAGCCAAAGGATTTTGGAGACATCGCCTGTTTCTGGCTATTTGCCGTCGCCTCACCATAAGGTGTCGATGTTCAAGCACTGTTAAATCTAATGCTAAATATGCTTCAGCCATCACGTTTTAAATATGTTTATGACTAAATTTCCGATATAAATACCTCGAAATACCGTGAAATATCGAAAAAAATATTATTAGCGATCACAAAAGTCACTTATCGAGCTGTCAAATTTGGTCGCTAAGGAGCTAGCGAAATTCGTTAATTTGACAGTTGAACTCGCTACGCTACCGACAAAAATCGATAACTTTAAATGTAGAGACTTGCAATATTCGTTAAATTACGTTCGCTATGAGTTAGCGACCGAATTCGGTGACATTGCGTTCGCAAACTGTGTCGAGACTACCGCCCCTGCCCTCGGTAATTATCTCCCACATCATGCGGTAATAAAAGAGGCTAGTCAGACAACCAAGCTTCGCGTTGTTTTTGACGCATCAGCTAAAACTACATCTGGTTTATCGTATAACGATTTGCAATATGTCGGGCCAGTTGTGCAAGATGATTTATTTTCAATTATTTTAAGATATCGACAACATAAATTTGTAGTGACCGCAGATGTTGAGAAAATGTATCGACAAATTTTGGTAGATTCTGATCAACGTAATTTACAACTTATTTTGTGGCGTGATGAACCATCACAGGCAATAAAAGTGTTTCAGTTAAATACAGTTACTTATGGCACAGCTTCTGCTCCATTTTTGAGTACACGATGTTTATTACAACTCTCAAAGGAATGCCATAACAGAACCATATCACAACTAATCAAAGAAGATTTTTATGTAGATGATTTTTTGTCAGGTGCAGACAACGAATACGATTTAATAAATATAAAACAGTCTGTTACTGCTACTTTGAACTCTGCATGCTTACCATTACGAAAATGGCGAACAAATGTTCCAGATATTTTTGAAAACGAGATTAGTACCCCTGAGTTAAAAAATTTGGATATGTCATGTCAGTCTAATATTTTAGGTTTGAGATGGGATCCGTTAAAAGATGTATTTGTGTTTCCTGTAGACATTAAATTCAGTTCAAATGTAACAAAACGAGCTATTTTATCAAATTCAGCTAAGATTTTTGATCCATTAGGATTATTAAGCCCGTGCACCATTATTCCAAAAATTATTTTACAAAGGCTATGGATTTCAAAGCTTGAATGGGACGACCCAGTCGATACTGAATTGAAAGGGCAGTGGCTGAATTTTATTAAAAATTTAAAGTTATTGTCTACCCTTGAAATTTCTAGATGGACTCTAATAAATCAAGCAGTCAAAATTGAGTTGCACGCATTTTCTGATGCTTCTCAAGTAGCATATGCGTCAGCGTTATATCTCAAATCAACGGATAGTACAGGTAACGTTGTGGTCAGGTTGCTTTGTGCAAAAACCAAAGTTGCTCCGGTCAAAACTGTAACTATTCCTAGGCTGGAACTACTCGGTGCCTTGCTCTCTGCTAGGTTAAGTGTGAAGGTAGTAAAAGCACTTCGGTGTCAAATAGATACTGTTTTTTATTGGACTGATTCAACAGTAGTTTTGGGGTGGTTGGATTCTCAGCCCTGTAATTTAAAAGTTTTCGTTTCAAATCGAATTAGCGAAATTCAGCAATTAACTGCTTCTTATACTTGGAGACATGTCCCTGGCAATGATAATCCAGCCGATTTAGCATCTCGTGGTTTAAATCCTGCTTCTATTCATTCATCTAAATTATGGTGGGAAGGCCCCACATTCTTGCAAAACGAACTATGTGATTGGCCCCAGATAAGAAAATCAAAGGGTTCTGATTTGCCTGAGATCAAACCGTGCTCGCTAACTGCACTAAGTTCGTCTTTAGATTTGTATCCACTAGTAAACTTCGAAAGATTTTCTAAATTTTCTATATTACTTAGATCCACGTGTTATGTATTGCGATTTATTCATAACCTACGCAATAAAAATAATAAAAGAACCGGTCATTTTAGTACTGACGAACTAAATAAGTCGTTACAATTTCTACTAAAACAACATCAAAAGGAATGTTTTCCTAATGAAATAAAATTAATAAAAAGTAATCAATCTTTACCTGGGGCTGCAGTCTCGACATTAATAGCGATACGATCGCAAAGTATCGAATGTCAAATATTAACGAAAATAATTGTTTGCGGTAACGATCGTTACTTCAAATGCAAGTCTCTATTACCGAGTTAGCGAGCAAAATCGTAAACTATTCAGACGCTAACATATCGAAAATCTGTATTCATAGTGCAGTTCAAGTGCAGTTTCCTAAAGGAGAAAATGTTGCCTCAGACAAAAGTATTTTAAATCTAAGGAAATCAAAACAACGTATTTTGTTTTTAAGTAATGATTTCATGTTCAATTAAGCAAATAAAAATAATAAAAAAATGCGTACTAGAAAATGATTGCTTCTTATTTATTTTAAAAGCATAATTTATTATTAAATGTGTTAAATCAATTCGATTATTATTGGAAATTAAAATTTGTTCCCTTGCGACATCTTGCTCATGTCAAAAAGATCATCGATATGTCAAAACATTATTGTTTATAACGGTTACGCTGTTTCGTGAAAAACTTCACATAATTTATTGAAATAATTTGTGTTGTGAGTCATGGTGGGAGATTCAGATGCGGAGTCACACGTGCAGCAGGTGCCGCGTGCTCCAAATATTGCTAAGTACGTACCCGTTTGAAGTTCTTTTTGAATATAAAATATTACTAAGTATACACCTTTTTGAATTGAAAGTGTTTGATTAATATTATGATATGATTTTTACTTCTCGTCTCTTAGAATATATTACTAACGTAATGCTATTTCTTATTTTAGAATGCATTGGCAATACGGCTCTCAATACTCAAAGTGAGGTGCAGTCAAGAAGGAAGAGAAGTTAGTACAATCTTCATGTTTATTGTTTATATTGTGATGAATATAATAAATATTTATAATGATAAATATTTTTATACTGTTTTTTAGATCTCAATTCTCGTCGAAGTGTTGCAGAGCAACACGATTCAGCCGGAACTCAATTTCTCGCCATTTCAGAGTCAAATGGGGAATCAATGAAGGTATGTTTACACAATCTTTATTAAATGTGATTTTGTTATGTATTTGAAATGAATTAATTAATAATAGATAAACAAAAAATACCCAAAAACATTATGATTATATCAAATTCAACAAGATTGAATATGAGACTAATACCTATATATGGGTAAAAGGAGTCCCACATTTATTTAGTTTATTTGTTATAGATGCTGGCAGCTGCATCAAAATTGCAGACAGAGGCTGCAACGAAGCAGGCCGAAGCTTCATTGATTCATGCACAGGCAATGAGTAAAATAGGGGATGCATTTTTTTCCGGCCCAAAATAAATAAAAGTGAATTTACAACTTATATGGTGGTTTTAATTTGTACATCTACCTACATAAAATACATTGAAATAAAAAATAATCTTAGGTATAAAAACGTTCGATCAATCTTCTGCTAATTTTATATAACATAAGAATTCCGTCTCATCTAAAGCCAAAGGATTTTGGAGACATCGCCTGATTCTGGCTATTTGCCGTCGCCTCACCATAAGGTGTCGATGTTCAAGCACTGTTAAATCTAATGCTAAATATGCTTCAGCCATCACGTTTTAAATATCTTTATGACTAAATTTCCGATATAAATACCTCGAAATACCGTGAAATATCGAAAATAATATTATTAGCGATCACAAAAGTCACTTATCGAGCTGTCAAATTTGGTCGCTAAGGAGCTAGCGAAATTCGTTAATTTGACAGTTGAACTCGCTACGCTACCGACAAAAATCGATAACTTTAAATGTAGAGACTTGCAATATTCGTTAAATTACGATCGCTATGAGTTAGCGACCGAATTCGGTGACATTGCGTTCGCAAACTGTGTCGAGACTACCGCCCCTGTCAAGTCTCGCATTCTTTCGTTGAGTCCATTTTTGGATAAATCTGGTCTTTTGTGCGTAGGTGGTCGCCTTGAGAAGTCCACAGAACCCTACGAAAAGAAATATCCTATATTATTAGAAACAAAACATAATTTAACAAAATTATTATTTGCATACAAACATATAAATCTATTGCATTGTGGTCCTCAGACCTTACTGAGTGACATTAGAAATAAGTATTGGCCTATTAGAGGCCGAATTCTAGCTCGAGCTACTGTCAATAACTGCAAATTATGCCGGACTATAAAAGCAAAATGTATCAGTCCCATTATGGGTAACTTACCTTCTAGTCGGATTTGTCCCAATCTTCCTTTCCAGATTAGCGGTGTTGATTTCGCTGGGCCATTTTATATCACCGATCGTAAAGGTCGCGGTTGTAAAATTTCTAAATGCTACATGTGCCTATTTATTTGTTTCGGAACTAAAGCAATACATTTGGAGGTCGCTAGTGATCTTACCACTGATGTGTTTATTCTATGTTTAAGACGATTTATTGCTCGTAGAGGTAAGCCATCTCTGTTGTATTGCGATAATGGCACTAATTTTGTCGGCGCCAGTAACGAGATCGCAAAGTTTATTAAAGCAAGCATTGATAATATAACGGGTTTTGCGGCCGATGAGGGCATACGGTTTAAATTTTCACCTGCTGGTTCTCCTCATTTTGGCGGTCTGTGGGAGGCTGGCGTTAAGTCTGCTAAATATCATACTACTAGGATATTAGGGGATAAACATTTAACGTTCGAAGAGTTGTCGACACTATTCGCACAAATCGAAGCTATCCTTAACTCCCGTCCTCTGACTCCTCTTTCTTCAGACCCTTGCGACCTCCATCCCTTGACTCCTGCACACTTTCTGATCGGCAAACCACTCACATCGCTGCCTTCAGAAAATCTTATGGATGTCAACCCTAACAGGCTGAATCGTTATCAATGTCTTGAAAACATGCGGCAACATTTCTGGGAGCGCTGGAGGAAAGAATATTTAAGTGAACTTCAACAAAGGACAAAATGGCGAATAAATGAGAAAGGATTGCAAAATGGAGAATTGGTCGTCATCAAAGATCAAAACTTACCACCATTGAAATGGCGTATGGCTCGCGTCGTAAAATTATACCCAGGAACAGATGGAGTTTCCCGCGTCGCAGATGTAAGCACGTCAAAGGGCATATTGCGACGAGCCATTCACAACCTTTGCCCTCTGCCTGATTCAACTTCAGCAGCAGTTCCTCGAAACTCTACAGCTTTCGAGCGCGGGGGAAGATGTTCGGACCGTGACGTCACGTAACGTAATGTACGAAGCGGAGGAGAGAGGGTCATTGCGCCTTGAGTCGCCGCAGCATAAATACCATTTTTTTATATAAATATACTTTTCAATTGTAAAACTTCAAAGTTAACAATAAACAGTTTAACAAGTGCAGGCAGACTTATTTCAATCTCGAGAAATTGAGAATCGGCGTTGTACAGTTTGTAATGCTGTACAGACGATGTTAGTTGGGTATTGTAATTACTGGAGTAGTATTGTTTATATAGAGTTGTGGAGTGCAGAAAGATGAAATCTTGAGATAATTTAACACCATTTATTCACGTACACAGTAAAGTAAGTTAAAGTGGTTGTTACTGGACGTTAGTTATACACGGTTGCTAAATTCGCACTCATTTTATTAATATAATAATCAATAACGTAAAGTGAATGATGACCTCAATAATTATGTAAACAAGGCAAAATTGTACGGAACCGTACATATTCCCAACCCGAAAAGAAAAATATAAAAAAAACGAAAAAAATATCTGTAAAAACCACTTTTAAAGTAAAATACAATTATTAATGTAAATAAAAGTAAGCAAAGTAAGTACACTATACTATATATAAAAGTAATTAATGTAAAAATGAAGTTAATTTAAAAATATAAAAATTAATTTTCAAAATTAAATTGCACATCCGCTAACGAGTTCGATGCTCGACGGGTGTCGGGCCTCGCGTAAGTTCCGCGTCCGAACGCTCCCGACGATGAAGTATGTGGCAGTCTGCGCGACTGTTTGCTTGTCAAATCTGGCACAGCAGGGGCTTGGAGCTGGACCCGTTGTGGTGACTTAGAGCTTGGTGTCTGCCTTTCCACGTCTTCATAATGATGTAGTTTTGCTTTAGGAGATTTTTTGGTGCATATTTTACGTTTCTTAACAATCCATATTAATATTGTTATTACTATTATTGCCAATAGTAAATAGCATATAACAAACTGATGAATATCGTGTGTCGCAATAACATTTGGAAGCGCTTCTTTTTGTTTTAAACTTTCCAAGTCATTTTTGACGTCATCAATAATGGTATCTTCAGTGATATTCAAATGAAATGTTCGGTGTGCTCCAATAATGCTATTTATTGATTTATTCAAGTATGGCATTTCGATATTGTAATCAATTCTAGCTTGACTGTCGTAGTTGTTATGGGAGTAGATGGTTAGATCCTTTGTTTGGATAAGACATCTTTCTCTGAGTGTCACTATTGATGACGCGTTTATGACGATAGATCTGACGTCATCAGCACACACAGTTCGAAATGTGCATAAATCGCAGCAGACAGCCAGCCATGTGTTTGTTGCGCGTAACTCGATCCAGTGAGCTTCGCATTTCATTTTCTGTCCAGTACAAGGTGAGGTCGTTTGATGACCTATTAACTTAGCTTCGCACGGCGCGTTCGAGTTTTGTATGTTGTAAACAGGTAAGTTTAAAATACAAACATAGTTGTTGGGATTACGCTGAATGCAATGATTCATATCTTTTTCACTCAAGATAGTGTAAATATTCTTTTCCAAATTCACGGCAATGTATTTAGAAGAAATCTTGATTAAAGTTGCATCTTCTGTAGGTAATTTTTTCAAGGGAAGCGGTATAACTTGATATACTGTGTATTCTTCGTCACTGACCAGTGGTATATGAATCTCGAACATAAAGTAATTGTTGGTAATACGAGCTCTCACGTACATCAATTTATATAAGTCTTTTATATCGTTTTGCATATTTTGTATAGGTAATGCCAATGTTTTCGGTAATCTTCCTGATATTCGATCTAGTTGTTCAATCAAGTTGACTGGAGTAAGTAATTCGACGTTCATATGGCCTTTGTATATGTCAACTAGACTGTCGTACAGCGTCTCTTGAATATTTTTCAAGTTTGTGAGTAGTAGATATGCTGTGAGTGAAGCTGAACTTAAAAAGCTTGTAGCCATAGTTATCTCAATTTCAGACTCGATGCTTGCTATTCTCATGTCAGTTTGGTTCATGAAGTCATTAATAACGGTAAACTGTCTGTTAATGTTTTCTTCATTCCTCTTTAAAATCTTGTTTTCCAGCTCGATGATGGAGGTCTGGTTTTTAATCAATTTGACGAGATGAGCTTCATTATTTTGTATGGTTTGTATGTCTGCTTCATATTGTTTTGCAAATTGTTGATCGAGCAATCCAAATAGGCTGTTCGCTACATAGCCTACGCCGTCGATCAAACCACGTTTATTTCGACCAGAAAGATGCTTGTGCGGGGCCAACAAGATGTCATTATAGTGACGTAATGTTTCCATTTCATGCGAAAGTTGATGAAGGTTCGTTTTGCAGTATCTCGGATCCAATTTTTCACATATAGTTTGAAGTTCTTGAAGATAATTATCAAGTTTTTCAAGGCCATTCCAGTATGTGGTGAGGTTATAGTACATTAATAATCTCCACTCATCATGAATGAGTTGTACTTTTCCAATTGTGTCATAATATATCGGTCGCTCTTTTCCAAGGTTGATGATCTGAACGTTTCCTTTTTTGTCGTCTAGGGAGCAGTTTGATCCCATGACAAATGTAAGTATTATTAGAAGCGTAATGAACATGGTGGCAGTCTTACTTTATTTCAGCTTTATTGTTTATTTATTGTATGAGTAATATTGGCCTTGTTTTCGTGATTTTGCTGAACCGTCCGTTTGTTAGTTGTTAGTTTCGATTGGTAGTAATGACAGTTTTGTAATGGGCCGTTTTATAACGCCAACTTGGGTTTTTATAGTTGTTACTCGTACATGATTATCGCTACCTGGGTGAACTTCAGTCACCTTGCCCATGGCCCATTTCCCTGGGGGTAAATTGTTTTCTCTTATTAAAACAATGTCGCCTTCTTTTATGTTCAGGGTTGGTTTTCGCCATTTACTTCGAGCTTGCAAAGAAGTTAGATAATCGTTGGACCAAATTTTCCAAAATCGTTGGTACATGTGTTCAGTAAGTTGCCATCTTTTTCGTAGGTTGAAATGTCGGTCATCTTCATAGTCAGATATTGGAAGCGTCATAGTAGCGCTGCCAGTAAGAAAGTGACCAGGAGTTAAGTAGTGATAGAACTCATCAGGGTCCTCAGTAAGAGGGCCAAGCGGCCTTGAGTTCATAACAGCTTCTATTTTCGTTAACAACGTCGAAAACTCCTCATATGTGAGCTTTTGATCGCCTAGAATTCTACGTAGGTGATGTTTCATCGACCGCACAGCAGCTTCCCATAGGCCCCCGGCAGTCGGCCAGGCAGGAGCGTTGAAGTGCCATTCCACCTTCATTTTGTTGATTTCGTGAAAAAAATCCGTTGATAGCTCTGTTTTAAAAAGTTCATATTCGTTGTTGAGCATCCTGGAAGCTCCGATGAAGTTAGTTCCACAGTCGGAGTAAACATGTTGTGGAGTTCCTCGTCTCGCACACATTCTTTGAAAGGCAAGGATAAAAGCTTCTGTGCTTAAGTCCGACACGAGCTCGATGTGTACTGCTTTAGTTGCCATACACACAAATATAGCAATATAGCCCTTTGACGTTTTGACACCTCTACCTTTATTTAGTTTGACATCCACATGTCCAGTGAAATCAACTCCCGTATGAGTGAAGGGTCGCGATGGAGTGACTCTTTGTGGTGGAAGATCAGCCATGATTTGGTGGTTTTCCATTGGCTTGAAACGATGACAGCGGACGCATTTGCGTATTTCTGTTTTTACAGCTCGGTTTCCGCCGAGTATCCAAAATTGTTGACGAATATAGGCGAGAGTGAGTCGTGCGCCTCCGTGAAGTGTCATAATGTGAGCATGGTTTATAATCAGTACTGTTAATCTTCCATTTTTCGAAAGTATTGCAGGATTTTTCATGCCTACAGGAAAGTTGGTTTTATTTAATCGACCACCCACACGCAGTATACCCTCTTTATCTATATAAGGGTTTAATTTGCAAATAGAGCTCTTGTTAGGTAAAGATTGTTTTTTCAATAGTAAATTGTAATCTGTTTCAAATTCATATCTCTGAACATTCTTTGTTATTATACACATAGCATTATTTAATTCATTTGTATTTAAATATAATCGAAGCGTGTGCAGACTGGTGTCATTTTTCTTCATTATTCTATTGTTACGAGCATTATTGCAGAATCGCAAAATCCAAGCGATAATGTGCGTCACCCGTGTTAATGAACTGTGTTCGAGCAATAAACTAATAATTATATTATTTTCTGTTTGCGCTAGGGTTGTCACTACTTGTTTTTCTTCAATTATTGTAGAAAATAAACACTTTGGTGATTTTTCCATATCAGTCATCTTGAAAGTTTTTAACATCTCAGGACCCGTCCACCATAACGGGTTGTTTAGTAATTTCTTTGGGTATAAACCTCTAGTTGCGTAGTCTGCGGGGTTGTTTTTCGATTCGATGTATGACCATCGCGCGGCTGGTATCACCTTCTTGATTTTCAGTACTCTGTTTTCCACATATCTCTCATACTTCGATGCTTCTCCTTGTAGCCATGCCAGTACTACTTTAGAGTCACACCAAGCCCAGATTGTAATGTTAAATCCCTTAAGTGCCTTAGTGACCTTGTCAATTAGTCGTGATAGCAATAATGCACCACAGAGTTCGAGTCTTGGCAGTGATAATTTTTGTGCGAGTGGGGCAACCCTAGTCTTCGCTGTAAGTAGAGTAATAAGTGACTGTTCGAGTTCGTTCGTTGTCCTAGTGTATATTACGCAAGCAAAGGCTTTTTCGCTGGCGTCACAAAATCCAAATAACTCGATATTTTTGTTATGGCTCCCGATCCATCTTTGAAGTTTTATGGTTTTTATTTCTGGTAGTTCATTTTTCAGTTTCATCCAATTTTTTTGTATATCTAAAGGTAGTGGCTCGTCCCATTCTATTTTTTCAGTCCATACGCGTTGAAAGATTAGTTTAGCTGATATAGTTATCGGAGACAGCCATCCCATTGGATCATAAAGTTGAGATATTTCAGAAAGTAAAATCCTTTTAGTTAAAAATTTCCTGCAATTTTCTTTCAGTTTCCAGTTAAATGTAAAAGTGTCTGAGCTCGAGTTCCAACCTAGTCCGAGGGTTTTCATGGAATCTTCTTGTTTAAAGTCAAAATTAGTTTTTGAAATTTGATCTTCGCTTAGTTGTTCTAGTAATTTTTTGTTATTGCTCGACCACTTCCGTAGGTTCATACCTCCATTACGCAATAAGTTTATAAGTTCGGTTTGGAGCTTTTTGGCGGTTTCTAATTCGTTATGGCCACTGATGACGTCATCGACATAACACTCGTTTTCTAGTATCGTTGCGGCGTCTGGATACTTATGGCTCTCATCTGTCGCGAGTTGTTTTAGTGTTCGCATTGCTAGCCATGGAGCGCATTTTGTACCGTATGTTACAGTACATAAGGCATATTCTTGTAACATCTCATCAGTGGAGTTTCGCCAAATAATTTTTTGGAGATGTTGTTGTTCCTTATTAATCCATATGCATCTGTACATCTTTTCGATGTCTGCTGTAAAAACGTATTTATAAGTTCTCCATTTAAGGATAAGATCTTGAATATCCTTTTGTAGGTTAGGTCCTTTTTCCATTAAACTATTCAAACTCTTTCCACTCGAATTTATCTGCGAAGCATTAAAAACGACTCGTAGTTTGGTAGTTTCTGAGCTCTCCCTTAATACTCCGTGATGCGGAAGGAAACATTCATTTTTGTTGCTATGTGACGTAATTGGAGACTTAGTTGGTTTCATATGTTGTAGTTGTAAATATTCGTTCATAAAATCTTTATACATAAGTGATAATTTTTCATTCTTTTTTAAACGTTTTTCTAGTTGAAGATATTGTGAAATTGCTGTAGGTTTTGACTTTCCAATTTTTCCTTGAAAATTTTGAATCATAGGCATTTTTACTATATATTTTCCATCGGGACCTCTTTTAGTAGTTTCTTTGTAGTATATTTCACACTGATCTTCTTGATTGATTTCTGAAGATTGCTGAGTTATTTCTTCACTTTCCCAGTATTTGGATAAGTCATTTGTATCAACTAGAGTCGCGTAGCAGCGATACGTGTTCAGTTTACCACATAAAATCCACCCTAAATGAGTTTGTTGAGCGGTTGGTAGGCCTGGACCTCCTTTTAAAACTCCATCCAGAAGGACGTTCGAGTAAACATCAGCTCCGAGCAGAAGATCGATAGAGCTTGATACGTTGTAATCTGGATCAGCGAGTTTCAAGTTTTGTAAGTGCGTCCAGTTAACTTTTTTCATAGTGTAGTTAGGAAGGTTGTTTGTTAGCTTTTTAAGGACGAGTGCTTGAACCTCAAAATTGTAATCAGAGTATATGGATTTACAATCTATATTCAAGCGGCCTTTACAGCTTCCGGCTACGGACCCCACTCCCGCTATTGTAGCATGCAGTTTTTCTCTAGGAAGTCGAAGTTGCTGAGCTGCATTTTCCGTTATTAAGTTGACCTGGGAACCTTGATCGAGAAGTGCTCGCATCGTTATGTAAGTGCCATTTATTGATTTTATTTTGACTTGAACGGTAGTTAGAAGAATTTCCGTATCCTTTGAAGATAAATGATGGACCCCTTGTTGACTTGATGTAGAGGGTTTAGGATGCATGTTATTACCTAAATTTTTCCCTGATATTTCTAAGTTAAATTTATTCATATTCACGTGCAACAATGTGTGATGTTTAGCATTGCATTCCTTGCATGTTTTCACCGACGTGCAGTTTGCGTCGCCGTGACTATAGAGGCAATTTTTGCAGACTTTGAGTTTTGCGACTGTTTTGTTTCTATGTGCGCTGTCCAGGTTAATAAACTTATCACATTGCATCAACACATGATCGCCGTCGCATAGAGGACATTGTCCATATGACGTATGAAATGTTTTCGTAGCTTCTCTGTTACCTTCATATAAGGTCGATTTCTTCGTATAGTTATTGTTGTTGTTAAAAGATTTATAGTTGTTACTGGTTTTCCCAAAATAATTTTTGTTTGGTGGTTTATTATAACTTTTGTTCAGTACTCGTTGTTGTTGGTTCAAAGCATCCATTTGACAGTTCTTCATTGTTTCCAAAGCTATAAATTTGGTTTCTAAAAATAATAAAAACTCTTGTAAATTAGGTAATTCTCTGTTATTTTGCATATCCTTTATATATTCATTAAATGTTATCGTGTCCAATTTTTGTGACATATAGTGTACAATAATCGGTCCCCAGCTCGACACATCAATTCCCATGTTGTTGAGACCGTTTAAGCTTTCGGTTATATTATCGTATATTCTTTTGATGTTATACGCATTCGGTTGTTGAATCACAGGTAGTTTCTGCATGGTGTTCAGGAATGATGTAAACTGTAGACGACGATTATCATATCGGTGTGTCAGTATCTCCCAACACGAATCGTAGTTATCAGAGTTTATAGATAGATGCTGGATAAGACGTTCGGCTTCACCCTTTAGCTTCGTTTTTAAATGTTGCATTTTTTGAGACTTCGGAATTGTAGGGTTGCTATGTATGGCTTCATAAAAAATATCTTTGAAAGATATCCACTGAATATAGTTTCCGGAAAACTCAGGAATTTCTATCTGTGGCGTTGCTCGTTGATAATGAACATTTGACCACATTTTGCTGTTTAATGTTTTTCTTACATCGTCATACCTTTGTTCAATGTCTTCAAACCTCTGGTTATATTGTTCTTTTAAGCTCTGATCTTTAATAATACCTTCTATTTCCCAGTGAGTTTTTTCAATATTATCCCACTTAGTTTTCAACGTCGATAAGTAGTCTTCTAATTCCCACTTCTCTGTGATGAATTCTAGGTTAATCTTCTTCATAGTTCTATTCAAAGCTTTAAATCTCGCTTCTTGTTGTAACATAAGTTCTTTAGTCTTCTCATCAGTTTTATCTTCAATCAGAGTAGTTAAATCAACGTCGATGTTTTGTTGTTGTCTTCGTAGGACTGATAATAAATTCTCCATATGTGCTTTAGTACTTTCGTACATCTGCTTAGTTTTTTCATAAGTATTCGTTACGAAATAGCTAATACTTTCTTTGTTTTCAATAGGTACTAGTTTTGTTGCATGGCGTTCGTTGAATTCTCCCCATAGTTTTTCCAGGTTGGTTAAACGTTGTTCTAAGTAACTTTCGGTTTTTCTACAAGCACTGTCTTTTTTGTAGTTAGTACACAATGACTTGATATTCTCGAAGGTTGCTACTTGTATCTTCAGATGTTCCATCTCGTTAGATTAAGTTAAATTTAGATAGTAAGTAAGTTAAAATAAGTGACTTCGATAGTCGCTTATAGGTGGATAAATGCTTTGAAATCCAAGAACGATATTTGCGCCTTCTCAATTGAACTGGTGAGACCCGCTTGTGGGAGGCCAGTCAAACCGATTCGCTATCGCAAATGGAAAGCAATAAACACTTACCCCCTGTTCTTCCTCGAAGGACCACAATGTACAGTTTGTAATGCTGTACAGACGATGTTAGTTGGGTATTGTAATTACTGGAGTAGTATTGTTTATATAGAGTTGTGGAGTGCAGAAAGATGAAATCTTGAGATAATTTAACACCATTTATTCACGTACACAGTAAAGTAAGTTAAAGTGGTTGTTACTGGACGTTAGTTATACACGGTTGCTAAATTCGCACTCATTTTATTAATATAATAATCAATAACGTAAAGTGAATGATGACCTCAATAATTATGTAAACAAGGCAAAATTGTACGGAACCGTACAGGCGTAATCACAGTATATCGTGTGTGCCCTTAAAATATACTCGGGCAAAGCGATGGCTGACTCATGTCATGCGTCATGCTCGTGCATGGGTGCTTCCTGAGGGAATGACCCTGTTCCAGACTATCATATTGTCTTCGTTCAGTATGCATTTGCATATTAATTTTATAATGAGTGTGGTGTAGCTAAAGAATCTGTTTTTATATACCTAATATTGCAATAGAAAATTACATTTTTTATTTTAAATCATTAATAATAATAATTCACAAGCATAAAAAATTTAATGCTTTTTATTAAATATTAATGACATGAGAAAAATTATAATATCTATATAATATAAAGAAATTATTATTCCAGTATCATTTCAATAAATAGTCTTGGTGTTTTTCAATATCGATAGTAAATAACTTTTTGCCAATCAAATTAAAATCACTTTTACACGTTTCTTATGTAACCCACTTGTCTATTATGGTTCGTAATTGGTGATAAGTTATATTGGAGCGTTCTGATTGGCATGTTTAAAATGCAAGTGTGTGCAATTTTGTATATTTGGTCTAATATTTCGATCTCGTGTATGGCGGACGAAAAGTGGGGGCAAGACTGGCGACATCGCTCTTCTAGCCTCTTTTCTGTGTTCTGTGCCTTCGATAAAAAATGATCCTTGATTTAAATGGTAGGTACGTCCGAAGGGAGCTTTCGATACTATTCGACCGATTACACAGAGGACAGTAGCTAAGGGGCCGTCCAATAATCACGTGAGGCTCGAAAGGGGGGAGGGAGGTTCGTCAAAAATCATGAAATATCACAAGGGGCGAGGGGGGGCTGTAGTAATATATCACGTGATTTGGGTGTAAGGGGGACTAGTCTTAAACCTCACCATGTATCACCAAGGGGGAGGGGGGGTTAAAAAGTGCTGAAATAATCACCACTTGATTAATGGACAGCCCCTAAAGCGCTCGTATTATAGAAATTCGAGGACGGTCGAGTGCTGTTTATCTATGGTGTCACATCATATTACTTATATTAAGGGTTCCGTGCCCGAACGGTTATGCCTATTATTACTGAGACTACGTACGCTGTCTGTATAATAAATAAAAAATAAACTAAAGGTATATAAATATATAATATAAATGCATATGTAACTACATATGCCTAGATTTCTGCATAACATCTTACACGCCTACCTTATTATGCTTACGCATGTACACATAACATATTAAAATGTAAAAATAATAATAAACCTATATAACACAAGGATATTTTTCTATTTCTTGTACATTATAGGTACCTACTTTATCAATAAATTACCTAGGTATGTCCGACACATACAAGACATCTGAAGCGATATCGCAGATCTGTGCAAAGTCACTTACGATTTCTATAAAGTACTTTTATAGCGCGAGATTCGTGCGTTATTATCGCTCTCGGTGCACTTCGAAGTTGCGTCGAGCCATGAGGGAGCGGTTTAATTCTAATACATTTCCATTGATTTTAACGTTAGCATCGTTAAGTAAGGAATTAATCATGCACATAAAGGGTTTCAACGATCGATTAGCAGAATCCACATCGAACGATTCGATCACGATCGGGAAATCTAGAGAAATAAACAGCTATATGAACGAGTATTCTATAAGTGGGCAGGGCCGCCCTGTGGCTCGCTCGGTGTGGCTGCGGCTAATGATCAGCTGACGAGTAGGTATCTGTCGTCTTTTGTTTTTATCAAACAAGTTAACAGTGGTAGATAGAAATTATAACGAAATTAACGAGTTCCATATTCTAAAATTGCCTTAACGAAATTCATAACTAACTAAACATTATTTTGAGATAAAATAATGAGTCATCCGATGATGGATACGGCATCTCAATTATGGTGTGATATTTTTAAATCGGACGTGCGTGTGATGGCGCTATATCGGGTCACGCTAGGTCACAAGCGGCGTGCACGTCATTGAGATAAAATCAGCAAATAGTACATAACATAAATCACACAATATTGTAACGCTTCGGTCAGATAGAGGTTACCTATTCATTCGCTTTTAATCTATACTAATATTATAAAGAAGAAAGCTTCCATTGTTTGTTTGTTTGCTTTCACCCACGGGTAGCAGCATTATACGGGGTTGACACGGCTATAATTTACGCGGACGAAGTGGCGGGAAACCAGCTAGTAACTAATAATTTTCAATATGTATGCATATAACAATAAATTGTTTGTTTGCATTTGTCACATTTAAGTGTGTACATACAATAATCGGAACCTTATGTACTCGGATACCGATAGCATTTCTATTTATACGGTCGAGTGTAACGAAAAGTTAGAAGCGACCCGGAGATACGCGGGACGGGGACGGGGGCGGGGTGAGGGGGGACCGCCGCCGCCGGTCAGAGGTCGCCGGTTATCGTCGTTCGGAGATAACGCGCTCGTCTTATTCAACAAACTTACGATAGCTACATACCTAGCGCCCGCTTGTGCCGTACAATGGAGAATATGATTCAACGTTTAATTAAACGGACAAATCTCTTTAAGTAGATTTACGGAACTCGAGCCTCTCGGTGGTTCAACATTTTTATTCACCACCGTTTCTGGGACAACGCCATCGCTTTCTTCATCAAAGAGGATAATATAAGGAAGAGTTCACAATACTGACCAAGTCATTTTCTGGGACGGTTTCTGTTTCGACGAGGGTGAGGGGTGCCGGGGAGAGTTCCGCGGGTAGAGCGGCGAGCGCTTCTTCGAGCGACGCGGCGCCCGAGAGCGGGGCGGGGGCGGGCGCGGGGGCGGGGGCGGGGGCGGCGGCCAGCTGGAGCCGGTGCCAGGAGCGCGCCTTGATGGCGGCCCCGTGCGCGCCCAGCTCCAGCTGCTCCTCGGCGTGCGCCTCGCGCAGCCCCCCCTCCCCCTGCCCCTCGCCCCCCTCCCCCCGGCCCCCCAGCGTGTAGCGGGACACGCGCCGCGCCGCGCCCGGCCACACGCCCGCGTCCATCGAGCACCCGCGCTGGAAGCAAACGCACGCTCGCGTACCGTACACCGGCCAGCATATATTATATTAAGGCCTTACATATGAAAATGGTATTTGGTATGGGAGGAATAAAAAGTCGAATATTTGTTAATATAATATATTTGTTTAATCAAAGTATAACCCGTTGTTATCTATGCACTTTTGCCGTCTCATAGGTAGTTCGTTGATCCCCTTCCAAAAAAAAAACCATTCGGACGGGAATCGATAAAATCTTTGAAGGCGATTTGCACTGCCCCATCAGAGTTGATTTTTTCCCTTGCAAGAAGTTATCCAAATTTCGAAAAAAATGGTAATCTGTTCGAGCAAGATCCGGGGAGTACGGCGGATGTTCTAGACATTCCAACTGAAGTTCTTCTAATTTGGTAGCGTAAATGGCTGTATAAATTTGAACTTGGAATTCCCAACCGAGGAGGAGAAATTTGTGATTAAAGTGGTCAGTACAACAAAACGCCAATTTCATATGTAAGGACCTAATATATTGTACTCGCTTACCTTTATTTTTCTAAAGACATCTCGTGATATAGACTCGTACAGGACGGTACAAGGTCCCGAAACGTCGGTCTCGTTGTATTCCCCGTCGATTATTTGCAACTGAAATTAAATAAAATTTCAGATAGGTCCTCCCCCTACTCCATAAAATTCTATGAATCTATTGAAAGCTGTAAGACGAGCTCCGCCGAAGAATAAAATGAGTGTTTGCAACTTATTAGTATGACGTGACGGAGTGTTCTACGTGAAGCGATTAGTGAATGTTGTATGTGATGACGATTCAGATATCTCTGTATAAACCGAAAGCAAATAAACACAATCACACGACGCTACAAAAGTCTACGTCCGCTACCGACCGACACAAGTTTACCTGAAGCTGAAGAGGCCGGTCAGTTTGTTTACTGATCGATAACTATCTGCCAGAACGACATTGTCGTTTCCGCTTTTAACAGCCTAAAATGACAATCAATTGTTATGTTAAAACAGAATGATTATTAATATTTGCTAAGCTCACTACGACCATTGTTAGCATACTGATAGTAATATAAGAATACAGTTTCTACATAATAGGTGAGTCTAATACTCACCTAATCATGGGAATACTCAGACATAGAGGAAGACAACTTCCAGTGTTTTGTTATCAAATAGTAAAATTCTTATTTAGAAATTGTATAGGAAAATTCAGGTAAAGTTTTTCAATTGTCCACATTCTTCCTGGTAGATTGTTACCATAGCAATAAGATATGGATGAATTTTAATATAGGGACTATACAGCAACATAACAGAGAACTTGCTTTGTGTAAAATATTTTTTTCTTAAGTGTACTTTACTCGCGGGTAGGTGTAAATAATTACTTAAAATTAAAACTATATAGATAACACTACATGTTTATTGTTTATAGAAACCATGCAGTTATTTTTGATATTTACATATACAATGTGTTAATCAACAGAACTTGTTGAAATAGAAATTAATGTCCTTCTTTTATTTATGGGGGAAATGCTTTAAGCACAATCCCTGTTAAAGTTGTCGGACTGTCCTCCATCACCAGGAGGCCTACCCACCAAAACCACTATGGAGATATCGATAATGCCTTGGCATTACTTATTTCATGCCATTTTAATGTGTATGGACAAGACACCAATGCATAATTATATGAAGCTATGTGTGTGCATGCATAGTGACACTTAGGAAAAATGCATTTAGTATTTAATAGTGTGCATCACACCTCCTTCCTTGTTCCATGACCTCTCGAGATCAGTTTAAAAGACAGTAACAATTCGGGCACTAATTGAAGACTTGTCTTGTTTAATTATGCAATAAATTTTGAAAATTACTAGGCCATACATAGCTGTAAGTGAAATTTTAGAATTTAAAATACATGGCTTTTGTATAGTGTGTAAAATCAGCCCTCAACACCCAGAGCCTGAGTACGCCCATGAATATAATTGTTAATTTAACAAATACATTATTGTAAAATAGAAATAATGTTATTAAGTACATCATGGTAGTAATTATTGTAAGATTACCTGGAATAAACTAATTATAGATTTTTTATAATTGATGAAATCTGGCAACTCTTTGAGATCTAGATATGAATTTTGAATAAGTCCATTCTTCCAGTGTACATAGAACAAAGAGTCACTGTGTGAGTCCCACACGGAGGGGTGCGCCATGAAGTTAGCATTAGGATGTTTACCACGAAGATATAGCTTAGGCTCCAGTAACTGTAATAAATAAATTAAGTAACTTTGGTTTGCATTCACTGTTATACGTGAGTGAACTTAGTACGGTACTCAAAGACCTATGATATAAAATAAATAAAATACCTAATTAGGTTGTGTTTTATTATACCTGCAGTTTCAATAAGAATTCTGAATTTGTGTTCCGCCAAAGGGGTTGTACTGCGAGTTGGGACTTGATCTTGTAACTGATTTCCTTGTCTGTCCTGGACATATCATTGAGGAACAGTGTTGTTTCCACGTCGTATAACGCCGGTGTTTCAAACAACTTCACTTCACTCAATTTGTGTTGCGATACAGTTGACGAACTAACCACATTTACAAATAACACTAACTTTATTACTAGATTATTTAAAGCTTCCATTTTGTGACAAGATACCTAACAGTGTTTTTTTAATTAATATCTTCAAAATTCATTTTAATATAATCTACTTCTAACGGATACGTCAACTTCCGTTCGACACCGACAGCTGATTAAAAAATGACATTGACACTCGTAGTCAATAGTCATACATATATACTTGTCATAGATTATACATGATACTTGTATAGACCTTAATGTATAATCTATGGACTATCGATCATGTAGATATTTCTTTAGCTTCATGCTATCGATACGAGTGTTAGAGAAGTGACTAAATTAGCGCTTAGCGTGTCAATTTAAGACGCTAATAATACCTAGGGTTGAACGTTGCTAATATTGCTAATAGACGACCTGATCTAACAGTTCCGTAAAGGAAATCCTTCGTAGCCGGTGAGGTCCGTCGTATGTTCGATGGTATAGAGGGCACATCGCACCGTTCCGTACGATAGCGTAACCATATGTGGCAATTTCCTGCCACTTTGGTAGGATTGTGCCCTTATAGGCCTTGGCTTGTGGCCAGTTTTGAAAATCTAGCAGTATTTGATATTATTGCAAAAATAACGTCTACTGTACAATCTATAACACTGCATGTGAGACAATATTCTCTCAAATAAACCTTGTCAATAGCAAAATAGGTAAATAGATGTAATAATAAAGACGTTTAGTACATTATATTTAGTACAAGTTGGTACTAAATATAATATAATGTATGGTGGTTGGTTGGTTGGTTAAGGTTGTAAGAACCATTATGTGAAGGTGAAAATTTTCGACTTATGGAGGATTTCGACTTTTTTGATTCGATATAAGGTTTAATTTCATTCTATAAATTTTGAGTAAGAGATGTAAAATAAATAAAAAGTCGTTGCAGAGGCTAACATATTTTTAAATATGTTTAACCCCCGACGCAAAAACGACGGGGTTATAAGTTTCACCTGTGTGTGTGTGTGTGCGTGTGTGTGTCTGCTGTGGCATCATAGCTCCCGAACGGATGAAACGATTTTGATTTTGAATTTTCTGTTTGAAAGGTGTATTAGTCGGGAGTGTTCTTCACTATGTTTGATGAAAATCGATCCAAGATGTCTGCCGCCACAAAATGTCGGATTACATATTTTGTCACGATTCCTTCAATATGGGTATCGATGGTATTGAGTAGTTGAGTATTGGTATGGTATGGTATTGAGTAGTAGAATACTGAACACTGTGACAAATTTCAAATCCCAGATCCAAAAAAAAATGTTAGTTTACCTACATATTTTATCACGGTTCCCTCAATACGGATATCAAATAGAATACTATAGGTACACTATGACAAATTACAAATCCAAGATGGTCGCCATCATAAAAGTGCGATATTATATAATAGGTACAGACAGCCACATGTTCATCACCAGCCCTTTTACGTCCCCACTGCAGGGGCTCAGGCCTTCCTTATGGATGGTTAAGGAGGATGGGCCATGACCCTCCACGCTGGTCCAATGCGGATTGGAGGGTATTGACGACTGCAAATGCAGCCGGGACCAACGGCTTAACGTGCCTTCCGAAGCACGGAGTAGCTTGAGATAATAATTTTTTGTTACCCATCCCGTGACCGACCCTTGCGAAAGTTGCTTAACGACTACGATCGCGGGCCGCGGCGCTTATCCACTACGCCACCGAGCTATTCCACATGTACAGACAGCCACATGTTGGGTTACAACAATTTAACACTGAAAGAATTTTTCAAACCGGACCAGTTGTTCCTGAGCAAACAAACAAACAAACTTTCAGCTTAATAATATTAGAATAGATTACCTATATGTCGGCGCATCGATTGTACTACCCGCCTACATATAGAAAGCGTGAAGTTACTTGAACTTATATTATTATACGGTAAGTTAGATTTAAATCTGTGTAAGAGGGAGGGGGGGAGTAAAAGTGGGGATGACCAATGTTATTACTCTTTTAATAGAATTGAGTCCCATTTTATAAACTAGATCTGAAATACCTAAGAACATGAAATACTTGTACGAAAGTAGAAAAACTGAAAGAACAAGAAAAAGATAATCGGCAAATTAATTGAATATTGTCTAAATAACAAGAAAAAATAAACAGTTAAATAAAAAATTTAAAAGACCCCCGACACAACATAATAAAAAAATGAAAGTAAAAAGCTTAAAAACAAATTAAAAAGCTATGACTTAATTGTCCACAAATAATGCAAAAAGGGATAAACGTGAAACCCTCTAAACAGAAAAAAAACCTTGACATTATGACCCTACATAATTACAGACAATAGCATGTCAGACTATTTCATTTTGAACTTTGTGGTAATATTGAACTGCAAGTACCTTGACCTGCTGTTGACCGTACATATGATATTTTTTTATTAAATGTTGTTATTTTTTATAAATCAACATTAGGTAATTAAAAAATATGGTATTAAAAATATATATACAATATTAATATTTTATGCTTCAGATAATTTGATCGTTCCCTATCTATGGCAATATTTAAAGTGTAAAGAGCTGAAAATTATTTTTCTTTAGAGTTGCTAGTTTGCTCTATAAAATTCTGTCAAGTATTTAATGCGGAACTTGCTTCTTTGATGGGAACTCATCGAGCCATGGAGAGCGTAGTGTTAACCGACTCTGCTTTGTTATTTTTAGTATCAATTTCCTCAACTGAATCGCTAATTTCTTCGTTAGATAATGTGCTAGCGATCATAACTTCATCATCGCACGTAACAAAGTCCTCAAAGGATATTTCTTACTCGAGCACCACTGTCCTCTATTCTGCAGGAGGTGAAATAAAATTAACTTCGCTCGGTTTCAACTTCTATTGTAGACGACGTCGAAAAACCACAGGATGTATACACAACAGGTTTTTTTTTATAGTAGGCGTAGTGACATTTCGTCAAGCTTTACCAGTCATTTATCTATTAACCGGGCTGCCCGGTTAAACTCGCTACAAGAACCTTCCGGGAGAGGGGGGAACCGGGATCCGGGAAGGAGCCCGCCAGGTCGGGATCGGAAGTCGGTGAAATGATAAAAAGACTGGATTTTTAATATTTATATGTGTTAGCACCACAATTAAAAAGTTAATACAATAATTGCTCTTAATAAATTATCATACACTATATATAATATCAACAAATAACAACGATACGAGAGAAGGAATATTTCACCGTGATTCTGGAAAGCGTTCGTTAAATATAAATATTCGATGATCATACTAATTCTATAACAATATCACATTTAGTTATTCCGACAACGAACAAGCGGATACTGTCGTGGTGTAATAGAACCGACTCGAGTGATCGATTCGAGTATCAGATTTGTACTGCGCGTTCCAGGCGTCCGGCCCCGGGCAGGACTCTTTGGTAAGCGGGCGGGGGCCGCGCCCCGCCTCATGAATATAGCGTCATCAGAATCATCTGAAACATAATTAATAATATCACAATTCGATTAAACGTCCGGCGTCACCTCGAAAGTCAAAATTCACCGTCGCCGATACAGACTTCTTCCAACGAGAGCGGATTCGATTTCACCTCGGCCTCGAGGGCGCGGTACCGTTCTGAAACAAAGAAGCGTTCATCACGTTCACGAACGAACGCTGCACAAATTTGATATTCGGTGTTCGGGAGGGAGTTATGTTTCTTTCTAATTTGGGGGGAGGGGTGCCGAAGGTCAACTGTGCCGCCCGCGCGTACCGTGCGCCAGGTGCAGCCGCGCCAGCGCCAGCAGGAACCCGCGCGGCGTGAGGCGCCCCCCGCGGGCCCCGCACCGCACCACCAGGCACTCCAGCACCTGGGGGAGGGGTGTACTTTAATTTACACTTTGAAGGTGATGCGAATGCGGAAAACCATGGACAAAAACGACAAGAGGGACGCGCTCCATCGCGGTCTTTATTAAAGGCCCTGAAATTACAAATACCAATACGCGAACTAGTAAAATATTATCGCTCCGCCTAAACTAGGTCGACAGAAGAGTCGCTCGAGACCGCTTCACGTTAAACGTCCGGGAGCCTCGTTGTCTATTTTTTCAATCTATCACAACGACGATCGGATGACGGTTTAAATAATATAGAAAGTCGTAGATTATTAATTTCGTTCTGTCGTTCTCGAGTTGCGAAATAAACATGGAAGCGTTTTCGGTTTTAAAATGGATCACGAGAATGTATAGTTTCTGCGGTACCTTGTTGGAGGCGGTGACCCCGGCGGCGGCCAGCATGGGCCGCAGCGCGTGCGCGGGCGGCGGGGCGGGGGGCCCGCACAGGCGCACGGACGGCGCGGACGGCGCGTGCGCGCGGTAGGCGGCGCGCCAGGCGCACAGCCGCGCCGCCAGCGCCGGCAGCAGCGCGGGGGGCACGCGGCCGCACGCGCGCGCGTCGTGCAGCGCCAGCAGCGCCGCCGCCGCGCCCGCCGGCCCCCGCGCGCCCCCCGCGTCCGCCGCGCGCCCCCACACGCAGCGCACCACGCGCCGCACCTGCGCGATGTCTATCTGTCGCAGATGACGGTGCCGGTTAAAACATTTTAAGTGAAATTCGCCTCAGACTTCAGGTTTCCCGAGGCGGATCGGAGCGCCCGGCCCCGCCCCGGTTCGACCGTCCGTTTCGCATTCGCAGACTCGATTCCGTCGCCCGTATATAAAAAACTATTTATTCGTTCACCTCCTCGTCGCCGATCTTCGCTCGAACTCGAGCGATGACCGCTCGCACTTCCGCCTGAAAATAAAAAAAGGATCCGTTTGACGTCGCATAAAAATAAAACCATCGAATATATACATCGATGAAACATAACGGCCCGTTTTTCTTTTTTTTTTTCACCCGTGTCTTTGTAGTTCCGTGTGAGTATCCTCGAGTAACCCGGGAGGAATTTGCAATTCGCATCGAAGTATCTGTATTAAAACGTAATCGACGATATCGAGTTTACGACGAGTACTATTCCTAATTTATGTAACTTTTAACGTAAACATATTATGAGCTAGTTTGAATTTCAATAAATAAATGAACCCTAATTTTTAAAGTACTTTATAACAAATGTAAAAAGAAGGGTCTAAATATAAAAAAAACATAATATTCCAGTAACACTACCGGCAGGAGCTGTTCGTCCTCCGTGCACTCGGTTGCTATATCCCGAATAATCATATTATCCTCGTTCACCTCCCTGCAACAGAACATAGGCCTTTTGAGATTTATGCGACGTAGGGACCTAAGAGTACGTGTCGATTAGACGAATATTGCGTTTTGGCTGATTTTATTAAACTAAACATATTTTTTGTAATAGGGTGGAAGTGTACACGCTACAATTAAAAAGTATTCAGACCGAGAGGGGAGAAATCGAAATTGACAAAATACATAAATGTAGAGACCGAAGGATCATCGGCGAGGGCGAGGAAGAAAGGAAAATTGCAATGATCAAAAAATTTCAAAGTTTGAAAGCGGAAAAAATGAGAACGAGGATAAAAGATAAAGTGACCTAAATATTAAGCTAAAGGAAGAAATCTAAAAACCCCGTTCGATGCCCCGTCGGGCTCCAGACGAGACCGAAGGCCGACGACGACAACTAAACCGACCTCCACCGGGGTAATCTAGGAGAGGCGTCGCTTTGGGCCCCGGCGGAAAATTTTGGAAAATGTAAGACGAGAAGGCAGCGGGAACGATTCAGCGAGTTCGTGAAAGGAAAAGTTTATTGTTTCTACTCGGATACCACCCGGAGTCTAATTTTGTATTTAAAAACGGTCGGCACCTCGAGCGCCGACTGAAACAAATCGCGGGATCCTTAATTTTAGTTTAGAGCGAAACGGTTACCAGACGGCGGTGTTGCGGTCGGTGAGGATGCGCAGCAGGAACGCGGCGCGCGTGTGGGCGCGGCGCGTGTGCGGCACCACCAGGTACTGGCCCGCGGGCAGCGCGAACAGCGCCGCCACCTCGCGCGCGCGCGCCTCGTGCGCCTCGTGCGCCGCGTGCGCCGCGTGCGCCGCGTGCGCCGCGTGCGCCGCGCCCGGCCACAGCGCGGGCAGCGCGGCCAGCGGGCGGCGCGGCGCGGCGCCGGCCGGCAGCTCGTACAGCGCGAAGCCCACCGCGTGCAGCCGCCCCCCACGCCCGCCCCCGCCCCCGCCCCCCGGCCGGTACTGCTGCGTCACGGACACCACCACGTGGCACTTGCGGCCCGCCTCGCCGCTCACCTGCACGTGGAACTGGGGATTCGTGCTCGTCGTCTCTGCGCATGCAACAGACGAGGGACGGTCATATGGACGTCGCGTCGCTCGCATGCCCCGTGTGCCATTTGCACGGTGTCCCTGTGGCCCGAGATGCGGGGCGAAATGCAAAAATATGCCGAATTGTTCAATCATTACGTGCCGTTTGCGTAGTGAAAGTGGGAGTCTGAAAAGAAGGTAGAATTGCTTTTGAACATTTTCTACAAAACAGTGACGTAATGAGACTCCGCTTTCTTGTTTGAATCGCCCCCCCCCCCCCCCCGCTTTCTTGTTTTAGTTTTAACAACATTAAAAATCGAACAATTGAGATAATTATGGCAGCATTTTTATGGCAGTTGCAAAATGGTATAAATAAAATAAATCATTTTAGAATCTCAACCCAGTATAACATTCTAATTATCGATATCGGATTGTGAATAACAAGGCACTTCACTATTCTACTATAATTTAAAATTTTCAATGACATCATCCATTATAATTTTTTAAAGTTTTTGCACACAAGCAAATTTAGTATTTGCGTTTGAATTATACTATTTAGAACTTACGAAATTAATTGTGCATATTTTTGTTATAGCTGGTAACACGTCTTGTGTATTACCGTAAAATCAACTGTATTATTACGTCCGTATAGAATACTTTTGTTGACAGTTTTGTAGTCAATGGAGCGCTGAGTAGGTGACGTTATATGGTAACTGGCGCGCTCGTTCCTAACATTTATGTAGGTACATAAGTTATCATTCTAA
Source organism: Diatraea saccharalis (assembly GCA_918026875.4). Classification (NCBI taxonomy): domain Eukaryota; kingdom Metazoa; phylum Arthropoda; class Insecta; order Lepidoptera; family Crambidae; genus Diatraea; species Diatraea saccharalis. The sequence goes on from OU893333.1 coordinate 105,036, forward strand.
CCTTTTTATTCATGCTGGACGTCCGTACCTTATTAAAATATAGAATCGCTTTCGAACAGCGAACGGGGGCGACCGACTCGGGCCGGACGGATACGGTAAAATTCAAATATTTAACTATTTTGCACGAGGTGAATCATCCCTCGAAAGTGACGGGGCCCGGTTTTTTTTTATGGAATAGGGGGCAGTCGGTAAGAGTCAAAAGTACTGGGATTCGTTGTCGAGATGTGAACGTTTTAACTTCCGAAGAAGCGAGGATAGGTGTGTACCCGTGGCGGGCGGCCCCCCCGCGTTGTACCCCGGCAGCCAGCGGCGGCGCGCCAGCACGGCCCGCCAGGGGGCGCGGGGGCGCAGCGCCCCCTCCCGCAGCCAGTCGTCCGGCCCCACGTGCACCAGCTCCAGCCGGCTGAACTCGCGCCGCAGCTCCTCCAGCGACATCCTGCGATTTCGCCGAATCAAATATAGAACGTTCGATGACCGCGTTCGAGGCGGAGGGCGAGCGTAGGTACCAGAAGTCGCCGGGGTGCGTGAGGCGCGCGGCCAGCAGGTCCCGGTCGGGCGCGGGCAGCGCGCGCCACTCGGCGCCCCCCGGCCCCCACGCGCCCCCCGGCCGCGCGCCGCCGCCCGCCGCCCGCGCGCGCAGCAGCACGCGGTCCTCGTCGTGGCCCCGCACGCGCGCCAGTCCCGTGAGGCAGCAGACGCGGGCCCCGGGCGCGAGGGTGGCCACGAGCAGCGTGGAGCGCGGCAGGGCGGCGTGCAGCAGCTGCGCGGGGAGCGCGCGCGGCTGCAGCGGGAAGCTCTGCACGACGCCGCCGCTGAGGTCCTGCAGCGCGCGCGCGGTGCTCTCGTCCGCGCGCATCGCCGCGTACGACCCGTACAGCCTGCGCACACGCCCACGCCCGCCGTGCCACGTATACCATACCGTCCAGATAATTTATACCATACCAAAAATGTGAAGCTCCTGAAACTTTCGTCTTTTGTCTTAGTTTTTTAACTGACTTCAAGAAAAAGGAGGAGGTTCTCGATTCGACTGTATTTTTTATAATTTTTTTTGTGTTTATTACCTCATACATAACTTTTTACTGGATGTATCGATTTTGATGATTCTTTTTATATTCGAAAGCTGGTACCTGCCGTGTGGTCCCATTTAAATTTGAGCGATATCTAATAAGTACTTTTTGTGTTATCTCTAATAATACGTATTACGCTATATTGACGATGTTCTTGTTTTTATTTAATTTCGAAAGGAGAAAAGAAAAGCTACATAACACTTTCTGAGTTAGAAAGAGCAAGAAATATCATTATAAAGAATGTCCAGCACCTTGAATTTCAGAAAGAAATTGGTTGCTTAAAATCAGGAAATACTATTCACCCGAAGAGCAAAATATGTGAATTAAATCCCTTTTTAGATAAAAACGGTCTCCTTAGAGTCGGAGGACGATTAAAAAATGCAAATATCAATCCAAACATGAGACATCCCATTATCATACCGAAAAGTAGCCGTTTATCAGAACTGTTGATCGATCATTATCATAAAACTTGTCTTCACGGCGGAGCGAGACTAACAGCATCATATACCAGACAAAAGTTTTGGATCATAGGTGGAAATCGTTTAATCAAACAAAATCTTCGAAAATGTGTAACGTGCAAAAGACACGAACCTGTAAAACATAGTCAGATGATGGGTGACCTACCCGTAGCTCGCGTTACTCCAACAAGACCATTTTATAACTGCGGAGTCGACTTCACGGGCTTCGTAAATATCAAAGCCAACAAAGGCCGAGGTATCAAAACAAACAAGGGGTACATCGCAGTGTTTGTGTGCATGGTGACTAAAGCTGTGCACATAGAATTAGTATCAGATTTAAGTTCATCATCATTTCTAGCAGCGTTGAGAAGAATGGCGGCAAGAAGAGGTGCCCCTCGCAACATCTATAGCGACAACGGCACAAACTTCGTGGGTGCATGTCGCAGTCTCAATGAAGAATTTATTAACTTGCAATCGACATTAGATAATAACTTTTTCACTGCCATCACAGATATGGAAATAAATTGGCATTTTAACGCCCCATCTTGGCCCACTGCCGGAGGCCTATGGGAAGCGGCTGTTAAAAGCCTGAAATATCACATCAAAAGAGTGATCGGAGAGCAAAACTTAACATACGAAGAATATTCAACCCTTTTATCGCAATTGGAAGCCTGTCTAAATTCCCGACCGTTATGTTCTCTGACTGAAGACATTGAAAATATCGATTATCTAACACCATCTCATTTTTTGTCAAGTGGACCCACATTAACCATCATAGAAACCGAGAGAGACCTGAGAACAAGATGGCAATTAACCCAGAAAATATTTACCGATATATGGAAAAGATGGAAAGTTGAGTACCTATGTCAGTTATCGTCTCGATGCAAATGGCGTCAACCTAAAGAAAATGTCAAAGTTGATGATGTAGTCCTAATACACGATGCTAACCTTCCTCCAGGAAAATGGGCACTCGGTCGTATCATAGCCTTACATCCCGGAAGTGACGGTTATGTGCGAGTTGTATCAATTAAAACAAAAAACGGTATAATCAAAAGGCCAATTATAAAAATATCAAGATTACCAGTAGCTACCGAAGAACAGCCAAATCAGCAAGAAAGTACTGCGAAATCAAAAGTAAAAAATATCACGACAGCAGCCGCAACAGTGGAAGGGAAACCGAGAAAAGTTCATAAAAGTATCAATTTATTTAATTACTTATTCATCATATGTACACTTATATTATCATTCAGTGGATCAGCATTCTGTAAATACAAAACATCCAACCTAAATACCAGGCAAAGTGTATATTTTGATAAAATTGCTAATGTACGTATTGAGAGAAACCAGTGGAAACTAGTAATTTACTATGATTTGTCTCCATATTGGACGGGAACAGCATTACTAAGTAAATATATAAATCACCTTGAAAACACATGTTTCACTACCGGCAATAAAAAGATATCACAATGCAACATTATACTACTCCAATTACATCACGGGTTCACCGAGCTCGAGCATTACAACAGTGTTTTGCTCGGTCAGCAGCTCCCAGGACGTGAGCCGAGTGCGCGCACGCGACTCCGCCGCGGTCTTATCAATGGGATCGGAAACATTGCAAATCAGCTATTCGGAGTTCTTGATAGTGACTTCGCTCAAAAATATGAAAAAGATATAGAGCTTCTTAGATATAATCAGAAACACTTAGCAAACCTATGGAAAAATCAAACTTCGATAGTGGAAGCCGAGTTTAACTTGATCAAGAGAATAGAACAAACCATCGACAAGCAACATAAAGTTTTTAACACTCATTTAAATAATTTAGAAAAAGCACTGAATATACAAGAAGATGAGATACAACTTTTAGAGTATTCCAGTGATTTTATTACGTCCTCTGTTATCGCCAATAATCTAATAGTAAATTTGCGACATATTCAAGAAACTTTAATCGATTCTATTACGGATACTTACCACGGAAGATTTAATTTTCACCTTCTCACACCAGAACAGCTACTCAACGAGTTTAGTATCATATCAAGTTTATTATCAAAGGAGTTAACGTTGCCGATAAACAACATTCAGACAGATCTCTCGAGTATGTATCATTTACTTAGTGTAAAAGCGAGAGCCCTGAAAACCTTTATCATATTTGAAGTAAAAATTCCCTTAGTTAGTCGAGACAATTACGAAATTTACAAACTAATACCTATTCCACAGCAATTAGAAGATAATATTAAAACAATAACGCCAATATCAGATTACATAGCAATGAACTTACATAAAGATACCTATATTCGTATGACGCATTCAGCTATACAAAGCTGCGATGTCTTTAATAGCGAACTTATATGTTCATTAAAGCAACCTGTATTTGATATGGATTCAAGTGACGATTTATGTGTTAAAAATCAGAATTCTACACAATGTAAGACTAGCACTGCATTATGTCAAGATAGATGGGTAGAACTTCACAAAACTAATAATTATCTATTTTTCTGTTGCAATTATTGTAACGTGCGGATCATATGTGAAGATCATGTTACCGCTACAAAGTTATACAAAGTAGGAATAATAACATTAAGTAATGGATGTATAATTAAATCGAATACCTTTACAATTTACTCTCGAGACGAGTTATCAAATGTTTTGAATGAGACTCTGAATGTCCTTCAAATCGATATTCCGCCGATCAATCACATTTTAAATATCTCAGTTCCTGTCGATCACATAGAATCGACATCGATATCATTTTCTGATCATCAAAGATATATAAAAGAAATAGAGCAGAAGATAAAGAATTTGGAAGTTGACGCGAACGACGACACTTTAGCCGAACGTATATCCTATCACGACGTTCATCACTACGTGGTCATATATCTGGTACTGGGTGCCGGAGTGACTGTGGGTGCAGTGATAGTGTGGCGTCGCCTGGCGCGAGCGCGCACGGCGCCTGAGCCACCGCCTGTCGCAACTCTGGCTAGCGATGCTAGTCCTTCTTCAGTTCAGTGTTGTGCTAGTGTAGTTAGTGCGTGTAAAGATAGCTCAAATAATCAGTGCAGTGAAAGTGCTATCGTGAATAGTGTAAAAACAAAAAGTGCGCGTGTGTCGGTATCAAAAGATAGGTCTACGTCTCCGACGTTTACCAGACATTTCTCACTCTAATTTTAAAAGATTTTAAGAGAATATTGTTTAATCACCTTGTTAGTAGAATAAGTTAACAATGTATATCATCTTGTCGCACGTCATTCATAATCATTTCTTAATACTCCCACCCTCTCCTATCTCAGGCCCGGGAACATGTACGAGCCAACTCGTACAGTTTTGTCTAGTAATCATTTTACGCTACATTCATTAATTTAGGTCAATTTGTAGTTAGTTCGTCATCGGTAATCAATCACGCCGCGCGTACTCATATCATTATCATTCCATATATCAGTAATTTTAGTTTACTTGTTACAATATATCAATTTTAATATATCAAGACTTTTACTTCTCTCTCTCTATCATAAAAAGGTGTACGAACCGTACATATTATTTATCGATGTAAAATGAAACAAAAAGTAACAAAAAAGCTGTATATAATGGTTTGGAAGAGCATCGTAATATTTTGAGGAGGTCCCTTTCTAGTTTCGCGATGAAGAAGAAGATGACGAAGAAGAATATGAAGATTTTCAGAGACACACAAAGGAACTCTTCAACAAATGACAGCAAATCTGCTGTGGTTATGAGCATGGATGGAGGCATGGAAGTTTGTCACTCTTTCACGCAAAAACGGATTTGGGTTAAAGAGCAATGGCCATATGCCTAACATGCTTGGACTAATAAAATCGAATAAAACGTAACTTGATGAAACATATGTTATTTTGTTTGCCTATGCAACTAGAACAAAGAAAGACATTAAATATATTTTTAAAAGCTGGGAGTATCGAGTAATCGTGTGATATGTTTTTGAGGTTATGTCGTATTATTTTAACTGTATCATTTTGAGTTAGAGGTATTACAGTTGAAATATGTAAAGCACACGTCAGATAATGCCTAACCGTAGTCCTAGAAGTGTATACTTTCACTTAATACTTCAAACTTGCTCCATATCTGATATATTATTTTTATTGACTGTAAGAAATAAAATTATTTTTTGTGAACCAATGAACATCAAAAAAATTATAGAATTTTTAAGATTGCTCTCAATAACTCTACTTTTCTACCTTACACTATAACTTATATAAAGTAGTAGTGAAAATACAAATTTCAAAAGGATATAATAAAACAACATGTTGATTTTTCTTTTCTTCATTACAACTCTAATGAATACCTCATCACAGAATGCTGCAGGAGCAGCTACATTCTGTTTGTGTCTGGCCCATCCAAGATACCAAACTATGGTCATTATATGAGCACAGCATCCCAGTGTACATCGACCAATAAGACAATTACAGCAGTGTTCTCTTATGCCATCTAACCCGGATGTGTCATTATTTTTTTAAATGTACACATAATATTGTTTCCACCCAATGTCTCGACTTAATTCTACCCCTTATAATTAGGACTTTATTTATATTTAAGTCTAATTCTAATAAATCCAGAGAATCCGGTATTTCTCTCCAGACCTCAATTCTATACTGCCCATGGTACCTAGTATGCTCCCCATAATACAGAAGATAATACAAAATCACCGCCAAAGTTACAAAACGGTCTGCGTAGAAACACGTCTACACATACTTGTCTAAAAAAGGGAGGTCGCAATCGATTGAATACTGTAATATCGATTCTTTTAAATAATCATTTGTTTTTAATTTCATTATAAATAAATTATTTACCTCTAACTAAGTAACATCTAATTATATTAGTAATCTAATCTAAGTTTTATAATTTTCACGGATTTATATGGTTAAGCAATAATATAAGATTTGTATCAAAGTCGATTAGTCAGACATAAAATCGATCTTGTTCTTTGAAAAGAGAGGGACTTCTCTAGGAATGACATTATTAATAAGATGCGTTCAAAAATAACATAATTTAAACTGCGTTCTAAAAAATAAAAACATATTTTAGAGAGGATTATCTTTCTTTTCCCAGCTTTTAAAAATAAATTGTTGGTATATAATAATTATATTCAACTCATACTACATTTTGGTGACAGTTCTATCTTGGTACAAGGACTTTTTTTTTCGTAGTCCATTTTGACTATTGTTCTTTGGCACAGATATAGTTTATAACCTGTAATAATGCATAGGTTGCCATTACCTAGTAATACGCGAGCGAAGCCGCTGGCAGAAGCTAGTATGTCATAATTGAATACTAGATTTTTTTTTGTTGAAAAATAAAAGGTTGATATAATACTGTAGGTATTGAAAGGTCCATCTCATTAGATAATAGACTATGCTGGTCTCAAGCGTGCCAAGGCAGGCAGAATACTGATATCCAAGGCAGGCAAGGTCGCAGGGCATGCCAATAGGAGACAAAGCAGGGCACTAGTTGTTCGGACCACAATATTTTCGACATAAGCTAATAAGCTTCATAACATAAGCTAACTTAAATCTATCTTAAACTAAGATTTTTGAGAAACAAACAGGTTACCACAATTTATAATGTATATATATATATATATGGAATATTTTGATTGTAACAATGCTGTGCATATTTACAACTGTCATAAATGTTAGATAAAGTGTCTTTATTTTTGTATTTATGATGTTCGAGGCACGTTCGAGTAAATAAATTAATAAAGTAACAGTATTTCAGTAATCGATTTTATTGTATCATATATCTATCTACATTACTCGTTCATTCGTCATAAGGGGTAATTTGTCGTAATATAAAATTTTCGACAGCTGACAATACAGCGTCAATTACCCATTTTTCTGTTCATTCTGTCGTTCGCACATATTCTGACACTGTTTAATTTAAAGTTTGATCGTATCGATTGATCGAGTGGTACGCTTTTTTGGCGCATCTTTTGTACGGGAGCGCTCCTCTAGTAATGAAACTCACTTGGCGTACGCCTTCTCGAGCAGCGGCAGCGTGAAGTCGCCGGGCAGCGCGCCGCGGCTGTACAGCGGGCGGCCGCCGCGCGTGGGCAGGCGGTCGTCCACCGCCACCTCGCGCCACTCGCCGAACACCCAGAACTGGAACCTAGTCACGGCGGCGGTTAGCGGTCGCGCGTGCTGCCGTCGCCCGCTGTACGCTGTACGCTGTACTGCCGCCTTACCTGAAGGCGCCGCTGTACCCGCGGCGGAAGCGCTGCGGCGGCGCGACGCGGTCCAGCAGCCGCGGCGTCAGCGACAGCGCGCTCGCCGCCGCGCACAGCGCTGCGCTGCCGCACGCGCCCACCTCCACGCTCCATCTACACACACGCGCACACGGTTAACAGTTGTAGTAAAACAAGGAACACTTCAATATTTCTGCGATTATAATACATAAAATCGTGACGTCCGGATCAAAGTATGTGCTGTTACTTAATATTAAAAAATAAATAAACTAGGAATAAAAGTACGAGAGGTGTAAATGTGAGAACTGAAATTAGTGAGTTTAAAATAGAAACGGCCAGCCCCGGGGTGAGAAGCGGTTGGAAAAAATTAAACTGTTCCAGGCTTCACCGGAAAATAAATTTTCTTTGGTATAAAATTCATGCAGATTTTTTTTAAATCGGTGATTTATTAATCGAGTGAAATTACAGGCAGACAATTTTAAGCGGGAGCTCCGACGGGCGGTCGAATAGGGATCGGCCAATGATGGTTTAAAATATTTACTGACATATAGAGAGAAATAAATAGGTTTACATACTTTCATGGAATATAATTTTGTCATTTTTTTTTGTGGGCGCCGTCGAGATCACTTTTCGGGAAGTGTATCTCTACCTACGCCAGTCTTGACCTATTACAGAGTTGTCCTCGATAATGCTACAATATTGAAGAAATACAAAGTGAATTGTATGATGTATATTATGTATAAGTTTTCTTCGGTGGATGTATGAGACACACGCTCCGCGTGTTTTATTCGTCGATGTCGACGACATGACAATCAATTTTATTATAACACCTATTGTTCCAGATAATCTCCAATTAAGTAATGCAAATAGTTTGATCTTATCTTGTATTTATTTGTATGAAGCGCAGTGAGTGAATGAATAAATGAATGAATGACCTTGTTGCTAGTTGTTGGTCGGTGTCGTCGACGGGCGCGCCCTCCTCCGGGTCCAGTCCGCGGAAGGCGGGCCGCGAGCACATGTCCTGCACAGCGTTACATACTTACAACATTGCATGCACATGCTACATACACTACACACATTACAACAATTTACCTAGATGTAATGCTATGATAAGAATGACGTTTGTTATTTTGCCATACGATTAAATAAATACAATTGACCATCATTAATTCGTTGAATACTTATTCTATTTTAGCGCATTAAATATTAAGTATTAAGTAGGAGGTATATAATATGTGACATGCGAGTAGCTTTTTACCATTATGGAGCGTTTCGTCCATTACCACCTCGCAGTTGCCGTTTATGTTTATTATATTTAAATTTTCCAACATTAGTGGCTTTCACCGAGGGCCAGTTATCGGTGCGGCCCAGGCGATCGATGACGCAGGGATTATCGTTTTGATATATCGACCGTTCAACGTTCCAGTAGCCGAGACGGAAGTGGGTGATTCGAATACCTAGTTGTTCGGTCTCGCTCTTGATACATTTCCCTTAGACAGTGATACGGTAGTGGTCACCCAAACATTCAAAGCGAGCAAATCGGAAAAGCGGACCGCGTCATTGATGTGATGCGCCCCGCGCACTTTCCGACCGCAAAATAAACAAACAGTACACCTCCCGGCCCGGAGGCCCTCTGTGCGGTGCAAAAGAGTTAGTGTGCCGATTCGTCGCCAATACCAGCGCGAGCCATACCTACTTTCTGTTCAAATATTGAAACGAGTGAGAGCGCGCGTCCGGGAAACGAGCTAATGCCTCATTTAAACGCCGTTCACTACATTCTGTAATTTCCATTGGTTGCAATATTACTATCCGAACATGTTTGAAATGTCTCGTGGCTCATCATCTATGTACGGCGCGGGCTACTTGTTCGCTGAACCGCCGTAATTGTATCAAACTGTACCCGGCACCGACCGTCACATCTCGCACATGCGCGTGCGCACGCCGAGGGCGCGCCAGTGTGTGGCCGCAATCATCATCTTATCATTATTACCGCCATATCATGCTCGTATCCCTCCCCCTCCCTCGGCACAAGTATTGTTTACTGTTCAACTGTTATTGAATAGTAGACTACTAAGAGACTCGATATTCAAACTAAAGGGACTTTATAAAAAGAAAAGAAAAGAATGGTTTATCAGATAGTCATTGTAGTCTCGTTTCAAGATGTATTCTCGTTTCCTAAGTCCCAGTTTTGATTTCCGGTAAAATTACCATAAAAAATTAGCTTTAAAGCCTGGGATCGTTTCTATCCATCATAAAATCTATTTAATCTGTGATTATGTGGTGTCGTTTATAATTTATTTATTTCCAAATGGGCCACCTCTGAATTCGATACTTCGATATCAATATAACATTATGAATGTATTTGACAACACCTTTATTATTGCAATTAGTATCTACTTCCACACGATTTCATTAGCTAAAGTGTTAAAGAGTTGTGTATCGAGGGACCACAATGATTTCGTAATTCATTTTTATAAGTAAAAATTAATTTTTCACGTGTGCCCTTCTAAATTACTCATGAGAAATAAAACTGCTCACTGTGCCGCTGGATATCAGTCATGCACATATAGATAATAAAAATAACATATTAATTAGAAATGTATAGTATTGTATAAAAGGTTAGTACTTAATCCCGACTTTTAAACGGCGCGCCGTCGGGATTAAGTGCGACAATAGTCACAGCGGCCTTTATATAATTTAGATCGGTATTTTTTAATTTGTCCATCTTCATGCTGTGTGGCGACATGACGCTAGCAAAAAATGGCACCGAGCCGAGGCCGAGGGTGATGCAAACCGTCCGATGACGCCCGCTCATTAGCAACGGACGGAACGCAAATATAAACAAAAAACATTGCGCTTGTACAACAACTATTTTATAAACGGTACTTTTGAGTGAAAATTTAAGTTGCTAAAGTTGTTTTTCCTTAGAAATATTAATGAGCTTTGTGTGAGCGATTCAAAACGATTTGTCTCATTATTCGGCACTGCGTTGTTATTACTACTTCCTAAAGTCTTACAAGATAGTCCTTAATTGCATTTAAGATTTAACTGAATAATATTAAAGTTTGAATAACGTCACAAATGTTATAAAAGCGTCGCGCGTTGATGTCTTTTGTATAGATCCGATGCGCCCAGACCATAAGTTGTACAGCCCTGCGATTCTATAAAAATCCAAACCCGAACCTTAATTCACTCATGTGTCCGAATTCAAGTGTAGAAAATCTATTGATTCCATTTTTTATATAAAATACAATACAAAATTTATTGAATTTACTATTCCTGTCATTTCGAAACTCACTTCGCTTATGTCAGGAAACGTTATTACCAATTTAAGGTTAGAGCGGATGCCGCTTTTTGAAGTGAATTCAGATACCTGAATGAATTCGAATTCGGGCTTCGATTTTTACAGAATCGCAGGACAGCTCCAGTGTTGCTGGCTGTTTCCCAACGCTTCCTGTATGTGTATCGTGTATAGTTTTTTAGAGAGCTATCGTTATTATACACCTACATCACTTGGAGAGATGAGACCATCAATATTTTTATATAAAAATACGCTTATAAATATTTTAAGATTCAATGTAATGTAGACCGATGGACCTTCCGTAATCACAGAAAAGTATTGTCGCTCGATGGTGGCGATTGAAAGGTGAACCCTCAAGTGCCGGCCGAGTGTATCACCGGGCGGCGGGCGGCGGGCGGCGGGCGGCGGGCACATGAACGGTTAAATATAACCGTTTATGCAATTAGGATTATGTTAAAACGACGCGCAATAATCGCATCGCATAAGACAGTGGTCGTTACCCGAGTATAACTAATTTGCGGCGGCGCCGGCGCAGCCCGTACGTGACCAGCTCCGATCACTTCCAGGAAACTGACAAAAACACAGCACGCGACCGACCGACCGACCGACCGACTACACTACTCCTACTGTACACACATTCATACACCCACCCACCGTTACATTGTATTAATCGCCATCTCATTTCATTGATTATATGATAAAGAATGTATTAAAAAATTACGGAATGTCATGTTGCTTAAAATGCGACTAATAATCTTTCGTATGATCTGCGAAGGCTCGACGTATACTCACGTATACTCATACCTACCTACCATAATACTACTTACGATCAATTAATTATATATATCAGTCAAAAATATAAACTCAAAGCAGAGTATAACGTAGTTGATAACGAAATAAGACCTTTTGTCGGCAGCCGAGCGACAATCATCGTAACAATTATAGGTTTTGGTATAATAAAAAATATAAAACTAGAAAATGGCACCTACACCATATTATGTACAGTACGTGGTATAATTTCAATTGTCCAGTGATGATTCTGTCGATCTGATTCAATCAAAAAGTTGGTTAAGATGTAACAGGTATGTACCAACGTGCAGTGTAACTCACATAGGGCCTGAGCCAGACTATGGGCGGGCGCCGGCGCGAGGAGGGCAGGGCGCGCTCGGGGGGGAAGTCCGGGTCCTCCCACAGCGCGCCCCCGCCCCCGCCCCCCGACGGACCCCGGGACTCCTCCGACCCGCTCCAGTACCTGCTGTACCAACACACATTATCACCAGGAGGGACACTACAGAACATATTACTACTTCCGGTGCCACGATATATTAGAAAAAAGATGCGAGTGCTGTGACTACTTCAAAATAATAATAACTAAATCCTTAACCAGCTGTGAAATAATAAATATGTTACTGAGCAGACGTGAGATAACATTTGTGACGAGTGTAGCGTACGCGTACATAGGTACCTTGACAATGTGGAGTGGTGTTCCTCCCGCCGCAGCCCGCCCCCGCCATCTGGAACACATACATACACTGTCATTCGACTGCGCTCGCAACATTACCGTATTACCTAAGCCCCGATAGGCAATAAAACCCTGCCGAGGCTTCAGTTACGCGGTAGGGTCGCAGGGCCCGATGTAGTTCTTTGGCCGGCCCGGGTAAAAATACCGCCCTTTAAGATGAGATGTTAAATTAGAATAAGATTCACGCGTAAAATTTGTCTATTGGGGTTTTTGATCAAGTACATTTAAATAGATTTTTTGTAAACGTTAAAAAGGGATTGTAATTACGCGATTTTTTTAAGAGAGAAAAATGTGGGCAGAGTAAGTCATCCTTGTTTTTTTTCCACTTGGGGGAAATATTACCTAGGGTAGGCCTAGATCGGGTTCTGATCAGCATCATCGAAAAGATAATTATAGAGCGTCAATATAGCATAACTTCCAAAATAATAACAGTCGCTAACTATGAGTGTCTTCAGGGGATAATATCTAACTACTTAACAATACAATACAAAGTTTTTTTAAAGAGAAAAATGTGGGCAGAGTATTTCATCCTTGTTTTTTTTCCACTTGGGGGAAATATTACCTAGGGTAGGCCTAGATCCGGTTCTGATCAGCATCATCGAAAAGATAATTATAGAGCGTCAATATAGCATAACTTCCAAAATAATAACAGTCGCTAACTATGAGTGTCTTCAGGGGATAATATCTAACTACTTAACAATACAATACAAAGTTAGATGACAATGCAACTACAGTAACTGGCGAGTAATGGCTATCATACAGGATTTATTAGGATGATTATTATAACTAATGTATTTTATTCTCAGTTAAACTATAGTCGTGGATTACACACTCGCTTTTGCATTTAAGATTACTAATTTTTAAAGACCTCTTATCAAACTGTAATGTGTGAGTTGCGCCTGCGTTGCGCATGTTGTCCAATTGTAAAGTTTTTAGGTCGCGCATGTCCATTTGTCGCAATGTTAGGTTTCATCGTGGTCGTCTCCTCCTCTATGTGTTTAGACAACGTTTGTTTGTCAGAGGAGTACATACATATATATATATATATATATATATATAGATATATATATAGAGCTCTGTTACAATGGCCGTGGGGCCGTGGGCGACGCGACATGACAACACCCGCGTGTACCACAACTATAATAAACTAGTCATTAGGTAATGATCCCCGAAGTGCCAATACTCATATTTGTTTATATTACGTTTAATATTCGTCGGTCGCAGCTCGCGACATCCTTGACACGTCAGCTCCGACGCGTGGCGTGACTCCGCGACAGACGTACGTACGTACGTACGTGCTGATCATAATTAGGCGTCTGTTTTTATGCTTTCAAAGTTTGAATTTTGCATAATTATAATGGAAGTCGTGCCATTGTCATCCTTACATCCACATAAAGAATAAATACATTAGAATGTGTTGTGATGCGACTCGACGACCGCCAGTTTTAATTTAATCCACAAAAACGCACAAAACATTACCTACAACGGTTTCGGTTAACGCCCTACTTTAATGGCGAGTTATGAATGAACAAGTGAACCGTTTTATAGCAGAAAATGGGTCGAAACGAGGTCATCCATCTCTCGTCGTGCGGTACTCCGGCGATTAATCGTGATGATAAGCGATAATAGAATAAGAACGAGTGTGCCAGTACCGCCGCCGCCACCGCCGGCCGGCAGCCGTGACCCGCTCGCGGTGCGGCCTTCTGTACCTACTGTGCGCGCTCCACTTGTCTCTCGGTCTATGTGTACTTGACACCGTTCCCTTAACGTTAAATGTATTGTTTTGGAAACACCTCATTAGGTTCTCTTTGAACAGCTGCATTTCGGTTTTGAAAATATGTGTGGCGCAATCTCCGTTCGCTACACCCACGTGTCTGTGTCCCAAAAATTATAACACACAATAATCGAGCGCGATCATGTCTTTTGCCATTGTTTAGAAATTACAATAGCGAATAAGCCATCACTTCACGCTGTACTGCCACCGAAAGTAATTAAAAGCGCATACGACTGTAATTGCCCACCGCCGCTGCGGTCACTCGCCTGACGTAGGTACCCGCCATATATCTGGAAAGATCTAGACTGGTGTTCAAATTTCCTTAGCGATCATACGTTGGTGGTGGATTCTACAAAACAGTCAGGACGGGAGCGCACGCGGGTCGGTCGCGCGGTCACGCTCCGCGCATCGTCTAATTGGCCGACGACTAGTCAGAAGCGATCGCCGTCTCTAATTACCATCATACATAATATCATGTTAGATTCCACAAATAAACGGTACGGGCGACCGCCGACAGCGGAACCAAGCGGTGAGGAGTCGTGCGTTGCATGAGAATGAACACGATGATTGTAATATAAGTTATGATGCGCCGGCCCGGGAACGGTACCCGACACGCCGTGGAATGTGCGTCGCGCGCAGCCGCACCGCCTGACACAATTATTCACTAAGCTACAGTTGCCCTTTATAGAGCAAACAATTAAAGTACCTACATTTTTCGAATATCATTATATCCAGTTTATTATACGGAAAAATTGAAGGTATATCACATAAATATGATACGGTACACGCGACTCTTTCGTTTGAATATTCATTATTTATTTTCATTCACTCTATCTATAACAGGAATTTGTTGTGAATGTCACGTGATGTACGTTTAAACGCGACGTTAAGTGCAGCTTTATGAGCAGAATTTTAACGAGCGCATGCGCTAAAACAATGCGATATACTTACGCGGGCGACGATAGTGTCGGTTGCGTGCGCGCACCGAGTATAATAAAGGCTGCGCTAACAACCTGCTAACGACAGACAGACACACGGTGGCATATACAGTGTTGTAGGCTGCAATTTTCCAGTATTCCCGAAGATTAACGATATATACTTTGCCTCCCTATAATATGAGTATTAAATAAATTTTACGATTATGGACAGTGTACGTGATTAAATTATTGCCTAAATCAGCCTTTCCCAAAGTGGGCGATATCGCCCCTTTATGGGTGATGCGTGTGATGAGATAAACGAGTTTATGCATATTTGTTTTATTCCTGTCGGTGCGTGCTGCTTATGCCATCCTATATAATCAATATCATATTTATTTTATTTTAATTTGCGGTTTCGTGCGGAATTGATTGATTCGGATTGATAAGCAGTACCTACTTAAGTTCATCACTTACTTACGCATTTCACAAAACAAAACAATATCGGAAGTAAAAAAGAAGCGACAGTAATACTGTGCGGAATATATTATGATCGGATTTAACGAAAATCCCACAAACCCATTGTCGCCTTCTATGTCTAAAAACATTTTCGAAAAAAGCAATGAAGCTTGAGACTGCACGATCATTTAAATAAAATGCATCCAGATAAGGAAGACAAGAATGTTTTTCCTAGAGAAAAAGTATAATATTCAGCCAAGTGTAGCAAAACTATTTTCGGCGGATGCTAAGCAAGATGACGACAGACTTTCGAGCTTTGTACAATATCTCTTTGTTAATTGCTCAAAAAGGCAAACCACATAATAACTAAAAATAACACATAATAACAATGATTGATAATATGATTATTATTTTAATTTAAATTATTTGAAATTAAATTTGAATTTGCTACACCCTTACAGGGTGCCACATGAACTGTACTAATTATTGAATAACTTTATACTATGTGACATGCAATAAATGATTATTATTATTATAACATCGGAGAAGAATTAATTTTGCCAGCAATAAAGGAATTTATAACTGCTGTGCTTCATAAACCGGCCGTTGTTGGCTGAAAATATTGAGGGATCGTTGTGCGATTACCTGAGAAGATGTCAATTCTCAATTCAACTCGATGAGTCCACTTTACCAACTAATGAAGCACTGTTGCTGTCTTTTGTGAGGTTTATTAAAGATGAGAAAATATGTGAAGAACTATTGTTTGCTAGAAATTTAGAAACCGATACAAAAAGCGAAAGCATTTCATCCTTCATATTAGTTTTTATATTAGAACCATTTATGTTTGTTTTATTTTGAATAAAAGATACTCTGTTTGAATACTATAAAGTTGCGTTTAACAATCATTTTCATTGGCAGGTGTAGCCCGTAAAAGTTAACTTGAGACCTGAGCGCCGTTGTGTATTACCTACCGCGCTTAGGTTTCAATTTAACTCTTGCGATGCGAGTTATAGAAAAAGTCTTATTTAAAATTAATGTTTAATATCCGCTAATATAGCTTACAATAATTAATTAATTTAATTTGAAGTTACAGTGATTTTTAAGTAGGTGAAAAAAATGGGGACGCAAAAAAATAATTTATTCTCAAAGTGGGCAGTAGACAAAATAAGTTTGGGAACCCCTGGCCTAAATTATGATATTTTCAGAATTAATATCAATACCGTAAAATATCGTTTAACTCTTTGAGAATTGCAAATAAGGTCTTAGGCATAGTCACAGCCACGCCGGATGCCTCTACTCTTTTATCGAATGATTATAAGAGTGCGTCAAAATATAATAAACGAGCGAGATAACAGGCAATAACGTGTAATGGTTATTGGATCATTAGAGATCATATAAATCACGGTGTTGGGAACTTTCAGTTTCGTCGGGGCGTTTGTTGCTCAATATGACGAGTGGCGGGCGCGGCGGCACGACTCGTGATATACCAGCGCGCAAATCCGCCGACTTTCACTAGTGTCGATGCTGATTGTGTTATATTTCGGCGTGTACGGGCGACCGGCGGTCGTGGGAACCAGTGCAGTACAGCCCCCGGCGGCGGCGGGCGGCGGAGGACACCGTTATCTGCATTGCACCGATTCAGTTTATGACTCAATACGGCGCGCTAATGGGTTTGTTTAGAGTTAGATTGCGCAAACTAACCGGCGAGTATACCTACAGTGTGTATCGAGATGCGTGTTCAGGTTTTGATCACGAGGTAATAAGTAATGTTACCTATTCGATGCCTATTTTAATAATCAGTTTAATATTATAGTGATAAGCACGCACGATACAAAAAGTACAAAATCCAATAATGTTGAAGCTATAATCTATTGAAAGTTAAGCTCAAAATATATTGTACACTGTCCACAGAAATAACATTCCATATACTTCTAACTGCGGCTCTGGGCCCGCGTGCTGGGTCACCGCCTGTCCGTCCTACTTCGATTCGACTTCATACGCAGGGAATCAGTGGGGCCATTATAGACCGATGATGAAGCTGATGTGTTCCTGGGTGTAAGTAATAAATAAGTATAGGAGTTTAGGAAGTGACGGCATTAAACTCGAACTTAATTAACGGAATGAAATTAGTAATTTTTCAAGTCAATTATAAATAAAATACCCTACATAAAAGAAAACATTAAAGTTCGTCCATTATCGACAAGTATGTATATCGTGACGTACCTATACAAAGAAAGGCAATAAATTTAAATTAAGAATCTCCTCTTTATAAAGTCTGTTAAAAATAATCACCTTCGATGTCAATATCGGCTAAATCAAAGAAAGCGAAACAATAGGATTGCACTAAGGTCGAACGCTTTAGGTCAATTTTACATGATGGCGTTCACAACAATACAACCTTTAAACTATGCTTCCTGTCGTGGTCGACCGGTCGCGCGGTCGCGCGGTCGTGCGTCGTGGTCGCGTCGCGTCGTGTCGGTCGCGCTCGCAACAATAATATGATGCGCGTCCGTTTCACTTTCCACTCATCGGGTACAAATTATTCACAAGTTTTAAATTAAAATGCAGGTAATCCAGAGTGGGTCACGAGCGAGGCCTCAAACTGTACCGAGTCGCGTTATACGCGAAACACTGGAATACTCTCATCGCATGAGATATGAATAGCCGATTCAGTGCGCACTATCTGTGTCTGCTGATCTTTCATTTCACTACTCGGCCGCGGTATGAACTTAATACATATATAAGGTGTAATATTATTATATGCCAGGACTTCGTGGAGTGCAGTTTTACTACGGGAGCAACTGAATTCACGAAAAAATAATTAGCTGTTTCATACTGTTAACGATTGTAAATTTTTTATAATTGGCTGATTTTGACTTTATTATGTTAATAGAAAGCAAATCAAGATTGTACGTTTTTAATATATATTTAGGTAATCAGTTTCTGGTTCACCTGTGCTATCTCAGCAGTTAATTATTTGCGATCACGATGATTTCTTATAATTAGTAATGGTTGATTGCCGGTTAGGTATCATCTCTGTACCTACTCTATGTAGGCATTATCTATTCTCAAATATGATTTAACGATGTGGGGACTTGTGGGGTAAAAGAAAAGATTAAATGCGTTCTAATATAAATGTCAAAAAGCTTGGTATCCCAATTGATATCGGACGAAGGGTGATCTTATAGCGTTTCGGAGAGGAAGGAGAACAGAGCCCATAAAATTTTTCTCTCAAATAAGTAGAAGAGTCCTTTGAAGGCCATTATCCTTTTATGTGTCGTTATATACTTTATTGTTTTTGTGAGATTAATAAATGTTTCTTTTTCGTTATCATCAGTTCATTTAAGGGCCGCACTACAGGGGCTCAGACCTTCCTTATGGATAGCTAAAAGAGGATGGGCTATAACCCTCCAATGCGGATTGGAGAGTATTAACGACTGCAAATGCAGTC
The DNA here is from genome assembly GCA_918026875.4 of Diatraea saccharalis. Classification (NCBI taxonomy): domain Eukaryota; kingdom Metazoa; phylum Arthropoda; class Insecta; order Lepidoptera; family Crambidae; genus Diatraea; species Diatraea saccharalis. The sequence goes on from OU893333.1 coordinate 124,187, forward strand.
GGGACCAACGGCTCGAGATAATAAATTTCGGTCACCCATCCCGTGAAAGACTCTTCCGAAGAATGTTACGAATGTTACTCGGTGTGGTGACGATGACATATTACTTAGGTGAGACTACTAAAACTAGTAGGTAGCAACACCAAAAAAGTTTCTGTCTGACGGCGAACTTCATGATAGTTTGAACATTTTAAGCTTCTCTATTAAAACGAGCCAATGTTTGATATATATGTGTGGAAAAATTAAGTGTTTATTTTATTAATAGTTTTCGCTATTTCTAAGGACATAAGCGAATGTACACGTACTCTAGTAATGCGTTGAGCAAAACTTTGGCTGTTCATTTTAATACGTATCTCGTGTAGACAATTAGTTAACTAACAAAGTGCTATAGTATACTGACTGGCATGTCCGTTGAGATGTCCGGGGGTGGCGTGCTTGTCGTCGGCGTGCGCGGGGCGCGCGGGAGGGGGAGGGGGCGAGGGCGCGGGAGGGGCGCGCGTGCGCACGAACTTCCTCATCGCTCACCACCACAAACCATCGCGCCGCCGCCGCCGCCCTCTGCCTGCAACCAGGATCAACGTCACAGTACACATACTTCTTTTTTTAGGGGAAATGCGGCCTTAAACTAGGGCTCTTCTACCCCGCACCTGTCCTGATAAGGGCAGGCTTGAGCGAGGTCGGCCTTTCTGGTAAAACCCGCTGCGAGCTTACGCACATACCTAATACATAGGTATCACTAGACAATTTTGCAAATAAATTATCATGTTATATATTTATAACTCCATTCATTATAACATTAGAAAAAAGGAGGGTCATAGAAGCAGCAGTGTAGGCCACCATGGCCTGCACCGGCATCGTCCATATTTAATAAAACTTAATAACAAAAACAAAACTATAATAAAACAATTACAATTTAATCACGGAAAACGGCAAAACAACAAGAAAGGCAGTAGCATTCACAATCCCAGATTACGTATTTTGACAATTATGAATACATCATAGTCTGACAAAATTAAAAAACTGTACTGCCGAAACGTTTGAAGGGATTAGGCAACGTTTTAAATTTGGTAGAATTATCGTGACATAAGAATCGTGCCGAAACTATCCAACCCTGCTTCTTTGGGTTCTTTAATAGGAACACTTTTTATTGTAATAGTTATTAAATCATTTAAGTTAATCCAATACTCATAAATTTGTTTAATAGATTGCTTAAATGACAATATTTAAGTATAGCAGCTGGTATTTAACTGAATATGTAGCAAATTAGCCATCAGTCTTAAGAGTAACATGATTATTGATATTTTATCACAAAGTATACCATAAAAAGAACCTTATTTAACTTCTGTCTAATTCTATAATGAATCGAGTATAGTTAACTTTCGAGTATTTATCTAACATTTTGCCTTACCGAGCCAGTCGGGCATGCCCGTCTAGTGGATCCCCCGCTTTAATTATGGGTCGAACATTATTTATGAAAGTAGCTATTTCACACTTAGAAAGCGTTTGTTAAGTATCCCTAAATCTATGGCATATGGATGGATGGACAGCTGCTCCCACAGAAAGATAGGTTCTGATTTAATCGACTTTGTTTACGTTGATTTCGTAACTTTTTACGGCAGAAGAATTGCGTTGTGAGACTGTACATGTTATGTTTAGCTCTCCTGTATTTCTTTTCGAGTATTATATTTAGAGCCTCCATTATGGGCTTTCTCAAAGATCAAAGATCACTCTCTGTCTCTGTTGACTTTTAAAAAGTCATTGATGTAGGTATTGGTTTTCAATAAATTTGATTGGTGAATGAATCTCCAAGTTTATTACATTCATAATACAACCAAAGTTGATTGGATAGTTTGGGTATGCCGCTCTCAAAAGTGCCATATATTTGCTTGACTAACAGATAAGCTTGGCCGCATGTAAATACTGAAGAACCAACGTCCATTAATGCACGATTAACACTTAGCCCTTGACTTTAATGATTTAATCGATTGTTATACCTATAGATATAAGGTCTAATGAAGCCCATTTGATGGTGTTTGTTTGCCAGCCGTCGGTTGTCCACTCTATATAAACAACACATTGACATGGTTTTAAAATATTATACAGATATTAAAAATCCGAAAAACTAAAAAACGGGACTAAGATTTCATAATGTTAGATTTTTTCCTTACTTTTTATGCTTAATTATAATTGTGTTAAAAATTTGGAGCCTGTGGGTTTGCTAGAAGTACTTTAGAATTTTGATTTGAGTCAGTCAGCGACAAAATTATGGATTTTAAACTTGCAATATTTTTTAAAATACTAGTTCAAATTTAATGTTATCTTGAAATGTGCTTCGCTATGTGCTGCCCTCTTGGTCACTGAAACTGAAATTTAAGCTTCTATTTTACGCCACAACAAAGTCGCAGGGGCTCAAAATGGCCCGAATGACTTCGAGAAATGGATAGTACGGCCGTGTCCTGATTACTTTTTTGCTCGACTTGGTGGAGGCATTTCCGTGCCTCCAAATTTTACTCTAAGAAAGCCTTTTTGTAACAAGACATAAGAGGGTGAAGATTAATCGTAAAAGAACATATTAGGTTAATTAAACATTAAATTATCTAAGATCATATAGATATTGTGTACCTACAGTGTATCAACGAAAACACGATTGTTTTTCTTTTCAAATTCTTCCTAAATCATAAGTATCTGCATTCACGTTTACAGCCTTAAAAATATGTATATTTAAAAAAGGTATATCACCACACTTGCCTCAAAATTAAAATATAAAATTATATATTTTAATTCTGAGGCAAGTGTGATGATAGTTAGTGACAATGTCGTCGTATAGTACCTACAGGGGGCAGGCTGCCCGATGGACCGGCACGACCGCGGCGCCGGCGCTGTGGGAATTGGGTTACATTACACGCTACGCTATAAAATATGTATAGCTAAAAATACAAATATACTTACGCCATTGCTACTATCGTTACATACAAATGCATTGTCGACCTGTCACACGCGATACTCTCCACAAATCGAAGTATCCTTTATTCACCAACGATTTTTATTATTATACGGGCAAGCTGTAAATGTCGGGCGAGACAGGGGGCTATATCAATATTTCCTATTGCAGAAAACTAAAGCAGCTTTGCTATGTGATCTCGTGTCAAATATATGTTCAGTCATTTGATAAGAGGAACATAATGTCGTTGTAAGATTGAGGTGTCTTATACGAGGGTCAAACTGAAAGTTCTTAGAAAATCAAAAACTGATTACATTAGCCAGTTATTAGTTTTATTATATCTTTTCAAAATATTGTCCATTCACGTCAATACACCGCTGCATGCGATGGAACTACTGGGAAAAGCACTTTGCCCACTCGTCCTTAGGGGTCTCTTCAATGGCATCGCGATACGCAGCCACCGCTTCTTCAGCATTCATAAACCGCTTTCCTTTAAGTTTTTCTTTAATTTTTGGAAATAAATAAAAATCACAAGGCGCGAGGTCGGGGCTATACGGCGGGTGACCCAGTAATTCAACGTTTGATGTCGCCAAATAGTCGATCGTTCGCTTGGCGGTGTGCGACGAGGCGTTGTCGTGGTGAAGGAGGATCCTACTGCGAGGTCGTTTCTCTCGAACTTTTTCCAAGACAAGTGGCAAACAATTGGTAGTGTACCATTCTGCAGAAACTGTTTTTTGATCCTCTAACACAATTGTTGCAAAATGACCTATCCTTCCAAAGAACGAGGCCACCATTTTTTTTCCCGCACTTCGATCTCTCTTCACTTTAGTTGGCAACTCCTCGAAAGGAAACACCCACTGAGCAGATTGTCTTTTGGTTTTAGGATCATAACAGTAAATCCAGCTTTCGTCACCTGTTAGTATGTCGAACACAGCATTTGAGTCACCTCCGTTAAATCTTTCAATCATTTTACGACACCAATCCACACGATGGAGTTTTTGAGCCTCAGTCAAATTATGAGGTATCCACCGGGCGCAAAGGTTCCTGACCGCTAAATGTTCGTGGAGGATTTTGTGCACTTGACTCATACCGATGCCTAAGCTTGTCCGAATCTGTTGATAGGTCACTCTTTTGTCAGTCTCTATCATACGCCGCACAACACAGATGTTATCTTCAGTCGTCGCCGTAGAAGGCCGTCCCTCACGTAAATCATCAGTGAGATTAGTGCGACCACGTTTAAACTCATTAAACCAGTTGTAAACAGTCGCACGAGATGGGGCTTCATCGTGAAAGGCCAATCGTAGTCTATCATAACTTTCTTGTTGACTTAAATGACATCGAAAGTCATAAAAAATCATTGCACGAAAATTTTCTCGTGTTAAATTCATGATGACGTGACACAGACAATTTTCAATTTGCCGCCAAATCGTAAAACAAATGACAAATGAATGAAATATATACTCAGTAATATTGGCAAAGAGTTATATTTTCAAATTTTAGAATTATTTTTTTATTATATTGTTTATAAGTGGCCAGTTCTAAGAACTTTCAGTTTGACCCTCGTAATAATCGTCAGTATATACTTTCGTATCATATTGAATATAATTATATAGTAGATACATATAGGCATATATCATATTTGATCAATTTCGCATTCACAACGCTATACTGAAAAACATTCTTAATACAAAATGCTTAAAAAAATCACTTGATCCCCGGCACCCTGCGATGGTATTCGAATCCACAACCTTTCGCGATCCGGGCGACTACTCTAACCACTGAGCTACCCAGCACCTAACAGGGGGCCAATTCTACTAAAAAAAACGGATCGAAACCGAACGAAAGTACAGTTTTTAATGGTTTTTCTATTCTACTAAGTGACATACTTAATTGTATCGTATGTCACTTTGTAGAATAGGAAAACCATTAAAAACTGTAGTTTCGATCCATTTTCGATTCGATTTAAACAAAATTTATTTAGTAGAATTGGCCCCCAGGACTGACGAATCTTTCAAGCACTTGTTACTTTTCGCTACTACAGAGCGCATTCTCATCGATGTTCAGGCATCCACCCAAACAGCCGAAAGAAATATTATTATAAATATTGAAATTCCAAGGGTTTCGCATAATTGGCTGTATCATCGGTAAGGTAATACGATAGGTATTTATGATACTGTCATAATAATATGTTACGTAACCGCTGTTTACATATTACGAGTTTCTACCTACACTTTGTATTTTACATTTAATAGTAAGGTTATTTCTTTGAGGCTATATTTATTAGATACTGGAAAATTTACTTTGAACGAGGATGGCACTCGGTTAAACGTAAATGTACACCCGACTGCATAACATGTTAAATTTCTCCATTTAATTTTAAACTCCAGTTACAACTCATTAATGATTAAAATATAATTATTCGCACAATTGTAAGTTGATCTTTTCGTATAAACACAAAGTAATCAGTCCAGCTATTTAGAATCGACTCAATCGGTCGATCACAATAAAATAAAGTTGTTAATCCGCAATCATAGAAATAGGTAACACCCGTTGCGATCTCCTGCTGCTGCTGCCGTGTGGTAACCAGCAACATATGTTCCTAGCTTCCGACATTCTCATAGAACACCCCGGTAAAGTAATTCGAAACTAGGGTCCTCGTTACTCTAGCTAGATTTATATACCTATTTATATATCGGTCGACAGGGTCCACGTGCGGAAGGCGGTTGATTTCTGTCTCGGGCTCAATTTGATCGTCCTTTGACTTCGATCGAAATATACGAGAATCGTTCGGAGGATTTTGCAGGGAAAATGAAATATTCCTCGATTGTGATATTTTAAGAAGATTCTCAAGATTTTTCCATCTCACTAGACGTCGATATCGAATCATAAACAGTACTCGTACTTACAATTTCAGCGAGTCGGTAAAACTCGAGCGCCGCTCGTATCGGCGAAGATGATCCGATCCACGTTCGCAATATAATAAGCACACAGCGGCACCGAACCCGGTACCTCACAGTGGCCGCTCGCGACACTCCGCGCTATGTATGGACCGCGCGCGTGTGGTCGTGACAGCTGTCGCGCCGCTACTGCTGCACGTGCCCCTCCCCCCCCTCCCCGGTGGCGGTGGTGGGCTAGCGGACCGGCGGCCGACGCACGCGCCGCCCCTGAGCCATACCGTCAGGGCTAGTGATCCACAGCGATTACACCACCCTCCATCTAGGGCCCTGCCCGTAGGGGCGTGATCCTAACCCGGTCAGTGACGAAGCGGCGCCCGCGGCCTCCGTGCGATGATGCAAAAATCGGTGCGCCCTTGCCGTAACATCGGGTATAACCGAAAGAAAAAAGATAATGTGTGGCTAAACAGTGTCTGCTAGTCAGGAATAAGTCCGATGTTTTTATGAGTTTTAATATTACTTCAGATTACCGCCTTGATCGCTTGTAAAATATTTTTTGTAAATAGTCATAAATTTTTGTTTAAATAAACGGAAAAGAATATTCAAACCCAATACATTACCTGATACTGAAAAAAAGTATTACAGCAATACAGATATTGGTTCGGTCATTATAAGATGTATGCGACAGGAAATTTGTACCATGACCTTGAGTCCAGTTTGCGAGGATGGTCGGTTTGAGTCCGGCCACTAGGCCGTCTCGGGTGGGCACTCATCAGAGTTTATTTTCTTCCACGTATACATATTGAAAATCGCAGTGTTAATAAGTAACAATAATTGAATCGTCTATCACTCGCCATCGTTCGTGTGTATCAAACTATTCCTGTGTTGATCTTGTTAATATGATTGGTTTTTGATATTCGTCGTCTTACAGTTTTAAAATGCAGCCGGAAGACCGAAGTATCAACGAGTCTTTTTTCGAACTCTTCGGTCACTTATTCCATGGGAATATGCGAAAATTGCTTAATGTAACAGAAACCGAATTAGGTATATAATTATATTAATTTAGTTAAAATATTTAACCAAAAGCGTTGGTCTAGATAGGTCTTTATTTCATGAAATTAATATCTCTTAATAAAAACCTCTTAATTATTGCGCTATTACAGGGCCGAAGCGATTTAAGTGAATTAAACTAGGAAAATAATCCACGGATAAAAGCTTATTTAAAAAATTACAAATCAGATACATGTATATTTAAATGTGTCATTAAACAATAGAAGGCTGTATTTGGTAGCTCTCCGCACACAGTGTCCGGCCGTCGGATGCGCGTGCGCAGGCATTTAGTATACGCACTCGCTAATGGCGGCGACCCTTCCGTGTGGTGACGTCACGTGGCGCAAACTACATCGCACTCAAGCCGTAATACATAATTAGATATACTATCTCCTCCGTATGTCTAATAAAGTTAAACGACAGGTGTGGTATACTCAACTATACAAAAGGTACTTCAGTTTGCGATCATGCGCTCTCGTAAGAGTTGTATTAATGTTGTCTTAAACACTTGTACCAATTTCGTTCTACACGAGCAAATGTATAATTAATGTATTTACCGATGAGATGTAAGATGAATATAATAGTGTTATATAATTACAGTGAGTGTTACACAAATGAAACGTCGCATTGTGAAATATTTCAATATTTATTAATTTGGCTACGGTGACTCGCAAAGACGACAATTGAAAAAATCCGACGTCTTAATAATAAAACAGTGATCGGTGCCTATCGAGACAACACTTCTGGCTATTGTAAAGTTCACATAAGATTTTCAGATTAAATATTAAAATATTACGATTTAAAATTACTTGAGAAATTTTGAACAATTGAATAACCTGATGTGTTGTCGATTGTACAAGTACTTTATATTTACATAAACTCTCTGAGGGCTTGATAATTTATAGTACTTTTATAATGACAACATGTTTATGGAAGTACTATAAAGTACTGGCCGTAACATCTCAGAGTCCCAATGGTGTCTCGTCAGAAACTTTACATAGATTACTATGTATATATATAGCGATCACTGATAATAATGTAACACTATACTAACAACTCTACACAAATATTAACAATAGCAAAATAATAATTATAAAAAAGATACGTACGTACTATGATCACATTATGTTAGAGTATCGGAATGTGGCGCGACCGCAACATTTACTTTACTATTCAAATTAACGGGCTCTATAGTCCTGTTCTCTCTTATATTTACAATAAATACAATGCTTCTCTTTCTATCTACATAATAGAAAACGAGCCGACACATATAACAATTAATAAAAAATAAGAACTTTTACAAATAGATAGTCAGTGTTTTCAGCGGTACCTTAAAGGTAAGATGAGAAAGAAGTAGCTGTACTTCATTTTAAACTTGAACCGTCATAATATACACCGAGGATTAAAGTCAGCACTCGGGACGAGACGAGACTTAAATTGAGGCGTGTTCACTTGTTTTAGTAGGATAATGGTTTAAACCTGGTACTAAGGTTTCGTTTTATAATAAGACAAAGAGATTGTGCAACATGATCGAGGATAGTATTCTATCCATCGTTTTAAAACAAGGGGTGTTTTACTCCAAAAATCCGAAAGGGAATGGCTAAACTACCGCCCGTAATATGTATATGTACATATACATATATATACAGGGTTATTTGAAAAACACCACTAAACACACAAGACCAAAGTGAACATCATAAACAAAAATGTTTGAAATATGAATTAAACCATAACTATGATAAGTTTGACATTTATAGGTAAATTTTTTATGACGCTCTGCCAGTGCGCTGTATGAGATGAGCAACATATTAGATAGTAATCAATGCACATACAGTTGTAAACATTCGAGCGGTAACTTTAATTGAATTTTGTTTTTGCACGAAAGGAAAGTCAAAAGTCACAGAACAAGCGTTGTTGTTTATAATGTTATCTATATTATCTCGGTTGGAGGTTGTCGGTATTTTACAAATGACTCTGTATATTTCTAATTTAATTTGTAATATTGATTTATTAATTATACTATTTTGTGTTTCTTATTCTCCAAGAACTTACGTGAACATTCATTTATTCATTAAAAAGTTTCTCGATAATGTCTTCTAGTTTAACTATATATCTTTGTATTTTATGAATGTGATGATACCATAGCAAGTCTCCCAGCAACAAAAACGATCATACCTATACGCAATGACGTATTAAAAAGTTAATACGGGTTATCTGTGCACAACATTGACAACAAAAAACAAGACAAATGCCGAGTTTTACTTTAGTCACCGAAACGTGACTAAAGTAAAACTCGGCATTTGTCTTGTTTTTTTGGCTAATGTCATTTTTCACTCGTAATTTTCTGTAAGAAGTTGTAGAAAAAAACCAATGCTTATTTAAACAATTAACAAATTACACAATGAGAAAATAAAATAAAGATATTATTTCATGCGTAAGTACTGTACATACTCTATTTAATTTTAATAAATAAACAAAATGTCATTGAACGCAGTCATTTTTTCCGTGCATCGTGTTCTATGAGGATGCAGCAGTTGACACGTAAGGCTATCCAAGTATGTTTATCTTGTTCTAACAAGAGGTATGCTGAAGATTTTGATGTTGAACGAATGTTACGCTACAATAAGTATTATTTTTCACTTTATTAAATTTGAAGTAGGTGCCATTTTTATTAAAGTTTTTATTTCATGTATTTTACTGATATTTTGAGTTTTGGGGTAATAAAACATCACGCATACTTAATGCAAATTTAAGACTTATCCGGTTTTCCCACAGATGCTATTGCCAGATCTGTACCAAATTAAAATGGGAACACACGGCAATCTTTCAAATAAAGATAAAATCATCAAAATCGGTCCACCCAGTAAAAAGTTATGAAGTAACAAACTAGAAAAATATATAGTCGAATTGAGAACCTCTTCCTTTTTCTTTGAAGTCGGTTAATGAAATTAACGCTGTTTTTGTAATGTTGTGTGTTTTGTGCGTTTGTGTCATTGCCGGTGCGACATTATTTTCTGAATGGTAAGGTTCGGTATTCATCTGACGGAAGATCCGCCAAGCGTATCGCGGAAGCGTCCGTTATACGCGACGGAACAATCGAGCAATTCAATGGGCAACATCACTTAATGCGTTGTATTTTACATTTTATTAATTTATTTACACTTACAATTATTGAAACGGGACTCATTATATATTTCACTCGTACGTCGCGAAGGTCCGCTTTGCGCGAACGAAGATAAACTTATTTAGTATCCAGCATTAGATATTCCTCGATACAATGTTTATACAGGGTTAGGGTAATGTGCTTCATTCGGCCATCTCTTTTGTAGCCTGTTTCAATAAGTCATCATGTTAAATAAAACAAGGACCTGCTGGGGAATCCTCATTCGCGCCATACTTAAAATATTGCCGAGTCGAAGAGGCTCATACACTTACACTAAAATATATCACAAGCCGCCGCCGGCGACTGGACGCGTTTATTAAACATTAATATTGGCGTTTTGTTCTCGATTACGATGGCTTCCATCGCCCATTAGCATATATACTTTATAGTTAATCGTGATAAGATTTATGATTTAGCAATAATTAGGAATTATAATTTAGGTTTGACTATCGAATATAGGCTATCTAAACGTCGATGAAGTGTTTATATCTAAATATTAACTTTAATAATTACGTCCTAACAACGTCGCTATTTACAAGTAAACGTGAAATTCACATCGCCGCGAGACTCCGTCGGAGGCGTCGGCGGCGAGACAAATGCAGAACGGAATGTGAATGCACATCGGACACGTTACGCTCGCCGGAGGGGGCGGGGCCGGGGCGATGACGTCACTGCACCGCCGGGGCGTGTCGTCTAACGAACACCTCATCGTCACTACAATAAGATAAGGTTCTACTCGACTTTCATTATGTATTTCTCGATAGAATTAACGTATATTTCGAGAAACCGCTAAATATAAAATAAGTATCACAATATAACAAACGATATAAAAAAATCAAAGAACACAATACCTCCTACTCTATTACATCTATGACTCTTATCACAAACCGAACGAAATTGTTTAGTTTAAAATTTATATAGTTTTCAACGCTGGTGCCGCAAATGCTGCATTCCACGAAACCTGGCGGGTACACGGTATGCTCATCTACGCTCATCCTGCAGCTGCGACGGGGCTTACTCGGGCTCCGACTCCGTCTCGGGGGACGAGTGCGCGGCGCCGGGGGAGGCGGCGCGCGCGGGGGACGCGGCGCGGGGACCGGGGGAGGCGGAGGGGGACGGGGGCGCGGGGGGGTCGTGCCGGGGACACTCCGACTCGTCGTCCGAGCAACACTCGCGGCTCGTGCCCTGCGAACAATAAATTCGATTAGAGATGAAACGGATACCGGGAGCCAGCAAACCTTCAAACGAATCAACAAAATGGGCGGTGGGGCATCGTCATTACGATATGCGGGACGTAGGAAGCGAGCTCGCGGAGGTGGCCCACGAACGACGGACTCGGCCATTCTGCATGAACGATATATATATTTTTTAAAATTAATAGTTTAATAATCAATAAATAAGAAAGCAGGCTAGATAACGAGACCAATCGGGGCGGCCGATGGCCGATCGGAGGTCTCGGAACGACTAATAATTTTATCATTGTTACATCGATATCATTATAATTATAAGTAGTACATTTGATTGTAAACGGAGTCGAGTATTTATTTACCGGCCCCGAACCGAACGGGTCTAATGAACGTTATCGCTGTTAAAAAGGAGAAATTCAATATGTAGATTAGATACGGCGTGATCGTGTGCCCCACCTGCCTGCAGCTCTCGGGCAGCAAATGGCAGGCGCATGCGCGCGCGTGCAGTAGCACCACGCCCGCCCCCGCCCCCTGCGCGCCCCCGCCCCCGCCCCCCACGCCGGCCCCCGCCCCCGCGCCCATCGCCGCCCCGCGACCGCGCGACGCTCGCGGCATCGTCCCCAGGACTCCTGCGTGACACACCAAGCTTATTTCATATAGGTATATATATTAATGAAAAATATAAAAAAACGTTGTCTTAACCCCTATTATTGATATTAAAAAAAAATCAATATATGATTGAAAGTCTCCGTTTACGTGTTCGATTCTTTTGAAAAATATATACCAATTGGTAAATATATACCAATTAAAAATATAATAGTATATGTAAAATAATAATAGGAGCGATAATATTGAGAAAGAACGAATGTAGTATACGATTATGGTATTGTTTGTGACGTAGCAAAAAGTATATAAATAAAAAACTGAAGCATACTATACAAAACAGAGGACAATAAGAATCCGAGAAAAATGAAAATTTTATAGCTGACGATCGCGATAATAACCTCGAATCATATTAGGTTTCAATCATGTAAATTAGGAAAAGGAATGGCCCTAAAAGTGAACATTGGGGTACGCCCGTAGTGATAAATCGGTCTTGTAAATATTAATGATAAGCGTTCTGGAATTCTGAATTGAAACTGAAAATATAATCTTGCAAGATTCGGCGAACTCTTTGAGACACCAATGCTGTAATTTTTTATTCGTGTTTCATGACTAACTCTGTCAAATGCCTCACGAAAGATCACAAAAACATCGATTGCATTCTACTCACTCTCCTCGTATCATATGTTTGCGAAATGCAATTCCAGATTCTGTAAGACTTTCAGCTCTAGTGAAACCATAACGTACAATTGTTTGTTTAAAGTATGCAATTGATTGTAAATAAATTCCTTAATACTTTGGGTGTTTGAAAAAGTATTATTTTAAGAATGTAATATTTGTCCAATAAAAACATTAATCAAATATGAACTTACCAGTTAGCACTTGGAATAGAAACAGGCTTTAAAAAAATGTTGAAGCTCTTTCTTTAACGCGAACCTACATAACTCATGCTTGCGAATTTGCAGGAAAACTCAGCTAGTAGTTTTATAAAAGGATGCAATTTATATATTTCATCTTAAGTAATTCAAAAAGAAAAAATGTTTTTGTGATTTTTTTTTTGGGTTTGGTAAGGTTGGGTGAAGTCAAGTGATGTGATGATATAAGATAGGGTTTTTGTCTATGATAAATATTGCCATAAATATATAGAATACGTGCCCTGATGGTGTATTGTGATAGCGGGTGGCGCACGCTCGTTAAACTCGAGCGTTTGACTGGGCGCCCGCCACCCCCCCGCCCGCCACCAACACCCCTCCACGCCCACGCCCATCCCCACCCCCATCCCCATTCCTGACGGACCAGCCATGGCGTTCTGCACACGTACACAATAGTCAGCGTTACAAATACACAATGAATGACACCACAGAACACGAAAAAGAGGTTAGAAAGGCAATCGTGCATCCTTTGTACGAAAACCGATATCGCCAGTCTTGCCCCACTTTTCGTCCGCCATAGATCAGATTAAATATTAGACCAATTATACAAAAGATATGCACACACTTGCATTTTAAACATGCCAATCAGAACGCTCCAATATAACTATAACCAATCACGCTCAACCGTAACAGACATCTATAGTGCGCAATAAACGTGTAAAAGCCATTTTGATTTGACATATAACACTAGTGATTGACATAAAGTTATTTACTATCGATATTGAAAAACAACAAGACAATTAATTGAAAGGATACTGGAGTAATGTCTTTGTGGTGTGATTTCTTTATATTATTTTGAATATACATTGAATTGTATTGATTAAATGTGACACTATCTTTTTCTTAAGATATTAATTATTAATTAGTTGTTTGAATCAATAAGAAATATTTAAATCATTTACTAAAATGAACTAACATTGAATCGGTACTAGTCATGCTTAAATATTTATTTCCATGTTAGTATGTTTGTTTATAAATAATAACAGTAGGTAATTTTTTTACGTTACGTTACTCAATTTCGTTTTAAGCAAACAGATAAGATCGGCAACACCGCTTAAATGAAACTAGTAATATTGACAAACAATATAATGTAAATAAATATATACAAAATAAAAAAAATACTATCAGTACAATGAATGCTATTGGAACTTATCCTGAACGGATTCCGATGATTTAAAAAGTATTTATGTTAATGGTTCAAAATAAAAAAAAAAACTAATTTTCTGTTACAATATTAAGAATATAAAAACAGACTTATTACCACACACATTAATAAATTAATATACAAACACATACCAAACGAAGTCGATATGGTTAATCTTTGATTAAATTTATTTTTGATTACCACTATTTTTATCGTCCGTACTTTTATTTAGTTTTTACTACCTAACATACCAAGAATCGATTAAATGTTTCCAGGCACTTCACTACCCATCTACCGTAATCTATTATGTTGCTATTTAAAACGGTGATTTCGCGATGTTCTTTACATTACGTGCTTAGTACGACGCAATGTAATAAATATGCGCACTTCTCCAGCAATGTATATTTTCTTGGAAATATTTTTTGTGATTCACACTTTTGATAACATTTCACGAATTTCGACTAAAAATACTAAATTTGAGAAGTGTTCTACTTACTACTTGAGGATGGGCTTCTTGTTTTGCAATTAATAACTGCGCAAGTCGGCATTTTTAACACTTAGTGGCGTGTTTCACAGTACTTACAGCGCGCGCGTTCGTGAATGACTAAACATCGCGATCGCGTGGTGTAGTCACGATCCTGTACATTTGTCCAGGATCGTGGCTACACTGCCACGCCCACAAGGCCCTTCTAACGTCTTTTTGTGTTCTGTGAATGACACCAAATCTGTTCTCACCATACAGTTTTTGGCGAAATTAATATGTGTAATGTGCTTTCCAATTTTCGGGTAACAAATGAGCAGGAACAGATCAGGAAAGTAAGGCCTCAATGTTCAAGATTGATTCAAAAATAAGATAATTGAAAGTCATTATCATGCAACAAAAAACTGTGCTATGAAGAGAGTGTTGCGGCGCCAAACGCCTTTGATTTTATTGACAGCAATCGCTCATACGTCATATTGTTTCACCATCAATTTTTATAAAAATATAGTGTGGGTACATTATTACATACTTCACAATTTGCACTGTAAAGAGTCTTCTACGAAAATTACATTGTTTAAATCAAGAAATCAATTTTTCATTGCCACCATTGTGTAACTAAATACAGAGAGTGATCCGAGTTTTCGATAAGTCATCAAAAATAAACGCCATAAATACGGTATACAATGTTGATTTTGTTGTTTATTTATTTTTCTTATTTTTGTTTGTTTACTTCTAGTAGTGATGGGACATATTAATGACCTGATTGATTAAACTATCTCATTCAGTAACTGATTTATACATTTTTTTTTATGAATATAACTGTCAGAGTAGTTTTGTTGTGAGAGTTTTGTTTCATTTTTTATAATTAAATGTGTATAATAAAAAAACACCGGTGTATAATCCCCGCAAAGGGCTAATGCGCCTGGCCACCATTTTGATGGCGTAACTGCGTTAAAAAATCAGTACCGTTAACAAATAAACACTGATTGACTAGTACACTTATCGAGTTTGGTTGTTTTGAGATCATACATCATTTTTGTTTGTGTTTGTTTAGGATTGAGGATTGTTATTGTTAAGTTTTGATATTATGGTTCACTAAAATAGCAACTGCTATTATGATTTTTATTTTAAATAAACATAATTTTACTAATAATAAATATATCTAATGGTCTCTTTATTTTATTATTACTTTTGGTTATCTTTAAAAAAATGTCCTTTTCGTTTATTATCGCGTTATTATAAAAATGTTTTTTTTTTTATAAATCTCAACATTTACATATAAATTGATTATTTTTCCAACAATTCATGCAATAAATAAACAAATTAAAAGTCATTGAATTATCGTAATAATATTTTGGAAATTGTTTATAGTTATTTCAATAACTTCCAAACGACTGCAACAAATTGGACGATTCTTTTTTTTAATGTATGTTTGTATGTATCAAAGGACAACTATTTATAGTAATAAGTTTTGCAAAAAAAAAATAGACATACGTTTTTTTCGTAAAGGGAATTGTTCAGTTTGTATGGGCACTTTGGCTTTGAGTGGACATTATCTACAGTTATGAAAAACGTTATTTTTTAATATTTCATATCTTAAGGAAGTTAACTGTTGTAATATTTTCACGGGAAAGTTTAAAATTGTATATATATAAGCATGTGTAGTATTCCATTAACGATATAACGAAAAAGTTATTTTTTTCTAAAATACTTTAATTACCTTATCATCATATTAATTTATTTATGTTAGAAATAAGAAACAGAGAGTCTAAATAAAGAAATTGTAGATTTACACATATTTACCTTTAATTTGACAATACAATTCTACAAGCAAAAGACAGTACTTCTAAATACACATATTTATAAGAATAGACTTTACATAATCACTTAATAAATAAATTACACTGCTCATACAGTTTCTCTTCAGCTGGAGGCTGGCATTTGGGAAGTCAAAAATGGCAGCTACATTTATATAAGTTGGTCACATGATGTCCTAATCTTTGAATCTTCCACGGCCTCTCCTAATGTGTGCTCTCCCTCAAACAAGACCATTCTCCTGATTTGTGCTCACCTTCAAGCACAACTCTTCGGCTTAGAGCGGCTGTAGACTCACATTTACATCTGCGCCTATTAACAGAAAGGACTATTTTAAAACACCTATTCAGTACATTTGCACATAACTACTTAATAACAAATTAACATTAAATATTGAACAACTAGTTAATAGTAGCAGTATTAATAGTATATCATTCTGATGAAAGATGGAGCTTCCCAAAGCAAAAGAATTTTTTAAATCAATTTAATTTTAACTGAAGGAACTCCTGTTTAGACAGACCTTCAAAAGTGCATAATGTCTTCAGTCATTCCTTCAATATTGTTAAAATCCATTGTAAGATTTCTTTTTTACAAATGAAGCAAAGTCTTGTATAAGTTCTGTAGTAAATGTATGAATAGTTTGCATGATAGACAACCATTCAGCCCAATTATTATAATATAAATGAGAATTACACAGTCTACTGGTTTTTGGTACATAAAAGTAAAATCAACAAACAATTTTACCTGTAGCCATCTGGGAACTGTCAGTTGCTGTGGTGAGTCTCAACCCGGAACAAAAAATTATGCTTGTGAATCAGATGCTCTTTTAAAATCCGGTAAGGTAATGTTCTGTATAGGTTCTGGAATATTAGAAGGAACTGTCTCTATCTGCTCGCTGCCAACATGGATGACAGCTGTGATCAGATCCATGCATCTAAAAGAGTATAATATATAATTAAATTATTTGTCAACAAAATGTTATTTAACGATATGGTAGCGATATATTAATGTTTTTCATGTCATAAAGGAAGTTTAATTATAGTAATCATTAATAAATAAAAATAACTATAATCCTACCTGTCGTGGGGATATCCAATCAATAATTCCATTTCTAATGTGTGTTTCTCTGTCGGATATTGTTTGCAGTAGATGTGATCTAGTACGTAATATAGATCTTTCACAATTTATACAAAGCTGCCGACGATATTCACGTAGGAGACCATTATACGATTTAAATACATTAATTAAACCAAACAATTTTGAATTACCAATTCTATCTTTCTACATGGATTTACCAAAAGAAACATGTTAAATGATATTAATACGTTATTTAAAGAATTGTTTTATATAAACAATCTTTTAATAAGAATTATCACTCAAACATATTTGTCGACAAAGTGAAATGGTGCTGCCATATAAAAATCATTAATCGATTAGAAAGTAATCGATTGTTAGTGTAAATTAACTTATATCTAACCGAAAAGGATTATTTGTTATGTTTTTAATATGTTTGATACATGATTTTGCAAAAGATCACCTACTGTATATGCATTAATATATATATACTTTAATTACTTTCATTTGTATTAAAGTTAAAACATATCGATTAATCGATACTATTAGTAATAGTACTTTAATAACATTTATTGATATGGAAACACTGTGAAACATGTTAACAAAACACATCCGAATCCAAAAAATTCTTTTAAAAATAATATTTTTAATGTTTAGTTTCCCATGACGAGAGTATAAAAAATATTTTTTTCAGTTTTAATAATATTTTACTGTTTACATAGTTTTTACTAATTAGCTTGTCCACCAAAAGCCAAAATTGAACAATTCCCTTTACGGGTACTACTTCTGATATACCTTATCTTCTATAGATTTTGCTCATGAACTCTCGATTTAAATTTTTTTATATATTCACTTTTAAAATTATTTATTTTATACGATTCTTTTTATTTTTTGTTTTTTATTTAAACGTCTTTAGTTTACAAATGTTATTTAGTATGTTCTGACATATATTTACTTCTAATTACATTTTTTTTTTCTTAACGAAAAATACTTAAAAACCTTTGTCCTTTCGGCTGTTTGGTTGGATCGCCGGAACACTGATGAAAATTCGCATGCGAAAAAGTTACAAGTACTTGAAAAAGTCGTCAATCCTGTTAGATCCCGGGTAGCTCAGTGGCTAGAGCAGACGCCCGGATTGCGAAAGTTCACGGATTCGACGCCCATCTTAAAGTGCCAGGGATAAAGTGGATTTTTTAAACATTTTTTATTAGGAATATTTTCAAGTATAGCGTCGTGTATGCAAACTCGATCTAATATTTTTTATCAATTACTTCAATATGTCCTCCTGAGTTCTCATCACTAGTACTTTTTTTTCGAACCGGCAATGATCCTTGAATCGTTAGCGGGGAACGTGTGTCTGTCGTGTAAATTAAGACACCACTACATATTTTCCTGAAGTCCCTTTAAAGATGGCGTCTAAAGCGATAATGGAAGCTAGCAGATCGGTCGCTCACCTGCAGCAGCACGGGCGGGCGGCACGCCAGCAGCGCGCGCCACGCGCCCCCCGCCCCGCCCCCCGCCCCCACCGCCCCCACCGCGCGCACGTTGGCGTACCTGCGCGACCGCAACCGTGCACGGGGCTATATTAGTTATATCTTACACGTTGATGCAATATATTTGACACTGTGTCCCATACTCACGTGTGGTGCGGCGCGGGCGCGGGCGCGGGGGCGGGGCGCGGGGGGCGCGGGCGCGGGGGCGGCGCGGGGGCGCGGCATCAGGCGGGCCAGTCCACCACGCACACGCCCGCGTAGGAGCGGCCCACCGACATGCGCTCGCTCAGCACCGTCCACTGCTCCGTGGCGGGGTCGAACACCTGCTCGCACCCACACACTGTACACTGCACACTGTACATACACTGCACACGCTATACGCGCCCGGCCGTGGCTTGTAGGTTAAACGATCGTCAGAAACGCCTGCGATCTCTATACGGAACTATTTTCCCCAGCGTTTCCTGATTGTTTTTTATTTGTAGACCGCGTAAAAGTGACAATGTTTTTCCATCTTACGTGAGGACCGTTTGTTGTGGCGCTCGGTCCCCTCCGCCTCCTCCGTCGGGGTTCCGACGGGAAGATGTAGATATTTAGATAGATAAATATTTTATAGACTCGATTTCAATAAATAATGTACTCAATCAAAAAATATAAAAAGGTTCCAATTGTAAATATTTCACCCTACAACTATTTTTGTATTTCCCCACGATCTATTTTTTTTTACTTCCCCCTCTTAGAATTTTTGAATTCTTGCAAATTGAATAAATAACCTCAAATAATAAATAAAAAAAAATATCTTTCAATACTTTTTTCGTTGGGAATATATTGAACAAAATAAAAAAATCTACCGCGTCATCCATAAACACTGGACTATTGGAACTCGAAGCGAATCTGCGAATTCGTAGGCAAAAGAGGTATGAAGTTCCTCGCACAAATAATAACGCGCGTGGAGCCCCGCGTTATTACGAGGGCTGATGGCTCGATTTAAGTTTAGCTCGGTCGGGGACCGTGTCACATTCCGGCCGGATTCGTGGAGGGCGATCTGCGCGCAGGTGTCGTACACTCATTATTGCAATAGGAGCACGGTTTCGATTAGAGATGTAACGTATAGTTGTTTGGCCGGATACCGGATACTCGGTAAGCTCCGAGGCCGGAACGCCGGATATTCGACTTTTATCGCACTACATGACCCGATCACTTTGATTTTAATCTATAGCGTGACAAGTATAAGCAGTGTTACCAATTCTGAAATTATGGAGTATTTTTAATTTGAAATACGGTAGAATTACCTTGAATATTTAGCAATACTTTTTCGGTCAGAGTAGAAAAAACACGTGATCATTAATTAGAATTGGACAGTATAATTATTTCGGCATTTTTATACATAATTATATTATACTTTTGAAACATTGGATTGACCGGAACAAAAACAGTGCAATTTATTCTGTGACCCTGTATGCACCTGTTGCGATAAAAAAATTGCTCTAATCGATCTCGCAAGGAGTCGATTCCGATTTTCTAAAAACTCTTTCGCATTCAATATCCCAGTATGGCAGAGATAAAATTGCCAACATAAACTCGGGCAAATACTTAAAATAGCAAAGCGGGGTCGCTTCTTATCAACAAAACCAGAAAGTTTGGTATTTAATCACCACAATTTGCCCTTTTATGTCCCCACTGCAGGGTTCAGGCCTTCCTTATAGATGGTTAAGGAGCATGGGCCATGACCTTCCAGGCTGGCCCAATGCGGATTGGAGGGTATTGACGACTGCAAATGCAGCCGGGGCCAACGGCTTAACGTGCCTTCCGAAGCACGGAGTAGCTCGAGATAATAATTTTTTAGTCACCCATCCCGTGACCGACTCCTGCGAAAGTTGCTTAACGACAACGATCGCGGGCCGCGGCGCTTAACCACTACGCCACCGAGCTACTATAAAACTAATAAATAAATTAATTGTAAAGTGGTATAATTTTTTTTGGGTAAAATAACGAGATTTATGTTTATATCGGCACTCTATCCGGTATTCGGCCGGATAGTAAATATAAGACCGGATACCGGACATCCGTTTCATCTCTAGTTTCGATCCGATCACTCGGCGTACCTCGACGGTGTCGAGGTTGGCGGCGCCGTCGTCCCCGCCGACGACGATGAGCTTCCCGCGGTGCGCCGCCACGGCCGCGTTGCGCCGCTGCGAGTGCATCGGCGGCGCCGGCGCCCACGCCGCCTCGCCCGCGCCCGCACCTGCGCACGCACGCGGTCAGCCACGTGTACCCGCGCGGGCACGCCGGCCCGGCACAGGCACAGTGCACACTCACCGGGCCGCAGGCGCTCCACGGAGCGGCGCACGGCGGGCCCGTCGTGGCCGCCCACCGCGTACAGCGCGCCCCCCACCGCGCCCACCCCCGCCCCCGACCGCCGCGCGCTCATGGCCGCCACCGGCTCCCAGCGGTCCGTCGCCGGGTCGTACCTGCTCGCCGCCGAACATTTTAAAACACGAAAGTCGCAAAGTTCCCGAACGTTCCCGGGCTCGCGATGTTTATCTTTAAAAAATTAGCCCGATCGTAAACGACGGGACCGACGAGAGTATGTCCCGAGTGAATCCGAGGAGAAGCTAAAGATTACAAAATTTAAAGATAACAAAATTAAAAAAATATATATGAACGAATATCGAGTCTCCGAGTTCAACGGTTAGACCCCGGAAGATCGAGACGACGACGTGCGAGATCTCCCGAAAGCTCGACGTTCCAGGACGTTAAAGTATCCGCGGCAGACCTCGGATGCTCGAGTATCCGGGAGCGGCAGGGAATAAGCCAAAAATAATAATATAAAGAAGGAATCGAACCGTTCGAATGGCCCGATCTTGAAAATGAGCTCCGAAGTAGAGTTCCGTTTATTACTCGATTCTTAATAACGAACACCTTCAGCGGTCGCTAGAGGTGTTCCAGCAGGCACACGAGAACATCGAGCTTTCGACTTATGTCTATCAGTAACAGCGAGGTGTCGAGGACCTCTCGACGGAGTGCAGGCACTGGCGGGAGGCGCCGTCGTACCCCCCCACGGCGTAGAGGCGCCCCCCCAGCGCGGCCACGCCCACGCTGGAGCGGCGCGTGGCCATGCTGGCGATGGGCCGCCACGCCGGCTCCGCCGCCGCCAGGTCCAGCGCCTCCGCCGAACTGAGGCCGGTGACGCCGTCGAAGCCGCCCACGGCGTAGATGACGTCCCCGATGGCGGCCACGCCCAGCGTGGAGCGGCGCGCGCACAGGGCGGGGCCCGGGGCCCACGCGTCCGTGGCCGCGCAGTACACGTCCACGCTGCGCACGCGCAGCGACCTGCGCACAATCGAGAGGCCGATTCGATCGCGGAAATCGAGAGGTCGATTCGTCGCTCCGTCAAAATATTCGTGATCGGAATGGCCGTCGCTAGCTTCCTCGTCGGAGGCTATCGGATCTGATCGTAATACGTTCGTCCGATCGAAACTAGGATTCGACGTTCGAGCCGTATCAGAGGTTAATTTTATCTGTGAGGAATTTTATTACCAGCAAAGATGTGCATAATATAAAACTTAATGTAATTTTTCATTCGTTCCGACCGTAGATTTATGCGATTCCGATTAGAAAGAAAGAAAAAAAATGATTTTATTGGCCTTCACAATATATGTATGCAATATTATAGAAAAAAAAAGATATAAAGAAAAAAAAGCACAATGATATATTGAGAGGCCAACCGAGTAGACCGTGATATCTCGTCGTATCTCAGTGATATCTTTTGTGACAATGAACATCACAAAAGCACTGTTATTCTAGAACCCCCTGTAGTGGAGTGCCGTACTAAGTTTTACCATATATTTATTTAAAAAAAAAAACTCCAGTTGCGTCGTATCATTATAATTGATCATACGTGACATATTTGAAGTGAGGTATCCTGCTTAGAATTTTCGTTTAATTTATTAATCGAACGAATCGATATGGTTTTAAACACATGTGTTGTGCAAAAAAAAACTTTTTGACGTGGCAACCTCAAACAACATAATCCTGTTCGGAATTAAATTTATAAAAAAAAATAGCTTTCGCCAGCGGCTTCACCCGTGTGGACCCTAGAGAAATGTTAAGTATGATATAAAGCATCCTATTATCTAAGTCAGCTAATACCCTATCTGTATACCGAATTTCATAAAAATCGGTTTGTGTGAGCGATTGTGAGTTTCGGCGTGAGTGAGCGACAAACATCCAAACCAAGAAACTTTCACATTTATAATATTGCATAATAGGATTACCTCTGTCATAAAAAATAGCTGAAATCGAATCAGAATCAGATTATAAAAAAACTTCTACTCGGACTACGGAGAACACCGTTCCCTGTTCTGGGCGCCGATCGTCCTACCGGTGCGGGGGTACTGACCCGTTGAACCCGCCGATGGCGTAGACGGCGTGGTGGTGGCGCGCCAGGCCGGCGCGGCAGCGGCGCGCGGGGAGGGGGGCCGCCCCCCGCCAGCCCCCGCGCGCGCCCCCGCCCCACCCGCCCCACGCCGCGCCCTCCAGCGCCAGCACCTCCGTCTGCGGTGGCAAGCGTTCCGTACAATGTAATGACTCTCTCCTGCTCCGAGATGGCTTCGATGAAACAGCGAACGGGCCCCCGGTAAATAGGCTCCGGCGAACGTAAAGGTAAGAAATTTACAAAAACACGCCCCGATTTTCTCATTCGATAGATTCCCATATTTCCCTTTTCCTTCCCCGGAAGATCGTCGACGGACGTTCGATCGGGTTTTACTTTTTGAATCCTTAGGAGGGGCGATTTTAAATTTAAAAGTAACTCGATCTGACTTCGGAATTGTTTATTTTAAACATTTCGCCCTAAAACTTTATATAACTCACTCGGGCCGATATAGTGTTATCGGTGGGGCAAGATGAGCACAAGAGTTTTTTTAGTTTGGGCATACATTTTTATCACCCTACGTTGAATATAATAAAGTTATTATCGCGAAAGTTCCTTATCGCCATACACCGAGGACCGATTCACGAGCAGTAGAGCGAGTAGGGCGTACCTCCCGGATGGCCTTGGGCGCC
This sequence comes from Diatraea saccharalis, assembly GCA_918026875.4. Lineage (NCBI taxonomy): Eukaryota > Metazoa > Arthropoda > Insecta > Lepidoptera > Crambidae > Diatraea > Diatraea saccharalis. The sequence goes on from OU893333.1 coordinate 148,025, forward strand.
TGCCCCCCCACGACGAGCAGCGCCCCCCCGCGGCCCCCCGCGCGGGGGCGGGCCCGCCGGCAGCGCGCCGCCGCGTCCGCGCGCGCCGCCCCCCCCGACAGGTGGAACGACAGCGCCTCGATCACCAGGTCCTGCGACCGGGACCAGGTTTCAAAAATTATAGGGGCTCGGAGGAAACCTTGCACGAGATCGCTTAAAGAGCGGCGCTCGAGGCGGAGGTCCGGGTCGACGTTCGCGGGGGATTTTTTCTGCTTCAACTGTTTCCGCCCGTTTCCTAGACAGTTTTCCTCCTGGTTCATCCCCGAACGACGTCTCGCGCTCCGATCGACTATTCGGTCGGCCGCGCAGCGCGACTTCGGAATATTGAAATAGTAGTATATGCAACTGTCATATAAGAAGGGGTATTAAAACACGAGAGTCTGAAAGTTATATGCAGTTTACACTACTTTATCTTCACTCATAGGAAAAATTTAAATTAAACAAAGTAGGTAGGTTACAAGGAAGTGATGCGTCATTTTTTTCACAGTTCGAACTGCGCATGCGTGCGCCTTTTTTTACATATTCAGCCTAAAACCATAGACTAATTTAATGAATAAATAAAGATAGCGGTACTATAATGAGTTTTAATTTTATGTATATGCGTTTTTATAGTGCGTTCGTATAGAATCGTGGAAGTGGACGTGGAAGTAGGTAAACATAAAGGGGCGCATGTGGACCTTGACCCTGACGGGCGCGGACAGCAGCGGCTCGGCGGCGGCGCGCGCCACCAGCACCTCCTGCGGCAGCAGCGGCAGCCGCACGTGCTCCAGCGCTGCGCCCAGCGACGAACACCGTTTCTGTGCACGCCGACAAATACGTACTGTATACGTTACGTTTATTAATGTCGTCTTATAGTCCGGTCGTTCGACGGATTCACCTCCGTTTTTCGGAAAACTGTATTGATCGATTTGAATTTTTTGAAAATTTGGTGATCGAGATATAAATTTATTTTAAGCACGAAATAAAAAATATTTTTATTCCGATAACCTAGTACTCTTCGAGTTATTCGCGATCGTATATGATGTTACGGCTTAAACTTAGTCCAAAATTTTTCAGACAGGTCGATGCCGTTTTAGATATATAGATAAAAAAGTTTATTTCTGTTTGTAACAAATAATTATATACAAAACGTTTACATTTTCTTTTAAAGAAACGGCAACATTTTTACTTCGAACGACTGGTGTTCGGATTATACCGAAATGATTTGGTAAATGATAATATAATGATGTGCGAATAAAATAATATCAAAGTTAATAGTTTACACGAATAGATTAACATGTAAATTAGTATAACTACTAAAACTATTGCACACTGTCAAACAGTAAATATGTGATACGCTTATTTTATGACATCTGTTACACCATATTTTTATGCAATAAATGATTGATTGAATAGAAACTGTATATTTGGAAACAACTATTAACACTAACTAACACGTATGAATGTATGATTGAATGTATGAGTACGCGTAGTGCTCTTGGTGGCTAATTATGAACTGAATTTATGATATTTAAGTAATTATAATGACAGCTGAACTAATTTGAGTCAAGCGGTGTAAATGCTGACAAGATTATGTACGCGCTTACATGTACAACTGGACTAATGCTGTCTGTTAAATTTGAGCAGACAATAAATCGCTGATGTATCGACACGTTAGCGATATTAATTTGCGATTATGTTACGATTTAGACTTTACAGACTCCAGGTCCGGTCTATCCACGGGAAAGGCATGAGCCTCAGTTATGCTATCAATATAGCATAATTGGGGTTCAGGCCTTTCCCGTGGATAGAATCGAATCAAATGTGATCAGGAAGAATAAGAATAAAGATAACTGTAATAAAATAAAAAAAATCAAGATTTTTTTTTCGATCTAATTAAATAACATGATTTAAAGTGATCTCATGGACTTTCCAATAAATAATAATATTTGCTTAAGGAGATGTAGACCAAAAAATGTAGCACTCACCTCGGGATCGTGCTGCATCCATCGGATTACGGCATCTAGGATGACTTCTTCGTTGGGGACCTGTGATCATCGAACGATTACAACACGACACATTTGAAGTGAAACCTATCGCAGCAGAGAGTCACAAGTAGAAACGCCCACCGTAATTCGGTCGCTGTCCAGCAGCTGGCAGAGGACGTCCGTGTCCAGCGCGAGGAACTCCTCGGACTCCAGTACTTGCGCGGCGTGCGCGTCGATGTACCGCGCGGCGGCGTGCGCCAGGTCTGCACAGGCGTGGTGGTCGGCGAAGGCGCGGATGCCCAGCGCGTTGTCGGGCTGCAGCGCGGCCGCCAGGAACGCGCAACACGCGGCCCGCACGCCCCACACCTGCACCAGGGACGCGCCCGCCAGCAGGCTCTGCACGTTGTCCTCCGTGATCTCCAGCGACTCCGGGGTGTACACGTACTCGATTATGGCCTCCAGGGCTTCGGGCTCGATGTTCTGCCGACCGGAGAACGTGATGAGCGGGGAGGCGAGGAGGGGAGCTTCGCCCCGAGCGCCCGAGGGGGCGAGCGCCTACCTGTATGGTGACGGTGGGCTGCGTGCGCTCCTCGAACTGCGTGAACATCGCGAGGAAGTACGGGGAGGCGGCCGCCAGCACGGCGCGGTGGGCCGCCACCCCCGGCCCCGGCGCCGCGCCCCCCTCCGCCTGCGCCTGCACACGACCGAAAAGAGAATGGGGCCGGTTCTTTTTTGGAACGAGCTCGACGATAATGCTTAAAAAAATTACCAACTCCAAGTACCCCGAATCCACAACCTTTCGCCATCATCTAACCGTTGAGCTATCCGTAACACAACAGAACTGACGAATTTATTAAGCCGAAATAATTATTTTATACTTTTGACTTCTATGAAAATTTGTTCCAATAATATTATAAATTACTTTTGTTAATTTTTGACACAATGTATTATCGTTTAAATGGTCGTAATAAATGTAACACCTGTATGACGACGTCGCAGAGCGTGTTGTCTTGCCGTAGCCGACACAGCGCGTCGAGCAGGCGCGCGGGGTGCGCGGAGGGCGGGTCGTACGCCGGCTCGCCGCCCGCCGGCCGCTGCGACGACTCGTCCAGCGACGACTGCGACGCGCACCGCATCAGCACGCTACACCCACCATCATTATACACGATATAGCCCATAAATAGAAGTATAATATTCTACAGCAATTCTAGTCACACATTTTTGTAAACATAATATCATTATCAAGACTTCTCTTCATAAAAAGCATTTCTTTTATTTACTGGTATTGTCACAGGAGATTTAGATGATGATTTAAGGAAAAAAAAAATGTGGAGAAGCAGGCCAGATGGTCAGACCTTGATAGTGCAGATCAGCAGCCGAATTTATAAAGAAACATAATTGATTTTTAATCTCCAGGCGAGGTGCATTTTTAAGATACTGGATTTTGGTTAAATAAGCCGAAATAAATATTTTATACTTTTATTTTGAAAGTTTTACAAAACTGCTTGGGGAGTTTAGGTTTGTTTTATCAATTATCAAATGTTTCTTTTTGACTTTTTAGAATTACATCATAAGTTTAAAGAAAAAAATAACTAAAAGTTAATTAAAAGGAGCTGCTAAATGAAACTTCTTTTAAATTTTTATTTTTTATGTTGGGAATCTATTATAGAAAAATATTATGTTCTATCTTTTTTTAACACAATACCCAAAAGGGAACTTTCTTCACTCCATTCCGTCTTTAGACCTTCATTTTAAAAGAAAAAGTGATTTCTTACCTTTTTGCCAGATCATGCACTTCATGATTCCTTTACAAAAATCAAATGGCAACACTGCTTAGTGATGGGTCAATTTGATAAACCTAAGTAACTTAAGAGTTGGAACATCTCTAATCCTATTATACTATCAATTGCTTTTTAATGTTCTAATTTTGTTAATGACATATTTTATAAGTAATGTATCTTAACAAAATTATCTTCAAAAATAATTAATCAGTAATGGTGTGTGCCATACCACATCTCAGTATACAACTGGAACAATGTCTGTGGTTTAATAATATAACCTGGTACTTATTACCTTATATATAAATAAAATAAATAAGGTAATAATAAAATTTAAATAAGCTACATATGATAAGGGAGGAGAACAATGATTTTTTTTGAAATTGATTGTTACAATAATTGGTTCACATCATTGAAATTTATTTCAAAATGTTGCTTAATCGGTTTACGAGTGGAGTTTTCCCCTTTTTAAGTTTTTTATTTGATAAGGTTATTTAAGCACAACGAAGTTTTGTAATATTACCTATATCTGCCTCTGTCACCATCACCCTCAACGCTGTCATCACCACCCAAACTAAAAGATAAAAATGTGACGTCTCATTACAATTTTTAACAAACAAATGAACCTGGTCTGTATTTCTTCAAATAATAAACACGATTTTCAAAAAGAACTAAATAGCAAGATGGCTATATTAAGCTCATTCTTTCTTCTTCACTATCTCTTGATTTTTCAACTAAAGATTTGTAGCAGGTGTTGATAAATTCACTTACCGGGGTTGGTCCCTCTCCTGTTCATTTCTGTCGTCCATTTTTCACTTAATAATACACAGTCTGTTCTTTGAGTTACTGTCGATATGAACTGACAAAGGAAGTCACGATCGCAGCTATATGATGAGACTTTTATTTATATTTTCATTTAGTAGCATCATTTCCCTGCTCTAGCCCCAATTTTATTTCGGATCAGCAAATTTCACTTAATAAATCTTTATACCAAATTAATGACTGTCGTATAGCAAAAACAATAACACATTTAACCACTTAGCCTACTAGATTATATGCCTGAATAAATCATTTATCTTATTTCGAAATAAATTTTACTGACATGTCATTTTTAACAACAAAAACAAAGTGTCAAACATGTGTCAAGTGGTGTCAAATGTCAAAGCAATGTCAATAGTTAGTGGTCAATAAACATCCTCAATATAGTCAAAGGGATTTAGCCCGTACATCTTTACCCGTGGTAAATAATACCACAGTAAAATACTTAACGAACTAAAAATATTAAATGAATATTGAGAAAAATCTCTATTATTGAAAACCGTATGAAAATCCGTCAAGTACTTTCGAGTTTATCGTGAACACACAGACAGACAGAAGCGGCGGGGCCTTTGTTTTATAATATGTAGTGATAATAAGGGACCAAATAGAAACTGTTTACAAATTTTAAAGATTTTTGCAAAATAATAATTATTTATATTTTTATAAATTATCGATCAACAAAAATATCATTTTTCATTATTTGTCAATGAGTTTAATAACTAGAGAAGCAATTTCATACAACAGACGCGCCAAAAAGCGTAGCACTTTTCCGAAATCAGGACGTAGCTTTGCAAATAATATTTATACTATATAATATAAATAGGTTTATTATATTTGTCTCTCTCATATCTACGATTAAACCTTAAATTAAACAAAGACAGAATATGTGCGAATGACAGAATGAACGGAAAAATGAGTAATTGATATTATATTGCCAGCTCTCGAAAATTCACCCATTATGATGAATGAATAAATGAACAAATAATGTAGATATATGTATAAAATCAATTAGAAAAATACTCTATCTTTGAAAATTTATTTGAAAAAGCTTTGAAAAAAAACAACCACATAAGTAGGCTCTGTGCATATAAATCCCTTTGTTTTTGATAAAGTCAGTTACAAGAGAAAAACATTTGTTAAAGTTAACAAAAGATCAAATAAAGGTTCAATTTTACGTATTTTCAAAAGTTGTAGCTCGACAACTAACGAATTCCACGCCTTGAAAAAATTAAATTGACTTTAAAAAATTAAACCACTTTAGCATCTGTGTGCGTGTATGAAAAAAATATAAACACGATTTGCACAGTTGCCTAAACTAAATATGAGCCATATAATTATAGCCACATAAAATAAAAAGAAAAGGCTCCCATATAGTGGGGAAAATTGAAAGTGAATAGCAATGACAACACTGACGATAAAATGTAAAAATTTTATTTGTGAAAATTAAATATTTTTATTTTATAAACTAGCTTTAATTTTGTTTTTATTGCCAAAAATGTTAATGACCTAAGTGTGAAACTTAATATTCTTTCGTATTATGTGTATTTGTGAAAGATAATCGTATTTTATCCACTGTTTTTCTTCGTTTTTGCGGAGCATTTTTTTGTACTTTCTCGGCGGGAGTTGAATGAGTATTGAAATGAAAAACGATAAAACTAAGACAAACGTCTTAGTTTTAGTAGCTTCACTTTTTGGCTATGTATTGCGCATCTAGAGATATTAATATCATTGTTATTTGTAGTCTATGGCTCACATCAAACGAAATACCTACCAATCAGAGCGCATGACGTCATTTGTGGGTAAATTTACAGTAAAATTATGTAGAAAGAGCAAGAGAAACATTGAATCAAATCATGTGAAGCGCTAGAATATACTGTCGATCAAATAATCAAAGCCATGAAAGCATCATACGGCGAAAGTTATCCTCTGAAGATTAAAAGGGACAACAAGGTGCCATGGTGGAATATCAAACTCAGTAAACTGAGGCAAGAAACACGTTAATTATTCAATAAGGCAAAAACGACTGGAAACTGGGACCGATATTTTAATGCCCTAACCACGTACAACAAAGAAACAAGAAAAGCAAAAAAGACTATTGTGGAAAAATTTCTGGGAGGAAATCAACAAAATACCTCAAGGAGCTAGAATCCATAAAATCTTACTAAATCATCATCTAATCAACTGGGACTTCTAAAGAAACCAGATGGAACCTTCACTGAAACTGTGGAAGAAACACTAGAACTCCTAGCGTCAACACACTTCCCGGGCTCAGACACTATAAAGATAAAGAATGCATTTCCAGGCCTACAAATGAAGACTGGAAGAGAGCAGCAAAACATATCAGACCAATCATCGTAAACTTGGCAACAGAGTCTTTTAAACTGTGTTTTAAACCATATAAATCTGCTGGTGAGGATGACATATTTCCAGCCCTACTGCAACAAGGTAGAGACATCTTCACAACTATTCTGGTAAATTTTTTTAGGACCAGTTACGCCTGGAGATGTCCGGTTTATTACCATGGCTGGTAAAAAGGATTATGCTCAACCGAAATCCTTTAGAGTGGTGGTCGGTAACACACTGCCCAAGGGCCGCGTGCGGCCCGCGAACGTCTTACTTGCGGCCCGTGAATGTTTTGTTCATAAGTTTTAAATATCGAAATAAATTTATAAACGAACCGCGATCGGATGAAGAACGTGCCTCGCTCTGCCCGCGAACATAACTAACATAATATTCTAACATAATAATTATATATATTCTCTTTGCCGCGAACGAACAAATGAGCAAAATAATTAAAAATAAATAGGCATTTCAAATATTACAATGTTCATCAATAACAATTTTTAATTTATTAATAATAATATAATATTTATGTCAATTTTTCATTAAAAAATTCATCTATATTGTAATATGCTTTATTCAGTAAGAATAATTTTAATTGATTATTAAATGATATTTCTGTTTCCAGATTTTTAATATAGTTTGGTATATGATTATAATTTTTTGACAAAGCATGCGGGCCAGAAGATACTATTTATAATTTAGAGAAGTGTATTTTAGTTTGTTTAAATATCTATTGCCTCTCCTAACACTTGTTATAGGTGTATAAAATTCTGGGTGTTTCCTTACGAACTTACATGTTTCAAGAATATATATTGACACAAGAGTCAGTATTTTGTGTTTAATAAAATGCGGACGACATGATTCCATTTGGTCAATATTAGCCATTATTCTGATACACTTCTTTTGTAGTATAAATATTTGATTTGAAATGAGTTTCCTCAGAGTACAATTCCGTAGGAGAGAATTGAATATGCATATGCATAGTAAGCTGTAAGGGAGTTTTAAAATCCGTTACACGTTTAAGATGATGTAGTGCATATATAAAATACGACAATTTATTTACGGTTTTTTTAATATGTGTTTTCCAATTCAAACACGTATCCAAATCCACTCCCAACAAAGTAGCAGAATCAACGGTCTCTAATTTTGTGCCCTTATAACTATATGAAATTTGCAATTTTGATTTTTGATGTGGCTTAAACTGAATAATTTTGGTTTTACTAAGATTAAGTTGTAAATTATGAAAGTTTAGCCAGTTTACTATTTTGTCCAATGTAGAATTGAGTTTATTAAGTCTGTTCCATTGGAGCATGAAAATAACACAGAAACGTCATCGGCGAAAAGCATACATAGGTCGTCTAATATATTTGGAAGATTATTTATATAAATAAGGAACAAGATACATCCTAAAACGCTGCCCTGGGGAATAGAACCTTCAATATGGTTTGCATCTGATTTGGTATAGGTAATCATACCCGTTTCAAAATTTGTATGTTGAATTTCTACATCTTGATAACGGTTATTTAAGTTAAGAGGTAAGATTTAAACCAATCACGGGCTTCTCCTCTGATTCCCGTTTGGTATAATTTATTCAAAAGTGTTTATATGACACCCTATCATAGGCCTTAATACTCATATCGAGTAAAAGGCCTACAGCATAGTTTTTATTATTAATTTCGTTTAAAATATTTTTTATATATTTATAAATTGCTAAGGTGGTGGAATGGTTTTTTCGAAAGCCGTTTTGATTTTCATGCAAGATTTTGTATTTTTCAAAGAAGGAATACATACGCCTCGCGATAACTGATTCAAATATTTTTGCTGATGTTGGTAACAAAGCGATGGGTCGGTAATTATTAACGTCGGTTTGATCTCCCTTTTTGTGGATAGGTTTGATTATGGATATTTTTAACGCGTCAGGAAATATACCTTCTGAAATGGATTGATTTAGTAATTTAGTAGGGGAGACCTAGGAGAGTTGTGACAATTTTTACATAAGGGGCTCTATCTCGCTTAAGAAACATTCCACAGTTATGACTCATGTGAATTAGTTTAGCGCCATTCTTTCTGTTTTCAAAACCATCACTAAAATTAATTAAAGTATAATAGTTTCTGAAAAAAATAACAAAATTCAAGTCCACTCCCCTTGTCACAACTCTCTTACCACCGAGGTAAGTTGTGACAGGTACCGAGGTAAGTTGTGACATCATTGTATTTAAGCTATAAGATATAAAAATACCATTACATATGACATAAATAAATCAAGCACGTTTTTTTATCAAATCAGTACTTTAAGCAGTACTATCCCAAGTAGCACAAAACACCATTATATCAAACTTATGATAGCACGAGTCCAAGCGTTAAGCATTATAATAAAATCGTATATCAACCGTATTTCTTTTAAACGACTCTTATACGTAAAATTTGGGCCCCCCCTTTGTACGACTTGAAGCTATATAAAAGCTGTGCAATAGCACTACAACTTTTGTATAATAGCATTAATAAAGTCGGGTAAAAGCATTCTAATAGCCACGAAAAAGTTCAATTAGCACTTTAAGGTGCTAATTGAACTTTTTGTGACTATATTACAATTGATATGCGTAAATCAAAATTATAATACGTTAATTTAATGTTATAAAAATGCTTACTGTTTTATTTCCTTTGTAAAAAAAGTATATTTAATAGATTTTAAAAATATATAATCGGTTTAGGTTATTGTTTTGTGTAAGTGTCATGACATGTTCTCTTGGCTGGTTTTTTAAGTATTTTTTAATATTGATTTAAACAGCTCGTTATGTGTAAAATAAGCTGCAAACATCAGTTTGTGGAGTAAAATATACAAGTTTATGGTGTAAAATACACGCGCCTTCGCAAACTTCATTTAATATAATAAAAATAATAGAAAATTTAACCTAGTATCAAATTTTTTTGTTGAATTTTAGGCTTTTTAGCATTGTTTTAACAACATAATTGCTTTTATAGGCATCTGTGCACAAAATAAATGATTATTTACCCCTTTTCATCTGACACAGTTGACTTTAAATATTTTGTAAGAATTGGAAAAAGAAAGCAAATGGCGACTCGTAAAATTAAAGCATTAGATATTCAAATATAGTGTAGTAGAGCTGTTAATCGTATTGTGGTTAGACACAAAACTAAGACCTCGTAATTCATCGTATAACACACTCCCATTTTAGGTACAGCCGTAGTTTAACACTTCAGAAGTATCTTATAGTGCTTATAATCATCAAACGATTATTTCATTTTTATTTTGAGTTTTAAAAGTTTCAATTAAATTAGTATACTCTTTTTTCAGTTTTCTTTTATATCCACCTGTTTTCTTTGTTTTTCCCAACCTTTTTTGTCCATGGCGCTATCGATGCGTTTAAAATTCCACCATTACAATACAATACATAAAATAATTTTACATTTTAATTTCACATAAAAATAATTACGATCAATTTATTACTTGTATCTCTATAAATAACTTAATATTGATCATAATATAGCCTAATGTTTTATAAAAGCATAGATTAAGAAGATAAAGGAGCTTGAGCTTGATTAAAGAATACTTTAAGAACAAATCGGTGCTAAAGTTTTACTAGTTCTTTATTCAATGTGTATATAGGATAAGCATTAAATCGATACAACCATAGGCCATTACAAAAAAATGACTAAATATAACTAAGTGCACTAAATAATATTACGTTAATGCTTATATAATATATAATGTTTTTCATATTACCGAAATACGATAACAGCTTTATATTAATATTACCCAATACTTAAATAGGAGTTTTGACATTGGTATACTTTTTTTATTAACCAATATATGGCATTAGGCATTATTAGATAAAATAAATGCCTTTAAACAGATTCGAAACTTGACCAGTGCTGATTAAAAATGTTAGTATGACTTTAGGACATAAATCGGTACTTATTTTAGTTAATATATTATTTATGTGCTACTTGGGATAATAATAAATTTGACTTGGAAAACACACACTGAACATGTTTGCAAAAAGTTGTCCCAGTATTCTTGTGCACTGTACAAACTTAGTAGGATCTCGAATCAGTGCACGGTCCTTACAGCTTATCACGAGTACGTAGTTTCAACTGTTCGATACGGCATTATATTTTGGGGATATTCGACTGATTCTGTAACTGCCTTTAGAGCCCAGAAAAAATGTGTTAGGAGCATATGTCATTTACAGAGTACGGATACCTGTAGGCCATATTTTATTAAACTAAATATTATGACCCTGCCATCAATCTATATATTCGAAGTTGGTATTTTTGTCAAACAGAATCAACAACTATTTGAAAATAAGACGAGATTGCGTCATCGAGCCAATACGTAATCTGGATAATTGTAATGTTTTTAAAAGAAAACTTTGTAAATTATTAGTAGCTTAAGCATATTATAGTGTAAACGACTATCTACCTGACAGTACATTGTAAATGTATAAATACTTAATGAATTAATTGAATTTTTGACATAACATGTTATTGATTAGATTAGTTGACAATTACTAACCTACTAATATTGTATGCCTTTTAGGCAGATCACGGTGTAACTATTCAGTCCTTGCATCCAATATCTTTATATACCTGCGATTAACAATAAAGATTGATTTGATTTGACTTGATTAATCATCTTTTAATACCTACCAACTAAAACAACATAGTATTAATAGCAGAAATATGGAGTAAGATAGGAGAGTTGTGACAGGCTGTCACAACTCGCCTAGGTGTTCAAAATGACGTCTTGATCCGAATAATAATTCATATTTTCTAAACACGATGCGCATACAAAAAATCAGTGCCACGTATTGAGACTTAAATAACTACATAACTTAAGAAAAAATATCACATCAATGCACATATACTAAAATATGATATATATTCAAATAATATTTTGAAGAAAAACTTACTTTTCGCAATTTTTTGTACACTGACGATATATTTACGCAACTGTGCCATATGCACCGTCGACAGGTACTGAGTCGTGTAGCGGGTGTCGAGAACGACAAACAAGCGTTAATACCATCTCGCTTACTATAATAAGTAGAGAGAAATCCTCCTTGTCACAACTCACCTCTGTCACAACTCACCTAGGTCTCCCCTACCTATATGGAACCGTTAGTAAATCGACACAACTTTTAATTAAAACCGGGGGAATGAAATCAATACTATATCAATACTGTTGTGTCCATTGGGTTCAAGAATAAAGTATTTTTCATGTTTTGTTCACATGAATTTCCAATTTTGGCGAAAAAGGTATTACATGAATCTGCTACCTCTTTAGGGTCTTATAATATACATTTATTTATTGTTTTAAGTTGAATGTTCGTATTTTACGCATATTTTTATTTGTTTTATTATTTAGAATTTGCCATATAGATTTAGTTTTATTATGAGAACTCTCAAATTTAGATTTATTACTTTTTTTTGGATTTATTTATAACTTTTCTCAATATTTTACAGTACTGTTCTTTTATTTTAAATCTACCATAAAGATGATTTTTTTTCTAATTATTACCTGTATATTTGATCAATTTCGCATTCACAATGGTATACTGGAAAATAGTCTTAATGCCAGAGTACCTACCAGGGAAAAAGATTTGGATTTTTAAGCATTTATACAAATAAAAAAGAAATTTATTCAAGAATTAGTTCGTATTAATCGTGTTGCGTTTGCGTAACTCGAACTATTTGAATACCAACTCGACATTAATCTGAGTTATCAGATCCATAACAACACTGACAATTCTATTCTCTTTGGTTTAACGTCATGAATTGATACCTTAGATCCTACAATTTGTGCTGCCATCTAGTGAAATATTTTTGTAGTTTCTTTACTTTTTTCTAATATGTCCTCATTAGTGGTCATATTTTTACATACACTAGTCCATGTATGTGCTGTCTTTGAATATTTGGTTAAATGTTAGCCATGTTGGCGCGTGGGTTCATGGGTTGGCTCAGAAAACAAAAATCTGTTATTTTATTGAAAATACTTTGATTATTAATTATAGACATTTACAACCCGAAGATATGATATTTCAATAGATACATATTTATTCCGATAGGTAGTTATTTTTTCAGTTTAAATACGCACTAGGCATAGTAACACGTACGAACGTTGGCGCCGTCGCAAACAAACTCAAATGAAATAAGAGTTTTGAAGACTTTGAAGTGCGGCGTTATTTCTACGGTTATTTCGGCCAGACTGACCGATCGAAGATTTTGTAATACTCCTAGGAATAAAGTTATCTCTTGTATATAATCTCTAGAATAGATAGTATGATATTTGTCAAAATATGTCAACATATTTATTAATTAACAATATTTACATGTTATATTAAAATTTCATTATTTCTCATAGATTTTACTATTTTTTAATTTCAAATTTTCTATATCTTTTCAATACACTTTTATTAGATGACTCTAGTCGTTTTATAGCATAAATCATGGCAAGTAATTTGGCTTATGGCTTTTCTTCGTTATGTAAATATAAATTATCTAGACGGGGAAGGAAACTGCAGGTAACCGACGATCAAAGGACGTTGGTAGCACTGCCCAAAGATGTGCCTGAGAGGACTTGGTAATTAATATAGTTGGAAAACGTATTAAATATATTTTAAGAAACGGTTTTCATAACTTAGTGTATTTGGAAAGGTTTTATGTGATGTGTCTTTGCAATGGTGCCTTCGCTCACGAGAAACAGTCTTCGTTAATCAAACTACACTCAGTATTAATTACTGTATAGAATCTTTAATGCATTCGATTCAAATATTGTATGGAACGTACACACCATCTAACAATACTGTACTGAACGCTTGATCAACAATTGATCGTAGATTGAAAGGCGAGTGCATTTTGACTGAATTCAATGTCCATCAAATCATAATCAATGCGATGATTTATGTTTTGATGTGTGTGCGTGTAAAGCAGTCGCTCTCATTTTGGCTGGACCACACGTCGACGATTTATCATAGCGGTTTTATTTATCGAAAGTGTATATGAAAACTGGTCTAGATTTCTTGGTTGAAGCGATCTGAGGACCAAACGATTGACTTCAATAACCTCTATAAACAAATTTTAATGTACTTTTTTTATTTGTTAGTAATATATAATCCGGAGATGCTCATTTATGAATGTTAACAATATTAGTTTAGCTGTTTTCTCCTTATATCGAAACTAGTTTTCCATTCCAGTAATTTCAGAGCTCGTTCAACGCAGACAATAATAAAATCTTACCTCTTTATATCATTAGTATAGATAAGTGAGACTGCCTGGTAGGACAAGGATAGTTATTATTGTGTGCTAAATATAACAGGGCCGAGATACTCCAAAGGGAAGAAGAAGATTTGTTTATCTTTGAACTTCGCGAGGACATAGTGGAGAGTGCTCTGGCGGTGATCTACGAACGATACATGGAAAAACAAAATGCAAGATTCACCGCTTATTGTGCTGCCGAGGCCTGGCTCAAACTTATCGACTGGTAGGTGACGCCAGCTTCGATATGTATCTATATATACTTCAATATTAATCACCATGAACAGCCGTTTTTTTATGAACCGTATTTTCAACATTAAGGCATTTCTACCGGCACGATCCTGGTGAGGAGCCGAGCGCGTATCCACCTTGTTTTATCCCGAAGCGGGCGGAATCTTGGGTGCCGGACGAGCTCCCCGATCCCTCGCCCAAGGATACCTGGTGCCATCAGAACCTTAAAGTAGTGGAGGAAGTGACAGACGAAGTGCCACCGATGAGTACTAGCGCGGCTTCATTAAACCTGCCCGTTGTAGAGGAAATCCCATCCGAATACTGGTGATTATATTAATATGTTTGTTATGTTTATATGAATCCTTATTGTTTATCATCTAAATTCTAATTTAAATAAATTCTAAGCATTGCTAGGTCATTCACACACCAGACCAGGCATATATTTGTATAGTATGATTGTTTTTCATCAGGTTCCCTGGAAAAGTGAACGTACCTGACGACATGCGGCGTAAGCATGTGATTTCAGAATCTAATGGAGGCGAAGCGAGTATTTTTTGACTTACTTTATGTGTAGGAAGCAAACATACAGATGTTGGTGAAGATACAGATAGAAGTAGTAACCTTAAGTACATACTAGGGGTCTGCATGATGCCCCATATCACAGCTATTGTACAATCAAAAATCGCTTCTTTACGCTTGCCGTCAATCTTACTGCATCGTGGAACGCGATCATTTACATAAAGTTCAATGTATGTCAATGAAAATATTTATTAAATTTACTATGCCCGCGACTTTGTCCATGTTGAAAGTATCCCTTATTACATAAGCTATCAGTCAGTGAAAGTCCCATCAAAATCGGTCAAGCCATTTCCGTGATTAGCCGAAACAAACACACAGACAGTAAATGTAAAAAAATAATAATAAAAGAATTTAACCTACTTCAAATAAATCGTAATAGCGAGAAACGAATGAAAAGGGAGAAGAATATCATGCATTTTTATTGTCGTTTCTCTTTATAATTATGTTTTGAATTCGGTTTATATTTTTTATTGTTTCTTTTTCATGTCTTCCTTTTTAATAATAAAAGTTGTGAATGTTTATCCTTGTAGTAAATATATAAATATAATTAAATACAGACTAAGCTGTCCATTTATTATTATAAATTAGAAGTAAGAATATGGACCGGTGATAACTTTTATTATTAAAAAAAAAAATTAATTAACAACATTTTAAAAACTAAACTGACTTCAAAACATCGTAATAAAGAGAGACGACTGAAAATAGTGTTGAAAAGCGGTTATTATAATATCACAAACAGACACTTCAAATATATTTATTTGTATAGAGTATAGATGTGAAGTCTCTGACTTTGAGTGTGGTCAGAGGCAGCTGCTATTAGTAAAGGAAATGAATAAACTAAAATATATGCAGGGCTCCTCCAGTTTGCACACTTCCGAGGACGATCAGCTGGCTGCAGAGAGCGAGGTGGTGCAGAAGATCACCGACTACAGCACCGAGGAGCTCTCTACAGAGGTACCATCATACAAACTAATACTAGGTCTCATATCTAGGACTTATTTATTTATCCTTGTCTATCGTAATCTGAAACAAGTTTCAAATTTGGGAGTCATCTCTGAGAAGAACTGGCGATACAAACTCTGACAAGAAAAGTGAATTGCTCCCTTTGATTTAATATTTACAGAACGAACTAACTGTATCTTTTGGTTTTGCAATGTGTGATCTGTTATGTGACATGATAACGTGTATCTCAGATGTCTGGGTACAGCGCGCTGAAGAATACCACTCCGGTGGAGGGGTCGCTGCACGGTGCTGGTGATTCCGCCGTAGATCGCATGCGGCCGAAGCTGCGCCGACATTCTGAGAAGAACAAGTCATTCAGCAGGCCTAGGTAACGCACTCACGCCCGATTACTCACAGCGTTGTACTTTTGTGAGGTTCGTCTCGCTTTAAGACTTATAGTCACTGTAGCACATGGTACAGCTGATGGCCACTTCAAATCTAGAGTATTTTTATGACTGAAAAACAAACATTCTATAAGTAAATGGTCTCTACACCAAATGTGTTGGCCGAATAATGACTATTTGCAGACATGACATTATTAAAAATTTTGTTTGACGGCAATCAGACGCCTTATTAAGAATATCAAATCATGTAAGTTATTGCGTCATGTAAAACAACCCGTCAGGATATACAAAACTCAAAAGTTTCTCCGATGACATAAAATTTTCCAAACTTCGAAACTTTGGACCCATTTTAAAAATTATTTCTCTTCTCTTGTTGTCTATAAAATTAGCTACATCATAGGTGGCGTAGCTGACATAGGCTATGATTATTTATGATTTTATATACGTATTTAATTTAGTGGAAAAAAATCTACCGTTATTTTGTTAAATTACAAGTTTAACAAATAAACTATTAAGTACGGTCAAATGAATAGGAATTTTGGAAATGACACTTTATATATTACATTAGAAATATTTGCATTTTGTCAAATGATTTGTATTTTATAACAGGCAATTATTGCGAAATGGGATCTTTGACAAACGAATTGTCCTGATTCTACTATTAAAGTCACTATGTTGCGTATGACCACTGGGTTTCCCTTTAATATAGCAAAAGACTGAAGTAGCAGCCAGTAATCCTATTAGTTATTTGAGAATACTATAGGTACTATGCATACAGTAAACGCTTTGTTTTCAGCTTGAGCAAGGATAGCTGTTGATAAAAATTAAAATATATTTTCTTCTGTCTCTTATTGGAAAATACAGCCTAGATTGTTTTCTGCGAAGTACTTGGATGTTATGAATTTATGATTGTCTATGAATTAATATTATGATTTTATAAAAATGACAATTTTAAATCAACGCACAAAAGCTTTTCCGTGTAGAGTATAACAGAAATTATGCAAAAATCACTAATGACGTATCTGTTCTGTCGGTGTCAGCTTTTTCGGCCGGTCACGTGGTGTGCTGCCTCCTCTGGATCTGGACTCGCGATCCCGAATCAGCATTATATCTGACTGTCGTCTGAGGAACTTGAGGTGGGTGTTGAATTTAGTTACTACTTTTAAAAATAGAAAGTAACTAAGGTCGTTTTTAGTGTAAGCCCCTTCTTAAAAACTTCTTTAAATGAAATTTATATAACAATTTTCGTCATATATGTACATGATAGGACAGGTATCATACGTGGTCATACCGTGTCGGTATCGATGACTAGGCAAATGAATAAAAGGCTGACTAAGCTTGAAAATTTGATTTATTAGAGGGTAATAAGAAAAACCCGTTTCTGGGTTTTCTGTAATAGGTAGAACTTAGTAGACAGATCATAGTGCATAGTGGAGTGGACGAAAGGTGAATTATAAAAGAAATGATGTTGAAAATCAAAGACAAAAAGTTAACATGCGGATATCTTGGACGAAATAAATAGTAGTACGGTGCAACGTTGCAATACTATTATATTAGAACGTAAGATATATGAGCACAACACTTAAAGTAGGGTACCAACAATATGTCTTCAATGAGATTAATTCAGGTGTGCGCTCAAAAGGCGTGGAACAAAGTAATCTTTTGATTCTCGCATGTATTATGACGTGGCGTGTTGATGGCGTGATGGCTCCTCTATGGGAACTGGGGTGGACGGCACACGTGCGAGACAATCGTACTCGGTGCTCGAGCAGGGGCATGCGAAACAGTGCCACTACAAAGGGTTAGTTAGGGGGGCCCTTCAATTATAAATAAATGTTGGATTTTTAAATACTCATATGAAATTGATCTATTAGTCTACTCACAACAATAATGAAGTCCCAAATCAATAATAAACCCTTTAAAATATCGTCAGTCCCAGGTATCCGAGATGGGATTGTCAATTATTAATTTTTGTCGCCTTACGGAAGTTCATTACAATAAACTGCCACACCAGGCCACCTGTAAAGCAACAAATCTTGCAGTGACCACTAACTATCATTCATTGTACCTACACGTCCGCAGAACTTCCACGGAGCATGTTCAGGAGTTGTCAGACGGAAGTGCCGACATATTGACATATTAATCACTCAAATAGCAACGGAATCTTTATAAGACGAAGAGTTGATCAAAGTAATAGAAATTAAGATGCCGATAAAGTCACCAAATATTAATTTGACTTTCAGTTTTTAATGCCAGCTCATCCAGTTCAGCATCATCGATGTAAAGTCAGTTCAGTGGGATAATATACATATAATATAAACTCAGTCTGACGAGTTTTGTACCCGGTAGTTGAGTGATCAATAAGTGTCATAGCTGGTCATTAGTTATTGTGGATTCTAAGTGGGATATTCTACGATACCACAGTATCCTATTTGAAATTATTACCCGACTGCGCGACGCAAAAGAGGGTAATGTGTTTATCAGTCTATGTACGTATGTATGTATGTTTGTTTCTATGTGGCGTTCTAGAGACCAAATGCGTCGGCCGATTATGATGAGTCTTAGTCAATCGGTTCGTCTTAACCTTGCGAGTGTCACTAAAGACATGACAGTAATCAAAATTCACCACAGCGATAACCAGACGCCATATTGTCAAAATGAACAAAATAAAAATCGATGAACTATGTCAAGTGGGGTGTCGTTGAATAGGTATCTTAAAATTAGGTTCCTTTTATCATTTTTCATTTTAAATAATAGTCTAGGATATATAACGATTTAAAGTTGTTTAACAAAACATTGTCGGTAATTTTCTTACTTATTGATTTGTTTTTATTTAAAGAATAAACGATATGCAAACAAAAAAAAAAACAGTGAAAAAGCATGAAGAACAAATATTTTTGGGAAAAAAAATAAAGCATTTGTAGCTTTGAGCCGAGTTAGGTCTCTAGAGGGACTAATCATCAGTAGTTTAGACCACCGCAAGTTACTTAATAATCCCCACGATATTAACTCCCTCAATGAAATGATTAGATTGCGATATTTGCCATCTTATAAGTCAACGAATCGTAACTAAAAAGTACAAATAAAAATAAATAATTTAAAGAAAAACAATAAAACCCGACTGCGTAAAAAAGAATTTTAAAAAATACATGAAAAAATTAACTTATATAAAAACTTAAAAGAAAGAAACACGCTCAGTAGTTTAGAATTTTGTTAAGTAATACAGAACAGAATAACTCACAGTCGGGGCCCATTCAAATTTTACCAATCAAATCTTCCCAAGGGGCCCAAATTAATTTTTTCATGTATTTTTTAAAATTCGTTTTTACGCAGTCGGGTTTTTTGTTTTTTAAGATTTCCTTTTCTCTGTCTTATTATTTGGATACCCTATTTATGACTGCGAGGTCATCGACCGGTCCATTATCTACAAGAACATAGTCCCACTCCCATTTAAATGATATGAAAAGCAAGAATTAACTACGGCGAAGCGAAAAGGAGGGTTACGAGTTTGGCCGGTATCTATGTACATATATATGTATGTAAGAGTGTTCATCTGTTCTCTTATAACTTCGAAACTACTCATCATAAGTTTGTAAACAATTTATTATTTATTTTTACTATTATTAGACTTAATCACAAATATAAAAACACCTTCGTATGTAAAATTATGTTCTGTGATAAAAATATTCCAAATATGCTCCGAAGCTACTGGAGAGACTGAGGTTGTAGGTAGTTGGTTGACTTTGAGAATTAGTGGCGCAAAAACATATGTGGACTATAACCTTTCAGAACGAAAAATGAGCCAATATAGATTTGCTGAATCGGGTCCTGTCCATTTACACTTTGTTTTCAATGTAGTAGCGAGTGGATTATGTCGGTGTTTGTTGGTCGTGGACCCTGCGGCCGTTCGTGAGTAGCTAGGCCCAGGCCCAGGCCCGGGCCCCGGCCTAGGCCCAGACGCTGGCAGGGTCGTCGTCCGCCTACACTCTAACCACACGAGGTGTTTATAAAGACTTTCCTTCTCCATTCCGATTCATTTATGCTCATTCGAAATTAATCGATGAATTATGAATCGTGACCAGAGAACAAGGAATTCTTTGTTTAAAATTCAGTCGACAGAGCGTTGATCGCATTGAATTTTAAAATTGTCTAATGAATATGACTTATGATTCCAATTTACATTATTTAAGAAATTTATCTCGATGTGCATGTTATTTATGAGAAACAAATTTTATTATAAATAAAACTTCGATAAAAATGTTCATGTACACAAATTAAGGGCCGAAACGGAAATATTTCTATAATTAATTGATAAAAGTATTTTTGATAATAAAGCTAACACGGTTAGTTTTCCAGTATTAAATCACCTTCAAACCTAATACTCAATATGTTATATCCATAGGTCAATGTAATATGTTACATAATTTAGTTAGTCTCACTATGGACCTTTAAGTTAAATATTGAAAAAATCACTTTCTAAGTCAGAAATTCATAGAACAAGTATGTTGATTAAAAAAGAAGATTAAATAATCTCATCTTTTTAACATTTCTCTATGACAGCTCTATTTTTAATTTTCAAATTTATTGGAGCTTACGACGTTGTTCAACTGATCGTAATTATTTTTCTTATGCAAGCCGTACACCTCTTTTAGCTTTTCTTTATAATCCATCGTTTTTTTTGAGGTACGAAAAAAATCCTTAAAAGCGTTTACCTTTTTTTTTTTAGTTTTTTTAGTTTTTGTTTAGTTTTTTTTTAAACTAATTCGGGTTAATCGGCGAAGTTTCATCTATCAGCCTGTAGTTACTAGATATTATAATTTCCAATTCTAATTCTGTAATCAATCTCCAAACACATCCTGTCGAGTGGGTGTGACAGAGTAAGTCATTAAACCGGCACATGAACATATCAGAGCACTCATATATTTGCTGAAACAATATTGGTGCAAGCGAGCTCCCCTTGCCAATTATGCCTGAACGGGGCCCACAATTTTAAGAGACCCTTCCGTGATGAGGATTATAGAGATATAGTTTCCAGCGATATTTACGCTAATCGGGTTTCAATGAACGTAATGTATTATTCCTTTTTTACTTGTTATGTATTGTGTAGTGCAACCAATTGAAAGGAAATTAATCAAAATAGTATTTTACTTCACCGAGGATCTCCAGAAACTTGCTTCCCGGACGCGGCTGTATGCGGATGACATTATTTTAATTGCAGAAACTGATCTTATTCAATAAAAGAATATATGCATTGTAATGTAACCTATCCAATTCAATAACTGATGTACCTGTAGGTGTACCACCAGAATCTGATGGCAAATCGGGAAATCCTAATATGTAGAAGGCCACATCGGGGAAAAAGCATAATCACTTCTTGATACTTGTGACATCAAAAGAAATGATTGCCTCAATATATTGAACATACTCTTGACCGAATTTCGATCACGGCATATTTTGACATATACCTATTAGCCATCTGCGTGGGTCATACATAATATAGTGCACAAACGAAAACAACATCTGTACACTCTACATTATCAATATAATAACTAATTAATTCTTTAGACAAACATAAGTATCAAGACTAATCATCGCTAGTTGCCGGCAATTCGTAAACCCATTTTAATTTAAAAAACTCGATCTTCGTTTCACAATTTTCGCTTTAAACATAAAAAACAATATTTTCCTTTATTATAATATTGTAAACATCGTCATTGATCATCGTACCACTTCTCACACTCTTTAGCGTTATCAGTTGTACGTATACCCTGTATACAACTGTCTCGTTTTTGTTTCAAAAACCAAGACTGGCAATAGTCAGACAGTTAATATTAATTTTTGAGCGACTTGTGTTAGATAATAAACATACGAGTCATTTCAGGTGTCGGGGATATATTTCATTGCTTTGGTACGTATTACCATCAAATTAGTGGCTTCAGTCGGAGCTACGTCGCAAACAGCGAGGCTATATTTAAGGGTTCCTTGATAACTAAGGGTCCATAAACAACTATGGCGCCTTAATAAAACAAGGAAACCATTAATAATAAAGCGTGTTCTCATATCGAATTTTTTATTAAGGTAATAACCAATAGGTAGGTAAGTTTTGATTATGAACCCGTGATATATATCAGAATGACTTCTCGGGTTATTTTCATATGAATAAATAATAGGCAAGCAGTCGACGATACACGCAAATAATCAATTAGAGGTGTATTATCATCGACGAAGGCTTCCCTGGGTGTTGTGGACGGTGAAGAAGTCCATTACATTACGGCCGACTCAATCGAGTCCGCCGCCGACAACACGCATCATCAACAACAAATGCGATTAAATCAAAGGGGAATCCCACAAAGACGTATTCGTACTCAACCCTGATATATAAGTATATGTATATAAACGGGCCAACGAGGGACACACTCGGTGACGCGTTATCATCTCCAGCATAAGGTTGAAGTTAGCTGATCCGGTGTCTTGTGGACAATCTCGTTTTGGTGTGACAAATAGGCCACAGCGCATGTTTGAAGCTGCCTTTACGTTGAGTACATGTTTGCTTCGGTTTTGAAGTAGGAAAGGGATTTGTTTGTGGTTTGTGTTGTAGTTGTGACGACCAATGCGTACGTTCTATTTATATCTTCTTTTGATTTAAGTATTTATACATCATACTTAATAATAATGGACGCGCCGGCTACATCATGCCATGAATATTGTTGTATAGTGACGTGAGTAAATTAAGAGTAAGTTCCTGTTTCTAGAAACGGACCTTGCGTCTCGTTTCTTGAAATAGCTGTTTCGTTGGGCTCATCATGAAGTCTTTCAATTGACAGTTGATACATTGTAATAAATAATGTAGAAATTGGAGATATGTTTAACTAATTAAAATAATAATAAAAATTATCGTTCGACCATTGCGCATTCATTCTATATAGTTCACGAAGATTTAATATGTAGCATGAAATTAGTAGGATATTTGTGTGCAATAAAAAAGTGTAAAAAGTGTGCCTCTGATCATTTACGTTAGAATCGTCTGAGTAAATAAATCACTGGTCCATAATGGGACGTCGATTGTTTCCTGGAGTACACACTCTATCAGATAATGTCTGCTTGTCCGCACGTACGAGTACAAATTTAAAGCCGAGGAGTCAACGCCACAGGTGATCGTCCTGTGTGCCCGTTTGATTCCCACCGTGACCTGTATAATTTGAAAAATCATGCGAAGGGGGGGTGCCGTGAATAAGTGGACGACATAATTAATGGAAGCGGCTGATTCGTATTTATGTATCGTTTGTGAACTTGATATCTGAATTTCGATGGGTGATCTATACACACCGTGAATGTATAAGTTACGTATAACGCGGATTAAAAAGTATAGTCCCCCCTCCCCCCCTCTACTACACACAAAATTAATATTAGGTATCGCCCTAAGTTATCCATCAATTAATATTTGGGTTAGCTATGGTAGGAAGATACTATTTCATATCGAAAATTAATATATTTTTGCTGTAGGACAAATTATAATAATCAAGTTGTTGTAATTTCTGCCATTCTAATCGGAAAATATTTTATTCTTTGTGGTAAAATTTTGAACCTGAGCTGGATAAACTGTCTGAAAGGATACCAAACATCAGTTGTCAAAAAGACTTTAATTAGATAGCTCTACAGCATAACCCGTAATGAAGTTATGCCAGTTAACCGTTAACCGATGTAGATACTGCCAGATTAGTATACTTGTGCTAATCTGTGTAATTTCATATGAACTTTGGTGATGAAATGCTACTGATATACCTACTAACGACTCTGAATGAAATAAAATATAGAAAAAAAAACAGCTTTGATAGCATAGGTATGTTTCGAATTTTTTAAGTGTCTGTAGTCTAGACTGTATAAATGACATTGAATTATTTTACCCGATGGTACTAGCTAAAAAAATCTTAATTATGATCGAGTAGAGAAGTTGGTGGTTCGTTAGAGACGCATCGGTCGTGATGTGTAATGGAGGGATCGGCTCCAGCCAGTGATCGGCGGATGTCAACGTATGTAGATATCTGTTTAGCAATGGTGATAGTTTCAAGGCCCTCACTTGATGCGGCCGTCGGCACACCGGAGGACATGTAGTGTCACTCACGCTGTTCTCTCACATTGCGAGTTTGTTAACATTATCATACCTACCCGTCAACTTATTATACTTGTTTCATCACCATGCGCATTTAAAAATATGTAGGTAGGTATGACTGAAAAGGTTGAAAATTACTATATAACTTAAAATCGGTACTACATTTGTACAACTTGCGCACACTTAATATTGCTTTAAATTTACTACAAAAGTGATTTGTTTGTTTTTTTACATGTCAAACTTTTGTTTACAGATTGGACACTCAGTACGAAATTTCGGCAGAAAAAATAGATACACCACCCGGGGAGACAGTCAAGAGAAAATGACCAGTAACTAAACAAAAGTTTCGTTTGATCTTAAATTAATTTATCGTAATAATTGTTGACGGATGAACGGTTCCGCTGAAGTTCTCTGTTAATTAAACTGAGTTGTGATATAAAAGCAACGTTGTACCGAATTATGATGCCCATTGTATGTGTGTATACATGATGAAGTTAAATGTACAAAAGTGGCATAATTTTATTTAAACTAGAACGTAAAACTTAGAACAAAGGCGTTGTTGAAGTTGAAGCATTTACAATTTGAAGCGCCTGCTATTTTTTCTCTCCATCAGATATACAAATCAGTATGATTGCTATGGTAAGATGATCAGGAGCTTTGAATTATTTTTTTCGGTACCCTATATTAATTCAACGAAATTAAATTATGTAAGATGTTGATATTTTGTTTCATTTTATGTAAATTAAAAGTATGTAGAGGATATATACTTTCAGTGTATAAATTGTTTTTTAAGTAATACCTTTCTTTACGAGTGGAGATATAGGGAACGAAGATTGTAACTAATTTTTAGACGACTACACAAAAAGTGTATGTGTGTACTGTGTTTAGAGTAAATCTATGCAGGTCTCACTACGTATTATAAATCAAAGTCCCCCGCTACTTCTGTTTGTCTGATTGTTCGCGATAAACTGGAAAAGTACTGGACGAATTTTCATGCGGTTTTCAACAATAGATAGAGCAATTCTAGAGGAAAGTTTAAGCGTATAGAAAGATAAGGTTTTGTACAAACTGTCGATATTAGTTCAATATGTCGGAAAAAATAAAGCCGATCGGAAGCTTTTCTCGAAAACGCTGCCAGAATCCTTTGAGTTATAACAAAACATTGTATGGTGGAATTGAGTACCTCTTTAATAGATCTACAAAAAGATCCGCAGTGTTATATGTCTATATTCAAAGGATAACCCACAATAACCATTTTTTATGTACATATACTTAAAACCGTAAAATGATGGGTTATTTATGAATCTATTTTTACCAATACAATATTAATCCTTATTCAAATAAATAAGTTGGATACGTTATGCAAGTAGTGTAGACCAAAATTACCTATATAAAAATATATATATAGGTAATTAAAGAGTTATGGAAAAATAAAGAAATGTCCGGGCGAACGTATGTACGCGCGCGCATAACTTCCGAATTCCAGTTCAGACTGCACCAAATTGACATGACACGGTTTGTATATAAGATTTTTTCATTAGTTAAGTTTTTCGGTGAAAAGTAGAAATCTTTTCAATATTACTTTAGGAATTGGGGGTTTTTGTGACAAGTAGGTATACGAGTATATTAGACAAAACTCCAAATGAATCGATCTTTTCTCGCAACTGAGGATGTTTAGGTGGGCAGCCCACAGACTAGACAAACATAGTGACGGTCGATTTATCTTCCTGACAGGACCGGAGGGACACGGCGGGCGGGGGTGTAACGGGTAAAGCTGAGTGCGCTAGCTAGTCTAAGTCTATCTATGGACGTGATTACTAGAAGTAGAGGACGCCCACTAGTCGGGATAGCCTTCTTAACGATCCAAAATTGTAATCTATGAAACAGCTACAACGGATACAGAAGAAATTCATGGGATTTCTATATTTCAAGCTTTTTGAAGTGTAATCGTTTTACCCCTTAATATATCCCACATTATTTGCGTTTGCCATGGTTGAATACAATAAGTTAGAAGGCAGTTGAGTTTGGTTACGTATGTACTTGTTTAAAATATTGCGTGGTCGAATTTTCAACCATACAGTGTTGGAGTCAGTAGGATTGTACGTTCCAAACCGATATGTGTGGTGGCGCCGACAGCACATTAAGAGAGACATCTTTACAACGAACGTTACGTCGTCGAAGCGAAGTTGCAAAGTCTATAGATTTATTTTGTTGTTCATTGAACGAATTCGTAACTTATGTCTACGCTATCGCATTTGGGAAACCTGTAATGATAATATGTAGTATGTTGCAAAGAAATTAGCCTACTAGATATTACTGAATAATAAATAATAGTTTCCATTAAATTGCGACATGCAATAAAATATAATACGGCTATGAAGAATAGCTAAGTACCTATTACGGATACATCTATTTATTTATATCTTCACGTCGTA
Organism: Diatraea saccharalis; assembly: GCA_918026875.4. Classification (NCBI taxonomy): domain Eukaryota; kingdom Metazoa; phylum Arthropoda; class Insecta; order Lepidoptera; family Crambidae; genus Diatraea; species Diatraea saccharalis. The sequence goes on from OU893333.1 coordinate 174,950, forward strand.
TCCCTTGAGTGGTAGGCAGAAAAGACCGAGGAGTATCTTACTCTAAATTAAATTAAGTATTGATGAAATTTATTCCGATAGTTCTAATGAAATTAGGCCTCTGAGACAAAACGGGATATATGTTCAGCAAACGAGATATTTTTAAGCAAGGTACGTCGTTTTATTTATAACTAGTGGACGCCCGCGACTTCGTCCGCGTGGAAGTCGGTATCCCGTGGGAGTGAGAAGTTTTCCCAGTAAAAAGTACCCTATGTGTTATTCTGATGTATAACCTATATTGCTGTAAAGTTTTATCCAAATCCGTCCAGTAGTTTTTTCGTGAAAGAGTAACAAACATCCATACATCCATACTTACAAACTTTCGCCTTTATAATATTAATAGGATACAGTGATTTAAAGTAAGTTCTTGATATAAATACCAGAGAAATGACGTACCAACCTTATAATGTCTCAGTATAATGTTATTTCCGTGAACAAAACTCTTTTTTAACCAGTCATCATCCCCATTCAGTTGTACATCATCTCTTAAGACAAAAAAATACTTATTTTAATTTATGAAGTGGTTTTGATGTACTAACAGACAGGCAACCGTTATCGTGATAACGATAGAGATTTTCCTTATTTGGTACGGAACTCTAAAATACATTAAAATAGTGCATTTCCATATGTCCAGACTAGATATCTAGGCTCCGGCATCATGCTTATTAGCAAAGCGGTCGCATTTTCAATCCATCCTTACTGAGGTACAGTTTCAGTATTGATATAATCTTAAACCTATATTATGTATGTATCCATACATGGGTGCTTATTTCAAATTTTATAGGAATATTTGAAGTAAGGTTCGTATGTATACTATGAAATACATTGGTGGTGTTACATCTGCTTCCCAACGTTTAAGGCTCCATTATATATATTTTTATTATTGTTCACGTATGCGCATAATTATGCAAATAATGTGAGAGGAGCGATCTCTGCACGGTTATATATTTTACGAGTGGAGTGAGAGACGCGCGCTTTAAGGGATTTACTAGAGAGCTTTATTTGTAGAGGATTATTTCAAAGAATATATCTACGACTCGCTAAAGAAATGTGCAACACAATAAAAGCAAACGCGGTAGGTACCTATGAGCTGTTAACGAAGTGGCAGTGCCCGTAATTATATCGAGCCGCATCAAGTTTTTGTCGCCCTCTCATATTTCTATTTCTATTCATGAATGGGGTTCAATTTAATATGGCCCGGAGCGGGTAGCCCCTCCCCGCCCTTCGTCCGCCGCCCGCCGCCTGCTCTCATTACAAATTGGAGCCCTTCCCTGCATCAACTTGCATCTGTAATTTGTGTGTTCACCAACACGCCACCGCCGCCGTCGCCGCCGCCGCCGCCGCACAGCCGGCCGGGCCGAGGCTCGTGGACCACTCGCTCGCTCGTACAATAATGCTATGCAAACGTTTTATCTACATAAACCTCGTTCCCTTCACGTGTTTACAATTTATTAAGTTGTTTCTCGGAAGCCTTTTGTAGATTGTGTGTACCTATTTCAATTTCGAGGCAAATATTGAACCCATTAAAAATATATATAAGTTATATTTACAATGTTCGGTACAATGAACATGGCTCTTGCAGACCGAACTCAATAAAGGATGCTTTTAAAGAAACCACGCAATAAAGAAAACAAGAACCTAATTACAATAATATTATGATGTTCGTGGAGTCGCAATGGTATTTGATATGGGGCTGTAGGAATAAAGCAATTAGTCAGCAATAAAAAGTGAAATCACATGTAGTGGAGGGCAACGGTTACATAAATATAAAATATGAATTTTGTCAGCACGGGCTTTATGAAATATTAGATAGAAACCATATATAACACAATGTACGTAAACTAAACATGACAAGATGGAAGTATCCTACGTATAGCAATCATATTTTCTAAATGTACATATTTATACACGTTAGGAATTCATTAAGATGTGTATATATAGAACATCCGTGAATTAAAAAGTTCATTAGAATTATTTGAGTCCATTCACACGAGTATTATGAAAGGGAAAACAACAAAGTTGGAAACAAGGAATGTCAGAGTCACTCGTTCAATTATTATAGATAACAACAACAGTTTAATTTGTACAGAATCGAGAGATATTCAGAAATATGTTGGAATATGTGAATCCCTCCAAATAGATTCCGGGTATTGTCGTGACCCATCACGATGGGGCCGGGCCCCCTATGGGTATACCAACTCTTTATCGATGTTATGCTGTTTTGTTTTAACGGGACCCTCTGTAGCATTCCCACAACATTGCATGTACTACGAGTAGTTGCCGGTCATCCATCGGTATTTGAAGACTGCATCGGTACGAGACGACTGCGATGACAATTTTTATTAGGCCAGGACATAACGCGACTTGTATCTTTAATTTTTTATTTAGTTTGATTTTGGCAGACGTGTTTTTTAACAATTCATTTTCATACAGCTACGGTAAGCTATTATACATCGCACGCGGGTATCTTAAGCTATAATTTAGTCGGGCAAGTAGCTGGCAAACAGCTAGTTTTTTACCTTTAAATTTAATAAATTTTAAAAGTTTATTATGGAGTTATGAGTTTGATTTCAGGCTTACAATTTTTCGTTTACACGTATGTATATCAGTTCGGATATTGTAACCATCCGACTCGGTTGTATCATTTTCGTGTCATTATACTATTTCCTCAGAACATCCTCCTTATCATTCTATCAGCTATCAATCCTTTCAATTATCATTGTTATTAGTTATCAATTAAATGAGTAGGTCTACCACCTACACACAATCTACATTTTAAATAAGTACTTGGTTTATCGTTTCAATGTTGCCTCTAAACAAAACGAAATGACACCCTATAACATATAATACGGTCGTATAAATATTTTCACAATTAATAAGGACATAGATACAACTCTCAGAGCTGTAATATATTACTGGAGAGGTCATCATAAATCGCCACAGTAATTTAATAAACTGGCCCTTATAAGGCTCCGAGGGTCTGAATAAACATTAGCAGATAGGTACCATAGATACGTGGAGCTACATACCTCCACTCGTGAAAGAAAACCTTATGTTTACCGAAACAAAGGGAGGGCGCTTTATCAAACTTACAAAAGCCTTTGGGTTCACTAGATTGATTTATATGTTATTTGTATTCGCTTCGCGCAATATGAACACATTTACCTATTTATGAGTTTTCACGTTGAAGCGTTTCCTGATCTTATTTGGAAGGATCAAACAAAACCTATTACATTTGACTGTCGTTATGTTGTTCCCTGTATGGACGATTACTCTTGTCCCGTTCCCGTTTTGGAGTGTAATGCATCGTAACTAGTTATCACACAGTAAAGTGATAACATTTGGTCGAAACTGGTGGTATGTTTTACGCTCAGAAGTTCCATTTAAAAAATAAGTAATCATAAAAAAGTTTTTATATACATTTCATATGATGTCAAAAGGAAGTTTTATGTAAAAAAGTGACTAGGACAGTACAGTTCAGGTGGCTAAAGCGTATGTTTCAATAAATTTTACATAGAAATTACATTTTCATTCGCGGATCAGATTTAGTTTTATCATACAGTTATCAGGAACCTTTGCCGTGGTGTTATGTGTGTGGTGTGGACGCCGGTACACACGAGTCACGTGCCGAGTTGATGGTGCACTAGACGTGACGTCATCACAACAACCTACCTGACTACGGTGGCCAAATTCATACGAGGAACGTAACCCACGAGGTGACGTACAAACCTAATATTGTGGTGATCTCTAAGAAATTCTTAACTACTTTCTGCGTTTATAATACGGTCTATGAGGATGTTACATATTATCCCTCGGGAACCTATTAATATTTTCCAAAATTTTATTAAAATCCGTTTGGGCCTTTTTAGTTGAAGAAACTGTTACATTTTGAGTTTTTACAAGGTAGTTCTTGAATATGTTTGGGGTACCTACGTTGTGGGTGTCCATAACGTTTTAGCTTTGTTAATCCATCCTTTGCTAAAAATAAATGAAGTGGCAGTGGGCGGTACACATTGCTAGAAGAACCGATGACCGTTGGGGCGGAAAGGTGCGAGAGTGGCGACCGCGTACCGACCGATGGTGCTCATTGGATAGGCCCCCACCAGGTGGACCGACGATCCTATATGTATAGGTTGCCAAAAGCCGCTGGATGTAGGAAGCGCAGGACCGATCGCCGTGGAGATCAATGTTGGAGGCGTATGCTCAGTAGTGGGCGTCGTACGGCAGTAGCTTATGTCACCCACGTATGATGTAGCTTCCGGTGAATTTTCATGATCGAATCGGTATTTCCGAAGATTAACCCCTATAAACAAATGAATAAAAATAGAATCTTTATCCCTCTATAACATTAGTTTAGATATAATTGGATTATTTCTAAGTTCTATGACACAACTGATAATGGTGGACACACATCAGCATTGCGAAGGTACACCTCGTATTGCAAGTGTGAACAGACAGAAACAGCACAATTAAAAGCTATTAAAACAATACAAGCGGTATATACATTTATTATATTCGAAAACCACAGGATTATCTCGAATTTCGGGGATTTGTTGGAAACACTATAAAATAAGATTGGCAAGCCCGTAGACCGTGGCGCGATACATTTCGGGCGCGGCCGTTCCCGATAAGGGATGTTTTGACAAGTACAAATATTTGGAGTCAACAATCAAATGCTTTCTATTTCTGGAGACGTGCACCATTACCCTGGGAATGATTGTATCATGTGCGCTGCCGCCTGAAACATAACTAATGGATGTCATGTCTTGTACACATAACAACTTCTGAAATAGCTATATTATATATTGACCGATAAATTTAAGTTAAATACATCAGTATATAAACTTATGATTTCCGAATGATTGTACCAAATTGGATAATTATTCTTTTGTATGTTCCTTATTGTAAGGCAAGGTTTGTGTATACAATAAAAGTCAGTCGCAACTGGAGAAATAAAATATGTCGTTACGAATATCGCCGGGTTAACTAGCTCTTTTATAGATGTACGGCGAATACTGTGATCTTTAAAAAAATAAGATTAAACTCAAGATACAAGCGAAACTTGTTTAATTATGACAGTAAAATAAATCTGCACGTATGGACATAACGTTTAACTTTATAGTAATGTATAGGAAAACTATTTAGATATCTAGTGATTCGGTTTTTAGATTCCAGTAACGTATTTCTTGTCACATACGTATCAATAATGTTTCAAACTGGTTTCAATTTATAACGTTACGGCCGGTAACTTACCCGAATCATAGATCTGTCTACGAGTTAACTGGATTAAATTTCAAGTTTATGAACATTTCTATCATTTTACATCAAAACAAACATTATGACGTATCAAAATTATTATTAATTAATGGTCCAAGGAAAGCGTATCTATATACCTATATAAACATCGGTTAGATCTAAGAGGTGCCGTTCCGTTTAACCCCATCAACGTCCGCCGCGCCATATTACCCCCATCGTATCAATGTTACAGACAAGGAGTTGCCAGTTGCCTGCCAATGTTGCCCGGACGAGGGATGCGTTATATATCCAAATAACTGATTAGTGTTGTTATAATTTGATAAACTCAGTTATGATAAATGTCAGTGTAATACAATTAATCTTGCCAATACAATAGTAATTGAATGTCTTGTTGTCGGGTATTCGGTGGGGATGGTACACCTAAATTGCAATTGTTTGGTCGTTATAAATTGATTAATCTATTCTTGAAATTATAATAATTTTCTTAATTTAATAGCAAATAGTGTTTTCACGTCTTTTGCTCAAAAAGTTTGTTATTTAGCGAGATTAAAACAGCATTTCCTACTCGAGGCGAAAAAGGTTTCTTTTATTTTGTATTTGTAAAGTTGTGAACCACTCAACTCAGTGTAAAAGACTCGACTTATTACAGTTTCATAAAAAAACATAATTCCGCCAATTCCGCAATATTACGTTTGTGGCTTTTACACGTAAAAAGACAATAACAAAAATATGATAACTTCTATTTCAAAATTCAGCAGAATGAATTAATTTAATGATTTTACTTTAATAGTGGTGTAATACCAACGGGAAATACAATTAAATACGACTGATTGAGGCTCCGTCATAATAAAGAAAAAGTATTGACCTAAAATTTTTGTATTACTCTTTAACTTCCAATTTAATTGGCAACCGCAATATATTATTTTATTTTACGCAATCGGAGCGAAAAGTAGAATCTATGTTTCTATTTTCTGTAAACTTACGTCGTATACAAAGGGTCGTTTTAGCCTCTTGTACAAATAGCAATGTATTATTTTAAAGTATCATTAACTGAAATTAATACTTACGTTGTGCAACTTCAGATCGGTGATCTATTTGTATATTTAGTTTTTGATGACTCGAATATTTGAAGTGATTTGAACCACTGTGATATATATTTCAATAATATGGAACGTTGATTCGCAGCATTCGCAGTGTCTTCATTCGTATTAAAATCCTAATTAAAATCACATAATGGGACAACATCTGTATGCAAACTCGAGGGAATATTGATTAGTTGTACTTGTTCCAAACATCCAATTGTAACTTCTTATTGGGGTACTTGAATACTTGTTTTGTGAGAGTACTATGTTGCTTATGTTATATATAAATATATACGTTATAACTGTTTTAATTCTAGATGAAAGTAAGTCCTACTTCTAGAACTAGGTCACTGGATGAGTCCTAATAGTGAATTTATCTATATCTGTTGATTACGGGAACATGCAGAAGGGTCGACTGTTCAAGATTCCATCTATGGGTCGGTGTTTAATTAATACGAGCTATTGTGTAGGGTCCGGCGGGGTCCAATCAGACCCAATTTGTCGAATAGTTGCATCGAGAGTCCCCGAACGATTCGGCCGGTTAGTATTGCGTCCCGTGTCATTTCACCGCAATTATATAATTTGATTGTACAATAAATTAGTTGGATATCGCTCGCTGTAATATAAATAAGTATTGATTGGACCAAAAAATGTACAATGACAACAAGTTTATTATCTAGAAAATTGAATTAAATATAAAAAAAGGATTAGTTTGATTTAGAGCTTGTAAATAGGATTATTTAATCAATTCCGGAGTTGGGTTTCGATGCTCAGAATTCAAACTTCAGAGTCCCGGATATCGATACCGATTCCGCTAATGGTACCGACACCAACACAGATACTGACAGTTTTTATGATAAATTATGTATTCAAATACAATTTTTTTGTAGTTATAAAATGAAATTTTCATGTATATTTCAAATTCAAAGTTAAAAGTTTATTTGCAAACTAAGTGTACAATTAAATACATTGAGAAATTAGTTAGCGTTAGGTGTAGCCATTTCGGTGGACTTTTTTAATTCTTCTCTTTTCTTTTTTAATTAAATTGTTGTGGCGAGCAGATGACATATAATATACCTCATGTAGTATGTAGGTTTATAGAATAAGTAGTAGCATTTCGTTACAATGATCTATTTGTGTGTCTTGTATTAATATTGCGAGAAGGTTTTATTTTAATAAACGTTTCTATGTATTTATAACGTTAATATGTAAATATGCAAATGTCGTATATATGCATATAGGGACGGGGCTTGAGCAAGTTAAATTTGATAAAATAAGGTCTACAACATTGAGGATTGTCTATTTGGGCTATTGTCCTAACATCATTTTTAACATGATAAAGAGGTCATTCACGTTTCAACAATTTCCCTAAAGCATTGTTCCATATTTTAGTTGGGAGTATGCATACGCATGGTAGGCCGATAGAGCTGCTTCTGTACTCGTACTGTGTACCAGTTTTAAAAGAGCGTATGTGAATTTGACAAAGAACAATGGCGAACTCCCATATAGCTTTGGACCTGAATTTTTAAAGTCTCGTTCATGAATGAAATAAACGTGTACTTGAAGGTATAAGCTAAACTAACAAAATCCTAATTGTCTTTTTCCTTTAAAAGTTGGGATTAAAAAGATATGGCATAAAATACTTTGTGGGGGTCTATATTGCATCTTTGCTTTTTCGTTGAATGGACGTTAAAATAAATAAAAATGATGACCAGGTTACTCCGTTTAATAAACTAGATTAAAATAATTACATATCTAACAAGATCCAGACACTTATAATAGAAGAAATATTTATAACATATGATTAAACTGTGTGGAGTAGATCCCTTTGCCTTTAATTAAATCATTACAACTGAAAGTGACAAATAAGGGCAATGTACACATTGAACTGTCATTGTTATAACCGAATCGATTGCCATTCGGAATCCAAAAGTAATGAAATATCAACGTTAGTCGAAGAAACATGCTTAATTGTCAAGTTGAATATTAACATAAATATCAAACTCCACGAACGAACACACAACAAACAAACCAAACCAATAATTCCACCATCTTCATCATAGAACATTAATAGATGAAAACAAGCATGTCAAAATAAAAACCACCAATCGATTATTTAGAACAAAATAATCGATACGTTAAACTTTCATCGGATCAACTGCAGAACTGGCAATAATCTTCTTAAATCGGTTGTGGTATCTTAGCTTTCAATATTTTATTTCTTAAGTATTCAATACGTAATTTGAACGAATAAAATAAATATTTATGAAAGTATTCAAAGACCGTATTTCATATAATATATTATATTAAATAAATATTTGACGTTCATTCGCTCAGTCGGTACACGTCATTACATCACAGTAATAGTATTATAATTCGTCCATGGGATAGGCGAAGGAACTAAGCCATACACATTAAATCACATATCTCACTTATTATTAGCAGTAAATGGCGACAGATAATATTCTATAGAACAGGTTTGAAAAACTCGCGATTAATTGAGAATCGCTTCTGTCATCGTTGATGTATGTGATCGAATTTTCAAAAACCATCCAAACTACAACCCTTTGATATATTGTGTGGTTTCAACTAAAGAGAACAGAATCTATTCTGTACAATCTTATTTTGAATTTATATACGATTATTAAGCGTATTGATGGTACTTTAAAGGCGATAGAATTAATTGCAATGTACAGGATACGATAATATCCACTAAAATAGATGACCCTTTTATTTCCCGGCGCAAAATTTAAAGTTTTATTATTAAAGTACTTCTGCGTAGACCAGAACGTTTCTTAAGAAGATTTTCGCGTTTTGTTTTTGCACTATCATCAGACGTTTTGTTATCTTGATAATTATTAGCAGCATTTAATATTTTAGTTTGGTTCCCCGACATTAAAATTCACCATTTTGTAGAAATAAAATCTATTAATCATATATTATTTATTTGTCATATTGCCATCCATGTACGGTTTTGTAAATTATGGGGTCTGATTTCGCCATTCTTCTTTAGATTTAGTAAGTTGTACATGAGTTGTCCAATTTAAATAAGTAGCTATTACCAAGCCAAGGAGTTTAAATGTATCATATCATATGTTTATATTTAATTTTAAAGGAGCTTTGTTATAAGATCTCATTAATTTTGTCTTAGATATATTAGTTTCGCGATTGTGGTTCTTTCACCACGTTGGCCAAATCTAAGAAAATTATTATTTTATGATGCGGCCGGCCATTTTATGAAACTGATCATAATGTTTAATGATGTCCGCGCAATCCACGTTTAGCCATATCATTAATGTAGGGAGTCCAAAAAAGCATTAGTTCAGAAATTTAAGATTTAAAAACTAAAAAAAATATATATATAACGTATAGTTAAGTTTCGAAAGAATCATGAGACATATTTATCGAAAAATTGACTTTTAATTATGAAAGAGATTTTTTGTGGTGTAAACGTCGAAGTTACATTAGAGTCTCATGACATAGAGGTTAAGTCAGAGGATCAAAAGTAACGTAAAATTTTTTAAAGGTAACATTCTGGCAACGCTGGTTTAATAAACGTTTGTAAACAAAGCGAAGCTAGCGCCACGTCGGCGAATGATTATACTTAACGTTTTAGCGGCTTTCCCAGGGTCTTAGACTACTTAAATACCAATTTTCATTGATATAGGTCCAAAAAAAAGGAATTTTTATAGAATGGTTTTTCCCTATTTGACCCCCTTCGGAGTGGAATTTCCGAAAAATCCGTTTTTAGTACACCTCTACGTAATAAGACGAATGAACCTTACAAGTCTCTACTGTCGTCCGTCAATTAGTAAGTGAGGACATGTATAGGTGTTCATATATGTATAGATAGATAAGTATACGTAATCCAAGTAGATTACAGTGAACTCAAAATATGCCAACGTAAAGTCACTTTCATTGTCCCTTTTGTCGTGCAGCCGTCATATTAAATTCCGAATTGGAATTCCGCACATAAAAATCTTTTATGAATCGTAAAAAAATGTGTTTGTCTTCACCCCTTTCATTAAAAATATGCCAAATATAACGCGTGGCGAAAATACTCTCACGGAACGTTTATAGTTGAGATTCGTTCAGAATTCTGGAGGACTGGAATGAACCCATTTGAATTCAGTATCCTGAGACGTGCGGGGGCGGAGGCCGGGGTGGTGGGGGTCGGGGGCCTTCACCACACTCCCAGAATTTACGTACCCACCAACCGCACTCTACAAAACTGTTTATGACATAAACGTAGTTCCCATAAAAGGGAGCATATTTCTCCGGGAATATTTCGCGGGCGATATCAAAATAGTTTTTATTTGCGCTACGAACGAGGGACGTCTGAGTTTTGTCGCGCTCGATGGAGGTTTACGTCCAACTTAATAACGGTACAAGTACTGTAGTAGGCACATAACATTAAATGTACCTAGCAATCTTTTTTATCATAATACCTACCTAAATGAATTCTGAAGAACTAGTTTCAAATCATTGCGAATAACTTGAACATCGAAACCTTATTTATACTTAATTAATACTTACACACAAAAGGTCACGGTCAAGCATTGTCCTGATCTAGGTGCTCATGCAATGGTGACGTTACAAATTAAAATAAAGAAGGGGAGAATTACTCCGCGATGGGTGCAGTACAGGCCATTAAATGACATCATTTTGGACCAATGGCAAAGGGACCTTAATAATATTGACTGGAGCCATTTTAACAACACAAACAATATTAATATTTTAGTAGATAATTTCACGTCTTTTTTAACTAATATATTTGATTTACATGCCCCATTCAAGCGACATAAATTCAAACACCCTCCTCACCCCTGGATCACAGACACAGTTAAGTCTATGATACGTATCAGGGAGAATTATCTACAGTCTTACAAGATGCACAGGACGGACTCGCACAGGGCCAGTTATTTGACTATGAAACATTTGGTAGTTAAAGCCATTGAGGAGGAGAAAAAGTGTTTCTTTAATAAATATATTAACTGCCATATAAGAAACCCAAAGAAACTTTGGAAAAATTTAAAAAGGAGTGTATTAACAAGTGAGAATTCCATACCCGAACTCCCCCCCTGCTTTGATAATCCCGATGTCATCAATTGTCATTTTCTCAGTGTGCCTGGTCATGGTTTTGTTGCAATCTCACAGTTGACATATTTTGAACATCATAGATATGGAACTGCCATATTTTCTCTGAAACCTGTGAGTGAGGATATGATAATTAGGATTGTTAAGGGGCTTAAATCCAATGCACAGGGTTGTGACAGTATCTCACTTGAAATGTTACTATTGACTCTTCCACATACTTTAATGGCTATCACAACTATCATTAACAGATCAATAGTGGAAAGCACATTCCCTGTCAGTTGGAAGACAGCACTGGTCAAACCCCTCCCCAAAGTTAATCCACCTTCATCTTTTCAAGATCTGCGACCTATTAGTCTCCTTCCCTGTCTCTCTAAGGTTCTGGAAAGGGTGGTTTCTGACCAACTAACACAGTACCTGGAGGATAACAGGATCCTTCCAAGTTTCCAGTCGGGGTTTCGCAAGGGTCATGGTGCAGCTACTGCACTGGCCGATGTGATGGATAATATCCTCTCAGCTCAGGACCAAGGCCTGGTCAGTATCCTCATATTCCTGGACTTCTCACGTGCATTTGATACTCTAAATACATCTTTGCTGCTATCCAAACTCTCCTATTATGGTGTGGACACACCTGCTGTAAAATGGTTCGCAAGTTACTTAATGCAAAGACAGCAGTATGTAGTACTTGAGAATATAAACGGCACCAAGTCTTATTCCTCACCGCTGCCCGTTGCTTGTGGAGTTCCGCAGGGTTCGATACTCGGTCCGATCCTCTACATATTATACAGCGCAGACCTGACTTATAATATCCAGCACTGCAAATACCATCTCTACGCTGACGACCTACAATTATATATCTCATTCAGGCCTGAAAACTACGAAGAAGCTGTTGCTAAAGTCAATAGTGACCTATCTAAAATAAGTGCTTGGTGTGAGTCAAACTGTTTAGTGATCAATCCAAAAAAATCTAAGTTGATGTTGTTGGGATCAAAAAAGAAATTGCAGAGATTAGATAGCAGACCCTTAAATATACAATTAAATAATGAACTCATAGTCCAGGTTAATAGGGCTAGGAATCTGGGGTTAACTCTGGATAGCCAACTTAATTTTGAAAGCCATATCACCAATTGTGTGCGCAGTTGTTTCTATCGTCTCAAACTCCTTTACAAAATACGACCTTATCTAAGTGAGCAACTTCGAATTACTTTATGCGAATCTCTTATTCTATCTAAGTTCAACTATTGTGATACTGTTTATGGTCCGTGTCTTCTGGCAAGGACGGCCAAGCTCATACAGCGTGTCCAGAATGCATGTACACGCTTCTGTTTCTGTGTGCCTCCTCGATCTCATGTAACACCGTTTCTTAATAACGCCAACTTATTAAAAATGGAGGCCCGCAGAAAACTCCACCTCGCTGTTATGCTTTTTGGCGTCATTAAATCAGAAAAACCAGATTATTTGTACAATAAACTCACGTGGGCTCGGGATTGCAATAGGTATCCTATGAGAACCTGCAAAATTATTTTCTTGACGCCGAGGCATCACACTAGAGCATTCCGTGGATCTTTCAAGTTCGCTGCCTCACGGTGCTGGAACGACCTTCCTCCTCCATTGCGTGACCTTAAAACAATAGGTGTGTTTAAAAAACATCTAAAACAACACTTATTACTACTTCAGTTATCGATAAATAAATAGAAAAGCACTTACATTTCGGTAGTCGCGACGCGCTATGGAGGGGTAGGAGAAACGCCGGCGCCGATTAGATTCAATGACGTTCATTTCTTGTTTATAAGAACTGGCGGTGAGTTTGGGACGTCCAATATAGCTCTTTTTTTTTTATTCCATCTTTGTATACGTGGCAATGCATTGTCACGTGTATCGGGTAAACTTGATTACGTGGGATTTCTCATTTTTTTTTTACTCGTTGGCTTGCTTACGTCAATATATGGTGGAACTTTCAAGGTCACAGACTAATAAGGCGAAACTTTCTAGGTCACAGACTAATAAGGCGAAACTTTCTGTCAGATGGTTGGGTCGCGGGGTGAAATGTTGTATACTGACAACTCGTTATTCGCGTTCAGGAATGTAACGGACACTTAGTATTATAAGCACATATATTATTTTTTTGTTTAAAATTATATCAAATGTCACTACCCACAGGCTCTGCCAGAATATCAGCGCTGTTGCGTGAGCTGATTCTCACTGCAACAGCACAAGCTGAGGTAGTGTCCTGGTTGACCACATCACATGTGCATGATGGATTGAATTATGTGTATTTCTGTCTTCTATATTCTGTATCACTTTTTATTATTCATTTTATTTTTTGTTTATAATTGTAAAGTGTAATGTGAAGGTCAATAAAAATACTTACTTACTTACTTACTTACTTACTTACTTACTTAATTGAGAAATCGAAATATGTAAATCACACACACCAACTTTGTAGAAAAGGCAGAATTCTAGATCATAACATAAATACAATATTTAGTTTTACGTTTATTAACAGCCGGTTTCTGAATTGAGAACAGTACAAAATCTCAATTGACTATAATCAATAACTTAATTTTTAAAAATCAAAAACTCATAGTTTTATCCAACAGCTATCAAGTAATCAATAAGCTCACTAAAAACAGAAACGAAAACCTTTCTAGGTGAAGTTTAAGTACTGTTTGAGATGTTCCTAACTTTACATTCTCAATTCACAAGCCGGGTGTAAGATATTACAGTATCGCTATACTGAAATAAACGAAACCTCATGAACTTAAATAATATAAACAGAGGTGGTCGTTCAGGCGCAGTAATTAGGACGAGGCTCGAGACACAGCCGTTTCATATGCAACAAATGGCCATAATACCAACCAGCCGTTGCTCTGCCCGCCGCCGCCCGCCGCCGCCCGCCGCCGCTGGAGGGCGCTGGAGGCACAGGCAAACTGCTCCACTCTTATAACATATTTATTTTTACTACCCCGCGCGTATGCGTGTGCGATATTAACAGCGATTTATAAATGAATGTGTTTGGGGCGAGAATTACAAATATACGAGTTGTGGCGCTTCATACGAGTGACTGCACCGTTATATCGTCATCATTTGACCCGCTCGAGTCTTAACACGCCCACCAGTTTCACGTGCCAAATTGGGTTTTGGTCACCCGTCCTATGGCTGGCGCCCGTGAAAGTTCCTTAACCTTATTGCAGATCAAACACGCTAACCGCTGCGTCACGGAGTTCGTTTACCGATTGAAGGATAAACCAACACAATTAACGCAAAAGATTATTAGCATGGTCATCTGTCTATTAACGCACCCCCTGGTCAAGCGCAGGCCTTCCTTATAGATATAAATAATACAGGGAGAACATGACCCATTCACGCCCCATGCGCTCTGGATCTGCGGTGAAAGGTGGGTGCACGTGCAGCCGGGACCACCATCTTAACGGGACATGCATGGGACCTCTGAGCTGTCTGTACCAAAACTGCTTATTCTCCACAATCCTTCACTAACCAATTATTATGCTGTACTTCTTTTTGTTGTAGGTGTACAATATTGATTGAAGTACTAATCTATTAGAAACAACAAATCTCAGACCTTTTATCGAGGCTATTTTTATAGGCTTTTATTTAATTTGCCTTGTTATTTTTTTCCAGATAAAAGAAATCATGTGGCCAACCTCTTTGTTGGATTGAAGTTATATTTTTTTATTATCTATATTATTAGATAATTACAATGTCACACCACAACATGTTTATTTCCTGCCTGTCCGTACGTCCCCTCATGCATGCTCTCGTTACATACATAACTGGCTGCGCATTCGGTATTGCATACAATATCTAAGGAATGTATAAAATAAATAATATTTTATAAATTACCTACATGTTTTAGGGATTGTATACATTACCTAGGTATTGTATACAATACCGGATTATACAGATTACCGGTAACATAAACAATCAAATATTACGATATTAACCATGTAAAGAGTAGAGTAAATTATTTGCTAGATATATGATTTACAATAAAGATATTAGTAAAACAATAGTCCGGGCACATTTCGCTTTAAATAACACGGAAAAGTATTGAAAATAATATTAAAATAGACAATTATTAAACTAATATTCATACAAATATAATATAACATAAGATTTAACAATTAGCAATGTCCATCAAATATCATTACAATAATCAACCAAAATTACACGTACAATCTTAATACAATAGGGATAGCGACTGGTTAAAAAACAGATAATCTATTTAGTCTGTCAGTTAGGTAACAGAAAAATATTAGATACGTATTTTTTTTTTACTTCAATTTAACAAGAAACAGCTTAGCCAATAGGCATTAAAGTTGAGGAGTGGGGGCTCGTTACGTCACAGTTTTGTAGAAAATGTACCAAAGCGTGACGTCACGCGACATTTTAACTCAATGTATAGCCGTAATTTAATGATTACGCAAAAAATAAAAAAAATACGTGTTTAAGTTCCCGAAATCAAAGTAGATGTCGCTACGGTATTTTCTTGATTTCTCCATGACTGGTTTTTTTTTCATGTATAAAAGTAAATAAGTTTACTCATATTCTATTTGTACTTTTTCGTATTTTTTTACATACATAACATATGAGTTTTTTTTGCATATTTCAGTTCTACAGTTTGGTAGCACCAGCCTGTCCGGGAATCTCGTGTTGAAGGTGCATATCTCTTTTTTAGTCAAAAACAAAGCTTCAAATGTTTTGACAAATACCGATGCTTTCAAAATATACAAGCTTGTAAGAGTAATTATGTTTAGGTTTTTGGACAGCGGTCGTTGGTACATCGCAGATAATGCGGATACATCCACAGATACATCGCTTCTGCCATACCAATGCCCAATTAATGCTTATTGAGTTGCCCCAAAACAAAAGTCCATACCTTAAATATGATACTACATAACCATAGTATGCCTTAAATGCTATTGGTATGTAAAATATAGTAGATTTGGTTTTTTTTGACGGGGCCTAATTTTAGTACCACCCCTTAACTGTAATAACTACTCATTGTCTTAAAAAGAAAATCTGATATACAAACAGTATAAGCACAATTCTCGTAATTAATTTGTGCGACCCAATCCAGTCGGGTCGTCTGTCGTTACTGCGCTCCAGCCGTAAACGTTACTGGCTGTTACTGGCCGGTTCCTTTGCCAACTCAATGAACTTTATAACAGCTATTTCAGGAGTCTAAACACTGAAGTTTATGGAGTGTTGTAATAATACCGACTGCGTTACATGGGAACGATTCCAAAACGTGGAAAACGTGGAAATTTGTTTATAGGTTATACTGTAATCTATGTGGAACAAGATAACAACAACAATATATGGAGTAAAAATATGAGTATGGAACTTAATTTATGTAATAGCAAATTGAAATCAGTCTTACTAAAGATGTTGTGGAGACTTTGCCGGAGACAATACTAGATAAATAAGAATTGATGATCAATTGATTTGTCTGTCCTACGTTGTAGTGTGAGACGAGGGAGAATGAAAGTGTTTCGCTCGACTTTTGTACAAGTATTATATATAGGGGAGTAAATTAGTATGAGGATTGGGAGATTATAGTAAAAGAAAAATGTAGGATTTGTTTACATTAACTTTGACTGTCAAAAGCTGTAGGCGTGAATTGTCTTCTCTCGCCAGTCGGTTAGCTAATGCGGCGCCGTGGCTTTGTGACACCACGCAAAGCAATATTGTACGTGACGTGACATCACACATTACATACCTCACACCGAGCCAAATGATTTAAAACCTTAAATTTTAAAGCCTAAATCTCATTTTAGTATTATGTCTATTGACTTTGGCAACGTTGTGCGTGTGCTGAATCTGGCTTGATCGTACCATTTTTTCAAAATACGAGACGAATCATATTCTTTCATTAATAATCGTGTGTTTGAGAAAGTAAATAATAAAATTAGAGTTTCTATATTACAAAAGATAAAAGATTATTTAATAGAGTAATGAGAGCAATATCTCTAGATTATTTATGAATAATGTTTCTGATTGTTTTTGAATTATTAGTATTGGTCTATATGAGTATAACTTCCAATCCAATATATTATTATATACTCGTAATTATAGAAACAATCAATAATATACAGATAATGAAGCTTTTAAAATAAATAAGCGGGAGAGCTTTAATGATTTGAAGACAAAATACTTTTTTCAGGGTAAGATGTTAGTTATTGAAGGAATATCTATTTTAAAGTTCCTTAGTCGTGTGGCTCGCACGCCGTTTTTATGGTTCGATTTCCAATCGGATCAATGTTGTCTCGGGTTTGGGTGTTATGGTACCTTAGTTGTCTCAGATACTCCACAATACGGGAACTTTAACTACTCGTCTTGGAATCTGAACAATGGATGTGATGTTCTGTAATATTTATTTAAAACATAAAATATATTAGATGTGTGTTTTTTAAATTACTATAGAATAGTTCTATTCGTTTCGAGTAAAGTATAGTGGCCCTGTTTCGCTTATCATTTTGTTAGTCATTATTAAGCATAGTTACAGAGATTGACGAGTAATTATTCGATATCACGAGGTACTGTACCAACAACGAGGCTACACTCTGTTCCGAGAAACTAACGCCACTCAAAGGGCCGAGCCAAAAACCTGCCCCGGGGCAAGATCCCGTCCACTCGGCCAATAAATCAGCTGATATATCGACACCACTCGCCAATGAACTGTGAACCTTATACTTATACCCAAAAGACAGTGAGTTATGGGCACACTGGGGACCTTTCTAATGCCTGTAGCGGTGGCGCCATGAAGAAAGTACGCTTGTCCACCGAGAACGTACACGTTTGCGATAGGGTCTAAACGTTACAGTTATAACGAATTAAAAAAAAAGCAAATGGAAAAGACATTATATTCTTATCTTTTGAGCTGATTTGGAAACGATACTTGATATATTAGCATTTATAGGAAACACATAAATAAACTTGATCCAACGAATGGGTTAAGTCGTGAGAAACAACAGACCGCCACTAGCTATTGGATATTAGTTAAGGAGACGAGTGACAGCTGACCAGTAGTGCATCTTCGGATCGAATACTTACCAAGCCTAATTTGACACACAAAGTGAAGCTCCAGTCAAAGTGAACATATTGTACACGTGCTGTAGCAGAGGCGAAGCCCGTCATAAGTCAGTCATAATGCCGGAACGAGACCGGTACCGGTACAAAACGTATTCCTCTATATCTCAAATTAATCCTATTAGCTTTCAGCGATGAGGCCGCTATTTGTTACATGTTGATGTGTTTCTGAGTCTGATTATGGAGATATATGTGGTGTTGACAATAGAGTATTATTATCCTTCTATATTTTTCCATGATGGTAGACAACCATAGACTTCGACAGCAGACTTTTGTGTGTTCGTGATTAAAGAACATTTCTAGAATCGTTCACCTCACTCTCGACCCGGTCGCATTCGTCATGGATATTATAAAGTGAATATATACAACAAAAATTAATGTGTGTGTTTTACGTAGCCGTGTACGTGCTATGTGCTCGAGGCGTCATTTTTGATAAGGTACTGTGTTATAAGGCCTAAGAACCTTAAAAATTTCCACTACAGTAAAAACGTATTGTGTCTGTGTTTTAGTCAGTATGAAAGACCAAACAGATCTTTCACTTATTTAACCACACACTAGTTTGTATCTATACTATTTAAAAAATAAGATAAATATGTCCAAAGTAACCATACTACGCGGACACGACATGACTGGTTCACGTCGGGTGCACCAACTCGGGTGGAGAATGAGGCGGCACCTGCTCTCATTAAATATATTCTCTTAAAACTTCCTCTAACATAACCAGAAGTTTGCCCTAAAATATGTAAGTCAGAGATTTATATTTAATCAGGAAATGCAAAGTTTAAAACTAGCAATCCCCGGGGCGGACGGCGGTGCCGGAAATTAATCTGACGATAAAAAAGTTGTCAGGGTACTGGCGTTAGCACACGTCGAGGTGCATCTGGGCACTCAATTTACGAACATATACTTTTAGTAAGACAGAAAGTCAAATTTGAAAAAAAAAAATCTAGAGGTCGTTGGTGATGCAGATACTTTTCTAGTTATCTAGATTAGTATCTAACTCGTAATTCAATGTAATGATGTAGTCGATAACAGGTAACGTTATCGAGTAAAAGTTATATGATAAGTAATGTTTAATTTTCTGAATAAAAAATGGTCAGCTCAATAATTTCATTTCGTTAATAGTATAACGTTAGATGTGTAGCCGACTGTACACTGTGGAGGAGACTCCGGATATTGCCTTAAAAATTATGTCGAATGAAATGAATAAACAAACGATAAATTTCTTCACTACAGACAGGGTTGACATTAAAAATTTAGTTTTTATTGTCAACCCTTATTACCCTCAGTCACGCCGTCACACGTGAAAGGCTGAACGGATTTCGTTCATTCTATTTTTGTTGTGGTTGTTATTGTCAGGAGAAGGTTCTTATTAAAGAAAAAAAAAAAAAAATTGAAAATATAGGACTATTTAACCCACCATATAAAATTATTTCTAATCTAACCGTCGTGCTTTGGATAATATATCTGCAAAATTTCATAATTAAAACACAACAACGTCTGTAGGGGCAGTTAGTATTAGATGTAGATTACTTGATTATTGAATGCAGTTTGCCATTAAAATATACAAAATACCTACAGTGATTTTTATACAAAAAGTAAATAGTAGCTAAACACTAAATAGTAGCTGACGTATTGTAAGAATATGTATATGGTGTATATTATTGTGTGCCAGGCCTTGGCGTGGTGGAGGAGTTAAATATATTGAACAAATTTAAAATAGTAACACTAACTTCACGAAAAAATAATCATTTGTATCATACAAAATTGTTGTACCTACAATTGCCAACAGTATGAAACAGCTGATTATTTTTTCGTAAATTCAGGGTTGCTCTCCTAGCTAAAATCATTCAGTATATTTAACTCGTCCACTTCACGATATCCTGGCACATAATAATCTTACACCTTATATTTAAGTTTTTAACATATCGTCGGCAGCCCTAACATTGTTTTCATCAAACAAGCTGAAAGTTTGAAAATCTTTTTTATATAACAGGGAAAAACAGATCGGGGAAACGGCAATAGGATAAGTTGGAAACTACCTTAAGCCTATTTTTACCTCTCCCTTTTAGGGAAACGAGTTTCCTCGTAAATATTTTACTTTGTTACTTATTTAAGGAAGTTTTTTTTTCGATGTAATAGAAATTTATTTTATGTAAAATGAAATGAAGGGTAATATTTGTTAGGGACAAAATAATCTAAAAGACGTATCAACAACGCATCGAACCGAGATGACATGCTAACAAAATACACTGTCTGAAGATGTCGAATAGTTTTAGGTGAACTGAACGCTTAGTGTAAGTTTATTTGTCGTTTACGTTTATTTGACGGAATCTGGTACAGCGCCCCCTAGCGGTGACTACAAAGAACTACAAATTTCCATACAAATTCTTAACGCGCTCACTAGTGAACCTTACTTACCACTCTGTTACTGCAGACACGTATACTACATCTAAGCTTTGGACAAGACGACAAGTAAATAGTTTAATACGTTTTTATTTCTTTATCACATCAACATATTTCTGTAGGAATATATAAATGGAAACCAGCAATAATAAAAAAAAATATTTGTTCTTAGATGCTTCACTTCCTTAAACAAAAGTACATAAAATCGTTCAGAAAATTTCCTTTCTTCCAATTCCATGTTTACCTATTCTTTGAAATCAAACAAGTGTCAAGATGAAAAGTTGTAGAAATGCTTTTATGCCACTTATTATTTTTTTTCCTATCCTATATGTATTATTGAGGTTGCGTGTTCATCGAAGATTGGGGAATGTCGTGTGATGTATAATTTCATTCGACGCGGTTTGTAATCCTAATATAGGTACACAGAATCTCGAGCAACCAAAAAAATGTTAAAAAGCAATTATTGTAACGCCACAGAGATAAAATAATTAGGTTAATGTTACCAGAATCGAGGCTTGTGAGGTAGTCAGGCGTGCGGGCAACCGTGCGGGCAGGGCGTGCGGGCAGCGCTTGGGGAGATGGCCGACTACATACCGACAGCAAAGATGTAAACGGCTTATT
Organism: Diatraea saccharalis; assembly: GCA_918026875.4. Classification (NCBI taxonomy): domain Eukaryota; kingdom Metazoa; phylum Arthropoda; class Insecta; order Lepidoptera; family Crambidae; genus Diatraea; species Diatraea saccharalis. The sequence goes on from OU893333.1 coordinate 196,561, forward strand.
AAAAGTTACAAGGTAAGTAGGTACAGCAGTATCCTATTAGCGATAGCAACACGATGGGAAAAACAAACGATATAAAAAAATATGAATATTTTTTATCAGACTACAGCATTTTACATGAATAAAATGAATTGTTCTAGACTCTGACTATTTTTTCTACTTTATTTTAAACCTTTAATACATTGAAGGTAGAGTTCAAACGAATTAGGCATTCTGTGGTAACTTGCCTTGCAGTCGTGTGTATATACTACACGAATATATATTCATGTAGTATATACGCTCAAAGATCGAAATTGCTCATTGAGCGAAAAAATAGTTCATCTAACCTCACCTAATCAAATATGATTTATACGCTTCATGGTTTTTCTTCATTGCCACAACGCGTTGTGGTCGAATATCATGACAACCACGAAACGGATTTCGGGACGGAAACGGAAAAACGGAAACGGGATTCGGAAACGGATTTCTATGTGGATATTTTACCGTGACCACAACGCGTTGTGAACTATTATTTCGTTCAAAGACCGATTTCGATTTTTGAGCGTAAAAGTATACAAACATTTAAAGCTGAATCACACAGCCGAGTTCAACAGGGGCTGAATCCATAAAAATGGACATATTGAAAATAATGATACATAATTTAATAATAGATAGATTTGTTTAGTTTAATCATTCAAGATAGATAGATAGATAAATGGTTATAATGCAAGACAAAGTAAATACATTGGCTTCGATTTGATTGACATTAGATTCAACCCGATATATTAAACATGCACCGAATCTAATTTTTTTAGTCCATGAAGACTGATTTGATAAGGAGGCTAAAATTCATGTAACATTTCAATCATTGATCATTCTTAGAAGAGACTGATTTGGATAGTCGAACGCCGGAACTCAATACGATCAAATTAAATTTAGTCTGATCAAACTAATTCAATAATGAGCAGTCCGTCCGCGTTCCCTCGAATTTACCCTAATTCGGAGGGTATCTGTGGAGTTTTTAGAGAATTATTTTTATTTTATCCTCTGAACATAAAATAATCGACAACTATGACAAAAACCGCATTATCACACGACGACGTTTGTCTAAAAATACATTAATCTGAGGCGTAAGATTTACAGATTTTTTAGGAGTTATTTAAGAAGTTACTGAATAGCGGTAATTATCTCCATAGCCTAAACTTCTCGAAGGGGCTATATATTGACCTTTCACTGTAATATATACTCATTTACAGATTGGGTTTTTCTATTGAAATGTACCCAGCTGTTAATCTTATCTCCGAATACATAATACACCACAACGTAGCTGAGCCGTAAAGTTAAATTGCCCGATGCGTTAATGACTCAAGTATATTTTCGACCAAAAAAAATTAAAACGTCATATTAACTGAACGATAAGTTTAAACGACAAATTCAGAAACCATAAAAGGAATTGGAGAGAAATATAAATATACTATTATGAACTCCAAACGGATGGATGCAATGAGAAATAATATTTTTTAAGAATTAGTAGGTAAATAAAAATTTTAAATGTAGAGTTCCTTTCGGTTAATCGCGTTTAAACTTATGTGAACACGTGTGCTGTGTGTGTGTGTGTGTGTGTGTGTGTGTGTGTGTGTGTGTGTGTGTGTGTGTGTGTGTGTGTGTGTGTGTGTGTGTGTGTGTGTGCGTGCGTGCGTGTGTGTTAGCGGTGAGATGCGCGGGCGCAGCGCGTGTTCACGCCCACCACACAGATTGTTTACTATGTTACCTACAGTAAATAACAAATTAATTATCCCGAGTAGGACCTATGACACTTTAACAAAAGTTGGTGTTAGGCAGAATCATATAATATTATAAACGAATACATTTTATCATTTATTATTGCACCAAGTATAACTAACAGCTCACATAATTTTTCATATCAAGGACACAAACACTTGTGCTCTTCAAATAATAAATTCCACAAACTAATAAAATATTGCATTTTAACTCATCTGCGATATGGTTTTGAATGTTTTAGAATTTTGAATACTATTATAAAAATCTTGTGTGGCTGTGGCTGTATTATTGTATTAAAATTAAATATGTATATATTTAGCGATTAATAAATATGTGGCCGTTAGTGCGCACGTGTTCTGATATATTGATATGTATAGAGTGGCTGTCATACAAACAAACACTATACATACAACAACATATATATTAGTATCATACAGCGCGTGTACGGCACGAGATTAGTTACATAAGCTTGCATTCATAATACATAGGAATGTTTTGTAGATAATAATAATAGGTAAATAAATACATTTTATTACATCACATCATTACGAGCACTTGTGTTATGAAAACAATAAAAAATAGTTTTCTACATTGTAAACGCCGGTAATCACATCTCTGATACGAATATACCATTCAAAAATATTGTCTTACTGTAGCAGATGATCCATATCTTCAAACAAACAAAGACAAATAAAGGCACCTACCCATTTTGTGTTTATAACGCCGCCTGTATTGCGTGAGATTTCATTTCAAGAATTGTCAGTTCCTAATGAGCATCGACTTCCAAGTCCATTATCGGTTAATACCTACACGTTGAGTTCAATCGCAGGAAAACTAAAATTCGTATGAAGTGTTTGGTTACCGTTAAAGGAGTCGAGATTCGGGACACCATCCGCATCATGTTCTCATTGCCGGCCACAATGAGATATGGTCAGTCTTTGCTCTTTACGTTCAGATTTAAGGAGAGTAGTCAGTGGTTTCACTCCAGATAATTAGTGCAGTGTAAACCAGCCCTGAGCCTGCACGTGGTGACGCGGGTCCAAGGTCGTTATACGTAACTGCACCACTCGACACTGTATGATACTGCATTATATTAGCGGCTACTCGATACTCGACGATTAATTAACCGAAGATGAGATAGGTACTTAGTTTAGGACCGTCAGTATTCCTTTTTAGATAGGTCTTAGAATGTAGGAATTAAGAGTCACAGTGGATTGGAGTATTTAATATATTTCACGTTGTAAGTACATAAAAGTCAGACGAGAGTAAAGAAGAGAGTGACATAAAAACAGTGTATAAAATACTAATTCAAAAAGGTATACGAAAAGATGGCAGTGTCTGATTAATATAGAAAAAAGGTTTTATCTACAATAGGTATAAAATTTCTTTGCTATTTTAAACACGAGAGGTTAGATTCTCAATCAAAGTCGATCCTAGATTTGTTTACCCTTTCCAATATTGAACGCGTTGAACAAACGTGCTCTCCTGGATCTGTTTGTATAAAACTTAATTTTGAAATTGTTTCTGGTTATCAATTGTGTATATCAAAATTTGTTTATAATGAATAAATAAATAACAGCTGTTAGTATTAGTTGCACGTGTCATGCGGATTGTAATAGAGCCGATTAATTATTCTACAGAACAAATAAACCCGTCGTCAGTTTAAATAATTGCAAGTTCCTTCCTGAGACGCTGGAGGCTGGATTATAGCATTTCATTAATATTTTGATTTACCTATTGTCTGCCCCAATTTCAAAGTTATAATGGCGAGCCTATTGAAGGCTGCCGTGATCAAGTGCCAGTGCCATAACTGAGGAACCGGCCTCAATTCCCGGTAACCATATTATAAACAATTAAATTGTATCATGATTGTTGTTGTATTCGTATATTTTAAGCGGATAAAAATATGTTATGTATGACATATATCTGTACGTTTAATACTATTTAATACAAAACACCACACGCTCGCACATTTTGTGATCGAGACGATCCGATTTCATAATTATATCTTATGTATTTATATTATTTAAAAAAAAAAATCATAATTAATAATTATAATACTAAAATATCATACAGGAAGTATTTTAGCAAACCGTTTGTAACATTTTGTTATCTCTTTGTTTGTTAACGTTCTCAATTTCGATTGTGATTAAAAATTCTATCAGTTTATATATATAATATTTGTGATATTTGCAATTGATATATCTTTTTAATTAATTTTCACTAAAATGTATGTAATTTTTAAAAAATAGACGGAAGAATTCATAAACTTGACATTATGTAATGTTCTTTGAATTAGCTGAAAAAATCGTTTGCAATAATTTAAAGAAAACAAATTAATAAGATACAATATATTTGCAACAGGGATCGAACTCCACATAGTGGAAATTAGTGGCAACAAAAAAATAGCTGAAGATCAGAATCACAGAATTTATAGGCAGTTAGTTGTGTATAATGTCCGAAAAATGGAGTTCAGGTACACAAATAAGTACTGTCCTGTCACTGCGCACGTTGTGACAGGACAGTACTTACCTGCGCACGTTGCACTATTGGAGAGACCGAGTTATTGTATTTGATCGTATATTTATATCTCTTTCAAATTCAAATAGATTCACGTTTGCGTGCGGCTTAAAAGCAATTGGACATCGTCGTCATTATTGTGGGAGACAGCTTTGAGATGGATATATCTTGAAAGTGAGAGGTCCAGTTCCCGATCCAGGACACGGAGAGGTAGTGCCACAACATCACTCTACAAATTGTGTTTGCTGAATTGATGTGGAAAGCACTTCTTTGTTTGTGGTGAGAATATAAAACTAGGAATAAGTCGTTATGTGTGTTTAAGTGAGTCGATTGTGACGTTATAGTAAAGCGAGTCGCTCCACCCACCTCCATAAATAAATATGAATTATATTTACTGTCTGTTTGATAGAGCGTGCTGGATAACCTATAACCTGTCGACGTGCCCGCCGTCACCGGCCACTAGACGCACTTTAATATATTAATAAATAATAATACAACATTCATTTATTTGCAACTACAACACTTGAGTGTGAGCGTTTATTCTACTCTGTCACTGATTTTATCAGCAAAAGTTGATACTTGCATTTGCATACTTGAATGATCGAACTTGAAAGACTCGAAGTGACCTGGACGGTTAAAATAAGTGTTCCGTTTTGAGAATATAAGAGTATAATAGATACTTCATATTATTTATTAATTAGTAGGTACAGCTTGACTTTGGTATTATATATTTGTTCGTCTATCGTTTTCACAACAGTCTTAAGTTTTAATTCAAACCAAGAGAAAAGTTATCAAGTTGATCTACGAAACTAATGATAACAAATCTACTGTGCCCGAGCCCGACTCGTTCATGGCTGGTTTCCGTCATTACAAGCTAACTGTATAACGCGTCTCGCGTACACATAATTAATATATAAAGTATTCCTTATAGACGTGGGAAATGATTATTTGATCAGCAGTAATTTATCGGCGGTGCAGGGGCGGTGGATATTTATATAATAATTGTTTCAGCAGAGCTTGTTTACGTGCAGGCTGCGGCTGCGGCTGCGGCTGCGGCCATCTCGAGTCTCGACAATACAGTTTGTGGCGATATAAACAATACACAGTACGTGCAGCGCATGTGCGCGCGCACATGTAAATAAAACAAGTTAGATTAACTTTCATCTTTATCTTAAAACATATCTACATAAACTCGACAAAGCCACGTGATTCACTCTAATATGTGTCAGTGGAACTAAGGGAAACAAATACTCTATAAGTGCCTATCATAGAAGTGTATGTGCAAGGTGCATATAGAAGCTGAATTTTTATGTGTGAAGATTTCTGATTTCTTGGTTTCCGAATTAGCGATGTATAACTACATTGTCAAGTATTTAACTGTTATGTACCAAAAAGTAATGTCATCGTCGCTGTAAGCTTTATTTATTAAAAAATATCATACCTACTCGATATCGGAAGTTTCCTTCAGAGACTATTTTCATATCTACAAAAAAATATGTAACCGATACAATATAAAGTTGTAAAACAGCTTAAAATTTATATTTGTCATAGAATTTAATAGAATAAATCTTTTTCTTGTTCTCGCTTCGGGCTCGGTGCGTCTTTAGGGAGATATCCTTGTTTATTAGTCGCTGCCAGCCCGCGCCCGCGGCGACACAAAATAAACCAAAAACAAAAGAAAATTCGCTAATACAAGATATATAGTGGGCCAAATATATTAAATTAAGTAAATACAAACAAAAATTCTGCGAAATTTATACGCAATACAAAATTAAGTATTATTTTTATAATATCTACCAAAACATGTTTTATAATTGAATTCATTGTATGTTCATGATTGTTATTCAAATATTCAAGTAATTACAATTTCCATTATATAATATTTCAGTGTTTTATGTTTGTTTCTTTTGTTCTGTCTGTATTTAAAAATATAGTTTGTTCATTATTGATTTAGTAGATATTTATTTGTAAGATTCTAATTTGACTTCAAAAAAGTACTTAAAAAGTGAAAGATAATACTTACATAGCGACCCAAGATATAAGTTAGTTTTTTAAGAAGGCCAAATAAAAAGATTTTTATACCTGCGTGGAAGTTAGCAAATCAACACGGATTCCTCAATTCGATTGTTTTACAGCCCGTAAACTTGAGTCTTACCTTTTAATTAGATTCATTTATCGAATAGATAGACGTCTAGGTACACGGTATAGTACCCCACCCCCTGTGTCCTGTATGTTAGGAATACATATCCAATTCAAGTATGGTGTTGCGAAATTCGTCCTCAATATAGAACCCTCAATACATGTATCGTACTCCTCCCTTCAATGTAGTCAAATTTATAGTACCTACTTTCAGTTATAAAGAAAAGTATTTTTAATCTTCCTATCCACGTGATATATAATTATTTAATAAAGCGTTCACGTTGTTTTGAAATCTATTGAAATTAGAAAACAATAAAAGAATTGTGAGCCTGATTGGTAAATTGTTAAAGATCTCGGGCATCGTGTTACTCGCTGCATATACTTATGTGTATTTACTTACATGATTACTTTTGTTTATTTATTAAGAGACAAAACATGATATAATTTTTACAAAGCACAACTTATTATTTATCTTGTAAAATCCAACTTACCCAATAATATGTATGTCTAGCATGGTTAAGTTGAGCTGCATTTAAACTAATGATATAAATTTTAATTTAGGTTGAACATATTTGTAGAATTAAATAGTGACAATACTTTATTTTTGAATTTCATAAATATAACTTTTATTCACTATCAATAAAAATTTGGCGCTGACTTTATCCTATCAAGAACAACTAATAAGATTTAAAGATGAATTATCCGAGTTTAGCATTTCAAATGAGTAGTATAAAATATTTATCACCTGAAAATATAGATAACATTTGGTAGCTATGCCCCGCGGAAGATCTGCTGTAAAAATTGAAAACAAAATAGGACTCAGAAGTGATCCCAGTGGTATATACGAAACGTACAACTATAACAAAAAATAAGTAAATATACAAGAACCCACTCCGACTTGAACAAATAGGTAATAAGACGTATTTAACGAAACATTTTATTTAATGTTTATTGTGCTGATAGCTCTCGTCCTTGGTGCCCACTAAAAATAGGCCATCGAGTGATAGAATCGAATAACAAATCAAAAACACAACATTATAAAGTCTCAATTCGTTTGATGGCTTATATTTGCTATTCGAAACCCGTATCGCATAAAGTGAGTGGTATTATTCGATTTTGGTATTTAAATGATATCTAGAGAGTTTATTTTTATTTGATCGGCTAGTTTTAAAGATGTTCGTGCGATTTTAGCTTCAATTACTAAGTGTTAAGGATGGTATTACTTCCCATGGTGCACCGTAAACATTATTCGCGAACTCCCGAGGTCACACTTCCTGGTCTGTTTAATAAATTACGTGAATCTGGTGTTATTGCGTTGCCACGCTGACGAGTAGTTCCTCTAATGCCGATACATATATACTTATATAAATACAATGCGTATTTTTTGTTGTTTTTGTTAACGCGTAATTTGCATATCATTACGTTTCTATACTTGTTGAATCGCGAGTTGAACTCGATATCATTATTGATGTAACTTTATATTTCACTCTTTATTTTTGTATTTTCTTTGTTGTATTTTCATAGAATTTTATTTTATGTAACATGTTATCTTATTAATAATATAACATTGTATCGTGTTATTATTTTGTTAGAAAAGATATCAGACCTGAAGCTTTGATTGAGTCGCGCGACATCATTCTTTCACACTGCGCTGTGTTCGTTCTCGAGTCACATCACTCTGCTCGGATGATGCCCGCTCGACTGCGACTGGATGTCGATGGATAGATGAGAAGTTTATAGAAAGAACTACTATAATTACACACTACAAACTTGTTGTTAATGATTTGACTCGCTCTATTAACTTTCTCGATTTGATCATTTCTGCATCGAATAAGCTCCATCACTACTGATTTTAAAAAATCTTTCACCCAAGTGAAGTTACATCATTTAAGGATGACATAGGCAATATATTACGTAAGGAAAGTAACTCGATAACAGCTAGTTTATCGTTGAGACATTGAAAACGAATTCTATAAAATAGCAGTTATAACATTGAAGGGATAAATAAACAAACAACACTATAGACACTATATTTTTAAGTCAGATCTATAGTTTATATGTTGTTCATGTTAACTACTGGCAGCTACATATTTGGTCTCCCTCTGTGTGTGTGTGTGTGTGTGTTTTTTAACACGGTACACAAGTGAATACTATGAATATTGTTTTCATTACGCGGGCTAAATGTACAAGGCCAGATAGTTAGCAAAATAAGTTTGTTAGTCGGCGCGTGTACACCAACAAGGCTGAAATAACGGCGACCGACTGAATGAAGATAGGGACCAACGTTATAACGAATATATTACGTTATATAGAACTTGAAATGGCCCCAGTGGGAGTATTGAAGGCTCTTAGGGATGCGGAATTGAACATTTTTCCCCGCAAAACAATTGATAATGTTGGAGCGAGGTCGGTGGTGAGGTTGAATATATATATTTTTCTACTGTAAACTATGCGTGTAAATATAAGAAAATTATATTACGATTGACACAACAACAATCACAAAATATCCTATGGAGGCGGTAAGTACTGTAGATAAAAAAAAATTTTTGTATCCTGTAATGGGAGACACATCTCTTGGTAATTGGAATACAAGCTAGTTGTTGAATCGGCTTGGGATTTTATTAGAGAAGTGCAAACAAAAGCACCCCGAATGATTTTTTTTTTGTTATTTGATGATGCTTAGAAGTCAGCGATGTAAACTACAAATGTACTTAAAAAAATATTAGTAATAAATAACACATTTCGGTCCATAAATTATAACGGCATCTATACGCATCGATGTTACACGTTACCTCCACGACACACGGGTCACTTTTGTATTCAACAACAAATCTTGCATCATGCGAATAACAAAGTATAGTCGTAAATTTTTTAATAAACCAACAACCAGTTTTGACCTAAAATTACACTCAGTTTGGTAATTTTGAAAGACGTTAGACCAGTCTAGGTGCGTGTGTTTTATTAAAATAACTAGCTGACCCGGCGAACTTCGTACTGCCTTATAACCGTTAAAAAAAACATATTTACAAACCGTGCCATGAATCGTGGAACAAATAAAAATAGAATCATCCAATTTGATGCAGTCGGAACTGTAATTCGGAAGTTATGCGCGCACATACGTTTCGGCGATTCATTTTTATTCATCGATATTTAATAGCTCGCCCAGACTTTTTTTATTTTTCAACAACTCATTAGTATTTTTTTTTTATATAGTGTACAAGGCAATTTTGATCTACATTACATGCATAACGTATCTAACTTATTTATATGAATAAGAATTTACATATATTTTTTAAATGGACCATACAACTTTCTAAAGGTCCATGTGTCTGCTAATATAAATATTGTAAATTAAATAAACATAAATGATGTAAAATAAAATGACCTGTGATAGCTGTTTAAATATAAATATGAGATAAAGAACAGTTATTATTGAAAATAAACGTAAATTTGCTATAATAATATTATGTAATCGAAGGGTGCAGAGGAGAGCCTTCTGGCCTGCAGCAGTACACTGTAACTTGGAACTTTGAAAAGATTCCTACCCGAGCGAGGTCCAGCATCTCGATGTGAGCTGCGTCGCGGCCGCATGGGCGTCTGGCACAGGATTACTGGTGGGTAAACACGAACTATTACAAAAAAGAATTGTATCAATGCTTTTGATTTGAATAAAGATATTTGTGTTAGTATAATTTTTTGTATTTCTATAACAGTTTAAGCCTGAAACGCCCCTAGCGTGGTTGTGACCAGGACTGACAGGGCTACTTCTGTGGTAAAATAATAACGGTTATTCACGGTGACTTTTAAATTACAATTATGTATATAAAAAAGCAAAAGAGACAAATCGCCATCCCGTGGAATACCGCGTTCAGCAATACACCACGCAGAAACGCTAATGGATGAATTACAAATATTAACGAGAAAGCATCGCAGTATTACCATTATAATAATATGATTAGCATAATTCCAGAGAGGGTTACCATAAAACAAAATAACTTTTCCACGGCACGTCGCCTCCTAACTACGTTTGAAGTTGGAGCGGGTAACGTTAGAGTGGGCCGCGCCGGTTAAACGTAAGGTGAGCGTTAGCGCCCTACATACAAATCAGGCAAGTTTTTAACGATTGTTCTGTTCAGCTTAAATGCTGAATGCGGAAGCCACTTAAAGTTGTAAGCACCCCCCGGTGTGATGGAACTTTATTGAATTAAACTTGGGAGTTCGCGCGGAGTTTACTTTGCCGTTATCGGTTCGATTTCCGGAAGGATGTAGCTATGACTACTGTTTTCATTTATTATACCTACAGATAACTAGGTTGAGATTTCCTTTATGAATATTTTAAATATTGTTAATCGAAACTCCTCTCCGGCTCATTATTCATTCTGTTTGATATAAGAAACGACAGAAAAAAGATTGCATTGGCTTATTAAAATTCCGCATGAGTCTTAGAACATTCAACTGTAGTCGTAAAAGTCACACACGGTGACAACGGATAGGTATTTAAATAGAATTAGGATTAGTTGCTTAAATAATTTTCTGTAATTTAAAATCCAACTCCATGACTATGGGATACAGACTATGTTAAGTATTTTAAATAACGTTATGATTCTATTTGGTTTTGAACTTTTTAGCTGTTGCTAATGTTGCTTCGCTGTATACGCTATCAAGCTAGTGTGGTGTAATGAGTGAAGCAGGTGGGTGGTTCTGAGCTGTAACATTATGGTAATGATCGTGACATATGGACCACGTCGGGACTACAGCACCTACAGCGTGTCGTTGCTAATGGAAAGACGACTTCTTGAACTGAAGCCGGTGATGAGATCGAGCGAACTGTTGTTATGATATCACGAATTTAGGAAAAACTTGTTTCAGGACCATAACAAGTATTGTGCTCTAAAGTATAAGTAATTCTAATAAAATTTGTAACTCGACTGCGAAATAATAGATTCTCTAATACTGTACGTTTATCGCATTTATCCTTTTTTATATTGTTTTTTCGTATTGTACAACCATTAATGATTTATTTATACACATTATATACCAACACCACTACAGGAGATTCCACCCATCTGCGCATCACAGTCACCTCGGTAGTTGCAAACTATCAAAAATCTATTGAGCGATGCATTGTAACGCCGATGTACGCCTTCAAATTTTTCACAATTGCGATACGTTGTTTTCTCTGTAATAAACCAAACAGAGCAAGCGCCTCTTCATTAAAGAACTCATTTATAATAAAATGTGATCGCTGTCGCTTGTTCCGTGGACCACACGATAAACGTAACAAAACTTTCACAAAATCATAATAATTTCGGATGAACTTTCGGGCGTGTTGTGGGACTTCAGGGATAAATTATACAGGTGAACTCGTGACCGCGCGGACTAAAATTGAAGCCATTCATTCATTAATAATGTAGTACGTGCAAAAAATATTGCGTATGCGTTGATTTGGAATTTCCGTGAAAAGGCAACGACGCGCTCAGAGGGAAGTTACGACATTTCTGTGTGACATTATTTTTTTTTGTTATAGGTAATAGGTAAATAGAAATGGTATCAATTGAGACACTAAGTTATTAATAATTAAACACGATTCTGTTATAATTAAATAAAAACAGCCACTTTCAGAGTCGCAGCGGAATCCAGTCGCGCACATATTGCCTCATTATCGTAAAACTTGGTTGTTTCAGAGCTGAAGGGAGGGATCGGTGCGCGACGCTGGAGCGACCGTGCTGCAATTAATACTGGTGTGTGCGAGTGGCGCGCGTGTCGGCGTCGCGCGGCGGCGGGCGCCAATATTGCGACGATTCCCTTTATTATACGAATCAAGTTTGGAAGCGTTCAATTCACATTACATTTCATATAACTAACTGTATGTATGTACGATGTCGGATATAAGTATGTAAACTAAACTACAGTAGTTGCTAAATTAACGTTTACAACCCACTGATATCCACAAAAAAACTAAGCATTTTTAGCTATGTTAACAGGTTTTTGTTAAAAAAATACCTACTTAGAAATCCAATAAAGATTTTCATTAAAAACAAAGACAAAACTGAATTGTCGAATTACTAATTATAAATATTAATTTATTAAATAAAAAATAATAATGTAAAAGTCAACGCAATACGGAAACGCTGATGTAAAATTAGGAGACTCCTTTCAAAGTGTTATTTAAACTTGGTGAGTGACAGTTATTGAGAGTTGGCCCGTGTAACCTCACCCCCCCACTCCAGCCCCCACCCCGCCGCCGCCCCGGCCGATGAGGACGGGTTACTGACATATTTTTCTTAACTCACTTCGAGTAGGTAAAGTTAATTCGGACCAACCCTTTGCTGCTTAATGGAAGTTTCAGCGCCGCAGTTAATGAAATCATAACAGTACCCATTAGATACTGCATGTTATCACTATTATTATACCCTACTTACAGAATACAAAGCTTTATTTTATATCGTTTTTTATTCCTTGTATAATAAATATTTCTAGTGAATTTCACCGCAAGCTTCCAAGCTTTCAATTAATTATCAATATAAGTTTAACTTTGTGAGGATCACTTATTGTCGAAAGCTTCAACCGGACAAAACACATAATGGAGGTTATAACATAGTATATTATTCATATCGATAAATTCTGCATTATCTTTATCAAATACACAGTGAATCTTTTGATACTTCTCAGTAACAGTCAACTTTTACTTTTAAATGGTGTTGTAATTTTATTGATTAATTACTAGTAATTAGGGTTATTTAATTACCATAATTGCAAAGATTCCTAGAAAAAATAGCTTCTGCCTAGTTAAATTAAGAAATATTCTTTCCTCTTGGTAACAATTTATAATCCGTGTACCATACAGTAAGTACATGTACCATGCATGGTTGTTCACCGCCACCTTCGGCTAAATGTGTACAATAAGACAAGGTTCTGTTCAAGTATAAGTGATCTAGAGTTGCCCTTCATAACTGGACGGGGATTAATTAAAACTTGTACAGAGGGACGGGCGCCTTCCTCACAACTGATGGACTTGTATAATTTTTCTCTGTCTTCAAGGGTTACTATATAAAGTCCTATAATAACTCGGCAGGAAGTTGTATCTTACTTCCAGGAATTGGTACATAAGAGAACTAAATCTAGGTGGTTAGAGATCTGAACTTACTGGCGGAGGTGGCCTATGAGCCACACAGCGTTTGGTTCATAGTCTAATATAGGTAGTTATATTCTACTTGTTGTAGTTCAATGAACAATATTTGTAGACATGATGCTATTTTAAGTAGTTAATTAGAAACAGTTTATCAGCTGTAATAATATAATTTGAATTCGCTGACGACCTTCACGCGTAGGTTATATTATTTTCTTTATTAATAAAGAAAACACCTTTTTCGTGCGTCAATCAACTTAAATATAGTTTTTGATTATTTCAAATATGTAATAATACGTCAAAACAAAAAAAATATTTTCTGGAGCAAAATACGTTAACTATAATTGTTTACATAACAATAAGAATGTTAAACAATAACGCTATCGAGCAATACTGATATTCAACTATATTGAGATAAAGTATTATGAAGACTCACTTCACTTTAAAGCCGGGGTTACATTTACTATAATTTCGTGCCATTCTGCAACCAATTGTTTAAGATGTTAAGAGTAAGAGTGTTAATACAGAGCCATATTATGTTATACTTCTTCTGTCGTTATTGTATCAAAATGGTCTCGCGAATAGTATGTATAACATGGACTCTATCACTTTTCAAGTGTACATTTATCACAATATGATTGACCGTATAATAGGTACTAATACATGATGGAATATAAGTTCTAAATACATAATTAGATCAGTATACTGGCAATTTTGGTGGAAATTATTAATTAATATTTTTCATATTTTTATGACAAAAACAAACAAACAGATATACTCAAGATACCTAAATAGGTACAGGACAGAATTAATTAATTAAAAATAGTCATTATCAAAAGCGGGGGGACGCCTGCTGCCCGGGCATAGATCTCCACGCTGATTGGTCCTGCGCTGCCCGCATCCAGCGGCTTTCCGCAATATTTATAAGATCGTCGGACCACCTGGTGGAGGGCCACTGAGCGTCGTCCGGTACGCAGTCGCCATTCCAGAACTTTTCTGCCTCAGCGGCCATCGGCTCTTCTAGCTGTTTCTCGCCCATTGCCAGCTGAGCAATTGTACGACGACGGCTCTTTTAAGAATGGAATTTTTAAAAACATTCTTAATGAAAAATTCACTTTGTCCCTGGCACTCTGAGATGGTACTCGACCTATGACGACTCGACCTTTCGCAGTTCGGGCGACTGCTCTAACCACTGAGTGGACCTAATAGGACTAAGGTATCGTTCGAGCACTTATTACTTGTTTTTCGTTACAACAGAGCGTATTTTCACCAATGTTCAGGCAATCCACCCAAATAGCCACAAGAAATATTTTTACAAATATTGAAATTTTCGATAAAGAAAAAAAATTGTTCTAATTATCATATTTAATCATATTTGCATTCACAATGTTATACTAAAAATACCAGGGACAAAGTGGATTTTTTGAGCATTTTACATTAATAATATTTTTCAGTATAGCATTGTGAATGCAAATTCGATCAAATATAATAATTCCTTCCTTAATTTAAAATAATTTTATAATTTTCTTAAATCATTACAAACAGAAATCATACTTTGATTTCTGTTAAATTTCTTTTATAAGTATTCTAATAATAGAAATTACCAAATTAGTTACAAATTTAAACATTCAGTATATTTTATGTAGACACAGGTACCGTGACTTGTGAATTGATTTACCACACATTGTTATAACTGACAATCTTATACGGCCCAAAAGGAAGACGGCAATCTATATTACTTTTGATTTATTTTGGACGTGATCACGCGAGCATTGATTTCAGTGACAACCTCCGACTCGGCTACGCAACCCGGTTCTAAATTATTAGTCTACAATTCTATCGAACTCGTAATATTTATGTCACAATCAAATGAGAGATCGGTAGCAATTTTCACATATACTATGATATTTTGATTAAAAAGCAATATTTTTTTACTCGCGTTGCTATTTCTAATTGTTATGAACAATGAAATTGTAGGTTTGTCTATCGCCGACGGTGTAATCATCGATCAGCTGTTTAAATACGGCCTTCAACAATTCCACAATGTGTTAGGTTGAGTTGGACATTTGTGTGTATCATTGAACATTTTATTGCGAATATCTGCTAAAATAAATATATTCAAACAAGTTATAGTATAACAATATTTTATTAAGCTGTACTTACATACCGGTGAAACTAGTTAATCTGCTGTTTGTAGATAAAAACTTTACAATTCGTCTATCAGGAAAATTTAAAGGACATCAAATATCTTGAATCTAAAGTGAGTTGTTAATAGTATAATTACACATATATTCTGATTCAAGACCATCTATAATTTTAGATTACTTGAAAATATATAGAATGTTATATTATAAAATGAAATGAGAAAAAAAAAATAATATATTTTTTTATTTACTTTAAGGTCAAATTTAGTCACCCAAGGATAATAATAAAATAAATGAACCCAGCCCAAGCCTACGGTTACAATTTCGGAGCAGGCTCAGTCACCTGATTGGTCCGATTGCCATGTTGATGCCCATAAGAGCATCATAATAATTAATCTATAAAATTGATCCGATTCTAACAAAAGGTAGGTATTTCAAGAAAATTTGAAAAATATTATTTTATATTCCGTCATACAGCTGTTTAAATTTATATGATGTGTCATAAATAGACATTAAACTATTGAAAATACAGGTTTTCAATATTCCCCCAGCTGTGTAATTCAGGTGTACAAAATGATATACGATTATTAATAGTATATGTCGACTAAAATTTAACTAATTTTATTCTTAGTTATTTTAGAAGAATAACATCATTAATATAACCATTCTGCTGGTGGTACAAATTTGAAACTTAATGAAATTCTTTTAAGTTAATTCACTTCTTCGCATTCACGATTTTTTTAAATAATATTAGTTTCAAAGGGTTTTTGTATTGTTATTATTTAAAATGAAAAATAGTCTTTGTTTTAATTGAAATAAAAAACAAAAGAAGAGAAATAAAATTTATCAAATTAAGTGAAGAAAAAAAAAAGACAGAAAAATTGTGCTGGTTGTGCGTAAGTGTTGTTTGTCGACTGCAACTATTACTTTAACACTTTGGAGTGTTTCATAAAACAACATGTTCTTGGGCGGTAACCGAAATTCACATTTTACTCGTAATAACGCTGAAAGCATTCGTTATAATGCAGAGCCTCAGCTCTCAGATTCCGCTATGAAGTGATAACAGTATCGTAAAATTCTATTGGGCAATTTGTATAATGCCCGAGAAGCCCGGCCACTGTTTGTTTGTATCCAAACGACTGTCTAATGCACGCCGGCGACCGCTCCAGACAGCTCCAGACCGCGGCTCGCTCGCTTACTTAATACCTAGCTGAGAACATTTGCGATTAAGATTTTTGTTTCATAATTTATTACCACGTGAAGCGTTGGTTTGTAGATGGGGATGAGAAGCACACCCCAGGCTTCAGTTAAAAAGGAAAAAACAAAATAACGTTTTAACAATCTTTATTTTATTTTTCAGGGGGTAGATTCACTCGTATGGTTCTTGTATCTTCAAATAGGGGATTCAATGTCGAGTTCGCGGCGTCAGGGGGTCACGGGTCGGGCAGCTGCTGGCGAGGGTAGACCCGACGTCAGCTCCGGTCACCAGCAATGGTGAATCACGAAGACTCGACGCGTAGGATGCAGAGTAGCGTATGGAGAAGGCTTCGGTGGAAGATATGTAGCAAACATTTTAAAATATTTGAAAATCACTTAAAAAATGAAGTATTGTTGGGGGGAGAGGTCGTTTATATACTATTTCACCATTATGAGCCGCGCCGCGCTCCCATGTCTGCCTACCTCCGTACTATAATTGTTACCAATGTACCTACAATGATTTTTTATTGATTATTTTTTTTTAATTAATTTATATTAAAACGTAAAAAGGAATGAAATCTTGTAAAAGACAAACAGTTTATTTAGAAAACTGTTACATATGAAACAGTGGAATAATTTAAAATAGTTTATATTTAGATTTCTTTTTGTTTATTCAACATACATTTTCAAACCTGTCGAGGTCATCCTGATAACAAAATCAACATCAAATTATTGACATAGTTGTAAATATACAATTTATTGGTCATCGTAAAAGGAATCCGCGTCTATAAAATATATAATTATAACAAAAAAATCTACCAAAGTATAAATTGAAACCCCGCGTTGTTGATGTAGGACAGACGCACACGTGAGACTTGTTTGTATTATTACAAATTTGTTTATTTTTTAAATTTGTTTATTTTTTACTGTACTTTTCAATGTAATTGTTTTGCAATTACATTTTTATTTGTAGGTATTGTTTTGTTTGTGACTTTTGTATTTGAATTGAAATTTCATTGATTATTTCCTAAAAATATATAAGTATATAAAAATAAATGCTAAAACATTAGGTCCTTTCTCAGCCGACCTCTACGTCATGATAACTAGTGTAGTGTATAGTGTAGTAACAGTTCGATACGTCCAGAAGTTTCAGCTGGACGTTGTCAGATGGATCAGTCATTATATATATTACCTACTTAGTTGTTATCACAACATAGTGATAGACATATTAATAGGTATATGGCACGCGGTCTGTTTAGTGCAGACGGCCTAAAATAAATGTAATGCGTGTGGCGCCGCTGGACCGGCCTTACGCCGATTTTCATACAAACGACCAATAAAAATGATCGCGAAGGTCATATATTATTAAAAACATCTAGTAGGAACTTCGGCGGCCATCTTTGGATTACTGTTAGTGTGTCATGTAAAACTCGTTCTTGCTGTGGTTTTTCTTGTATTATTTATGTTGGTGTGTCTAGGTTGGTTTCATGTGGGTGTCCCATCCTACATTAATGCTTGAAATTTATGGTTTAAGTATTATGTAACGTGCTGGCTCATCAAAATGTTAAAATAAATACATAATAAATGTCTCAAATCACACAATATATTGCGTTAGCTATTACACAATTTATTTCTGTGTATAAAATCTCTCTTTAATATTTATATTTGGGCCGTTTGATTATATTCTATTTCTTATTATTTAAAATATGAGACCGATCAGGAAAAGACATATTAAAGGGGGATAAGAATTCGGTCTTTTTCAAAGCAAACCGCCAAGTTAATTAGGCTATGTTTATTTTTTCAAAATAATATTAAATAATAGTACTGGGATGAAATCATGGCCTATAAGTCATTAGAAATATGTATGATTTAAGAATTTTATGTGAGCTTTTGTTTTGTTACCTTTTGTTTTTATCGTATCCAGATTCATAGAGAATAACCAAACCTTAATTATTTTTCAGATCTGTTAGCTTGTTTAATACATTAGTTTTAAAGTGCCGCCCCACTAATAATCTTAAGTTAGTTGAACTAATAGAAGAGTTAGTTAGTATGGAGCCCATTAGCAATTTATACGGGAGGTTGTAACCGTCTGTTGACAAGTACCCAAGCCGTCGCCGAACGCGCCGGGTTCACGTAACGACTCGTACACGAACAACACTAACTTTTGTTTCGGAATTATTAACGAAACGCGCCCGGTGAAGACTTAAGGGGCGCCTCCACCGTGCCGACGTGCGACAAATCTAACCGAGTTATTTGTACTTTGGTTCCTAGATTTTACTTTGGTGTGCATAATAATAATGCATATTCTGTACCTCAAAAAGAGATTATTCGTTCGGTCTGTCAGTTTGTCCATAAATCAATTTCTTACAGCTGATTTGAAACAAAACTATTGGTCAGGATTTAAATTTCAAATTATATAAAACATATAATTTGAAATATGCAGTTTTGAAAAATAGGCGAAAATTACCATATCTTCAGTTTCGAAACTACGTGGCCTAAAATATTGGAAAAATACAGAAATAGTTTTTTATCTAACAACACAGGACAATCCTTTAGAAGTCTATGTTTTTTTTAGATTTAACATTTGTGAGGAATCCTAGGTGCGCGACTTGGTTGTTTTTTTTTTTTAATTCCCTATTATTGTTATTATTATTTTAAGTTTCACATACATATATTTTTCTAGTTTGGTCGCACTAATGGACCTGTTTTCAAAGTGAAATCTGACGTGTTATTAGTATTCAGTGTGTACAGGGCCTCGATGTGTACACAGTATACACTGCTATACATAAAGATGCGTCAGTCTGTATGCTGGCGACGGATAATCGGCCCATATGTGTTTTAGCCACAATAGTGTTAGTGTGTCCTAAGTGGACGCGTCGCGCAAATTATATGACTGCTATACAATTGTGTACTTTGTTATAATTTTAAAAGGCACGTCAAGAGTATTTAAGGTCTGAGTACGTTCACTGTGTACGTGTACTGCGCTTCCCAAATATTAAACGATTTATACGATGACGTTTCATACACAAAAGTACTTTAAGATTCATTAAAAGAACTCAATTTTGTTGCGCTACATGCAGTTACTGCAGAGAAAATATATTATAATCGACACATTTTCTACTAAATTTGAGAAATTCTTCATTGAAATTTCTTACATACTTCCTAATTCATTTACACATTACCGAGTGTGCGATATTTAAGGGTTAAACATTATAGTAAGGATTATTTTTAGAAATCTATGGTCCAAAGTATAAAGCAACAATATGACAAAAGATAAACCAAGGATAGTATATAGAAGAGGAAGTTTGGAAGTGACACTCAGACCCACAGACACATGGAAACAGATTGTGAATCGATCTCACCACCCTGAAGACGGCGTGCGAGTCATTCCGTACTTATAAAATGAGATAATTCATAAAACCTTGTAAAACCTTCTCTATGGTTTGTTTACAATTTGTTTCTGTTCCATTCAGCGCGTATGTACCTACCTATAACCGCGCTGATAGAGTACCTAAACTGTTTTATATTCAGCGCGCGCACCGCTGACAGCTGATGCGCTCGCGCAGGTCCTTATACAGTCGCAAACAATACCGAATTGATATGCGAAGCACAGTACTTGTACGCTGTTGCTAAGTCTCAATGCGGCATAATACGTACTTAAACAAAAACAAATGTACAATGTGTTGTTTGATATATTATTATATAGCGTTGTACAGCTGAATGATGAAATTACAATAGGAATAGAAACTAAACAATAACTCATTACCTATTCAGTGTGCTCCACTCGATATTAATAAGCAAGTAGAGGGCGAGTTTTACTAAAATAACATCACTCGAGTTCATTATTAAAGAAATTATATTAATTTGATTGAAATTTAAGTAAGTAATTGACCAAATTCAGATGGTGCGCAATTTATTTTCTCTTTGTTTCTCGTGGAATCTCATGATTCTATGTAACTTAAAGATTATTATTATATTTATCTGCATTACCACACCATCAGCCCTGTTACGTCCCCACTGCAGGGGCTCAATCCTTTATGGATGGTTAATTAGGATGGGTGGGCCATTCATGACCCTACACCCTGGCCCAATGTGGATTGTAGGGTGTTAACAACTGCAAATTCAGCCGGGACCAATGGCTTAACGTGCCTTTCGAAACACGCAGTAGCTCGAGATAATAAGTTTTTGGTCACTCATCCCGTGGCCGAGCCTTACGAAAGCAGTAATAACTTATCCACCACGCAACCGGCTACACTACATTATCAAATACAATGCTTATACAAACGTATTTTACAATTTCAAATTTTTGACAGACATAATTACAGTATTTGATTGAGTTATCACTTGATATCTTCAAGTGTTCCTTACAAAAGAATTTATAGGTATATGTATACAGAGAGACAGGTGATGTAGTCAGATCATAAGAATTCCTTTTTCCTTCACAACTGTGATTTAAATGTATTTAACTGTCTTGTTAATGTCAAAAACAACTCAATTATAGTGCATCATCCTCATCAGAAGGTGCTTTGTTAACAGCCTAGACTGCATTTAATTTTATGTATTATTTGATGTACTCAAAATAATATCTAGTGTTCTACTTGATAACTTTTTAGGAAAGTGTAAGTATACGTCTCTGTTGAAAATTAATTATGATTCTATCGGATATGAACGATGTCTGTATAATATTCGAACATGTGTTATTTTATAAACAATAAATACTTATTGCTACGAAATAACATATAATATTGTACATACAACGTTTACACTTGTTTATCAAATTAATTGAAAAGCTTTTAATGAAATGAAGTAAACATCGATTTTTGTCGCATTGAAATTGAACAGTTATACCTACACTTTAGCACTCCTACAAGAAAGAGTTAAAGCGTTTTTCACGTATTATTTCGCAAATGTCAAACTTTATCAATAGAACACGTGATCGAAACATTCGTAAAACTATTCTTAATGACTTTTTCGGTGCCATAAATATTGATTGCATGTTCTTATTTAACCGATTTCATGAGCTGAGTCGGTTGTTTGGTCTGTCTGTCGGTCCGTAATATTGACAATTGTATTGGTACATGATTTCGCACAGTTTCGACAAACAGCGAGTTAATAATAACTCGCCACAGTTCAGTGCTTCTATGCAGTATGCTAAGTTTGGTACAAATATGTAAAAAAATAAAAATAAATTATGTCCTATTTTCATTATAGACATCTAATATTCATACATTTCTTTCAATATACATGTTTATATTTTATGTATTTATATATAAGTATAGAGGGCATATTCGATTATTTTTTCTTAACGATTATCTAATTAGTGATTCTGACTATATTGATTTTTTTTGTTTGTTTTATGACGGAAAATGTAGGTGTTCAATCTCTTATTTTTTTATTAAATAATGTCAAACTACGTTTATAACACCTTTTAAATAGAAACTAAGTCAAAAATGTTTTTTTTAACAGAGGAAATCAGTTGATAAAATTTATAGACTGTGGTTCGACCGCGACGTGAACCGGTCGTAGCAAAAATAACAAGATGCGGTTATTACATATGCTAACTGCCTTGTTTGTGCTCCCCTGCCCCTGCCGGGGTGACGGACGCCTGTATTGTATGTATAGTATACGCATATGTTACATTACCATTTAGCACATTCCTTATATGTAACTAATAGATAGGTATGATGCGTCATATATATTTATATCGGTTACATCAATTTGGTAACATAGAGTAACTATTGGTGCACAACAACGCTGCTTAATCTTTTACTTTTTATTAATAGAAATGGTCCAAACAAGTTCACTGTATATGTTTAAAGTTCAACTCTGTAAGATATTAGGTCTTATCTGACAATAATAATACAACATATAATTACTATACATATATTGTACATACAGACTACTCATGGATTAATGGATTAATATTATATTAAAATTTATACAATTGGATTTCTGAATGTGGTCAAGGTCGGATTATGTATGGTGATTATTTATGTAAAAATATGTGATTGTTTCATTAATTTAATCTTGTTTTAAGACAGTTATATCGAGAAATAAAAAGCTAAATAAGTCTCTGAATTGATACGCGCTGGTCTTATTGAGTAATCATGTTTGAGCCTAAATCCAGTTTGAAGATGCAACTTTCGCGACGACATCCGCGACTTTCCAACCACCACACCGGTCGTGTTTGTTTTTGGTTTTATACTTGTATAGTACGGTCCGGACGCCTCTCATACCGAGTTTATTCTATACAATTTGGTTTAATCCAACCAATAATAAATATTATTTACATTAGATAACTTAAATGTCTCGGTTCCCAAAAGAGAAAATATTGGTTACTTGTTTACGTTTCTTAATCGTAATTATGTATTTGATGTATCACTTGAATGAAGCGTAGAATAGTTCAGAATACTAACTACCTGGAATTATTGTCAAACAATTTAGAAAACAAAAGATCTACATATTTTAAGTTTGTATATTAATTTTACCCCCAGGAAAGAAAGGTTTGAGAAAACTATTAATAGTTCGTATAACTAATTTTAATGTTTATTTTATATTTCACTGTTAAATTATTAATATTATGCTCGTCATATGTTACAGTTCGGTGTGAGAGTACGACATTACTAGCTCGATTCAAGCTAACATGTTCTTTGGGGAGAAATGTGCAGCTTGTATACTAGTACCTAACACATGTATAAAACACTTTGAAAATGAAGATTATTAAATAAAAAAAATGTTACAAAGTCTTTATGGAGAAAAAAGACGTTGATAGTCAGATAAATAAATACCAAATAATAATGTCTACAATTGCCACACTTCACGGACACCTTTCTAAGCACAGACTTATTTTTACCCTATCACGATTCTTAATAAAGCAGCTTGTCGTAATCATGTTCAGATTATATTATTGTTTGTACCGCGTTCGATAGGTATTATTGTTTGACACAAAGGCTGATAGATTGTACCATTAATATTGCTTCTAGAACATTAATGTTCTCGGTTAATGAAGTTTAATGTATATTTGTGACTGTAATGAAGTAAATGCATGGTTTCATCGACGAATGAGTAGTGTACTTTCACGTTAGCCGAGCAATGGGCGGTGTCAAGGTGATCCTGGGTGTTTATGAATCGTACCTCACGACCGACACTATTGTCAAGGTACTAAGCCATGAGTTAGTAGTACGCTTCGATTATATTTACATCATAGTAAATGTATAAACGTTTCGATCGATGGAGTGCTTGCGAGCTCTCCTGCTAGATGTAAATGCAGTTATAATTATCTATTCTTAAGTATTATTTGTATCGTCTTTTTCAATTTCAATACATAATGAGAAATGTTGGATGTTAAAGATTGGCATCGATTCCTGCCACTTTCGACTTGATATTTATTTGTAAAAAAAAAAAGTCTTTATCTAATACTATATTGTGAATGTTTTTTGACAGCTAACTACTTGTCTGATTTAGTAGAAACTTGAAATTTTAACTAATTAATCACCAAAAATGAGCACAACTCTATATCGATATACGTTTAATCGATTTAGGTAACTATGGACGTTCTTAATAATATTTTCCTGTAATTAATGGCTCTGATAATGGGCACAAATTAAGATTATACTATACAGGTACAACAAAAAACAATCCTCATTATTTTTTATATCTATAAAGTATCAAAATAATATTAAAATATTAGAGGCTTATTCTTTATTAGATTATTTTAAACATACGATAATTGAATTCTCTGTTTTTCTAAAACAAACTTCTTTTTTTTTCAGTAAAATATCTGTATCTTATTTTTATGTTCTTCGACAAATACACTCATTAAGAGAAGAGAACAATGAAAACTGATCAGTTGTTGTATTTCTTCGGAGAACGCCTCCAGGTCTAACAGATATCAACGAATAAGTTTGTACACAATTACTTTTAATTAGAGGCATCACACAAATACCTTTTGGAGCCTACGCACTAATTAAAAAGCTATCGTCATCAATTCTATTTGTTTAGAGTGTTCAGGTGTATGTAGTTATGTATATATTTGAGTAGTGTATGTGTCGAATGCGCTCAGCTGTTGGCTGTTGTTTGTTTGAGGCCTCAGTGTGGGGCAATGACCTGGCATAGATTAGAAATGCAGATACTACACAAGTTTACTATATTGTCGAGTGCCATGACTGTCGATCAGTTATGTTTTTGTAAATTTTAACGTCATGCTGTGATATTGTCAAGAAAAAAGAAAAAGAGATGCTACAAGTCAGGCTCTTCTCTGAGTTTTGTGGTTTTAATCTATTATTGATGTAATTCATTTAGAAATTGATTCTATTATTCTGCTGGGTTTTACTTAAGTATCTCGGAATCAAAGATTATTTAGTTACTGTTGTTATAAAATCGCTTTCTCATGAACGTTTAAGATAATAGATAGAAATGCAATTAGACATTGAGATAAGTTACTATTTGGTAAGTAGGTGTTATACATTGTGGAGATGGCATTTGTAGGTATATAATGAATAATAATTACTTCTGCTGGTTTACATAATCTATGCGGCTTAGCAACAGAGCAATAGTACAGTAGCGGTGCGGTGGGTTGCGTTACACGTTCGATTCCAGGCAGGCCCGCATTAAAACAAACAGCTTATTGTTCTCAGTTCACAGCACATCGACGATTCGTGCAGGCCTATACGGACCCAGTCCCATGTATGTTATTACAGTCAGTGTTTATTCAGGACGCTATTGCGCTTTGAACTCGGAATATCTTTTATATGGTGCCTTTATAAATAAAACGCAGCCGACGTAAAACAAAGAGACTTTAATTATTATTATGTTAAAGTTCATAAATTATGTTTAATAACTTAGCTTTCTTTGTAGCTCAAACATAATGTTTGCTAATTTCAAAATATAATTAAATTAGATGCGACACCCGTAGTTGTCAATGATTTTGTACTGGAAATTTTCACTCTAAATAATTAAAAAAGCTTTCGTTATGACCAGCTGTCCTGTATTTTTTTTCTATTTGGTTTATTGTAACCCTCACCCTATTGTGTTGATGACGAAAAGAAAATCACAGAATGCGTCAGTTGTCAACTTTCCCGCTCTGATAGTAAAATCCTACCAAAGGACAGACAAATTTCAGGAACTGGTGTGGGCGAACGGCGGACCCCAGCCGATGCCAAATTTGGCGTCGTTAAAATGTGTCTAAGGCAGCGATGTTTGTACTGATGTACTGTAGCGTTATATATATTGTTTCATATTGTTGTCACACCTCTGGTGCCCTGTCAGTTCCCAAAGGATAGTGAATGGCGAAAGTAACCAGTTACTTTTCATTTCTGATTTCGTTATTTTTTCGCACGTTTCTAATTAGACTAACGCACTAATTAGAAAAAAAAACTCTTTAAATGACTGATAAACAAAGTAATTAGATTGATGCGTTAAAGCTTTGTTGCTTAAGCTTTATAGTAAGCTGTAGGCGTGTAATTTACCGTATTCGATGATGACCTTCGGTTTCATACGTTTGCTCGTCTTAGTTATGAACTTATGGTCGGTTTGACCACGGCTCATGTTATAATTTTCAAATGGGTTAGGGATCGGATAATATTCAGTAATTATAGTAGTCTACAGGTACGTCTTTATTAATAATATTAACTTCCACAATTCTTCGGGAATATTTTGATCGCATTCAGTCCCTCCCTGACAGTTTTGAACAAAGTTTGGAGGGAATTTGTTTAGATTGTTAAAACTGTCGAATAGTATCGAGAAATTTAAATTAGCAAGAAACATTAAATGCATATAATATTGCCTCCGATATTTTTTTATATAAATTCAAATAAAATTTCTTTTCAATATCTTATATATATCCTTACCCTTGACTCTGTGACTTCTATGATATGTAAATATCAATGTTTTTGTTTTTAACCAATAACAATTATTTGGCGACAATATTGTGATGATGCAACGTTACCGAAAATTGCTTTAACAAACATAAACGATAATATTTCACTGGTTGACGTAAGAAACGAGGAAACTTCCTCACGTAGACACAAAGGCACTTTCATAAAACTTTGATATTTCCTTATTATTTCAAAGAGAATAAAAGTATACCAAAGGTTCATACATAATATCACCCTTCATTACGACGGCGCGTTTTTTTCTGTAACACAGTTCTTTCTCCGTTATGGCATCATTAAAAGGATAGGACACGGTATAATAACGATGCTATAGCCAATAACGGCTATAAAATAACGGTAGAACACCCTTTTATGGCAGAGCAATAGCAGAGCAAAGATTACGGCTTACCAACTAAGTACGAACGATCACAGATAATGGGTTTAGGTTTTATTTTCTTTAAACTTGCCGATGGTTTCGTACGGACATTTGGTACGTTGATTAATTTCTCATGAAGAAAAATACGCGAAAAATGGGTGAAGGAGATGGACTTTATACCATCAGAGACAAGCCTGTCTTAAGCACCACAGGCGCCCGGGTGCAAGCAGTGCCCTGACGCCCTCCTCCCCGCCCGCCCTGCACCATGGGTAAAGACGGGCCTGATCAGGAGGTTTATTAATAATGGAAAAGAGGCAAAATGATACTGAAGTTGTATTATTTTGATAAAATTTTCCTATTATGTATCTGAAATACACTAAATCTGCTTGTCAAAATATATAAATTACAAAAGCTTATTTTTAAACTTTTCATGAAACTTGACATAGTTTTGTTTTATTATTATGAAATAATTAAAAAAATTGCCAGTGACATCACAAATTAAATATGAAACATGCGCCACCGTCTGATACTACTGAATTCAGTTCGACCTTTAAGATAAGAGAGTAATTATATAAATGTTATTGTTTTATTACAGTGTAATAAAACAGTTTTTTTATGAAGTGGTCTCCTTATTATCTATATTGTTCGTTTCTATTAAAATAAACTTATAGGTAGTAATTAGCAGTGTGTGAGGTGAGAGGTGAGCGTGCGATGGCGCTGGTCATTTATCGAAGCCGCCGCCGACCTCTGAACAGCGATGCAAAGAAACTTCAATTTACTTGTTATGTATTACATTAAAAGACGATAAGAAATTTACGTCGATGCTGCGTCGATTAAAAAAGAATATGCAGATTATTTTATGATCGTTCCAATAAGGTAGTAAAGATTTCCGATAGCAGAGTCCTAAAAACAATTCAATATCCAACGTTTCAATTGGTTAATTTATTATTTTAACGATTAAGTTTTCTTTGGTACTCAGAATTACTAAATAAATTGGCCTTTAAAAAGCGTTTTTTTAATTTAGGAAAAGAGATCACATGATTAAACAAGTAAACACATACTCTACAATTTCTAATAGTTTTATTGTTTTTAAAGTTATAATCGGACGTCACCGATACTGACGCGTTCATCTTTCCCTACGCAATAATTATATGCTTATTAACGGGAGCGTCATCCAATCACCGCTGAAATCTTCATTTTGCACGTAAAACTGCCGACAGGTCACTTTATTGCCCACAAATGTCACCTGATTGATAATATACAGCCGACAAAGTTAACTTTACAGTGAGTTCTTTAAACGAAAACAAAGAACATTTCCCTAATCGGTAGATATAAAGTTCGGATTTCTTTGCACTGCGTGGCGAGTGAATATTGCAAAGTAGCTCACCGGAACCTCTAGGAAAATGGGACTAGTTCAGACAAACGAGGAATAAAAATGGTATAAAAGAAGAACAATAAAAAGGCGGAAGTTAGGGGCACGCATCACTCGAGGGTTAATCAGGGTATGGGGCATGCCCATGCCTACTCGTGAAACTGCGTTACAGCTATCGCCGCGATTTTGTTATCGTGATTTTGTGGAATACAGCTCACATAGGATAGAAGTTGTGGATGACTGCTATATATAAATATAATCAGCTACAGAATTGACTGCCCGAGAGAATGCAGAAAACTTATTTTATGTAATTGAATTTCTAAAACTGTAGTCTCTTTTAATAATTACTTTAGGTATAAATGATTATGCCGTATGCACCCAATATTTCTTTGGTATACCTAACTAGAAGACTTGAAACCTGCTCCCCTGTGTTTAAACAGATACGTCAACTCAGTCCCGCTGTATATGCAAATCTTAACACCGACCAATCTGCATCGATTGTATACTGCTTATGTTCTCACCTCCCGCATTTCTCTATGTATGGGAAAGGCCTCGGACCCAGCAGTGCGGCTGCAATGAAAAGCTTCATGACATTTCTAAAAGAACTTTTTCTATAATGTCTATAAATAATATATGTCTTAATTTGTGAAATTATTTTGATATATAATTGCTCGGAGTTGCACTTTGTTTGATGGCAACAGTAGCCATAATAAGGTATTACAGTCTCAATACATTGTATGTCATCGGTACCGAAACATACCGTCACGTCCTCATAACATCGGTAGCACATTACACAACGCTCTCACCGCCGCCGCCGCCTCTGCTGCCATGGTGGGTGATGTTTTCTTATCCCTTGTATCATTTGCGTCTACATTATCAGACAAGGGTAAACACATAAACTATCGAAAACTTCATACATTGGACTTAATCACTAATGAAATTATGCAAACGTTCCATTCGGCTATATCTAAAGCTGGCGTCTCTATGCGCAGACATTTTGTTTTCAGGCACATTTATGATCGAATACGAGGTGATTACTTATATCTAGTCGCCCAACACGCCCATGTTCATAATCAAACCATGCAATATAATTTAATCAGCCCGTTCTGCCGTTTGACTTCGTGCCAGATCATTGCAATAATGTATTTGAAATATTTAACCGAACACTCTGGATGTGTGTTAACGGCCCGTCAGAAATGGTTCCGCATTAAATATTTACGAGTGTAACGGTTTTGTTTTTCTTCTTATTTATGTTTTTAATAGCGATGACGACTGTTAATACTTTAATAGAATAGTTCTCTTTAAATGTAAATGGTTCGAAGATGTAAGTAATAATGTACTTTTCGTTATAGAGTATTTTAGTGAAGCATATATTTCCTATGTGTTGCATTTAATTATACAAAAAATGTGTTAAATTCATTATGTTCAACATTATAGCAATTAATTATGTAAGGTTGTAATGTTTCATTAGTTAAGTTATATAAGTATTAGTAGTTTCATATTCTTAATGGAAAATGCCTAAAAATGATGACAAATGATTGAACATTGAAACTTCTACTGTTACGGTTTGGTTGTGTATAAAAGTGTATTTATTTATATCTCTAATAAGTTGTGTTTTTTTTTTAAAACATGTCTTATTCTAATGTCATTTATGTAACGTACCATGAAGGCACCCGTGTAACGAACGTAGCCCATCGAGGCTTGGATGTTGTCACTCTTTATAGTTCGCATGCTATCGATGCTGGCGACACGGGACGTTACGTTACACCCGTTATTTTATAAACAGCCATGTGATTATGGAAATAGTTTTCGAATTTATGTTCGCATAAAGTTTACGTTCTTTAATGTTAATATTCCGTCTATAATAGTGTACGGTTACGGTGTAGTTTATTGTTTAATTAATCAACATTTACATTTGAAATAGTCATAATTGCGCGCCCAGTGCTAAATAAAGACAGGTTTACGCGTGAGATCGTTTGGTGCGTGGGTGATAATGTGTTGTGTTGTAAATCAATTTCGTTAATTGTATATTAATATATTTATTGATAGATAAATGAAGTTTGTTTAGATTTATTAAGATGAATACAAAACCATACAATTCCTTAAAAATCTTGAATGTACACACAACACTCACAGGAAAATTATGAGCATCGCCAGTTTAGTCTTCTTTTCTGTCCGTCTGTCTTTTTAGATTATATATTTTATCAGGTTTTGTGTTACCACTCAGTTCTAACACATATTTGAGCTTTCAATTCAGCTACGAGCATTATGATAAAAATTCTATCACATAATGCCTATGACGTGACCAAATTGTAGGATTGATAATTTGACTATGTGTTCGAGCAAACTCCATGGTTTTTGGTTAATTTTTCGAAAGTTTTTCATATTCCATGTGAATATTAATGATTTGCGCTCAATGAAGAAGTATTTATTTTCGCCATAATACGTTACGAAGTCAGTAGAGTCGCAGCACCCGCCTGTACGGATTAATTGATGTAACTGTTTAATAATATGATTATTTGAACATATCTAAGTCAAATTTTCATCTATTCATGCTTTTAGTTGTTTATATCGTTAAACGCCGAGTACATTTATCTATTTGTACTAAGTAATAGTAGTATACAGTATTTTAAAGATTCCAGGGTCATTAATATACAGAGTTAATCGGGCGTTTCCAATCCCGTGATATTTATGAAATATTTTATGGGAATCATATTTTAGGTTGTTTCTTTTAAAAAGTTATTGGCTTATTGCGAAACCAAAGGAGATCGGTCCGTCATTTGCTCAGCGTGGCAAACATTTGATCTATAATTAGGCGTTAGCTAAAACTACACTCAACATCGAAAGGAATGGAAAATGAAAATGCTCTTAAAACATAAGTCACTTTAAAAAAATTTGCTCTATTTTAAACTGTCGGTATACATTATGTCGGTTTTGAAAGCTTTCGGTAGCCCCGATAAAATATGTAGATAACCTAATTCCACGGGTAACCGTTCCACAGCAATGAAACGATTAAAATAAGAAAAAAATCTTATGATGATTATTACGAGTTGTTACAAAACAGATGCCTGCGAGTGCAGATAGAAAAACTACGCAAGGTTGTCTATTAACGGCCGGTGGGTTCGATTCCGGTCGTCCTTGTTATGATAGTCATGTTTATAGGTTTACACTGCGTGAAGTTAAATATGATACGTTTTCTAGGACATCGGGGTTATTTCACTTGTGTATCATCTGTATACTAGTGTTTTGATAATTCAAAAAGCAAGCGAGTATTATAGGTGTTACATTTCTAAATTCCATTACGTTTACTATAAAACTATGCTTTTTGGGCAATCATTTAGCACCTGCTAGTTACCCGTTTAACGCTGTGGAGCAAATGCGCGTGCACAGACCACCATCAACAATCATAGCACACGCTGTAGTGTTGTGCACGCTTATGGACAGCACTACAGCGTGTGCTATTGATTTGATTGTGTATGTGCATTAATTTGGGCGTGCTGTACACGTACACACCAATCTAACTGAGCGTGCAATACCTATGCTAAATTTCATAATTTTATGGTGGGAATTAATGAATTGTTCTAGTAAAATTGATCTCTGTTGCTTATTCTATATTTCGGACAATACTATATATATATTGAAAATTTTAATATATATAATAGGAGTACTTTACAGCAGTTAGCGTATGATTTAGATTTTTATTTATAAATTTGAAATACTTACATAATAATAATTTATGATTTTATTTATTGTAATCTCTGTTACAATTTTTCAATGCCGATCAAAAGTACCTCAATGCTTAATCTCAGTGAGCTATTTATGAAGTGCCTCTGTTAGGATGGAATACGCGAGAGATTAGGCGCTCCATTTATTTATTTTTTCCTATTAATATTATAAATGTTAAAAGTTTCTTTGTTTGGATGTTTGTCGGTCAATCACGCCGAAACTACTGAACGGATTTTGATGAAATTTGGTATACAAGTAGGGTATTAGCTGAATTAGATAATAGGATACTTTTTATCCCACTTAACATATCCCTAGGATCCACGTGGGCGAAGCCGCTGGCGAAAGCTAGCACATATATAAAAGTGAAAGATCACTCAATCACTCACTCATCACGAAGTTAAGAAATTACAAATGCTAGGAGTTTCAAATTTTTGCATGCGGGTTCTTTTTAGGACGTAGGTGCTCACTAAGACAGGATTATATGAAATTCGACCCCTAAGGGGGTAAATAAGTATATGAAAGTTTTTATGGAATTTTCTCATTTCTGGACTTAAAACTAGATAGCGCGGGCGCAGCCACTGGCGGAAGGCTAGTATTAAATACAACGAAGTCTGCCATATGAGTGTACAACGAAGATTATGCAAAGTTCGAGCTTATGCGGAAGGAACTTCATAGTTTCATTAATATTATTTAGGTATTGGTATTTCTGAATGTATGTTCTTTTATCAATGAACCTCACAAAATGTAACACATAACCTATATACCTATCGATGCAAGGGCAAACTTGCCTTTTTGACGCCATTGGAGATATTTTTCTTCATTTCCTATATATAACTTTACATATATCAGCAAAACGATTGGCAAAAACGTATTGTAATATTTTGTGACATTAAACGAACACTCAAACGTTCTCGGTACAATGTAAATATTATGTTGTTATTTCGTGAGCATGTAAAATATTTTTACAGAGTTACCGTACTGCACATGGTGCGGTAGGCCTTAATGGGTGCACACTGGTAACGTGTACCGCAATGTATGCGGCGGTTTCAGTTATTGCAGCAAACCGCATGCGTTTAAACGCAGTGCGGCCTCAGCCTGACGTAATGCACACCACTAATGTAACTTTGGGTTGCCAGCCTCTCTATAGAAAACAAAAACAACTCAACATTCAGTCTTCTTCTGGGTCCTATGCGAGATGCTAACCAGATGTATTTTTCAGGTTACAGTTTAGCCTATTCATCAGATTTAATTAATATTTATTTATTATACCTAAAATAAATCTTAGAAATGTGTCTACCAATATATAAATATGTATATATGTAATACAATGCTTTTGCATATAGTTCCGTGTAAGAAATCAGACCGAACCATTTTATTTAGCCTTTATATAAATACGTACCGAGTATCCAGCAGTGGGTGGTGATGTCATCCGTGACTTGCACCACTCCGGCAATGATCGTACGGCGAGGTTATGTTTGTGAACGGTGTGATGATGACCTCGTAAAGGGCCCCGTTCGTTAGCATAGGGTCCATTGTTTGAGGACCCAAGGGCTTCCGTATCAACGTATGTATGTGTACTGTATGTGTACACGTAGCACGAACAAAAAAATAATAATGCAATGTTTGTATTTGATCTTTTCTTGTTTACATATCATAACTGTTAGGAAATGTTTACTGATTCAATATTGAATAGGTTATATTGAAGGTTTATGTAATCGGGATAAGTTCATACTTTGAACGTTTATACTCGTATAAGAGTATGTATTGTGGATTTTTTCTCGAATTCTTCATTATATATTAACTTTATGTGAACCCCTTTGAATTGTGAAAGTATGATATATTATGCGGAATTAATTATCATATAAGAACAACATATCACAGCGTCAGGAATATTACTTAAGTTAATAATAAATTTTAGTACCTACTCAAAATTCCTTTCATAAAATATAATATTTGTCGAGCTCAACTTCTAAACTAATTTAGCCTAAATCTGTTGATTCAAAAGATGCCTGTTTTTTATGTCAGTAGTTAATTTTGAACAAAGAAAAAAGTGGGGGAGTTTATCAAACATTTAGCCATAACCCCGGGAGTGCGGGGTTGAACTCCTGACGCTCAGCCGTCATAAAAATACATGCTTTTTCAAAATAATCTCCAGAGGCACTTATGCAAATTTGATACGCCTCTTAAATGGCATTAAAACGTCAACACTCAAGTGAGGTAATCGGACAACGGTCCAGTAAGAAAGCGGTGCCATGTGCTATTGTTTTCTAAGAACGACTAAGAAAGTCTACACCCGAAAGCTGGCAATAAATGCGTTTGGTAAATGCATCTGAAGTAGCTACCTATATTTGAACGTAAATAAAGATACGTATAACATAATTGTCTTTTGAGTTTTCTGTTAATATCTATAAATATTTTTTATTTTACTTTGTAAGGCAGTTTATGTAATTCTGTGTAACTCCTTAATTAATAATAAAAGAACAAAAACAAATATAGATATAAAGATAAAAGATCAGATATAAATTAATAAAAAATAAAACAATTAGCTTTTAAACTTTCCCAGTCTTATTTTACTATTGAATTATAGTTTTTAGTCAATGTCAAAATCAGAAGATCTAGTTAAAATTGTTGATCTTTTACAAAAATACGATGTCATTATTGTAGGTGTAGCTTAAATTTCCCATTGCTTGTTTCTAGTATCTAATTTCGATAGGGCAAAGTTTTAGGTTGACATATATGTAGCTTTATGTAGGCTACTAGTGTAATTATGGCATCGCTTTCAGAGGTGAGCTTGCTTTACCTGGCCGTGCCTCGCGTAGTCCCTAAGGGAAGCATTCTCCGTATCTTTAATTAGTGAAATATGCTAAGCAGGGCCACTTGCCCTCTTAGATTAAATCTGACGTGCAAACAAAACGCGGGGCTTCAGGGACTGGAGGCTTTTTGTACTGTTTTTAATGCTCCCGGAATGGAGGAAGTTGCTTATTATTTGCTTAACCTTTTTTCTGTTGTTTTTAATAGGTTTATGTAAGATGTTTTTGTTAAGAAATTGTGTGGTGGTACGAATCTTGTCCCTATTTTTGTTATTCGGGATAGACACAAACGAACTGTCCGTTTGTTTAAATTCTCAATGCACATATATTGTTATATATTGGGAATTGAGTATACGAGAATAAAAATAATTATTCTTTGGAAATGAGTTTTTGAATGGTGTCAAAATGTTGAATATATTTGTATTTAATTTGCGACTGCTCTAACCACCGAGTTACCCAGGGGCTAACTACAGAGCGTATTTTCATCAATGTTCACCACGGGTAGCATGACAAACTCGAGAAACGCTTTACTACACTCACTTGTCAGTTTGTCGGGTCAAGAGCGAGAAATCGTATGGGCGCACTCGAGAAAAGCGACATTTGAGTGTAGACAAAACGTTCTCGAGTTCGTCATGCTACGCGTGTTGGCGATCCACCCGATTAATTCTGATTTTCGCTCGTCGCCTCGCGGTGATCTGGATTTTTTCAATTTATTGAATGGACATCGCTGTGGCCATTCCGTTTGAGTGCCCGTCTGTCCGTGTGCGCGCCCACGTGCCGCGTAAATATTTCGCATTAGATACGAGTATATTAAAATTCTAGGACACCGACTCGTCGATGTTACGATTTATCGTAAGTCTACGTCGCAAGGAGTATGTATATCATACGCCTTGCCCAGTGCCGATGTTTATTGATGAATATTTTTTCTGTGAAATGTATTTAAGTAAATTATGTTATCCTGGTAGCCAAAGTCTATTCAGGTATAAAATAAGCGACGATATCCTAGATAAATTAAAGTAAAGTAAAAGAAATATCTTTTGATCCTTGATATTTCCTAGATATAAGTATTGACAATTTGGTATATATTTATTCATAAAAAAGCTTAATTTGTAGTATGGTTTAAAATAATATCATGTCGAGATATATGTCTAGGATTTAAATACAAAAATTATGTTATTTTTCGTTAGTACAACTACTACTACACCTTGCCGAATAGATTCTGTCCACATCTGCACATTATTTGATCTTTGCGCAGAGCATCAAGTAGGTCGTTGGTTTGTAATATCGCCCACGCTACAAGACGCGCGGCCCATTTGGAAGCGAACCTAGGAAGATATCCCTCCACATAATTAATGGATGCAGTTACAACAAGTTTGTTAACCGTTTTCATACGGCTTTTCATCATTTTCACTTTTATATATAAAACAGTTTTGGGTCAATAACCGCGTCCTGGATCTACAAGAAGTTTGCTAAGCGATATATCAAATGTAATTAAATATTATAATGTGATGATTATTAAATGCAATACCTATTATGTTTGTTTATAGTCCGACTCGCGCATAAAGTCCGCCCGTACCATTATTCATTAAAAAAGTAAAAAATAATGTTTGTTGTTTTCTATGGAGCCGTTCGAAATTTTTAAGATAAATACAATTGGTCGACTATTACACGTAAATTTGTTTAGCCAACTTAAGTGTGATAGTTTTCTTTTTAACTTCGTTATATATAAGTTCTACTGCCGTAATATTTGAATTTAGCTCTTTCAAGCTTAATAATTCACAAACGGTTTACTAAATCGAAAAACGGCCTTTCCACACCCCCAATGTTCTTGAAATACCCTATCCAACGATGCTCCACACCAAGGGGGAAGATGAATATCATGCCGATTTTCATCAAAATCATAATATTTTGTTTTCGAAATTTTACTTTACCTCTTTGTCGGCATAATTATCGTGTATGCCCATGCTAAATAACAACTTTCTGATACCAAAAGTTAATGAGTTAAACCGCGAACAGACGGACATGCATAAACTATAAGGGGTCCTTGTTTACACGGAACCCTAAAACGGCTGTAAAAATATATTTCAATGCATAGTATTATGCAAAAGAAAATTTGCTAAGGATATTTTTTATGTGTAATCACTTCCTTTAATTGGCCGATATCTATTTCAAATGATCACGATGAATGAAAAAAGGCTTTAGGAACTTAAAATGGTTTCAATATGTTGTATATAAAGGTTACATAAATAGATTAAGACCAGAGGTCTCAGCTGAAGAAAGCCTTTCTCAAATTATTTTATCTTCAAACTTCAGGATCATAAAAACTTTTCACGTCTTTTTAACAACTTTTTCTAAAGCTTATAAATATAATATCACATTTCGCGGATATATTCAACAACTCTGTTAATCCAACTTGCTCCGAAAAGGTAGGAACACACCTGCTGACTCGCTCGTAAAATTAATTAATCAAATCACACAGAAAAAGTTCGCCAGTTACCGAGGAAACTTTTGTAAACAGAAAGTTATAGACCGCGGCGGATGTCGACACTGGCAGACATGTTACGGGTGGTGGGTTGTCGATAAGTTTATCGATTTTCTTGTTTAGATGGATACATCTGTGACGGGTTCGGTGCTTTAGGTAAATGATGTATTTCATAGTATAAATAAAAATAAAAAACTAGGAAAAGACATTATTGAATGAACAAACAAAAAGAATATAAAAAACCAGTTCGTATTGATTATTAAAATTATAATTATAAAGTAGTTAGGTAAAATAGTTACGTACCCCTTCCTCAGGCTGTAGATACAAAGAGAATTTTAGTAATACGATACATTTTCTTTTACTGATTTATAATACGTGAAATAACAGAACTATTGATTTTAATTGTATTTTGATTAATTCTAACATGAAATGAAATGACACTTCACAAAGCCATGATAAAATCTTTTGTATAACAGTTAATCAGTATAACCAACCCTACTATCATAACTATGCGCCCTGTTTTCTGCTTCATTCCTTATTTTTACTGTTTTTCAATTATCGTTCAGCGCCACCTATTACACTATGCAAATTAGCTCCGAAATAACCGATTGCTATTCATTTGAAGCCACAGCAAGGTATATGAAGAAAATCAACAAAACTTTATATGATTTTATAAAGGAAATGATGTCAGAAAATACAGAAGATTGAAGATGAAAGTGGAAAATAATTTAGTATTTATTTCGTATTTTTTTTAATTTAATTTTTTATTTTGCGATCAGTATTATAAATTAATGTAAGTCCTGTGAACTAATAAAAGCATGTGATTGTTTTAATTATATGTGATGTACCTATTTTACTTAACCTAATATTTTCTCCTGTTTTTTTTATTGTCTAGTTGTCGTTTTCTTGGGATTGGAACATTGCAGTTAATAATGAGATAATACTGAATGTTTTATTACCGAATTGTACTTTACTTACAGCAGATTTCTTTAAAGTGCCTGTAATCACAAGCAACTAAGAATTTAAACAGTATAGCTTTTTAAAGCTGGAGATCGATGACGTAATTATTAGCGCGCTCTGTCTGCGATACGATTGTTAAGCAACCTTCACAAGGGCCGGTGATAGGAGTAAGTGACTTTGGATGGTCTGTTACCCGGTTGATCCCGGCTGCATCTGCAGGCGTTACACCTACCAATCCGCACTGGGCTCGCGTGGGTCATAGCCCTATTCGATTTGATTTAATTCCATCCATAGGCAGGCCTGGGCCACCGCAATAGTGACGTTAATAGGTTGGTGATGATGATGAGTTTCATAAATATTATAAACGTAAAAAAAAGTAATTGATAATCGATGTTTGTAAGTGGTTTTCACATCACTAGTAGTGGTCTGCGCTGTGATGGAT
Source organism: Diatraea saccharalis (assembly GCA_918026875.4). Lineage (NCBI taxonomy): Eukaryota > Metazoa > Arthropoda > Insecta > Lepidoptera > Crambidae > Diatraea > Diatraea saccharalis. Next base: position 235,488 of record OU893333.1, read on the forward strand.
TCATGTTAATGTTTAATTAGCCAGGAGTTGTCGGCGTATTATGCGCGGTGTCGCTATACTTGTGCTTCTATTGGGGCTTTGTTTAAAATTTTATATTTTTATAAGTTTTTATATCTTGATGAAAAATGCGAGATCGCAACCGAGAGATTTAAGCGCCCTTTTCACTTTACAGAATTAAAGAGATGTATGTACACTAAACGGTACACTAAGTACGCTCATTGTCAATATACTTACTACTGTCGTGACCCACTAGACACTAAGCCTATAGTTTTCAATAAGAAATTTATGTAAAAATTATTCATATCCAAAACATTGCCAATTTAATCTTGAGTACATATTTGATTATATAAATAAGTATGGTGTAGATATGGTTTTTTGCTTCACTAAATAACCGTGAATATTCTCTGAACCATTTTCTTAGATAGTAAAAATATGTGCCACTTTGAACATTTAATTTAGAGACGGCACGCTAATCTATCGTCGACTTTTACGATGTCCGTAAAATAACATCTGCCGTTTGATTTAAATATTCAAATAACCAGAGTTTTATTCTGGAACGTGAGCCGCGCGATGTTTTTATATTTTTCGTGATTTTAATTAAATATTATGATTATAAGTCCGTTTATTTTTATATCATTCTCATGGAGCATAACATTTCTATTTTAAAATAAATCAAACAATAAGTAGAACAAAGATATCAGTTCGTTCGAAATACTACCTACTAAAATGGCAAAACTACAAGGTATATGACTGAATAACAGTATTTCCACTTAGCGCAGTACTCGTACTAATTGATGAGTTAAGTTATTGACAGACTTGATATTTAACTACAATTTTATGGCTCATGAAGTGTCCGATGGTCAAGTTGCCGGCGTCTGCGCATTGTAAAACGAGCATTTTACGAGGTGCTTGTCGACCAATACAGAAATACTACGACGATTCCGTGTTTCGATCTGTTATAAACATCGGTATATCGACATCGACATAAAAACTAAATATATAAATATTTAATGCGCATCTCGTATGTTACTTAAAAATACAATCATGCATTTAAGTAGATAATCTTTTATAAAAATGTTATCAATTTCCAAAAAGTATTTAACACAACAAGGCTATACTATAAACAAGCCTATGCCGTTATTTATAGCATTGTCTATGTAGAAATATTATAAAAAGGATTTGATTGCTATGTTCTAATTATATGTTCAACCTATGTCCTACAGACTTTGAAAGTTGTATTTACTATTGTGATAATACATATTATTTTGGTAATGACATGATTTATGTAAATGTCATTTCATAACTTATGATAAAAAGCTGGTAAGTTTCTTTCGCTTGTTCTTCTTGTCAGCTAAAAGACGTCCTGAACAAGTGGTAGGGGGAAAAAGTTTTTGGACGATTGAAAAGTGCTTGTAATAGCCTACTTGAATAAAGATATTTTCATTTCATTTCATTTCATTGATTGTTTATTTGTTTGCATTAAATAGGTTCCGAAACTGGATTCATTTTTATTCTTTCACCTTCGTGAAGCTACATCATACGCGGGTCACATAGGTTAATTTGCGCGAGTGAAAGTCACGGGAATACAACTAGGTGTAAAGGTATAAAAAGAAATTTATAAAGTAGTATGATATGAATTGAATTAATTACATGAATATACAGCAACAGTAGCACATGATATAAGCATCGATATGTTATGTAAGTAATCGATGGCAGTTGTCCGTTCGTGTGCTCTGGTGACGTCCTCTGTGAAGGTTGCTGATGACAAGTGACACCCTCGATAGAGTTCCGAATGTGTTCATTTTAATTGCCACTTCAGATTCATCGCACACGTGGTGTTGCCATAATTATAAAAATATCGTATTAAACAATTTTATGTTATCTTTAGATTGTTTATCTAATTTAACTGATAATTTCTGTTACACTTTTGGACAATCTTTTTTACAAAATGCTTTGTAAGTTTTATGAGATTCCTTTACGTTCGTCGATTAACAAATTAGTTATTTGTTTATTATGTATAGTGGGTGATTGGAAAGCAGATCTTTTTATCACTTATCGCATCAATCAAATGGTGACAGTTTGCTATATGCCGCATACATACATAAATAAACTTTACATCTCATCTTACAATAACTCATTACTATTAATTTATTATGACTAGTGCGGGTTGATAAACAGCTTCTTACAGTTCAACTTGGAGTTTTCACTAAGGTATATAAAATTAATTGGCTTTATTTTTGATCTTTAGTAAATCAAAAGAGAAAGTGTCACTATGTTGTCAACTGCAATTGTCGAATTAGTCGAGTGTGTATCGAGCCCAGTGGCGTGTGATTGTCGGGCGGAGGGGCGGAGGAGGCGGAGGGGGCGGACGGTCGGCGCGTGCGACACTCGATGTCTGTCGTCGCGGGCAACAATAAAACGCGCCGAGTCTCTTCCTCGATTCTTGTAGAATTTAATTTACGAGAGAAAAACAAATTCTGACGTTCCTAGTGACGACACAGGACACGGCCATCAGACGGTGTTTTTAATGAAATTATGTATTAGAAGAAGAACAATTTGTTCTTTCTATAAAACTTATTTACACTATGAATTTTGATTCTTCGATTCGGTTGGAGGTCCATCGGATCATTTTCAAAAAATATTTTGAATTTGGTTTAAACAAACTGTTATCAATGAAAGTGATTACGTTATGCTGCATTGGAATCTGTCTGATGTGAGCAACAATTGTATAATGTGCGATAACGGAAAGTATATTTAATTTTAATCTCTTAGTACTGACCGTTTCAGATATTTAAGTATAGTAAGTATAGTATAATATTAGTAAGTATAGCTTTATTGCATTGCATTCCTTTATTCGCATAGACGGAATGGAATCAAAAAGTATCAATGGTCCATAACGCAGTATGCGGACCCATTGCGGATTGGTGAGTGATAACGACTGCTGATACAGCTGGGACCAACGGCTTAACTTGTATTTCGTAGCACCGAGGAGCTCAAGATAATAATGTTTAAGTCATCCATCCTATGAACGGCTCATACGAAAGCTGTTTTTCTAACTTTCCTCTCTGCTCTTGTATCTGAGCATTTTCATCTTACATTAGGTATACTTCTAATACGATATTAGTGATACTTACGCTGTTTCAACTCTTCTTCTTTATCTGTCTAGTTGTGTGCACATTCTATAATTTTTTATTATGTTTTTCCATCCAATGCTAAATAAAAAATCGCTGGCTAGTGATACTCGTAAAATATTAATGTATGTTCATGTGATTTTTTTTATGGGATAGGGGGCAGACGAGCAGACGGATCACCTGATGGTAAGTGATTTTTTTTTGCATCAAATTGGTTCCGAAGCCACAGGACTGATTTCAAAAATTCTATCACCTACGGGAAGCTCCATCATGCTAGGACAACAGCTAGTTGATTATATAGTGTGACAATTTATTTGCGGTACGCGTGTGGGGTACAGGCAGGGTGAAGGCAACACCGGTTAGCGATAATCTTAACTATTTTCTCGCTCTCTATACTGCAAAATTCGAGCGCATTTCTCTGTCAAAGGAAGTTTCAGATTTATAACATACCGCATGTGTATTATGATCAGTAGTTCTAAGCTATCTTCAACTTGATAGTTCATGAGCTTCGCGTCCTTCAAGTGTTTCCTATGACCGAGCGCTTTCTGTCTGTACTCCTCAGAGACTTTGTCATTAAAAGTCTTAAGATCGGTGCATGTCTGACGGAAGATACGTCACGTTTTATTTGTCGTTGTTCGTTCTTATTTGTTACTCATGACAGAAATCGTGAACTAATATATACTTCCGATAGGGGGTTGACTGAACTCCGTCAGTTTTGCACCGACCTTCAGACTCACGTAACGTGCATATGCCTCATGACCGGTGAATAAACCTAGTATCTTTAGTGAGGACTAAAATTTAGTAGTTTTGCAGTGAGAGAGGTATGATATTTTTTCAAGGTATTCTTACTTTTGAATTTATGTACCTTCCTGTCGAACGTAACTGCTAAGACGTGAACCTACATTTGTCAACGTCGTGGAAATGCTTCTGGCACTATACCTGTTACCTGGCAAGCAACAGGGGGAAGTAGGGCAGTGTCTCACTGGAGATGAGATTCAGGAATACGTGGCCGAGTCACTAGGACACTCAACTATTGGACTATTGGTACCCTTGAGGAGAGGCTTAATCCTATTAATATTATAAAGGCGAAAGTTTGTAAGTATGGATGTATGGATGTTTGTTACTCTTTCACGAAAAAACTACTGGACGGATTTGGATAAAACTTTACAGCAATATAGGTTATACATCAGAATAACACATAGGGTACTTTTTACTGGGAAAACTTCTCACTCCCACGGGATACCGACTTCCACGCGGACGAAGTCGCGGGCGTCCACTAGTCTCCTATATGCGTGATCATATACTATTATAAACTGAACCCTATTTAATATGATTGGTCACACATGATTGAGGTCAACATACATTGGATTATTCAAACTTTTGGGAACTTATTTTTTATCATCTTACAAATTATCATTTTGTAGGCAATATCAATACATAGATCGGTAGCGCAACGGACAAGCGCCACTGCACGCGATTGTTGATATTAAGCAATTTTCGAATGGTGCCCAAGAATTTATTAAATAAAGGCCTGAGCCACTGAAATCCTATTAATATTATAAATGTGAAACTTTCTTTGTTCGGATGTTTGTCGGTCAATCACGCCGAAACTACTGAACGGATTTTGGATGAAATTTGGTATACAGATAGCTTTTTATCCTACTAAACATTTCCCTAGAATCCACGCGGGCGAAGCCGCTGGCGAAAGCTAGTAGTATATAAAAGAACTGATGATAATAATCAATATATTCAATGGAGATGAAATCGCGTTTCTACATTGACCCGATCTATCACGCGTAACAAGACAAACTCGAGAAACGCTAGCATATGGCACTTTTCTCAGGTCAATAATAAGGCACCGTGTGGACGCAACCGAGAAAAGTGACATTAGGGAGGGAAATTAGACAGAACGTTCTCGAGTTCGTCATGGTACACGCGTGTAGGAAGCAGAAGTAGGAAGTAAAGAGTACCCATGTCAAAAACAACTGTTTTTTAGAACGAACGCTCAAACATAGCTACGGGAGATATCGGTCATTATTTTATTACACAATTATTGATTTATATTTGTGATTAAATGCAATTTTTCAGCGTAGGAAGTGTATGTTACCAAGTGAAAAAAGTAGAGCCGTCAATGTATTTTTAGACGGTCGACCTGGTAACAGGACGATCTCCGGTCGTGACAGCCTTATGATGTAGGTCTGCCCAGATACCGGCCATGGCAACTGATCATTCAGAAATATGCCATTTGTTGTCGAATAATACCTCAGAGAATATTTAGATATTTTATACTTCGGAGCTTCGAATACATAATACTTTCTGTGTCTATATGTATAAGTGATGAATCATAACCTGGATATAACTATTTAAAGGACCACCAACATAACACTAAGATATTGTTCGTCACATCGTACATGTTCATTATAATTACGATAATTATTTTGTGCAACAAAATTCTTCTTTAACAAAAAACAGTTAAAAAACATCAAATAATGTAGATTAGGTCACTAGCGCCATCTTAATATTAAAGCTGAAAAATATCGTCATCTTAAATGTGTATTTGCGCAGGACGCCACACTTGTGACTGATCTCTTTCCGTAATATTGTTTCCGGTACAAATTAAAATGTTAATAAAGTTATAATGTTATAAGACTCGCGAGGCGAACGCTGGGCAACGTATAATTAATCTTAAGTTACAATTTGAAAGTTGCTTACAATAATTGCTTTAATCTGCTCAAATAAACGGCTTTCACGTAATCTCGGCGATTATAATATCAGATACGGAACCCGGTGTTATGTGTGCCGTACACGCACAAAGCTTCTATTTCGGTGGCGGTAGCACGTGTACGTACGGTACAATGACCCAGTGCGTGACATCTATATACATAAAAAATATTCTTAATGAAAAACACAAAAATAATTTCAAAGATGCAAAAGTTTATCAAATTTAACTATAGGTATACATATTATACGCTTATTTATATACTATTACAAAAAAATAATTATACCTATAGAAAGGAGTATGAAAATATTCAGTTTTGCTGAATTAACAGCTAAATCTGATAATTGTTATTAAAGCAATACACACACAGGGTATTTTATATAAAAAATAATATGTTGATTTATTGATGAGGTTCCTGAGTCGACGGATAACAACAGCTATGGAATAACCAACTCATTGACATGGTACAGTACACTCCACTTTGCAGATACACTCACAGAATATAGTTAGTTGTTCATAAAAATTTATTTATTATATTATAACATATGTAGCTTTCCGCCTGCAATTTCACCCGCGTAGTCAGCAGGACTTAGAATTATTCGTATACCGGATTTCATCAAAAGTCGTTCAGTAATTAATAACAAATTTACATACGTCCTCACAAACTTTCGCATATAAAATATTAGTTTTATAATATGGTATATCATCATCAGTCTTTTAATGTCCCCATTGCTGAGACTCAGGCTTCCCTATTAAGGGGCCATATAGGGAAAAAGGGGCCATATAGGAACAGCTCGCGATTCAAGTGCGGAGTGGTAAGTGGTAACGAATGTAGATGCAGCGGGTTTTCTGTATGTATACTAAGATTTTATAAAAGGAGAGAATTTTGTAGATTTAAAGACCTGAACAAAGATGCTTTATTATAGAATACCCTCACACCCTAAATTAACCGTATTACTAATATAAGTATAAAGTCATTCGGAACTAAATTAACTAATGTTACTGAAGTTTTCGGGTAAATAATCTGTGGTTGTAGAGGCAGTGTACTTTAATATTATATCTGAGTAGGAGAGCGTCTCCTTAAAGTGGTCGACCTAATAATCGCGTAATCATCACAACATATAAACGACCAGATAAATCTAGTTCTAATTGTACCAACCAACTGTCCGCAACCGCTTATGATGTAGCTTCCCGTTTATGTAAACAAATAAATATTATAATATTAGTCTAATATTTGTTTGTTCTCCCGCCGCTATATTTCCTTTGTTACTGTGGGTTTTTCTAATTCTTATCAGTCCTAACAGCTGCCGTGAATGTCGAGCCATCTCATGATGACCCAAGGATAGCTTTTTGCAGAATACAACTTTACTGAAAAACTGAACTGAACTGAAAAAACTTTCCTATTTTTATGACTCTTTATTTGTTATTATGAATAACTGTTTGAAATTAGTGATCGAATACTGGTTATGAAATTTCTATACAAAGTTATAGATTTTTCCAATTACATCACATCTAAAGTTTATTTAGAACGGTTAATAATTCATATACATTAAATATGTATACCCCACCTGTTCTCGCAGTGAACGAGAGTTAGGAAACTTATGAATACTTGTGTTATTCAAATAGAAACAATGAAACTACACATAGGTAGGTATGTGTATACTTATACATCAAGTTGACTGTGCCCTGTACAACATAACCATTAGCTACCCTCACACAATCCCGTTATTTCGGTAGTTGCATAAATATATTGTCTCTCGTATGTCAATATATTTATTCAGGATGGAACAAAGAACAATAACACTAAATATTAGCTTATAATAAACAATAGTTTATGATACTTAGATATTATTTGTGAAGCTTTTACAAACAAATCTCTGTTGACGTGCAAAATATAATAAAGAAAAGCAGATGAGGAATTTTTGAGACACAGAAATTAGAAAATCATCTGTACGAAGTTTATGAAAATGTTTTTATTATATCCATTTATTCCGCATAAGTCTCTCTGATACCGACTCAGGCATCATATAAAAAAAAATCTTAAAAAGAAAACACAAAAACATCGTAAATTAGTTTCTAAAACAGTAACGATCAACTTACGACTCTATATTTAAGCTATCATATAATTGTGTCTTATTACGGCGTGATAAAGTATCAAATTGAGGTGTGCATGTCCGACAAGAGCGTCTGTCACATTATGAAACCAGTTTTATTTATCCGGTTTTGATTCTTTTGACATCGGCAGCGTGTTAAACAGAGATTAACATGTTTTCACTGTATATTATTTTTTATTAACATCTGGTCAAGTTCCGAGTGGGAGTCAACTGTGTGTACCTGTCCTAGGTATACCCACGCCCTTTGAGCTATATCTAGTATAGAAGTAATATTATTATGATGAATTTAAAATTTATATAATCAATAACATTGCTTTGCAATTTCAAGTGTTTTTATATAAAATAAATGAAATTGTAGAAGATTGAGTGTAAAATTTTATTTAACACTTTGAAACCTGAGTTTTTCTCATGTATTTTCTCTTATTCCTTGTGAAACGGAACTCGAGGAGCAATTTATTCATCGACTAGTGGTTTGACTTATTGATCAGGCAAAATATTATTCTATTCGTATTTGTTTTAAAATATGATATTGGAATCAAGTCTAAATTTAGCGGCGAATACTAAACATTATGAACTGAATCTGGGCGTCACTAATGTAGGCATATCTAAATTATTTAATTCAGAAATTCTCGCAAAAAAATAATTTCCGTTGGAGCGGAGAGTGCAGCAGAGCCTACTGTTAATAATTAACGGTGGGCCGATCCGTCCGTTAGTCCCTTGCAGATGGAATACTAAATTACTTCCATTACGGAGCAGCGCCAAATGTTATATAAATTATATAAAACCCACTGAGAAATATTTGATGCCACCTTTTATTATTTAATATGTTCTTAGGGAATATTTTATTCGTGTTCTCTGTTGAGGTGTTATTTGTTTAATTTTAAAGCTATTTTAGGCGTAGTGCACATGCGACGCGGCACACGATACTTGTCGTTAAGCAACTTTCGCGAGGGTCGGTCACGGGATGTGTGACCAAAATAATATTATCTCGAGCTACTCCGTGCTTCGGAAGGCACGTTAAGCCGTTGGTCCCGGCTGCATCTGTAGTCGTTAATACTCACCAATCCGCATTGGGCCAGCGTGGAAAGTCATGGCCCATCCTCCTTAACCATCCATAAGGAAGGCCTGAGCCCCTGCAGTGAGGATAAAATAAAGGGCTGGTGATGATGATGATGAAAGTTATTATAACGGGGACAATTCTGAAGTAACGGCCATAAATGGCCATGATTGTAATTATTCCAAAACGATATGTTTCCGTGAAAATGGTTACTCTCGTTAGTGTAAATTAAGTTAAATCATCTGATGTAAATCTTGATTACAAAAGCTGCGCTAAAATTTTCAATATAAATTATTTGATTTGAGAAATTTACTTTTCCTGGTTAACATTTTCATACGAAAATATTTCTCATTCGAAAGCACTTAATGAAAACTCAATTTAGTAATAGCGGGGGAGGGGCGGCCTCTAGTGATGTCGGCCTGAGAACCTTCCCATCGATATTCAGCGCACGAGACTTCTTTTTATATTTAGCTTTATATTTCCTTTTTATATGTTGCGTTAGTTTTAATCCAAAGTCTTTCCATCGTCTATAAATAAGAGATCTTTACCAGTCACCCGAGGGGGTGTATTTATGTCTCATTGTGATCCTGTACTCATCACACATATGCACAGTATGTGCATTTGTGCACTGCAACATATATCTGATTTCCATAACATACATGGCTTAAATTTTATCGATGTCTAGGTATTCTATGATCACACACATATGGTACTTCCGCAGGCTGTATATTACGCACCAGATGTATATATACATATATATGTAATCGAAATGTGTTTCCTTCTACCCCCACCGACGCAAAAGCATTTAATAACGCATTTCTGATTCTTGAAGGCTGCCATTTCAATATAGAATCCAGGAAATTGTTTTGAATCGAACGTGTTCTACTAAATCCGATGCTATACACCGGGAAGGCAGTACTGTTTGTTTTGGAATAATATTATGTAGGCATTGCGCCGCCATTTTGTAATTATAATTAGTTCACTTGCATGAATTCGGAATGATTGTGGTTGTGATATATTTATTCTACAAAGCGAAAGCTCACGTTTGGCTCGATTATTTATAAGGAGATTATCTCTTTGTATGTTTAGAATGCTTTGTATGATACAAAGATTTTCTGCAGGTGCAACATTTTTTATTAATATTCACAAAAAATTGAAACTTACTGGTAAAGTTGTGTGCTTTTTGAGGCATATCGTAATCCATCAAACATTGAAAACAATGAATGATTATTGTTTGAAGCGATTATCAAGAATATTGACTAGCTTTACCGACACAAAAGTAGGTACATACAAGCACACATCCTGCTTCCCAGTGGAGCGCCAAGGACTTCCACTTGTTTGTTACTATCCCGATAAAATTACTACGTCCTTCCTCCTTCCTGATCATTAATGCTTTTATAAATATATTAATGCTTTTATATATAAATATAATTACGATGTGACCTTTTATACACACATTCGTTTACCTAAATCAACTGGTGTCATAATCATCAACATTTATATTTAAATTGTTTATTATTATTATATTTTTTTTGTTTATACGCTATGTTGTGTTTCATAATATAAGAAAAATAATATTTCTCTTAACTATGATAAAACACCATAGTATTCTCTTTAAATTTTTTATACCAAAAGGGAAACAAATATTATTTAAAAAGGCTTTTATGTATGGTTCATTAAATGTACAGGTTAGGCGTGAGGTCTGCAATTTCCGGCAATTAGACAACTTTATAGGTCCACTGTATGTGGAAAGTTGAACGTTTTATTTCAGCAAAAGCAGCTCTGCCTAGACCATCAGAGGCCTTCGATGGTTTACGACTTTATTATTTTCCGTATATGTATTATTAATATATCTTTATTTTTCTAAATCACCCAGCAACAAATGGTATAACACATCTACAGGTGTAGGTATATTAGAACAAACGAATCACTTTATTATGATTATACTAACACGTCAACTAACGAATGTAACGCAATCATGCTGAAATTAAATGGCACGTAATCGCGTTAGGGTGACAAAGCTTCCGTCTGAATACAGGACAACGTAACGTTTTCGATTGTGTTCTCAAAAATATGACAAACAGTTCATGTGTTGAATAATTACAAAGTCGTAAACATTTTAATTCAATGAGTCGCGTACCAATGACACGATTATAAATTTCATCGGGCTTCGTAATAAAATAATCTCATAATAAATGCGTTAGTACAAATTATCAACAACATTTCCGCCTTCATTTCCTTAGAAAACGCATAGTAAAGAATTATATCAAATTGTTTTTGGCGCCGCTTCAATGATAATATATGTCGCTTTCTTGGCTACTTGTCAAAATAGTTGAAAAAAATAAAGTGTTCAAACTTTAAGGCAATCTTTTATGAGTCTTTATGTTTTTATGCGGTTATTCTAATATCTTTTACTCGCTATTTTACACTTTTATTACGAATTAAATAGTGTAGCGAGTAATTTTATTTTCAAAATTATATTATTTACTATAATTTGAAAAGTAATAGTAACAATTTCTCGGCATACTGACATTTCGGTAGGAATGTTATATTTGTGTGTAGTGAATGAGGAAATCGTTAAAAAATATTTTAAATATAATAGGAACTACGCACTGTATTTGTATTTAAAAGAAAACGTCAACACATATTTTAGTGTCGTATGTTTTTATAGTGATCACAGTTAAATGTGTCTTTTAAAGACTCTTCTTATTGAAGAATTCATAAGTCCTGTTACGACCTCGGTAGTGTTAAGAGCAGTCGTTCGGATCGCGAAAGGTTATGAGTTCGAATCCCATCTCAGAGTACCAGGGACAAAGAGGATTTTTTAAACATTTTTCATTAAATAATATTTTCCAGTACAGCATTGTGAATGGAAAATTGATAATATTTTAGTGCTGGTTTTGGTTATTATCGTCACTGAAACTTATTGTCATTCCGTTTTCAAATGTACAAGTCCTTAAAGGTGGTATAAATAAAGTCATTCAACGGAGACACATTTAGAATAATCTTTCAAATAAAAAAATAATTATAAGGAAATCTTAAAACGTCTAAACTCCGCTCGTCTTAAAACGTCAACTGATTTGCCGTGGGTGGTAGGTCTATTATTTATAGCAACTAAATACTTACGATTGAAGAAATTCTTAGAAATTCTTTGGAACATCTACTTGAGCACATAACACATGGCCCCCCTACCACAGGAGGGAGTGATCTCGCTACAACTTCACTAATGGTGCTTCTGTGTAACGTAAAATGTTTTTTGTCGTTCCTATTACAACATATACTATAATCAACATTCGACACCGAGCACGATAGACTTTAGCGCATATTACATAGGAGCTAAAGTTGCGTGTGTTGTGTGTTGTGTGCGGAGAAGGGTTACTTTACGCGACATCGCTAATGATGTGTTAGGAGGTATTGTAAGACATTAAAACGTAATGGTTCTAACTAATGCCGCTTTAGATAAGTAAAAATGTCGCATTACAGTCAATTCTATGTCTATCACTATAGGATATTTAATTCATTGGCTTTTTACATGCACACGATGTTTATTTACACATATTGCTAACCAATATCCGGTGATAAATATAAGTGTGTGTGTGATGGACATGGGGGTTTTCAAAACATATCATAAATTATTGAACCACGCACTCGGAACACGCAGTTCTATTTTAGCAATTCTTTGAATTATCTTGATATTACATAATAGATATAATAATGTTTTAATTGAGTGTCATTGAAAAATGAACGTGTATTGTTATTTCTTAGTATCGCTTTCCCGACTTGGCGTCCTGATAAGTGCTTATCGGATGATATTTATTAGAACCAGAATTATTATTACAATAATTTGAGAGAAAAAGATAAAATAACCACCCACCGTTGTTTACTTTCCTCTTTCATAATTGCTCCGCTGTCACTATTTAACCGTCGTCTCTTAACTGTTCGCCGACGAGCTCGTCGTGCCCAGCATAACCCTCGCTCGTGTCTATACCACGTTTACGTGTACCAACTGTCTATGTCACACAAGCGGACACCATGATCAGTACTACCTACTACGTAGGGTTTTTTTTAATTTCTATTAATATGACTTCTTTACATCGAAATCATCTGATTTTACTTATGGATATGGAGTATACTCAAAAAAAAAGAAAACCATATGACATAATAGCATATTACATTTGTACAAGTTTTGCGAGTCATAATCCAGTACGTCAAAATGTTGTATGAAAATTTGAAACTGTCGATAGTTGCCACTAGAGGAGCTACTGTAGCGAAATCCGTAGCCATGCTTTATGCATTTGATAACGAAAATCAACTCGAACTCTAATTCTAGTGCACTGCAATAATTAAAAAATATAATTAAGATAACACCTTCCGTTCAAAATCACCCCTCAAACCGTGATATCGAAGGAAATTGTAATCATAACAGACGAACTCTAGGAGGCGGCTAGCAACAGTGGAACTGGGTTGAATCGAGAAAGTTCGCTTGGTAACAGCGACTTGTACCGTGAACTGGCATACTTTTGTGTTTCGTTCTTAGCACAATTAGTTAAAACCACCTATGGTGTATAGGTTAATGTTTTAACAATATCATTAATATAAACGTTACTTTGGAGTGTGTAATCTTAAGAACAGGTTACGTCCCCTGTTGTAAAGTTTACATTACATTTGCCTATTGCAAAAAAAATATGTGCCTATTTTTGTATGTATCTAATAATTCCATAAAAAAATATTCATTCAGGTTATAGAATTTTAGTCATATTTGTGTTTTTAAATTTAATATTTTTGTTTTTACAAAACAACTAAAAAAAACTCTCTTACATTTGTACGAGTATATTGCTGAAATGAAACTTGCCCAAATAAGGTAAAAGTAAAATCTCTGAAGTAAGGTCAACGCCATTGAAATACGACCGTTTCAAACACGAGAGGCTTCGCTTGAACGTTGCGGTTCTGTTGTTGACTCAATTTTTCTAATCAATAAATAGCAATGAAGCTATTCTTTCGTGGCGCGGTTTATTAAAATAAGGAGTATATCTATATTATAAAGAGGAAAAATTTGATTGTTTGTGTGTTTGTTTGCAACGATCATGTTCCGAAACTAATAGACCTATTTTAAAAATTATTTCATCTACAGGAAGCGACATCATATGACGTAGCCAAAGGCTCTATTTTTTACCAAAAAACAGCATATAAAGAGATAAAAATGGGAGTGGAAGTTTGTATAGAGAATAAAACCGTTACCATAGTAACCATTGTATACTATTAAATTATTCATTGTAAATATATCAATGTGATGATATGAAACTGTTATTAAATTAAATTTTAAGCCTGGATTAACATATAAGCTACTTTTTATCCCGCCAAACAGTTCATAGGGACACGCGGCTGAAGCCGCTGACGAAAAGCTTGTACATACATATATTAATAATTCTTATAATGATAAAATTTATAAACATTCAATGACTAACAAATAACCCTTTTAAATTCAAATTTATTTATTAAAATATGTAGATACCTTCTCATCGATGGGTCGGTGTTTTGAATTAGCAAATCATAGTTGTTTTTCGTGACTTACAATAAGTAGGTTCGCTCGTGTGCCATTTACAGGGGAATCTCCGTCTGAGGCAGTTTTGTTTATCGCCGTTCAATAGTCTAAAGATGAATTTAAAATACCGACCCATAACGGACGCAAGGAACTATTTAAAATGCCAAATAGGTGGTTTTTGTACTATTGTGATTTTGAAAATATATAATTTTCTAATTGATTTCTACGCAAGCATGAGGCATTTTTTATGGTTTTCGGTATCAAATAGTTATTTTTTTTCAGTGAACAAGAAAAAATATCTTGTATGTACCTACGCTGTTAACATTATACAAGTAAACAGTGGTGTGCCGACACGAAATAATATTTTAAGAGAACCAAAGTAAAAACAGTTAAAGTTAAACTGGAACATAATAACTAAACATTATATCAAAATCGACATTAGTGAACACAGAGCACGTTACACAATATACACTAACATGAAACGAATAAAAATAAATAATTAATCACGCGGCGTGTTCTGTGATGGACATACATATAAACAAGTGTTGCCCGCCTGTCTGCCTGTCTGCCTGTCACGTGTAGTGGAGTCCTGCGTGCGTATATACGTGACCTACACCCGTTACAAACAGATAAACAATGCACTACTATTTGAAATTATTAACTACTATTCACAATATTTTTACTATAGCAAGGGACGTATTGTTAACATGTGTATATGATTATTCAAGTATAAAGTCGAATCAATAGTATTTTTAATTGATAGTATAATTTAGTTTTGTACTAAAAGTTATTTTTAGTTTGCACTCTGGATTTTATGATTGTCATTTAGTCTTTTCCATTCAAAGGTAAGACCGATACTAAAACTTTTTAATTATACAGAACAAATAAACAAAAAATATTAAAAACCCTCGAGTTTGAACCCGGTTCGAAGACTTAAAAATATCACCAAAACTTATTCATATTAAACACGGCATCGTGTATAACCGTGTCGTACGTTCTGTTGCATAATTTTGGAGCGTTGTTAAATTCAAGGATTATGCAAAGTAGTGCAGCCTCCAAATAGTAAGTAATTGATCCATGAGGCCCGTGTGTTAGACGCGCGTAACCCGCGGCGGCGCGGCGCGGTGCAGTAACGTTCGCGGCCGTGCGCCTGCGCAGGGTCATCGCTCTGGCCCAATTGCAGCCTGTTGCTAACCGCCTCTACTATTATTAGAACACCGTTCACTCGCTATACCTATCTAGTTTTGGCAATGAAACAAAATATTAATTATGGACTTGTATTTTATATATTACGAAACATATATTTATAAGCTAAGCGTAAATGGTTCGCTACATAATAATAGTTATAAAAATATTGCAGTGGTATACTTTTAAGTTACAGAAATTGTAAATGGATTAAGTATTACAATGTATTTATAGATATAGTTTTAGACACAAGTTTAGCGAGCATAAGCACATACACACAATGTAACAAAGCTCAAATATAACACGTGCTATGGAAATCAGAATGACCTTCCTTCATTGTTTTGGATTTCAATATTATACACAAATTAGTTTAGAGACCGGGAAACACAATTGAAATCTCGCTGAAGGCAAGCCTCTCAAACACTAACTTTGCTGAATACAAGCAAGGTGTTGCTTTGTACAGTTTGAGCGCAACGTTTAAGCTGTGGACGACTGATAATATACTTGCCTCTTTTTAGGATACCTCTTTATATACTTTTTTAAAATTACATGTGTTTAATGACTTGTCTTTTCTTATAAAATACCATCTACGCTCCTGCCGTCAATAACAAATAGATATAACACCCGTAATAAGAGACAGACTTACCTTCGTATCTATGGTCGAGAAAATAAATTATTTGAAAAAATGTTCCAACTTAAGCAATGTCTACACTGCCATATAAACAAGAATTTGAATGAAGTAAGGACTGTTAATAGCTGGAATACCATTATTATTAGCCGTTAATTATTGCGCAAACAAGAGAGGCTTAGCTTTTGTGTTCAGCTTTTCATTAAGGAAAGAAATAAACAAAGTTTTGTCTAGATTTGATATAATGTTATACACATTAATTAATTAAAGAGAAAATTTATTTTCATTGTATAATGACATTTAAAAAATCAGCCAACTGCGCCTCGGATCGTGCGTATTTTCTCATTTTATATTTATTATCTAATTTACACAACCACCCGCTTTCCACAATTTTCACATTCAATTAGAGCCTTAATCTGTCAAGGAGAGACAGATACGTGGACCTAGCAATATTATTAATATTAGACATATTCTATTAATATTAGAAATTAAGAAAATAAAATTAAAACAAAAACTTTTATTATTTCCGAAAATTATTTTCCCATGGGCATACCATGGGCGTTTCCCATGGTAATAAATAAGGTAATGTTCCTGGGTCGATTTATAGGGATTTTTTTTTTTGAAAAATATAAAGTCTTTCTACTCTAAATATTTGCAGGTTACTACGTGTTTGTTCCTTCCAGAGTTGATATATGTATAATCACAGACAGTTCGACATTGGTTTTTGCATAAAAATTAAAGGTTAAGAGCTCTTCACTACTCCACTGCGATTGTTTATTACGATTAACCGTAACTTACAAATTCTGAATCAGCCACGTATATAAGTACTCGTATGTGCCTAGTCCGTAGATAATATTTCCGTGGAGCATTAAAACCTTTGCATATAAATGAAGTAATTTGAGAATATTTAGAGAGGAATTATCAAAAATCTTATTCAAAACCATTATTCAACTAATTCTAATGTATTTTCCAAATAATTGTGTGATTTATGTGTACACGGAACCTGTAAAGGGACCGAAACATCAATAAAACTAAATGCAAATGCGATGAAACCGTTTAAAGGTGTGGTTCATTTATGGATAGTGCACGTGAAAATATATGAAGTCAATTTTATGTATATGAGATCATGTGAGCAGTTTCCAGTTTTGAAATAATACTGTTCGGTCTGTCATCTCGCGTTAATTAATTTTATATGTGGGTCGATTCTCTAAATTAGTTACCAAATTGTTTCTAACTCACACTGTATAATATAACGGCTCTATCCCCCCGCCTCTGCCATTATGCAAACTGACAACTTTCATGTGATATTGTTGTGCGACTGATTGGTATAATTAAAGTCAAAAGTGGAAGCGCCCAGGCTGGCGCCAGCTCGCTTTCTAATATCGACGACTGGTACCAGCGAGAGGAAAAGTGTATCATTCTGCTTGTTGATTGTGCTTATAATTTTGCCTATATATATTAATAAATGGGTCTCCTATGCCAATTATGCAGTACTATTATAAATTTTTCCTTTACAACCAATTATTATAGAAGCCAGAAATATAAAGAGCAACAGTATGTTATTATGTTTGATGTAGTGAAATACTATTTAGTCAAATAAATTCAAGTTAACAAATCAAGAAAGGTAAGTAATTAATTACGTCTTGTGATGCAAAAAAATTACGTAAAAATACACGACTTCAAGAAAATTCTATATTTAGAAAAATATCTTCATTAATAATTAACTAGATATACAATAGGTTACTCATTTGTAAGGCTTTATTTAGAAATGACCTATACTAAAGTATGTGCCTGGCTATACGTGACAGTAAATATAACAATAATAAGCGTTTCCGTGCACGTCTGTCCGCGACATTCGGCGCGCTTAGCAACAAACAACAACGACTGGTTCACAATCTGACATACAACGGGTTGTTTACGGTTCTCGGATGTAGTTAGATAACTGATTCTTTTCCTCGGATGACTTATTAGATTACTAGCTTTTACCCGCAACTTCGTTTGCGTGGATTAGTATTATGTTACATCAGTTTATTATTAACTAACTTCGAAAAAGAAAAGATTTTTAAATGTTTTTGACTGGTTTGTTGTATAATATTTGTACATTTTTTGTTTGAAAGAGTATACCTATTTTTGAAACAATCCCACTAAAAGTTTGTCGAAATTAAATCACAAAAGTTAATATGGGAGAACTACATCGCGTAAAACATCTGGACGATGCGGTTGCCACAAAGGAATTGTACCTACTTAATTTTTTTTTTCTTAAAGAAACGTAAAATTTTTCTTATTTTTACATATTCAAACTTCATTCGTAGTCGGACTTGTAAAAAGTTTGCCATTATAAAATCGTCGAGCTTAATGAATTTATAAGTAAGTACTTACAAGAATTATTTTAGATTTATTTAAACTAGTTTTTGCTCCAAGTTTTCATCAAATCTACATTCTTTTCAAATTGATATAAAAACTTTTGGTTTTAAAGTAAAGTAGAAGCATGTATACGAATGTGTAAATAATTAACTCCAAAATATTTCGTAGGATTCTGATATGATATCTATTCTTTAATTTATTTAGGATCTCATACTTTTAATACAAAATTTCATATAAATGATTTCAGAAAGTGGATTCCACTTCAGTAGATAAGACGTAATATCGTATAAACAGTCAGCCCGTGACCACGGCCGGTGTAACCAGGGGGCCAATTCTACTAAATAAATTTTGTTTAAATCGTATCGAAAACGGATCGAAACCGAACGAAACTTTGCTTTTTCAAAACCAGTATTAAATAGGTCGAAATCGAATTCGACACATATATTATTAAAGTTGTTACATGCACGCCATATAAAGGAATTTTGCCAATAATAAGTAATAAATAACTTGTGGAAGAATTAAATAAATTAAATAAAATGTGTACGTTTATGTCTGGATAGAGGTGGACTTCATTTTGAACAAATATTAAAATACAGTGATCAGTTCAAGATTCGGTAAGCAATCGGATTCGGTTATTATTGTAGTTAGGAATTATATTGATTCAACATTATTGTAAATACGTATACTCCATTCATTATAACATTAGAAAAAAGAGGATCTCAGAAGCAGCAGTGCAGAACATTTTATTTACAAGATAAATTTAAAAAATATTTATAATAGTTTTGTTGTAATTTTGAACTTAAGGAAGTCTGAAAGAGTTGGGCAATTTTACATTTTCTCGGGGTTGAGATGAGACTAGCATTTCCTTAATTCATCTTTTACTGAGAACCAACATGGAAATAAAACTATCTATCTGTTGTTTTGATTGATTCTAATTGTAAGTGTATATAATTAAAATATAATTTACTTATATGTATGCCCAATAAGTATAGGTTAACAAAATGAAATTTTTATTATTACTGTTATAACATTTATTCAGATATTATTAGACTATTGATTAAGACATTGGAAAAACTTGCTGAAATGTCAAAGGTAATTGATGTAGCCTGCACCGGAATCGCAATTTAGCAAAACTTAACAACAAAAAGATAACAACTAAAACAAAACTATAAGAAAACAACAATAAAACAGTAATAATTACTCAATCACCGAAAATGGCAAAACAACAAGAAAGGCACTTTATGTCATATCAAATGCAGTGCCTTTTCAAATTGGTCGTACTGCGTAACTAACCAAAGTTACGTTTAAGTCACGCGAAATATATTGCAGACACACAATCAGACGAGCGAGCTCCGACTTCAATTGAATGCGAAAAACATTAAATTCGAATTCGAAGTCAACGTGTAAGACCATAGAGTAAATGTTTATAAAAAAACACCTGAACATTAGCGGGTAGACACTCTGCGACCATATGCTGCATAAATAAAGCAGCTAGATGCGCGTAGTTAGCCGGGGATACTCCACAAGATAATAACGTTTTTATACGAGCACGAAACGTTGTGCGCGAACATCCTGTCGATTGATGCTCTTGATACCACCTAAAAAATATTATTGTAATTCAAATACATACTACAAATTATTTATTATTTTCTAGAACATATTCCATAAAAATATATTAGATTTTTTCCACAAAATTTCAAATGTATTTGTTTTAATTAACAACAAGTGTCTTTAATTATAATCATAATACATACCTTAAAATCTCATAGAACATATCTCTCTGTTAGCATTCACAATTAATCCCAGATTATGTATTTTGACTATTATGAATAAATCCTAATCTGACAAAATTAAAAAGCTGTACTGTCGAAACGTTTGAAGGGATTAGGCAACGTTTTAAATTTGGCAAAGTAATAGTGACATAAGAATCGTGCCGAAACTATCTAACCCTGCTTCTTTAGGTTCTTTAAGATGAACACTTTTTATTGTTATAATTATTAAATGTTTTAAGTCAGTCAAATACTCATAAATTTGTTTAATATATAGCTTAAAAGATAACTGTTAAGTATAGCAGCTGTTATTTAAGTGGATATCTAACAAATTAACCATTAGTCTTAAGAGTAACATGATTGTTGACGACAGCCACGTGCCGAAAAATGAACGAGTCGAACGACCAATCACAGCGCCTACATTAGCTGAATTATCGGGAGAGCCCATTGGCTGCGTAGGCGCCGTCCGCACGGTGGGGGCGATTCCCCCACCCGGCGCGCGGGCGTAAAACGCGCTGTGATTGGTCGGCCGCCGCGCGTCACTAGTATCTAAGTTAGATAGTAAGTTTAGGATAAGGGTAGGGCCAAATTTGTACATATTCGCAGTTCAGTTAGTCAGCAATTAGTCAACAAGCAGTTCACTTAGTCAGCAAGTATTCAAGTCAAGTCAGTCAAGCAGTAATAAGTAGTCAGTAAGAGGAAAAATAAATCGTCAATAGAAGAAATCCGTCTTTGTTTTACACCATCCTCTACAGTCTGATCCATCGAGTCACCATCATCAGCATACTTAACAATGATTGTTGACATTTTGTCACAAAGTATACCATAAAAAGAACCTTATTTTCATTCTGTGTAATGCTATAATGAATGGAGTATAATTGATTTCATTTTTGTAATCTCGGCATAACGTTAATATTATTTTCTCTTTTAGAATTTGTTTCTCTTTTTTTGCATTTTGATGGCCTTAACCATAACAGTATGAAGGGAAAATTGGAATTACTCTTACAAATCACCTCAGATCATGGCATAAAATCTAGTTCAAATCTAACAAAATGAGCGGTCAGTGACCCGTGTAGATAGATACCTACGAGTACATACCTACGGCGTCGAGCGAGCGCTCAGCTGACGCACGGCGCGCGGTGTCCATAAATTAAGTTTTGAAATCTCGATCTTTGATAAGCGATAACTTTATTTTTTAGTATTAGAACATATCAAAATAAAAAATACGTGTTTGTTTAAATTACTTAAAGTTTATTTTCACAAAATCTTCGCAATGGTTTTAAATTATTCCTGTATAATTGTATATATACCTACTGAAGTAGACGTATAAAGACGGACAAAAAATTTAAATACAAAATTGCAAAATCTTTGCTCATAGATATGTGCCATCGCGGTCTTTTTCGTAGATAATTTAAAGCTCTCCAATTCGTTTTTAGAATGTATTCGTACCGTGAAGAAATAACAACCATCCAAACATTCGAAACTACAAACTTTCGCCTTTATAATATTAGTAGGATACAATTCACTGACAGGGGTTACCAAGATGTCAGTAATTGTACAAATGTCAAAGAAGAAAGCTGTGCAGTATACTTTTTTATAGATGTTGTTTTGTTAAATCGAAACGTTGTTTACTCAGCAGGATAACCACTCCAGGTGTTCAAGGCAACAAGGCATAAGGGAAGCAAGGCAACACTGTGCATTATTGATTGTCATTATCATCTCGAATACAAGATCAGCTAGAAGCACGTATGTACACGGCTTGCAAACGACATGTCAAATGTCACGCGCTAGAGAAAGTTGCGGTCATAAAACAAAATACACGGTAAAGCGCGAGTCGCATGTTGCCGGGAAGTGAGAACGAATGTGAAGAACGACAATTTTATATTAAAGTAACGGTTGTTATGTTTAATTGAAGGCAACGGGTTTACAGCCATATTTAACATCTTTTTCTGTTTTATTAAAGATTACCCACTGGGTTAACCTTTGTCTCGTACAACATTTTTTCTTGTCCAAAATATATATTTTTGCATTCACAAAAGCCCTTTCGGGTTTATCCGTGGCGGTGGAGCTCGGATACAAACATTCCGAAGAATACAATATATTTTTAAAGGAAATAATGGTATTTACATAACGCCATTATACTATTCAACAATACAATTGATGTAAAATACAGTCATTTCTTTTATCATCCTCGGTAGCAGATATTCCCAATTTCTTTTTCCATAATAGTTATTCAATTTAGGTAGCACATATTTCTTTGAATTTTGTATGGTTTCTAATTAAATTCATTAATAATATAAATATATCTTCAAACCGTATCCTTAAGAGAGTACAATAAAATTAATATATAAGGACAGAAAAAGTAATATATTATATATATAAACATTTAGATTAGTTTTAAACTAATGAATTCTATTGTATATTTGTTTTGATAATGCCACAATGGATGTTATGGATTCAGTTCATTGTCGACTCTACTGGATAGTTTTACAGATAGGTAAGAATATGTACATACATACAGGAATACATACACACGGGCAGAAACGTGTCTTAAACAGGAAATTGAATATTAAACATAATAAGTACTATGTTGTAAACTGTATCCAAATTCAATATTAATTTGGGTTGTGTCAAGGAATGACTACCTCAAATTAATGCTGTACAGCAGAAAAATGTTACATATCAGTGCATTTTTTTGTACAATATTCAGCGAGCTAAAGAATTTCATGGCTTAGTCGTCATTATAGTTCAGGGAGCAAAGAATAAAGTTCATTAAATATTTTTTAGATTCGTTGAACTTTATTAAAATATTGTATATTATTAAGGTGTGGTGGTACCTTCCTTGTGTCAAATACTCCATAGTATGGGGGCTTTAGCTACTCATAATATATTATTTTTATTTATTCATTTGTAGGACACCAACAGTGCATGAATTATTACTTATTACTAAATATAAATCCAATGTATATATTTATTCACTGTGAATGTCGGTGTTAATATCGTTACTTCAATATTTATTATATTTATTTCAACAGTAGTGAATAAACTGCACGTATCATTACAAAACATAGACATCGATCTAAATGTGTTCATCCCCAGGATGCTAACAGGATGTGAAAAGAAAAACTAGCCTTATGTACACAATATTATATTGTGTACATTTGCCTATAAACTTTTTCTGTATTGTCTATAGGATTGTTTACGTTCTCCCTTATTGAGAGAGGCAGTCTTCATTATATTAATATAATGTGTTTTAATTGAAACTGTTCCAGGTGTTTGAGAATAAGTAAGCTTTCTCGGTAAGTTTCGCTATGTTAGCTACACCAGAATAAAATTCACAGCTCCACTTGGCCGAGTTCACGCCTACTTCAATTACTCCACATTATGGTACAGTTGCGTAGACAATTGACACACTAAATTACACCAATTTATGTTTTAATGACCACCATTAATCGATTACTAATTACACTAGGTACAGTCGGCCACGCTTCTCTGTTTTTAAGTTCGCGAATCGGTGAAAACTTCTAAATAAAAACTAATAATCTTGTTAATTTTGTATGTAAATCCATAGACCAGTGTTTATCAAAACAAAACCCACGGAAAATGGATTACGAGCTGTCTTTCGTGACTTCGCCCATGTAAAGTAAAGCCTATGTCATTTGTCCATTATAGAACTTCTTGTAGGCGACAGAATTTTTAAAATAGCTCCAGTAGGTTTGGAGTCTATTCAAAGTGTGATATTTCCGTATATCGTTGGAGCTAAAGTTCGCTAAAATATAAATGTAAACTTAAAATAATCATCAGAATAGATTTTTTTTTCACCCTTCGCTTTGTCTTTACTGTAATAAACAAATATTTCTATATATACATTTTAGTTTCGTTTTAAAACTAACGAATTGACCGACGCTACTTTTGTTACTAACTTACTTAATTTTTTTCGCGTTGGGATAGGTTCTAAGACGAGGGCAACGACTTAACACACATACACTCGACAGTCAACGACAATGCTACGAATGCACTTCACATTTAAAATCGCATCCTAACGTCTAAGATATAAAGTCCGTTATCTACCAGCCGTACTGTTAGTCGACGCCAGAGTTTAGTTTGTATTTTTATAATCGAACAGCAAATTGCGCCGGTGAGCGTGTCGCTGTACGCGGTGATAGTGTTGTGCAACGATGCCGAACAGTTCTTTCGAAAACTCCAATAAGTGATACCGCGATTGGATCTGTCGATGATTTGTTTGGCGATCGCGCTCTAAAGGTCAGCTTAATGCGAACGCAATGTTATTAAATTAGATTGTTTCACGTTCAAATTGGTTTTTATTGTTGGCGTCAACTTATGTACTGGTTATCGATATTAAATTTATATTAAACGATTTATATATATATATTTTTTTAAGAGTTTAACTAAACAAACGTGAATTTATTAGATATTCCTCCCAAAGAAAAAGAAATGTATCAAATTGGGTCCACTGCTGGCGAATATATCAAAACGCCTCTAGTTTTAGTAATAGACATAATAGAATTAACATTACATTACAAGTGATATAATTTATAGCCGACGATCCGCTTGCGAACAGTTTAGCAGGACAGTGCACTCACACACACCAGCGAAGCTCTCGGCTGACAACCGAAGTGAAGGCAGAAAGATCGACTGCACGAACCCCCCCTCACCAATAAACACCGAATACGTTGCGCTCCAACTATTACCGGTACACAAATTGAATGGCTGCTTATTATTGAAACACCGAGTTGAAATCCTCAAGTGAAACAGCAATGTATGGGGTTATATCAGAAACTTCGCTGTCGTTGAGGGAGCAAAATAGATATACAGAATTGCATCCGTTTCTAGGTTATTCAGCAGTACCTAGATGAAGCTTAACAAAAACTAACCGTCACATAGTACCTACCATGCATCTATCTCGAGCGACGGATGTATTCGCCTTGTGCGACACAGTAGCATTTCTAACTAGAAATTGCCTCTGTACTTGGCAAGTGGAATACAGTGTTGCGAGAACGATTTTATAGACCATATATTATAGCACCTAGGTAATTTAGAAAATCAATATTTAATCTAAAGACAAAGCTATTTGTTGAATACTGAAACTGAGTTGTTATTAAAGTCTTATTTTATCAATATATGTAATCGAGATGACTTCACGAGAACGAATATTTATATTAGGAGTCATTTAATTAAGAAATTATTCATATATAACTTATTCTTAATGAAATATACTTTGTCCCTGGTACTCTGAGATGGGACGCGAATCACTAAGCTATCAGCTGAGCGAAATGGGTCATGGGTTAGAGGATTTTAAGCATTTTTCAGTATAGCATTGTGAATGCAAACTGAACAATTGTAATCACATATAAAATAATTTGTGCTGTAAGGTAAATACATAGTTTACGAAATCTTCGGTGGGTAATTACTTTGGCCTTTAAAATGCTTATTGTCATATCTTTGTACCGATTCAATACATAATAAGTCGTTAGAAGTAAAGAATTTCGTTTTAAATTCGCGCGTGGTAGAGCTTCACAGAATATTTACGCTATTTCGATTTACAAAATTATTATTTTCTATTAAAAGAGATGATTCGAGTCCACTAATGACGTCATTGTTTTCTGTGATGTTAATGGAACTATGTAGAATAATGTTTTCTTTGTTTCGCATAGGTTATTCAAGGTGCTTATGCAACAATGAATAATTTATATATATTTTTTGACTTAGAAAGTGGGTTCGCATAATGATCCGTTGAACGAAGGCTCTGTTGCCATCTCCACAGTTTGATTGTTTTTATGGTGCATTATAATATAGATAATCTATTTGAATTTTTCTTTGTAACTGTAGGTAAGTGTTATCAGCGAAAATGCATATTGACAATGTACCAACAGTTAACGGTTAACTTAGACAATAACTTGAGTGTTGCGTGTGACATAACTTTAAAGACACAGTCGCTTAATGTATTCCATGAATGATGCCATCACAGTAACTGGCACATAACACTCGTCGGTTATTTAGAAAACAAAAAAGTGCGATTTGAAACGCATTAGTCAAGGCGTCCGCTGTCACGGTGGCTCAGTGATCGGTAGCGCTTTCCCTAATAAGAAGGTCGCAGGTTCCTATCAATATTTTAAGCGTTCTTGTTAGTCATGTGACTAAGTTAGCAAAATATCAACAATAACTAAAAGCAATAACAATGGACGAATTTCACATTAAGTATAAATTAACACGATTAAGTCTACGGATAATTAATATAAAATCAAGTAGATATAGCGTAAAATTCGAACAAGTTGAACAAAAATCAGAGAGTATTATAAACTAATAGTAATTGATATTAACAGTAGTTATATTGCGTATGGTCATGGTTATGCTTCGATCATGTTTCAGTATTATTTTAAAATTGATCGTTCAGTGAAAAATATTGCAGTTGCTTTTAATTGGATATCAAAGATCTCAAATAACAAGTAATAACATTAGTAACAACCTATCGTATTACTTGTATTATAATTTTTAACCGACCGTGACCTCGTTTAAATATAATCAGTATATATCTTTTACCTAAACCACACAAACTAAACAAATATTATATCGCATATTACTATCCTTATAATATTATGAAGGCGAACGTTTGTAGGTTTGGATGTTTTTACGTTTGTTACTGCTTCACGCGATATTTATGTGTGTAATTTATTAATTTGACCCTAAAAAGTGGTCGCTAGGAAATGATCTACTAACTGCTGTTGCGTAAAAATTTACGGGCCACGATTAATTTAAAAAGTAGCAGTTTTATTGCCAGTTTAATTTATGTGTTAAAGATGTATGATTTCGTATATAAGTTAAAAGTTTTAATTAATTACAGGATACATGTCGGAAACTAATTCATCTAGTTTTTCATTTAGTATTACTCAAAATGTAGCTATTGTAAAACGTACAAAGAAATTACTACATTGGGATATATTATTATTTCACAGTTTGTAACGTTGCGTCGCACCACACCGCTTATTTAGTCCTAGCTTTCCGCATCCGAACTTTTTGTCTTTGATCTTTAACACCATTTCTTTTTATTATTCATTTTTCGTAATTTGAAATCATGAGTAACGCGATATGCTATTTCTAAAGGTCAGTCCGTAAAAAAATCTTCCTGCAACAACATGATCATTATTAAAAATTAATAAAATATTTTAAGTATGTATTAAAATTTATGCTGTGATTTACGAGTTGTATTTATGAAATATATATTTTCAATTTATCTTCTAGATCAACCCAAAAAGGATCTTTTTTAGATTGTAAATATACCAACTTATCGAGCCTAGTCAGCCGTTTCATTTTCTAACCAACTACAAGCACCGAACCGGAATCTAGTTAGAGCTAACATTTTCCCGCTTAGACCTTCGTGTAGTGATTTGGGTAAAATTATTAGTCCATTTAATTATGATCCTCGAGGTTGTTGTTGAAAATGTGAAATAAACATAGCGTCATTAATTAATTTCTCGTGAAAACCGAGTTTTTATACCGGTTATTGGTTATGGTTACCGGTAACATGCACATGTATGTACCGTAGTAGTGTTATGTCACCCTCAGCTGTACGACAGTGTTCAAGCAGAAAATAACTAATAAATAATATTATTGGCAACTGTCGCCCGAGTGAGGTAGGTCAGTATGCGAATAAAATTTAACAACCGTAGAATTACAGCAGTAGTTTCAGATATTTAGATGTTTACTAATTGCTTTGTGAAGGTTTATCTTATTAGGTAGTAAATTAATATTAATTTGTTAACCTGAAATTCGACATTGTTAGTAATTTGAGTATTACTAGTATTTTTTGATCCTAGATAAAGTATCACTTTTACTTACAAAAAGTGTTCGAATAGCTAAATATATGCTTATGCAATGACTATCTAACTATTGAGCTATACGAGATCTAGCGGGAATGATAAATTTAAACCATTTTTTGGCATCTAATTTGAGTGAATGGGTGATTCCTGAGAGGCTCAATTTTGGATGTCAGGAAGGATATCTCGTATATTTAACTACGTTCATTTGTCACGTATTTTTTCAAATAAAGTTTGAACTATAATCTTGTTGTAAAACTATTTATCATAAAGAAAAAAAATTAATTATATCGTTTATTTATTTTTCAAATGACTGAAAATTGACTTTCCTGGGTTGTCCATTTCACGTTTTTTCTGTAACAAATGCTTACAGATTTTTTCGTGAATATGGAAACATTATCGAGTAAAGTAAATTCGTTTGGTAATGAATGGATGAATCAAATAGTAGTAAATTAATTCTTGATATATATATAAATTCTTCTATTCTTCAAAGTTATAAGTTGTCCGAGACCAAACGTTGACTTTCCTGGTACATCAGTAAAATGCGCGTACATTACTAGAGTCTGGCAAGCGAAACGTGTCACAAGAAAAGGGCGGCAATTTCAAAAATTCTTAAGCAGTAAACACTGAATGTAGTACTGCAAAATAATTTTGATACTTTTATTAATTATATTTAATCTTAACATTTAGATATCAATTAAAATTATTTGTTTTGGAACATTTGACTAAAGCGTGACTGTTCTTAATTGTACAGTTAACAGCATATCAGTAGGCCTATTCACTAACTCAACTGACAACCAAGAATCGTCATCACCGTAAAAAATAGACACTTTGATTGTGTCAAAATCACTATTTCGTATTCTCTATCAATGATGAGCAATTTCGAAATGTCAATATCGGCATTCTCCACTGGACTCCATTTTGACACTTGATTTCGTATCGATAAACTGTATTAAAGTAACATTGTTGCAAAGCATATTTGAAGTCGTCGCATAGTACCTCTTAAGCCATTTGTTGTTAAATTAAAGCGAAAAAAAATACGTATCCAATATTTTTGTATTATCTGACTGACGGACTAAATCGAATCTTTTTTTTAACCCATTCGTTATACCTATTGGCTAACAGCACTTATAATATTAAAAATTCATATTTGTCATTAATTAAAAGGGTGTTTTTTGCAACGACTTCTTTGTTTTTTTGTAATGAATATGGGCGACTCTGGCCACATTTTTTTAATAAATGTGATGTTAGCCAATTTTGATTTCTGGCCCTTATATTTATAATGTGTTCATAACACATACATGTCTCCTAAGGGATTTTCATCACAACCTTTTGCTCTGATCCAGAACCACTATCTATCAAATTAAATTAGTCAATATAAACACCAGATTACAATAAAAAAAACATTTATTTTTGTTACAATTAAGTGCCATGGATAAATTACATAATACAGGTGTCACAAAATCATCATGTTAATCACAATAGAAAATTAAGATAAGATTTTGACTATGAATCAGACTAAAAATACTTTAGTCTGATTCATAGTCAAAATCTGTTTCTAAATATTCTACACCTGATAACAATGACAAGGAATCATCAGAGTCACTCTCTTCACTACTGTCTGCACCAACAGATATAATAAATTTTTCAAGTTCGTTTTCAACAATGCCATCTTTTAATTTGTAATCATTTTCGACATTTAAAACATGATCAGTGTATTTCTTCCAGTCACTAGGGGTAATTAAGTTAAAACACTCTATTATTAAGTTTTCCATTTCCTTTCCTGGTATTCCAATGTTTCTGCTTGCAATTTTTCTTTTTGCTTGACTCCAAATCATCTCTATTGGGTTTAAGTCACAATGATACGGTGGCAGCAATAAAAGTTCATGATTATGTTCTTTTAAAATCTCTTCAGCTTCATATACAGGCAATGTTTTCTTATCATTAACCAAACACATTAACTCTGCCTTTGTCTGATATTCCTCAAAATGTATTCCATTATTTACAAGCCATTTACGGATATCTGCTTTGGTATTAGACATTATAGGCGGTTTATTGATTTGCTTTATATGGTAGCTGGCATTATCCATAACAATTACACTGGGCTTACTTAAATTTGGTATTAATTTTTCTCTGACCCATTTCATAAAGTTCGATGAGTTCATATCATCATGATAATCAGCAGATTTGGATTTACTACTGAACACTAATAATGCACCAGGCACAAAACCTTCCTCAGATCCAGCATGCACAACAATATGCCGTTTTCCAGAGGATATCTTTGTAGTGACACCAGTTGTTGAAGGTCCTTGCCAAGACTTTTTAACTTTATAATTCTGATGTACATAAGTTTCATCAAGGTACACAATTTGCTTTCCTTCGTTTCGTTTTATATTTATTTCTCTCAAATACTTGTGCCTCCATGCAGAAATCTGGTATTTTTCTATAAGCATAGAACGTTCATTTTCATTGCTTTTAAAAGAAAATCCATTCTTAAGCATAATTTTTCGTAAAGTCTCACGGCTACCACTGAATCCTATTGCATCTTTTAATTCATTGTGAAGGCTTCTTAATGTTGGAACAATTTTTTTCACACAGTAAAATTCATTTACTTTATTCCGAATTGCACTTAAATCAAAATTATCTAAAGCAGACACTGTTGGTTGATGAGGTCGTTTTTTCCCAGGAGTGTCCCATTTTCCTTTATTAATTAATGCTTCATTTTTTATCCTTCTTAGTGTCCTTATACTTACATCTATAAAAGATTAAACACTTTGAAACAAAGATATGTTAAATGTATTTAAAAGCAAATAATGATAGACACATACATCAAAATAATTTAAATACCTATTCAACTATGAATGCAATTTATGTTTAATTTAGTTAAGTTTATGTGCATATTTAGCATGTATAACAATTACATGGTTTGATTAGTTTCATGAATTCTGTGAATTTCCTTGTTAAACAAAACATTCTTATGACATCATTGGATGTCAACAATAAAAACCAATACATCATAAAAAACCTATGTAAATATTATAGGAATACTATCAATCTATCTTAAATCAAAACAAGAAAAGAGACCTGTCATTGAAGAAATTTTTTGTAAGTACTGCGTTTCCGAATTCAGCATTTCTTGTTTTTCTAAAGTTTTTATTGCATTTATCTCCTCCATTATTGGTTGAATATCACCATCACAGTTATCTGAAATAGAGCAATATTTTATAAAAAATATCTGTTTAGTTAATTACAGAAAATTAAAACGAAAGTATCAAAATTATAATACAAAACTAACCTAAAAAAGATACAACTTTATCTAATCGTTGTAATTTCTCCATGAAATTTTTATTTAATTCAGTTTTCACTTCAGTAAACTTGTCAATCATGATGGAAAGAAGTTTCCTCGATGAACTTTTTATCGGCTTCGACATAATTTTTAACCAAAAACACAAGTTCAAATTCGCAAAAACAACAAAATTCAATATTCTTGAATTGTCTAACGTAGTGTCAAACTGACAGTTCTATGTTGTTGCCATATGAAAACGGAAAAATAGGTGGTGTCACGTTTCGCTTGCCAAACTCTATCTGTCGATTTCAGTTACTTGCTGTACCTCCCCACGCGGAGTGTTAGCCGCATCTCAAGTGTTAAGAGGAGAGGTTGTGCGGCTCGTCGTCAAGTTCGCGAAATATTTAGGTCAGAAGTTGATTCTCCTGCTATTGGTTTTGGTTTACTATTGATTTTCCTGGTTTTGTTTCTATAGATCCTGTTTGTTGTTATAATCTCAGTTTACTTTAAAAACATGCTTTCTCTATTGACATACTGTTGTGTAAAATAGGTTTAGCTATCTACTTTCTTTGAACAGCTATTGAAGATTATGTCCATTTTTTTGATTTTCCTGTAGTTAATTTTCCTGGATACTTAACCAGGAAAATCAAAGTTTTCTAAGAAATCCTAGTTTTAAAGCGGTCTAAAGCCTATTTTAGTAATATATTTGATTTTTAAAGTATAAACAATGCCAAATCCTACCTTAAATATATATTTATGATTAAAATATTGAATTTAGTGTTTTAGTTTTGATTTTAAAATGCTGAATAGTAGTTATATAACAATGCCCCGAAGCAAGCAAAGTAAAGAGATGTTGAAAAAAAAAGAGAGAAGCAGAACGTCGTCGATACGAACTAATAAAAAACTATGCTCAGTTTAAGGCTAAGCTAAAGGAAAAATATCTGAAACAGAAAAGACCCGGAAAAATAATACGAACAACAAAAAATTTTGAGAAAGAAGAATCGTTACAGTTCGAATAGAATAATTTGAATAAAAAGATGAGACAGCTGTAAGAAAACAACGATTTGATTAGAGTAAGCTTAGAAGGAGAAGACCAACAGGTATTGTATAAGAATCCAATAAGTGACGATAATCCTTTAAGACTTTCTACTTCTGTAAGTGGTGCCAAATTTCCAGCTGCAAGTTTATCAATTTCTCCCGTTGCCACCAGAAAGACTCCTGGAAACAATATCATTGCTCGTTTAACAAGACGATCAAAACGATAATTAATAAAATTGTTATCGCATGCAGAAACAAGCTGTAGGGAAACTACTCGTACGAACAACACAGATCAACAAGGCATTGTTTGTTCGTCTCCACCACATTCACCTACCAATACTCCTCGAATGTCACTCCATTCGGCTAGTTATTACCCCTACCACAAAGCAGTCCATAAAAAAGAAATCCCCTTGGAAACATTTGTTGAGAAAATTTAAATAAAGAACAAATTCATAATTTCTGACTTTGATTGTTGCATTTAAATTTAAAAAAATTGATTTTCGATGAAATTTGTTTCATTTCTTGATTTTCCTGTGCATCATTATTGATTTTCCTGGCCACGAAATTTCAAAATCAAATGTCTTGGAAACCATTGAACAGAAACGGGTGCCTATCAAAAATATTATAATTAAGGCTCTTAATTTTAACCCTGATCCAAAATATATTCGTTATTTTGAGATTTCAAAATGACCAGGAAAATCAACTCAAAAACGCCATTTTCAGGAATTACCCGAATATGGTATATCTCGGTCGTTGTGGTAGCTTCTCTAAATATGGAATAGTACTGGGTAACGGCAGCGCAGTATTAACAAATACTTGAGTTTAGTAGACGAGGACAGCACTCGCCTGCGTTGAGAACGGTTGCGGATTGGAAACGTTTATGATGCACACTCGAGTGGTGTCTCCGTGTATTATTAAAACATATGACTAAACCGTATTACATTAATATTATTATATATTGAAAGACATACGAGCCCTAAAATATAATATCGGCAATTTTCCACGTAATTGGCCGGTGGCAACCTCGCGTGAGATCGCCGCACATATAACTAGTGGTGGAGTGATGACGAGGCGTATACTCCGACCAGGACGAGGAGGAGGAGGACAGAGTGCGTCTAACGATGTAGTGGGCTTTATCGCCGGCACGCCTTTTTGCGGTTAGTTGTTTGTACGTAACACTTGTGCGCCAACGAAAGCGATGCGAACGCATACAGTCTATTAATAAAATTTTTCATATTTATAATAATAGGTAATTCACTTTCTAATTCAAACAATAATGATGAACTTAAACTGAGTAAATCTAATCTAATACTAAAATAATTTGGAAACAGTGAAGGTATATCAATAAATACTAATCGTAAAATCGTATGCAAAAGTTGCTTTTCGTGGAGTGATCGAACCTAAATTCTATAAAGAAGGCAACTCTCGACTGGAACTCATAAATTGATTCTATGATTAGTAGGTATATATGCTTGTTTTAAATATTGCCAAAAAAGGCTTTTTATTTTTTTTATTATTATCGCACGGTATCGCTTCTCTTGTGCTGCAATAAGGTCGGGTGTTTCGCCACATTTGGCGGTATGGAGTTTATGGCCGGTTACGGCGCTGGATGTTACTGGCCCGCGATATTGCACGATCCACGCTAACTGCTTTCTCTTCGGTTATCTTCGGCGGTTGTAACGAAAACAATTTCTTTTGTATTTAGTTCAGTTATTGGTCTTGTTTGACTGTTGCTCATATTGTTACCTGTGATGGTCGAACATATAGAATGGTTATATTTTATACAAATAAGTACAATAATAACTTATTTTAACTGATAAATGACGTTGCATTTGTTAAAATTTTCATCAAGAATATGAAACAAAATGTAAGACATTGTACATTTGATAAAACTTATGTCTGTCTATTGAAACTCATTATCTTTGGATAATATTTCTATAATTCGAAATGTTTTATGATGCTTCATGAATGACGCGGTTAATGTTTATTTTTAAATTATATTAACATGCAGTTTTAATATTTTTATTTCTTTAATATTGATTAACAGACATTAGAACAGATAAATATATTTCGTCGCATATAACTTTGAATTATTAAATTAAAAGTAACAAACATTATCAATAATATAATATTGAAGAAATCATCGTGTGTCTAGAAAACTAACTAACGCGAAACTGCACTATAATCGGTTTTGAATAGGTGA
Organism: Diatraea saccharalis; assembly: GCA_918026875.4. Taxonomy (NCBI): domain Eukaryota; kingdom Metazoa; phylum Arthropoda; class Insecta; order Lepidoptera; family Crambidae; genus Diatraea; species Diatraea saccharalis. The sequence goes on from OU893333.1 coordinate 270,359, forward strand.
GCCGATCGATATGCATATCGATTACAGATCGAGAATCGATTGTCCGTGGCCGTGCACGTGCCGGCGCGGTTGCCGGCCGGCCGCCGCGTGACCTGACCACCACCAGAATCTACAATGCTGATCTCTGTTCAGCTCCGTACGAATGTTGCTACTTTCTGTATTACCATTTGCCTTGTATAATACTTGCAGTTATATATAGAAATTATTATTAAATGTTGCCGCAAGATGTATTCTAAACTTTTACTATATTGTTTTTAATGACAAGTCTAGAGTGATAGGGAAATTTTTGGACTTAGTTAAGTAATCGTAGCCTGGTTCTAGAAACTTGTTAAGCACCCAAAAATTTCACAGAAGTTGGTCGTGGTTTGCAAGGTTCGTTAAGTTTGGCAGCATCTCTGTGCTTCCACTGTGAGTTGTGGAGATGCTGATGCTGATTGTGGAGAGATGGTGGATTCTTTTATGTTTATATCCTTATCGAAGACATGACTGTAGCTCAGAAGCTGGTATATAATGCCGACCGCACATGTTATTAGTGATATTTTTATTACGACCCCTATCATGTACACATAGATGACTCGAAATCTGTATTACAAATAAAGGCAGTAAAGTTTCAACATAATCAAGTGGATACAATTTGCAGTAAAAATATTATTCTCGGTTCATGGCAGTGCAACCTTCTTAGCATACCTCTGAATATGTGCCGAGGCTCTAAGGGACCTCGCTAGATGAGGTCGTGAACTGGTGGTCTATGATATATGTACATATAACTACTACCCGCTAAATCAATTCAACACCTGCTTGCTTATGGATGATAACATGGATGTGTTCTGATATTTTATTGAAGGGTATTTTATTATTCAATTCAATAGCTTTACAAGAATGTCTGATTCTGAATTATACTTGATATTCGATGAGAAAATATTCTCACACAGACAATAGGGATGATGACTGGGTTAAAAAATGCAATTCTATTTAGTCCGTCAGTCAGATAATAGAAAAATATTAGATACGTATTTTTTTTTACTTAAAATTAACTAGAAATAGCTTAGATAACAGGCATTAAAGTTGAGGAGTGGGGGCTCGCCACGTCACAATTGAGTAGAAAACGTACTCTAACGTGACGTCATGCGAAATTTCAACTCAATGTAACGCCGTAATTTTATGATTACGAAAAACATAAAAAAATACGTGTTTAATATTTTTTAAAACTCTACCTGACGGACAAACAAACAAAAATTAGTCATCATCCCTATTCATTAATTTTGTGAATGTTTTGTAATAGGTAGATCAATAGGTATATCTGTAGGTAATTCTGTTCACGGCCTTGGGTCGGTGTTTTTTTTATTTTTTGGCAAATTTAATGAAAAATTACTTGACGTACTTTATATCAAATAAATGTATCCCTACATATATAGAGTTTCACGCTTACAAATCAAACACATAGCTATTATATTAAATCCAATATTTTAATTATAATACAATACGGAATTTTACTTATTAATTAATAACCTACTTGAAAGAAAAGTATAATTTGCTGAATGACATTTTTAAATTTATTCAGCATAAATACAAAAAGACGATAAATACTAACGTCATGCTTTGATTAAAATGAGTCTTGCCAATGACCTGAATGTAGAATTTGGAGCAATGGAAAATTGTCAATGGGCTGAAACCAGCCGGGGGTGTATTCAGGGCCGCAGCCTTTGTCTTGCGGCGATACGGTCGACCCCCATTCGGTGACGTCACTCAGGGCTGACTCGGTCCGATTGCAGCATTTTTTTTCTATTAGAAATAAATTAAACAGTTTGATTTTCATATATTTTTAATTTTTAATATGATTAAGTTTAAAGATCGAATTGGGCAGCGGTCAAGGAATTAATTCTGTAGAGACGAAAAGTGTTTCAGAACAAAAAAGATGAACATACCGAGGAAGGCATGAATTACAGAGGAGACCTGGAATACCATCAAAGAAGGAACGGCACTACTCAGAGGGAAGAACTTTGATGCACTAACCAAATACCAAATGCTCTGAACCAACGTTCAAGGTCTGTGTCGCAAGAGCTTTGTTCGTGATTTCAAGCTACAAACATGGGCCTGTGAGGACGCAAATGGAGATTTTTTAACGCACATACATCGAGTCACTGAGAGGTAGCGGTTTTATTATAAAGGGCTGTATGCGGACAACAGGATCTCAGGAGGAAAGAACGCAAATACAGCTTGAAGAGGATAACATCGAACCTTAATACTGGAATCTGAGGTCAGGGATGCCCTAAGAAAGCTACAGATAAACAAGTCGGCTGAAGTAGACTGTACTTGCAGAATAATTAAAGCATCTGAAAGACGTAAGTGTGAAAATCCTGCTTGATTTGAGCAACTAAGTTTGGCGAACAGGCAAATGGCCAGTCCCAAATACACAAAAAAGGGTCGACGAAACAGAGCGCTAACTACCGATAGTCCGCACTATCGCACTCATCTCTCACGCCAGTAAGATAATGCTTTACGTGATCGGCGCCTATAAACCTACCTTCAGTGGCGAACAAGCTGTTTTTGTCAACCAGGGAATAAACATTAGATATTCTAATATAATACAAAAAATCCGGGAAATCAACGTTCCGATGTTTCTCTGCTTCATTGATTACTCGTAAGTGTTTGTGGTGCATTTTGCAGGAAACGTGTCCCTTCACATCTTGCGGTCTTGACCGAAAGCCTGTACGAAAATGATGAGTCAATTAACAGGATCAATAATGTGATCTCAGGAGCATTTAAAGGAGTGCGCCAGAGGTGTATACTTTCCCCTCCTCTGTTTAACACATACGGCGAATATATCAGTAGAAGAGTTTTAGATAAATACGGACGGTGGTATCGTAATAGGTGGGAAAAAGATCACCAACCTCAGATACGCAGATGACACCACACTGTTTGCGACAATAGAGAGCGAATTGGCAGAGCTCTTTCATAGGGTGGAATGCGAGAGCGGGAAGGTTAGTCTGTTGACCAACAGATCAAAAACTAAAGTTATGTATATCGACAGAGCAGACGAGCTCCCGCGACCCGTGACTATACCTGATATAGAATATGTAAGTGAGTTCGTCTACCTGGGATCCATTATCAGCGACAGGGGTAGTTATGACAGGGAGATTAATCACCGGACATAAATGGCAAAAAAATCTATGAGCAAAATGACGAGGATATGGCAAAACAAAATGTCTCCAATACTTCTAAAATGAGACTGGTACGCACACTGATATTCCCAATCTTCTTGTACGCATCTGAATCCTGGAAATTCGTGCTGTAGATCAAAGTTCGACACAAATCAATCTGATTCTTGACCAGCTAAAGATTAAAACCAGACTGTCTATCATCTGATATCAACGGATCCTTTGCTATTTTGGCCACATAGCTTGGAGGTAACTAGATGGTTGAAATAAAAAGTAAATGGAAAGAGAGCATGAGGGCGAGGGCGACCCGCCGCACGGTGGGCAAAATCGGTCATTATCGGATCAAAAATGTATAACTTCATGATTTTTTGTAGTACCGCAATGAAATTTGCTACAAATATTCAGTGAGGTTTAGAAATTCAAATGATGTATAATTTGTAGTGTTTTTCTATATACATATATATGTTATATGTCATAGAGATTAAAAAAATGGGTCAACACAAAAATAAAATGGTAAAAAAAATAATTCCAAAAGAAAGACAAGTTTTAATGACCAAAAAGGTTAAAACTATGGTTAAATACAAAATTACCCAATTAATAAAAAATAAAAAATATTTTTTTTGCTGAACAAACAAACTATACTAGGTCCTGTAGCTTCAGAGATTGATATAACTCGTTACAAACATTACTAATAACTAAATATCAATATTATTTTTATTTTGGTAGGTACCTATATTGCTTCAGGATCAGGGTCAGTAAACGTGCGTTCACTTTCAGGTACCACTTTTAAAAGACTTATTGCCTCTTCTTCAAGATTTTTTACATTTCTTAAGTATGGTTTTCTTGTTATATATGGATCTGACGTGCACAAAAGCATTTTAAAGACATCTTCATTTGTTGCAGACCGGGAACATTTTTTGGCATGATGAAGTCGCATGTTTCTGTAGTCTTTGTTGCGAGACTCTTGTGCGTCTTCCGACAGCTGTCCAATAGGATTATCTAATTATCTAGTAATTTCTCACGCATAACGAGTGCAAATTTGATAAGATTCCTTTGTTATCGCTAAATAAATAAAATATTCCAAAAGTAATATAATTATTGTCCTTGTAAACTGTGTCTGTGGTAAACCGCAAAAGATACTGATTTTTATTTTCCGACTTTTCACATATTATTTCTTATATTTTCTAAAACCGCAAACTTCCGCAGCTTTTTTTTTTGTATTCTGTTACTGAATAGTTAGACTATCAATTAACATAAAAAGTTGTGCGTGGGGAGTCGTGGGTAATATTGAAAACCTTAGACGAAAAAAAAAAAGTAAAAAATAAGGTATGCCACTTTTTAATTACTTACTGACATAATTGTCGCTCCTTTAGAAATTAAAAAACTGTAACGTAATAAGCATGAAACAACCTTTCCAAAAATGTATAATACTGCATATATGTACCCAATATATATTGCACAATATGGTTTTCAAACATGTATATGCGTAGACTCGAGTTCGGCACTCCCGTCTTCTATGTACTTCTACCTATGAAAAAATGTAACTTCGTGCATTTTCGATAAAAAAACTTAATGAATATTATATTCGATTATTTGAGATTCTAATAAAATCACAAAATCAAACAAATTATGATATTCGTAAAAAGTACTTTTGATATGCTCTTGTTCTACCATTTTCCACTGTGCGCCGGTCTGACTCTGTCCGAGAGCGTGGAAGCAGCTCGTCAATTCCTGTCCAACAGGACGGGGACGACATTCACTAATGACGTATGTGACTAAGAAGAGAAAGACTTCCAAAGTGGGATGTAGGGTAACAAAAATAGTACGAATAAAATCTGTATTGAATAAGTAAAACACACATAAGAAATAAGTGCGCTTAGTGTTTCTCAAAGGCAAAGGTTGGCCTGAAATGTAGTTTACTTGAATAATAAATTATTTCATTTCGTAAATAAAATTGACGTTTGACGAATCACCTATTTTTTATTTATCGATTCCAATGTATTGGACGATCAATATTTATTAACAGTAAAACATTATATTGTTGTTCGCTATTCATGGAAGACACCGCCACCGCCACCGCCAGTTCAAGGTTAGTTTGGTGTTTATACTTAGATTATGGTTTGTGTTACAATGTTGGAGACGTCGAGGTTTAATAGGATGTTGCTTTATGTACGGCTGAGGTATCATCCCTAATTTGTGTGCGGTTGAACCTGCCAAACCCCCGGGAAGACAAGCAGCGTATCGTTATCAGTTAGCGCGGCTGCCAGCCCTGTCGGTGTTACCCAAAGGGTCGAGTTCATTTAGTTTTGTGTTTCATTTGTGACCCTCAGTCCATACAGTGAAACATTCTTTATGTAAATTCGTATGCTTCAACTGTAGTACCCTAAAGTAGTAGGCATTGTAATTCATCGAATTTTCAAGCAAGACATGAGCATATGATTACTCGGAACGGCATATTACCACAACTGGCTTATTATTAATATATGCAGTGACTTCAAGATCCATTGGGAAGGCTTGTGCTCAGCAGTCGCCGTCGTACGTCTGACACGATCATGATTTACTTAAATGTAAAAGCTAATTTACTAAGATGTTCAGTTCATAACTATAACTCACCATACGGGTGAGGTAGTAAGCACTTCCTAACATCAGGCCCGTATGGTGAGCTATATACCCAGAGATTTGTATATGAATATATTAATTTTTAAGAAAGTAATATAATTTTGGGTTGTTTTGTCTTCAATATTCTTTTTCGACGACAGAATAATTATAACATGGATATTCTTTATCGTTTAGGAGTTTTGGCAATAATCAAAGTATTTGTATTGGGTCTCAATACACACATATAGCTATTTATTTAATTTGTTATTTTAATGAAATTTTTTATAGAATGCTGAGGCTTAAAATTTTTTGCAACGTTAACGTCGTCGTGGTAACGTTATCTTATGGTTTTGTGTAAAACTCTCGATGAATAAAAACAATAAAAATGTTACGGTTATTCCATTAAAATTTTCCGTTTCTGTATAATTCCGCATAATAAGGTTTTTATGAATAAATTTTAACAAGTTTCGCAGAATTTTTCTTTTAAATATTATTAAAATGTGCATACAGGGAAAAGTCGTCGTAGAAATTTGTAATTTTATGATTTAGAACGTCCGCCAGTGATGTAAACGGCTCTTGTCGTGATGTGTAATGTCCCGGGTCCGAGACCCGGTCGCGTCGGTAAACAAAATTATCTTTTCTATTTAGAGGTCTGAGTGGTTCTGATACCTTTATCGTTTCAGGTCTTCATTACAAAAGTGATTCTGCAACTTGATTTGTAATCTCAATAATAGACATGGCTATCAATGTAAGAAGTTCTATTTTTAAAACTTTCGGTTTCACATCGACTCTAAATTTGTCATTCTGTCTTTCTGTCTGGCAACCGAATCTAGGATACCAGGATATACTGATGAGCTAACATATCTTCCTTCTTCAATCAAAAGAGAAAGCGTAGTCGAAATAAAATATTTGAAATATTTTTTTTGTACAAAAACATATTGCAGAACCACAGCACACCACCGGAATTTTAATTTCACCTGTCTTTCATTTACAAGGCGAGAAAATTCTCTCTAGACTCTGTGAGATATGCGAGTGACCATTTGTCAGCTTATTTTATAATTTGTTTTCAATAGTTGTGTCTTTTAAATAAATCATCAAGACTCCTTCATGTGTAATGTCTCTCAACGCAGGGGCTTGCTGGGAATGTTTGGCACAAAATTGGCATCTATTTATCGTAATACTGACGTAATAAGACGTATGGACATGTCATAACTGTGCGCTGACACGTGTTGCTTTCTGTCACTATATATATATATATATACACGTCAACTTGTTGACTTATGAATGATAAGTCAGTCGACACAAATTCCCTTCCTCGCATCCAACTATTTGATCAGCTCATCCCCTGGGTCGAGCAGGTCAAGTACTTGGGTGTTACGTTACGTTAGTAAGCTTTCGTTAATCGTCATCTTAAGAAAGTACGTAACTATGCTGCTTTTATATTAGGTAGGCTTTATCATCTCATTGGTAGGCGGAGTTTAATGTCACTTAGACGTACTATTTACAAAGTTCGCATTTGCCTCGTCGTGATATACGCTACGTAAACAACGTTGCCCATGCAACTCCCTCATTCCTTAAACCACTCACTTACGCGGTGCAACGGGCTTTCTGTGGTACGAACGTAAAGGGTGACCGTGATTTCCGCTCTAGACGTCATTTCATTTAAGGAACCCACTATCCCGACCTGCTTATTGCTAAAACTTGCGATCCGTCATCCGTCCCCGCAAAGCGTGACTTTGCCGCAGACCCCCAGCGTCAGATACGTGAGTCTTGGTGATTCTACAACGGAGTGGAGACGCCCCCTGGTGGGGTGATACCTTCCAATTAGATAGCCACCAGGACAATCGTTTACTCGCCTTGAGGTCCTAGGATGTCCCCGTTATTTACACTGTAAAGGCATTTGAGGCCAACAGTTAACACAGTAATGAATTATAAATAAAATAAACAACACATAACTAAAAAAAATATAATCTTATTTCACAATAATTTAATAAGGTTTCTATGGAAAAGAAACTTGGTCGAAAATTGGTCGAAAACTTAAAGTCCGAACCGACCGAGTCGATTTGAAAATGTTGTTTTGCTTACAGTAGTCTCAAATCACTAATCGCACATATTTAATCATTTTACATACCTGTACCAAGAGTCAGGTGAGGTGGGGCGGGTGGGGTATACTCTCACTGTCCTCAACAGTCCGCATACAACACACGTGTGCTTTAATTCCGTTCCTCTATTTCAGTGTGGAGGACTAAAATACATTTTTCAGTGTGTGTACGTACATACATACGTTGTTTGGCATCTCACACGAGCCGGCTGCTGTAACGCTCCCATACTGCTGTGATATTCTAGAATATGCACATTATTTTTTACTATAACAAAAGATTTTTATAAAAATATTGACCATAGGGACGGTAGTTGTTTCTGGTTTATACATATAAATAAAATGAAAAGACATTTGTATTTAACTATTAATTTTTGTATTTAACAATTTTAATCATTTATATGACTGTGCTTGAAAGAAAAACATAAAGATATATACTTCACAACCCATTTATAAAATGCCTTATTAATTAAACGAGCGGTATTAAACATAAAATTGGCTAAATTACTCATTCATTACCGAAGAATGAAAAAAATATAATAAAATTTAACTAAGCGAATCAACTAAAAACTAATTTGGCAATAAAACACTCTCCAAAGTTTCGAGAGAATTTGAAGAGCCGAAGAGGAGACCTGACGAGTCATGATGAACAGGAAATTTCAAGAAGAATAACACTGTTCCCCTAAATTAACAGCGTTCAAGGGTCCGACCGTGACTTATCGCCTTTCGCCAAATTCCAAATGCTTATTGAAATAATATCTTTTTATTGCATATTTTGGAGAGCGCCTTTGGAATTGTTATTTTTAGAACTTGGTTTGTTTCAGCAATGTTTTTAGCAATTGTAAAATGTTTCTTGGAAATGTACTTTTATGGTGTCTGCGATGTATAATGGATATTGTTTTGTGCATTATTGGGCTTTATTTTATTTTGTAAGAAGCAAACATTTACCACCAGAAAATCATAATGGCTAAAATGGTATTTTGGCTTTTATAAGAGTCATCGAGGCATATTATTAGTTAGCTGTACGGGTCTTTAATTAGGTAATAAATCGATGTTTCTATTGATTCAGATAAGTTCCTTGATTATTATCTATTTTATTTTGTATACACTGTATGTTCGCGGGGCGGTGTGAGAACATAATAATATATAAAAATAACAACCGTTTTGTAATTTTTTCATTCCTTTTACTTTTTCAATGACTGAAGGAATGAAACATTATTAAGCTGATTTCTTTCAGGCAGCCATTGCGAACTGGACGAATGATATTTAGATATGGGTGATGATGTCTCAAGAAATATGGTGCTTATAATAAAAAGACAATGTGAGACTTTTTTTATTATTAAATTAAATAATTTGGCGGTAATGTACACAAAAAAATTTTATTCCTTCTCTACCTTCTATTTGGTTTATTAAAGTTTACTAACATAATTTAATGAAGAAATCTGGAATTTACAATATGTTATTATAATCTTCCCAAGTTACTAAACATCTATTGATTATGGCGCTTACAATGAAGTCGAAATATGAAGGACCGATTTAAAATATATACGTTACACTGCGTGCAACACAACTGAAATAGTCGTCTAAACTATATTGAGAGATACGACGCATGTCAGTATTATTACATCAACACCCAATCTCGATAGAGCGGCACGTGTCAACGGTACATACAATTGCACAATCGCCGGAGGTCGTTCACCTGCGATCAGCTGATAATTTTAGAAACTAACACGTGTCGCAAAAATTATGTGTGTGTTCACGTGAATTTCAAGTGAGTTTCATTCACTTTGTGCACGAACTGTCCGCGGTCCAACCGTGAACATATTAATGACAATATTTTGGTAATCATTTTTGCACATTTTGTGCCCAGACGGTTTAAATGGCCACAGATACGAATAGTGAAAGGTGTTGGATTCAAACACTCGGGAATTTTGATAATTTTATATATTTGTTTTATGCAATACCCTCTTTTGTTAACTATCCTAAAGATGCATGAACCAATTGCACAAACATACACAACATTTTTTATTAGTTTAAGTACATATATTTTAATTTAGAACATCCAATAAAGCTTAATGTTACAAGTCTGATACTTGTTTATTAACATTTATGTGATTTAGAATTATTTTTTTTAAACTAATATTCAATATGTAATATTGGGTATGTTCCGATATACACTGCGAGCACTGCGCAGTGGTCTTACTGCTGAAAAATCCGTTTCGTTATGGACTGCCAGTACACTGCTACAGTACCCTAGGGAAATTTATGACGTCATAAATTGCCGCCATATTTGTACTGTGAGCACTGGAGATTTCGAGGTAAGGTGCTCGCAGTGCTTTTGATCACGTGATCAGTCGAAACAGAATCAGAAAATGATAAGTTTCTAAATAAACAAAAAAAAATACTTACGTTTATTATAAGATGGATAAATAATTTTTTTATACAATTTTCCAATTTTTATAATATTTTCTTTTGAAAAGAGGGAATATTTATATTCACCTTGCATTAACAAATTTGAAAATGGCGCCAAAAAATAGGATTAACAGTATACTGGACTGCGTTCCGTTTTAGAAAGTCACCAGTATAACTAGCTATAAAGGAACGGGCTTCGTTATACTGTTCAGTGGTCGCAGTGTATATCGGAACATACCCATTATTTACCATTTTTACTACTTACACATACATTAATAAATCCTGAATTGAAACTAATTAATATTTGTTCAGTGTCGATCATATTATGAAGTGTACTCCTTGCGTACTATGAGTATCTACACAAGTAGCATTATATTATATGCTTATTTACTTTTTAGGTTGTTTTCGTAAGCGCTCGTAGAGATGGTTTGCGGCGAGCGAGCGTGCGAGCGTGCGCTGGCCCGTCGCCAATATTCTGTTTTGTGTCCGTCTTCGCTAACGGCTCGCTATATTTAACCGGTTCCAGTGATTTATGAGCCGCTAATGGTTAATTAATCCGCGGTTAACACGTGTCAGATTGACTCTAACAAGAGCACCGTCGAAAACATCGCGCCGATGCGAAAACAAGTTGGGTGGTTTCCGTTTGTTTTTTAAATTTATTATTGATATTTTAAAAAGTCAAGAAGCTTAACATTTTTCTACGACCGCGGAATGGTACATATATGTAAACAATTACTATAGTTGAAGTGTAAATAAAATAATTAAACAAGAAAAAGATTTTGCGGTTCAAGAGAACACACACACCAATTAAAGTAAATATTATAAATAATTCAAAAATTATATAAGATAGCTTGCGTATGCTGTGCGTGTGTGTCGCTGTGTATAGGTATTAGCGCACGCGTGTGTGTGTGCGCGGACGTCAAAAACAAAAGATAGTTTGGAAACTGTCCACGTGTCATGTACAAATCACTCCCATAGTACTACTATACCTATAACACTTTTAGTTTCAATATGATACAATTAATGCACCAGGTAGAGATTTTAATTTAAATTGAAATATTCTTAATACTCGTAATTTCACTTACAGATTATTAGATTTTGATGTTATATAAATACTTATCCACTGTTCCGGGTGCCGGTATTGTATTATTATTTGTTCATCTTCGTAATCTCATTAGGCAGTGATTGAGCTATTTAAATGTGGATCTGAATGATTTTTATGATATTGTTAATTATTTATTTTTTGAAATAGACTACATGCTCATTTTTATAATAGTAAAACATCAGTTGAATTTTAAAATCTACAATTTGAACATAGCCTAGTTGTATTTGTATGTGTTTCGCATGAATTTGCGATCTGATCGTATTTTGACTTTTTTTTTTACGAGATCTTCCACCGAGCGCTGCTAGATACTGTCTTTCAATCTGTGAAGCTTGAAATCTCACACCTGCTAGCTTTAAGTTGAAGATAGGTGTCGATATCCCAGAACTAACAGCAATCATATTTGATAATATAACATTAACATCCAGTGACAGTGTAAGAAACTTGGGTATTTTAATTGATAAAAGTCTCACGTGCGGTTCTCAAGTATAAGAAATGAGCCGTAAAATGTTTGCTACAGCTGGATCTTTAAAAAGATTACGGAAGATTCTACCAATAGCCACTGAAACTGCGCAATCTCTTCACCTTCCTATTCTACAGATGCCGATGTCAGCTATCTTGACCACTCACCGAAGAAGAATTAAATAAACTTGAGTGACTTCAGAATTTCTGTATCAGATTCATTTTTGGATTACACAAATATGATCATGTTTCCGATTTCCGTACTAAGCCCAAGTGGCTTCCAATTCGTCTTCGCCGGAATGCACATATTGTTTCTCTCCTTTACAGTATTATGTTCAATTCATTTACACCAGTTTGCCTTAAGGACCGCATCACGTTCCTTCACAATACGCACACATGAGTTTTAAGGTCGTCGGAGAATCTGATATTGCCAATACCAATGCATTAAAGTAAATTTCTGGACAAGTCTTTTGCAGTACAAGCTGCTCGCCTCTGGAATGCATTGCCGGAGGTTATAAGGCGTGCACAAACCATTAATAGTTTTAAAATATTAGTTAAAGAGCACTATCTATCACCAAATCTATTGCAGCAATCATAATCCTAACTTTGCATTCTTAAGTGTATATTTGTATATATGTGTATGTGTATTTATGTATATACATGTTATATATGTATTTATATAATTATGTGTGTATATATGACTATGTAGGCTTATGTATATATAGACAATTTATTTGCTTAACCATTAATGTTATTCGTAACAATGGGGATAACTTGATGCATCATAGACTACACAATTTTTCAATTGTATCCTGTATATTATACTAAGGTTGCCTGGAAGAAATTCCTTTTAAGCAATAAGGCCGCCAATTGTACTGTCTGTTACATTTTTATGTACTATTGATTTACTTATGGTGTGTATAATAAAGAGTCTTTCATTCATTCATTAATTCATTTATTCATTCATTCAAAAGAAAGAAAGAAAGAAAGAAGAAAGAGAAAAGCGAGAAGGAAGGCAAAGGCAGTCCAAAAATCTGTCAATTTTAGTTTGCTTTATTGACTTTCGCTATAATAAAACTCCTTCACACCAGTGTTGGGCGTTATTTGATTAACTATTCAATGGTCTGTAAATTGATTAAATAAGTAATTACAATTACATTAATTGTGACCAGTCACAATTACAGTTTATTAATTATAACTATTGAAGACCGAACTAAAACAGAGTTTTTCTGCGTATATTCATGTACCGACAAGGGCAATGTAGCGACTGACAAAAATATATTAAAAAAACAAAAGTAAACAAAATTGCCAAGAGTGACGATTAACTTTTAATTATAACATTTTAACTTTTAATTGTCCTAAAAATTAAAAAAAAAGGATCCAATAATGCATGAAGCACCGCCGTTTTATATTATTGTAAAGGTGTTGTGCAAAAGCAGGATTTTGATCAGTGGAAATGTTTCGCCTTTGATAATGTTACACTCCACAGAATAGAGTAAACAAGAAGATATGTGTATCTACAGAATTTTCCTCGTCCAAAAATAGGGGACTCATATATACCTATAAAAGCTTAAAACAAAATAGATTTAACAACTCGGAGAGTTCGGAGCTAATCAGGGCGCCTTTTCATAGACTGTGAGTGGGTGGACTTTTAACACAAAACATTTGCTAAGCAGCCTTTGATGTATGACCTGGAAGCCTTTAGAAACACTTTAATGAGATTCAATTGCACTAATCAAAGTGAGATGGCAAACAAGAAATTTATTTGAGTCACATTTTAAATAGAGCTGTTTAATGCTAATGGTACATAATAGAAACATTAAATTTACTTAGTCCTAATGAACATCATCTGACTCAAAGGAGCATTTGAGAGCTTATCTTACTTTTGCTATATGAATCGAATAGTATTTTCTGTGCTTTAACTGTAAATCACCTTTGTGTTGTTTCAAATTGGATGCACCCACGTAACACAAATAATAAATAATACTTAAAAATATTGCACTATATAAGGTTGGACAATTGAATTCGAAGTTTTGTCATTTTATTTTGCATTAAAATAATTTAAATCTGTTAATAAATTATTCACATTGGCATGGTTAATAATTCCTTTTGTTTTGTGAGTCTTAATCTAATATTTTTTTTTGTTTTTAGCCTCTCTTCCATTCCTTTGTTTTCATAACAAAACATCACTCAGGATTATGAAGTGTATTCTGAAAAAAACAAAGCTATAAATAATAACATACCTATACTCGTATCTAACAGTTGTTAAGAGATGCTCTGTAAAAACACGACAAGCAGTCTCGCTCTTCAATCATACGTCAAATTAATCACGCCACAAATCCCTCCGGTTGGCAACGTATAACCATAACAACGTTAACTGATACTATAGAAAAAAACATGTTTATCCCGCAGACGCCAAGGCGGACATCGGGCGACGGGTGCGCGTGCGACTGTTGCGTCAATACATTCATTATTGTCATTTTGAATTGCATCAAAAAATTAGATTAGCTATAAATAAAATCCTTCTAGTTATGACGATATCACATAAATCCTTTAAAGCCGCAAAACAGTTTTCTGTAATGCAAATCTGAAATCCTACGACATTACTACTCTGTTAAGTTCGGTGTAACTGTTGACACCAAGATCAATAAAGAAAAATGACAAGGTTTATACACTACGAGAAAGGATGGAACTCGCACTCTCATGCAATTCAGTTCTTGTGATTATTCATTTTGGTAATCATTATACAAACTACGCCGATCGTTAACTTATAAGTCCTGTAATAAGTAACAGAGTTTGTGATGTTGATAAAATAAGATGTAATTCACGGCGACCGGCGACCGGCGACCACAACCGGCTAGCGGAGCGGAAACATCAGATAGGCAGCTCTCGCCGACACGACGACGGTACTGTTATAAAGAAAATATCAAACAGGACTATACCAAGTAAAAGTTCGTATATTACGCAAATACTGGCTGCATTGGCTACGTCACTCGAAAAATACACTAGTCTAATATGCCATGTTGTTAAACATGAGTAGATTTATAAAGAAGCTGATGTTCCAGATCATAAAAAAGTATAAGAATAACTCAAAAAATAACATTATATTATGTATCTATCGTTAACATTATGAATTACAGCACCGACCAGGGTTTCACTTTTAACTTGTATGTATATTGTTATCTATTTCATTTGCGACAAATGTCATTATTTTTTAAAAGAGAGTCTTGTAGGCACCACTCTGTTCCGACCAAGTGTATTGATCCTGAAATATTATCAATAATGGGTCTCAGAGTCAGAAAATAAACTGTGGTTATTGATTTATATACGTCTATATAGCTAATGTTGGTTCAAGTATTCCACTCCTCCTTATTCAGGTCAAAATTGTTATTTTTTTGGAGGAAGACTTCGAAGTCAGTTTGCAGTGTGCATACTACTTACAAAGTAGTAATTGGTTCTTGTTTTATTTAATACAGACGATGTGTTACTAAACCATACGGGACGATTGTTAATTTAGACATGTACGAGTAGATATTACATTAGCAACGCTGATGTGTGCACACGGCGCTTGTTACTTCGAAGGCAAAAAAAAAAATTATTTCTTTTCGTAAAAATGTATTCTATCCTATTCTACCAATAAACTGAATGACACTGGGTTCGACGCAACTATTTCAAAGTATTTTGATACTAATTTAATACAAACTTTTTAAAACCCGCCACCAGAATTTAAGAAAAGTGAGTGGTTATATTAGTTGTCGGGCCAAGCAAGCAGATAGACATCCTACTCTCTTGTTAGTGTACGTAAAGCTATTTTAGCCTCTCTTTGACAGAACTCACGAGCAATAGACTCAACGTTTTATATTTATCAAACGAATAATACTTTGTGTTGTAAATTAACCGTAGAAAACTCAATAATGAGATAAGAGACATTGAAATATCTTCTATATGAAAATAAAAAATATATTTATATCAAAGACTTTTCTGCTTAGCATCATTCGGTTATCGTCTGAGCGGCACGGGGCCGGACCCTCGCTATCGGCTCAAATTTACATTCCTTACAACCCTGAAAAGGATGAAAATGAAAAATTATTCGCATGGCGGAAGCGTCAACCCGCCCGCAGATGGGGAGATGAGATGTTAAATCGAGCCGAGAGCCTCCGGCTGCCTTTAATGTTAGTTAACAAAGAGGTTAAACACGGCCTGGGTTGGCTGGATTTATCTTATAAGCCAAGGGGCAGCTTACAATAGTAAGTGAAAGTCGAATTAAAATAGGCGGACATCCCAGCCCTTATAGAATTATTGGGGAAGCATCAAATAGATATACCGTACGTAGAAATAAAATATGAGAAGAGAGAAATGATATAGAAGAGATAATCCAGTTATTGTGACTGCGGCATAACGTTGAAAGAGACTCAAATTAAAATTACATATTCACATTAATATCACTTCACTCGTTTTGTTACAAACGTTATAACATACAAAATTAAGCCAGCACACTGAAATAAAATACCGTAATTTAAACTAAACAAACATAGTTAATCCAGGAAAATAATGTTCAAAGTGATCTCGATACAAAGGAGCGCTCTTTGTTCGCTACACACAGACGTAACAACACGTTCACAGTTTACAAAACTCCTAACGTTCATTCTACACCAAGTTTATTGTGAATGTAGGTCACAATAATACTGTCACAGTGTAAACGCTACTGCAGTATAACATGAAATGTGTTCTTAATGAAATGCTTAAAAAAGAATTCACTTTGTCCCTGGCACTCATTCAACAAATTTCCATCTTTATCGAAAGTTTAAATATTTGCAAAAATATTTATTTTGGCGTTTTGTGTGGATTGCCTGAACATTGATGAAAATACACTCTGTAGTAGCGAAAAAGTAATAAGTGCTTGATCAATTCCCCTATAAATCCTGCACAGCTCAGTGGTTAGAGTTGTCGCCCGGCTTGCGGAAGGTCATGAGTTGAATCCCGTCTCAGAGCACCAGGGGCAAAGTGGATTCTCAAGCATTTTTTTAAATTTATTGTTATCATTGATAAAATATAATATTGAAATATTTTATTTGTTAAAATGAAACACATTATCATTTTAACAAATATTAGACTCCAAATCGAGAAGCTACCACGACCACCCTGACACAAACAATATATAAGTTCATTTTTTTACATTGCACCGGACCAGAAACTTTTTTCACTTATACTCGAAGGCACGAGCGGCATCAACTGCATTTTATGTATGGTGTTGCAACTATCTTGATTCAGCCTTTTTCAGAGCTGTAAAGGATAATAAAATTAATGTCTTGTGAAGGTAATGACGAAGTTATTCTGTTGTCGAAATTTTTTATCAGTTTATACTGTTGATGGAGCCGACGTAAATAAAGTATTTTGTAATTTTTATATTGAAGTTCCCATTATAAATTATTTTCAGTTAAACAAGATTTTAAAACTCTAATATAAAATTTTGCTTATAATGACGTATTTCAAAAAACCAGGGTTTGTTTTAATTTTAGGCTAAAGGCAAATTTTTCCATCCAAAATATCGAAATTATATTTAACAATACTTAAGGATATAAATTGGTAATAAAGATAATGTAGGTGTCTAGATTAAACCTTCGCGTTTTCTGAAGTAGGTCGCATTCTTTCAATTGGCAAATTAACCATGCAAGAAGCAGGTGGGTTTTTAGTTTCATTTTAATTATAATCTCATCGAATTATAAGGTTTCATACCGACAACGCTTACACTATGGGCGTGCGCGTTATTTAAAATCGTCGGGGAACACATTCTATTGGGCGGTGTTTACGTGCAATGGTTTATTGTAAACAACGCCGCTAATGATGATTTGTTAAACTCGCAATAAGCGCCGACGCCGACGCCGCGGCTGAACTGAACACTGAACACCTGACTTTTATGATATGGCCTCCGTTTGGTCAGCGTCAAACTCGTAATTCTACTGAAAATTTGGTTCGAAGAACTTGCATCAAAGGTATACGTAGGATTTTTATAGGTTTAGATTTATAGCTCGAGTGTGTGCTCGATAACAGAAGTTTCTTTTTCTTATATACTTACAGTTATTTGACCTCTTAAAAAAATAAAAGATATATTTATATGTGGTAGTTTAATCAGTGATGACTTTTGAAAGGCATAGCGTGAAACACACGAGTGACACTTTTGACGAGTGTAGATATATTTATAATATACTAGCTTTTGCCTGCGATTTCGTCCGCGTGGTATAGTTACCTTTATATTCAGGTATATCGTGTAAAATGCCTGAATATAAAGTTTCATGATCTTATCTTAGACAACTAACAGAATTTGATTTCCTATTTTAATCCTTTTATCACAATGTAAAGTAACTTATGTCGTTACTCGGGCGGAAGAGCATAACAGATTCTTTTTGTCACGCATTACATCGTCTAATAAGAGATGGCCGAATAGTTACCCAAATAAATTGGTCGATTTATTAAATCATAACACAAAGCTAAAAACTATGGAAAAACATTGAGGTAATTCATTATGTATATATGCCAACGCCAACTAAGTAAAACATCTGTTCAATTAGAAGCCTAGCTCTTTTATAACGTCGATCAGCTAAGTTAAAATCACCTACATTTAGTGCCACCTCCTTCCAGTGCATTGCGGCTATACAAAATCCAGGGAACTAGTCAAGGATAATGATGCGACACATAAATATCAAATTTATTATTAGCTAAATCTTCGCGATATAAGAAAAAAAAATAACTTTCCTATCTTCTAGTGTCTCACAACAACAACAGCTGTATTTCTTCAATATGGGAATGATTGTACAGGGCCCACATGATAGGCAATATCTTGTTATAATAGTAATAGTATACATAATCTTGTTCAAAATAACATTAGGCAATTTGTAAATACACAACACTATAATTTAAATTAAGACATAAAAGGAAAATAATAAAACATTATATACCTTACATTATCTACATCGACTAATATCCAATATGTTTTAGCACTTTATCTCTGAAATTTCTTAGGCTGAAAAGAAACCAGATGAAATGAAAATCTAAAGTTTACACAAAACTTATTCGAAAACTGTAAACTACGCAAAATTGATTAAGCCACTTTTCGTCGTTATAACTCAGTTTAGTTTAGAATAAACCCCATCTAGAAGCAAAGGTTAAAGTTCTTTCATCGTCATCATCAAAATCTTAATCTCCCCGTTGCTGGGGCTCAGGCCTTGATTGAAATCGAATGAGAAGGATGGGCTATGACCCACCGCGCGGTCCAGTGCGGATTGGTGGGTGGGACTGCAGATACAGACGGAACCAACGGCTTAAGCTGCCTTCCGAAGCACGGTGAAACTAGAAATTATTGGCCACCCATCCTATGATCGGCCCTTGCGAAGTTACTGAACAGCCGTATCACACACCGATTATTGCGCTAACCATTGCGCCATCGAACTCTTAATAAATTTTGGATTTTGGAAAGTTCTTACTAAATTTCATTTGAAAACTCATTCTTGACAAAAACAGTGCGATGTAGCATATAAGTAACGCACTCTAGTATAATATAATGATGAAAAGTTATTTTCTTTCGTATATAAAATGATTTGTATTTGAATATTTTCAAAATATTTATTAAAAATGTAATTTTTGTTATCAATTACCAATACTCAAACACCAATTTTTATCGCTTAAGGAAATCTTTATAAATAATATTACACAGATTTATTACAATGACAAATGAAATTGTTGCTATGCTTGGTATGGCACAATGGTTGCTATGCTAACATTTTGCTTCCCCATAAAAACTTTCACTCCCATTTTCATCCATTTAAGTGCCAGTTTTAGGGATAAATTATATGCTATTGCCTTGCCAGGGTCTTAAACTACCCAAATACCGATATTTTTATCGATATAGGTGCAAAAACAAAGAAGTTTCACACAAACGTTTTCACCCTTTTTAACCTCCTTTGGAGTGGAATTTCCAAAATCCGTTCTTAGTACAACTCTATGTATGTGGCTTAGGCTGCCCGTTGTCTATCAGTCAATATGTCAGGACATCTCGTTTTATATATGTAAAGATACATTTTAAACTCAATAAGGACTTTTTTCTCTGATATTTTTACCTTTTAAACATAGAGTTTATGATTTATGAAACCATTACCGATATATACATATAAATTAGCATTAAGTAATCCTCTATAAATAAAATAATTTAATAGCAGATTGCATTTGAATCAAGCACCTTGTTGGATGTAAAATAGACAATTATATATTTAAACCAGTCTATATGATTGGTTCGTGGATGTTTATGATTAGCATAAAAGTAGTAAACAAATATTAAAACCGATAAAATACATTTGTTATTGTCCTAAAAATAACAAATAATTATATAAAATTACGATTCAATTTTCTAACAATAAACCAATTACGCAAATAGTTTTCATGTTCTTGCAACATTGTTCTAAATCAGTTAAAAGAATAAATTGCTTCGTTTCGATCGATAGATCATTTGAATACACGCTAATTATCGCAATGATGGTATATAATGGTGCTGTTGCGTCACGCAGTATCAGCACCAAGGTCGCGGCTCGATATTTTATTTATAAAACGGTAGAATACAAATTCAATGTTTGCGGTCTTAAAGTAAATATGGGTTAGTAACGTCGAATGATTTGAATATTTGTTTCACAATGCCGAGATGTGTTTCTTCAGTTTTTTAGAACCATCAGGGCTTTGGTAGTTCGAATATTAATGGGCCTCTTTTATATTGTAATGAAGAAACCAATTTATATCAACTTTATATTTTGACATCAAACTTAACGAAATTAGAGCTTTAATTTAAAAAATTATCTTAACCTACCAACCAACTTCGACAAGAAGCTATCGATTCCAATTTTGAAGTGAATGATTTTTATTTTATTTTTGTTATTATTTAATAGTAGACCGTGTTCTTTTTTATTTGAAAATTAATTTTGGAAAGTTCTTGAAAAATTGCAAATCGGAAACTCAAATGTATGGTCAGCAAATACACGTCCGTATTTAAATGACATTTCTTGAAGCCTTGAATTTAATGTATTAAAATAGAGTTCGCTTACAATAAAGGAAAACATTTTTAGACACTTTCCGATTTAATGGATAAACGAATTATGTTCGAGCAGTGTTTCATTGTGCGTACTGTTTATGACCATTATGGCGTTGCTTCTACAATGCTTCTAAATATTATTAGAGACTTCAGAAAGTTTCGTTATAGTTTAGAGCAGTGATTCTTAACCACTGTGTGCCGCCAAATTTCAAAAGTGTGCCGCCAAATTTTGCAAATATGTAATAATGTTAATAATATTAAATTATATCACTTAAAAAGAAAAATATTTTTACCATGAAAATATAGTTAAATCCACAAAAAAATAAATTATTTTATTATTTGCTTTGCAGCGCGTTTTTTCTTAGTGCCAAATTTTAATGAAGAGGCGTGCATAGCAATAGGAATATGTCTCAAGTCGGCGGACACTTGCCACTTCTGCGTATAAAACGTGTTGTTTTGTGATAGTTGGGATTCAGAAGGTGTTGCATAGTAGTTACTGCATCTTTTCTTTCGTTAAAATTGGCAAATGTATGTGATTCGGTTTCATATATTTTTTTTGCATGTAGTGTCAATTTATAAATTTGTAAAATTTGTAAACCAAAAAAGCTTTAAACATATTATTACAATTTTCCACATCTTATTTGCGTGAATTCGGATTTTCAGCATTAGCCAACATTAAAACTAAAAAAAAAGATCAAGATTGTTAAATGTAGAAGACGATATGAGAGTAGCATTGTCATTTTTACGACTAAATATAAATAAAATTATCAAAAAACATCAAGCTCAAATTTCGCATAAAAAATATTTTTATTATTAGCTTGTAATTAATCCCTTAATAAACGTTTAGTTATTATTGTAGTATATATTAGTTTATTTCGTATATTTAAAATTTTTGTCATAAACTATTTATGCAGTGTGTTGTAGTAAGTAAATAATTTTTATCTTTTTCTTTGTGTGCCGCCAAATTTTGAAATCGTTAAATATGTGCCGCTACAAAAAAAAAAAGGTTGAGAATCACTGGTTTAGAGAAATCAAGAATAGAATGAATGGAAGATAAATAATAAATCGTTAGCGTGTCTCGATTGCTTGATCAATAGAAATGATATTATTTAGAGATCTCTAGTGCTTTCGGTATCAGGACCTGGTGTCAGTGTTTGCATGGAAGATGGTTAGATTGTATAAAGGCCAATGCACTTTATTATTAATTATCTACTTTTGTATCGTATCCAAGGTGTTTCTAGGCGCTTTTTTCTCATTTAACTTAGATCTTGACATTATAGTCAAGTTAGTATATTATAGATACCGAGCAGATGTTTTGGAAAGTTTGTCTTTTAGAAACGTTGCATATATTTAATGCATTTCCTATTCGTCCTTTTAATCCTCCAGAGATGTCAACAATATACATACGTGCAGGAGGAGGAAGTTTCATAAAGTATTCACGGTAAAGCTGAATCTTGTTTCACACTAGCGGTCGCCATGATGAGATCAGGCCTACATTTTAAATTACATATAATAAATCAAATTCAATGTTGATAAAATCCCTTAAGAGAATGAAATTCTTCCTTGATCAAATAAAAAAAGGTTTAACAAGGGGTTTCTTGAAGGATTATTTAAAATAGAAAAATAAGTAAGCAAGCACTCGGCAGCGCCGTCCCGTGCGTGCTTTCGTACCTACTTTAATTACAAACTCATAACCTAAAATCATTTCCTACCAGTGATTAAGGCTGTGTCGTGACAACGCATCGTTTCGTACCACTAACGAGTTCATACGGCGCCGGGAAACTCAACTGTACTCCTTACACAATACGAGTGGTTTTCCCCTAAATTTAATATAAATAAAGGATAACTTCGGTAAATCCGTGTTTATTAATCAAGAGTTTACTTTAAAAGTTAATTTTGGAAATGGCCTCCGTTACAGATTATTCCGTGTTGTTGAAGGAGCTCTCGGTCGCAGCTCTATGGAAACCTATAAAGTATTATATTTATTTTATTCTGAATGAGGTCAAATTTAGTCTTTTTCTTTACGGAAGTTGTTAAACTTTCTATAAGAATATTACAGATTATGAAGACATAAAAATATTTTTTTGCGAGTTTCCTTTGTTTAATTATAGAAATCCTGGCTGAATTTGACTCGGGCCATCTGCCGACATTCCTGTGGATAATTTGTTATATATAAATTAAAGTTAAGTACCTACTTATTTATTTTTCTTAGTAAAAAAACCTACCTTTTGTCTATGGATAACTTTATGATAAATATTGGATGGAATTCATCTAATAAAGAAGGTAATATTATTGCTATTAATTTGGAAAAAAAACAAAAAAACTTAGGAATCGTTATATTATCTGCCTGTGGTTTACCGAGAAAACTTGGAGGAAAGTTCAAGGCTAGAATTTAAGTTTTCCCAAACGAGTATACATATTTATCTACCTATATATTGTATCTATTGTTCTGTAGCACTTTGAAGCACAATGTATTAGTATATATAGTTCGAAATTCAATATTATTTCCCAAAATAATTATTCTTAGAGACCGAATTTCTTAGAAGTACCGCTGAGTTTATTATACGAAAGAAGAACTGTGAGCGTGTTCCACGAAACGGGACAAAGGACACTGAAATAGATATAATCCCCTAGTTTAGTGGACGAAGTTTTATACTGTTTCTGATGATGATCACGGTAGTCCATCATCCCTCACGAGTCGTAAACCTTGCCTGAGGGTGGGTACACTTATATATGTCTCAAGTATGTTATACGGCGTCCACAGGATTGCAACATGTAATATGTGGGGAGTGCCATTAAAAACGGTTTACTATTGGTAGTGTAAACTGAAGCTCGACTCAAACATTTACTGTGCCGTTTTAATGAGTAACCTTGTGCTACTTAATGGCTCACTTCACTCTTATGGGATATGAGAGTATAGTTATTCATATGCATTAAGACGGAGTATTGCATAAAATAAAGTATTTTCATAAATCACTTGAAAATAATAGCAAATTTTTGTAAACTTGCTAAAAAATCAGTCAATCTCATATTTGCCAATAAGATAAATAGAAGAAATGAACTAAATAATAGGTAGCGTTGTATTTTTTTTTGTTTATTAATTCACGTATAAGAAGCAGTTTTACATTTATTTATAACAAAACATTTTAGACATGATTTCTTTATCTCAGAGATACTTATATCACTCTTTATTTAAATTTAAGTCCTATGTTAATTGAAAGTAAAAAAATCGGACACGTATTTATTCTGTATGTGTGTGTGTGTGTATGAAGATGACGAGAAAACGAGCGCTAATGTGGCAGATTGAGATATAAGATGGCGTTTTGTGCCAAAATTATCTGTAATTAATTAGTCGAAAACATAAGACCGGCTTAAGCTACAAACTGACTAATGATACATTAATGAGACGCTGTCAAAGAGAGTAAAATTTAATCCTAATCAATTTTAAAGGTATTTTTGATATTTATTTTGTGTAAAGAAAACTTTATGGCTGTATTTTAAAGCTGATGCTTTATCTAACAGGAACAATATAGTTTACTCATTTTGATTATGTCATAGTTTATTTGGACTATATATTATAGTTACCCAGAGGTTATTTGAATCTAACACAGTGCTATTTGTAAGGTCTAAGAATAATTATATCGAGACCTAATTTCAAACAAATAATTGATTGCAGAGTTTTGGACTAGTGATGTGATCCGACTTGTATTCTTCATTTACACTGGTGGCGACCTCTGCGCGCTCATCTCACTGGTTATGAAACAAACACTGACTAAACTAATGAAAGCGAGGAATAGAAATCGCCCGGTACTCGGATATCATCGACTTCGACGATTATATGTCCACACAGGGCATGACAATCGAATTCAGAGATCGGATATACTTTTTCTGTTCTGTTTAATGTACAACATCTGAATAAACATGATTTGACTTTTTTGAAAAATACTGTCGTAAAGAGAACTTCCTCTTTTATTGGAAATCCCTTCAAAAGAGGATAATTATTGAGTAGTAAAATAAAATCTGTCTCTTTAAAGTATTATTAAATAACATCGATGAGTCAATTTAATACGAATAACCTCCCCACTCTCCCCCCCACCAAGCCGTGAAGCACAAAAATAATACAAGAATACTTCGTGCAAAGGACATTACGGAGTTTATTAACTGCACGCGGAAGTGAGCGCCGAAAATTACATCGAACACTCGCGTGCGCACCGAACGTTACCGTAAACTTAAAGGCGTACACTCGCGGCCAAACATAACTGAACACATATATTGTACAACATTATTTTATTTATACATTGCTCAGATGACAAATTGAATAGCTACTTGTACTAATATTATGGAAATCAGAAACAACAAATGTCCCAGGTTTCTGAATTGAGTATTTAAAGTAAAGCACGTCTCAAAATGTTCTTAAACCATCTCAAACGTCTCTTAAACAGGTTTTCTTTACTTATTTTTTCTATAAACAATAGAAAGAAGTTCTTAACTTATGTCATTGAGAATAATCAGTTGAGATATTGTACTTTTTTCAATTCAGACACCGGCCGTTAGACCTGAAACAATAAAAGAAAACCATACCAACTTGTGCTCGACCCAAGAGATAAAGATACTTTGTATGAGTAATTTTAATGTTTCTATTTGCTATTAAGGAAATTTTCAAGAATAATTACTCGATGACGATGTGGGCTTCTCCCAACATATTACGTAAACTTATCATATATATTCGTTACCAACTTTACTCTTTGAACGCCAGTCTATTATTTAACCAGTCAGTATCTGCTACTTCTACTCTTTCATCCATCATATATTGTACTCCTTATTATCTATCGACTACGGCGGTTGCTTGTCAATGTTTTTTTTTTAATTTGATACCTTATAATTTATTGTATAATTTCGTATGTTCATTGAATGTAATTTACGTTTAAGGATTT
Organism: Diatraea saccharalis; assembly: GCA_918026875.4. NCBI lineage: Eukaryota > Metazoa > Arthropoda > Insecta > Lepidoptera > Crambidae > Diatraea > Diatraea saccharalis. The sequence continues at coordinate 296,196 of OU893333.1, forward strand.
ACCTTGTGAAATGTAGTAATAAATTGAATATTGAATATATAACGTCTGTATTCGGAGTCATATAAGTATACCCATAGCCTTACATCAATAATTTCCATTGCTACAATACCATAAGAAAATATAATTACAACTAGTGAAACTTTCGATGAAAATAGGACCGAAACAACGGGACATTACAGTTACATCGAACAATTTTCAGAATACTCTGATGAAAAGGAAGAATAAATTAATTTGAAAATTTCATTACGAAAATTCTAAGGATCCGCCGTAAAGTCAGGTTTTGAAAGGATTTTCGAATTAAAGCTTAATTCGATTATTCGACTTTGGTCATTTCTTCTGGAGTAATTAAATTTCTCTAGAAAATTATAATAAACTTTATTTTCTTACGCGGTAAAGGGCAATATGATTTCCACAAGGAAATGGGTTATACTAGTCGACCCTGCGTTACAGTGTAAACACATGCAGTAGGTAGCCATTGAGCTTTGATTATTATATAATTATAAAACCTTTGTTATCTTTTAATTTCATTATGCTGTTACTGCTACCGATTTTATTTTCTGTTTAAAACAACAACTTGCGTTACGTATGTAAATTGAAAACTAAAAACCATAGCAAGTAATGATATGATTTGGGATAAATTGAAAGTTAGATTTTTTTCTAAAAGAAATATGATTTTCTTTTCATTACAGATATGTCGTCTGAATGGACAGCATCGAAACAGGTTACAACATAACAATCATAAAGGTGCAAGCTTATTATGCCTTGTAGAGTGAAATTTTTTTCATTAAACTACGTCAGTTTTGAAGCAGTTTTTTAAGTTGGCTGCCACATCACTGACCATTGATTGGTGTTTGGCGCGAAAAGCTAATAGCAAAAAGACTCGAAAACATAATTTTCCTGGCCGCCAGTGTACGGTAAGGCTGTAGTAAACAGCGGTGGCAGGATTCCACCGGACAGACAAACACATAAAATACGCCCCGCGGCCTAGCACTCAGGTTTTATACATATCAAGCTTAATATGATCATTGGTGTTTTGGGAGCTTTTATGTACATGACAATAAGGCGTAATTTAGACTAGAAATCATATTATGAGTTTCCAAAATTAAGTCTCGTGGGGAGCTTAACTTTCCGCTGGCACGCTATTAAAACTAGCAACTACTTTTTATGACTCACATGGCACAAATAATAACTTAACATTGATTGGTTAGTGGATACGCAGATAATACTCGTACTTACCAAGTAATAGACGTCATATTTTTCATTTTAAATAAATGTTTTTCATAATAAAATCCAAAGTCTCATACAACTACTAATTAATATTTATTTTGCAAATTATATCCGATTATTATCGAGTCGTCCGTGCGTTTGTGCCGCCTTTAAAGTTATATAAGTCAAAGGAATCACGTCACAGATATCTTCAATGGACATTCAATCAAGAATAAAGTATTGTCATTATTTAATTCAACAAATATGTAATCACAATAACCATTTACGTATCTCTATCAGTATGTAAATGGCGGTCTCACTTCTCAAAATTTAACTTAAGTAAAAATATTGTTTGTTTACAATGTTGTTCCGGTTTTACCACGCTAAAGATACATGTGATTGAGTATCAATCATAAGTTATGCTTTGTACAAATGAAATCCCGTCTTGTATTTTTATGTGATAAAAAAAAATAAGCAAATTATTATACCTATATAATATTTAATACTCGCTAATCGATGAAACAATTCCCTGTACCAAACAGAACTACTCAACAAGGAGGTGTATTCGCCATGTCCGTCTGTCTGTCCATTCCATTGTCTGTCCGCGATTTAGTTTAAAAACTATTGTAAGAGTGTTAAAAATTAAACTTGCTATGAATACTATATTCATAGCAAGTTTAATTTTTTTATGATTTCGTTATGATTAGCGTATACCTATGTATACGCTAATCATAACGACAAAACAGTAAAACAAAATATTTTTTTATAGAGTTCCTCCTCCTCTTTAAAGGGGACGATATTTTTTTTGCCTTCCCATGGTGTGGGGTATCGAGGGATAGGTCTTTTTAGAATTGGGAGGAAGACTGTTTTCGCAATGCGGGCAACCGCTCACCACATCCCATCCCATCCCATCTCACAGTGGAATAGAATGGATTTTATAAGCATTTTACATTATGAATATTTGCAGTACAGCATTGTTAAGGTAAAATTGATCAAATATAGTAATTTGTGTCCCATTTACTGTGCTTAGATATATTCATTGACTGAAGGATGATGTGGGAAATAATGCACAGTCTTCTTCAGTCTTCTAGGAAATAGACATTATGACTGTTGCTTCTCAATACATATACGAGAACTTAATGTACGTTCGTAAAAATATTAGTTTGTTTTCTATTAAAAGTGATGTACACAATTTTAATACAAGAAATAAAAATAAATTAACGGTGCCTGTCACTAGACTGCAAAAAGTTAATAACTCTTTCAAGGGTCTTTGTGTGTGCTTCTACAATAAGGTCCCAAGCAAAATACAACAATTAGATATCATGCAGTTTAAATCTACTATTAAAAAAATACTTATTAAAAAAGCTTATTATAAGGTATCCGATTATGTAACAGATAAGAACGCTTGGACTTGAGATGATCCAGCAACTGGATAGGTGATTACTTCTAAACTCATTATCTTGTTTCCATTATTATTAAATGATTATGTTATTATTATAAGACCATAGTTTTTTTTTATCTCTGTTTATAATGTATTGATCTGGTAATGACATGGTTTTTGTAAATGTCATTACTCATATTAGAGCTGGTGAGTTTCTTGCTCGTTCTTCTTATCAGCCAAAAGACGTCCTGAACGAGTGGTAGGGAAAAAATGTTGGACGATTCAAAAGTACTTTAAAGAAGTCTATTTGAATAAAGATTATTTTGACTTTGACTTTGACTTTCTTGTAAGGATGTATGTACATCAGACGTCACGAGTACCACCAGACGGTAGAAACACCAATAACATCCTAAATGTATAATACTTTGAGAATAGTCCTTTTTTTCAGTATCATCAATCGTAACGTTATCTGGGAGACATGACCGACACGAACTCGTCGTAGAGCTTTAATGAAATAAAACCTATATTAACTTTTGAAGTGGATTCGATAGAACCTCCATAATATTACAGCGCTGCGTTCATCATCGAGTTCGAGGCAGTTTTTATAACGGAATACAGGTGGAAACAAATGCGAATTGAAGATCACTTCGTTGTTATAGCGTTTTCCGAGGATTGTCCAGAAGATAGGTAATATTTTTTTAACGTCTTAATGAAAAAAATTAATTATGTTATTCAGATACAATGTAAATAGGAAACGTTTGTCTGTATGTTGCTACACGTGTAGAAATATAGTAGTAACCTGCAACAATATAATTTAAACTGGTCGCATGACAAACCGCAGTTAACAGCTAACCGGCCGGTTAACAATAGTTAAAATAATGTAAGTCATGAGCTGGACGCGAGCGTTAGATTTATTTATGACATTAAGAGTGAGTCTTATATAACTATCTATTGCATGATATCATCGATCTCGTGGACTAGCTTGAACTTGCATTATTTATTTCTATCTTTTAAATATATATCACTCAAAGGTGACTGACTGACACAGTGATCTATCAACGCACAGCCCAAACCACTGGACGGATCGGGCTGAAATTTGGCATGCAGGTAGATGTTATGACGTAGGCATCCGCTAAGAAAGGATTTTGATCAATACTTTTAATTTTAATATTATATCGGGCGGGTGTAATGGTAATAAAAAACAAAAAATAATTTATTTTATCTAATTTTGATATAAATATAAATTTATGCTCTGTCATAGAGTATCTCAAAGGCTATTGTTAGTGTCCGCTCCCGCTTCCGCCTATGCACGGTCAATCGAGCGTTTTGATTACAATTTATTACTGTTTACATACAGACGGCTAACAATCAACGTAATTCTGCGTCAATTAACATTGCAAATGTATTGGGAAACTAATAACAGCTTGTTATGTCGGTGGATATTCAAATCTATCGAGTTTTTATGTGGGGATTACGCAACTAACGCACTGTGTGTTCGATAAACAAACTATAATACAACTACATATATGAAGATAGTGTAGCTAGGGGTAAATAAATAAGTGTTATGTATTTTTAAAATGATAAAATGTTTAAAAATGTAAACGTTTCCATAAAATATAATATTTTTGTATTGTGAATGTGTCCAATTATATGGTTTTGAAGTTAGTCTTATGTGATCACGGAACCTGCAAGGGGTATCGGACCCTTTGCAGGTTCCGTGTTAATAAAAGAAGAATATAAACTCGATGAAACCGCTTAAAAATTGTTTCATTTATGGATAGTGCGCGTGAAAATATAAGAAATCATAACAGCTCTATTTACTTTATCGCAGATGAAATGCAATGTAAAAGAGTGCGATATAAACTCAAGATATAATAAAATGCAACATGAAACTAGTGTCCGTGTGTGGTCTTTCAACCCCTTGTCAGTGTCTCAACAGCGACAAGTCGCAAGTAACAATTCACTTTCTTGTATATAAATAAACACGAATAAATATAAAGTGTAATATTATTATGAGCCAGGATTTCGTGGGGTGGATGACCTAAGTATACAGAACAATTTTACTAGCGACACAGATTTCACGAAAAAGTAATCAGCTGTTTCATGCTGTTAGCAATTGTTGTATTAAACAACTGATATTTTTTTTTATGAATTCAGTGTTGCTCTCATATTAAAAGTTGTCCAGTATACTTAACACGAGGATACTAGACTGTCTCGGCTACCGATGTCGTACAAATGGATCACAATATTATAGGAACAATAAACTACCTAACGCAAAATTATACTTCATGTACCCATCTACCCATACCCATTCATTCGACTCATCTAAAGTGAAGTACGTTATTTTAAGGACCTAGTTATTTTTATCTATCATGATAACAGTCATATGTGAAAATAGTTTTCAAACAACAATTATTGCGTTGTCAATATAAGTACTGCAGTGTAGGTAACGGTCATTGTGGTTAGTTACCAATTATAGATTTAATGGAAGTTAGAAACAAATATATATAACGGCGGGTAGTCAGAAGGTGCTATTGCGAAGCCCAAATAGATAGTCCATATCGGAGGACTATCTTTAAAATAACACTGCAGGCGTGTATACCAACGTGGATTTGTTCCATTTTATCACTTTTCACACGAAAATATAACGAGATGAGCGTGATGTCGTCAGATGTCTTTACTCCTCGGCGATCGGAAACAGAATGTGTGCCAAAAATGGCGGCAATTAGCTTTTGTTAACGAACTGTCAAAGTCAGTGTCACCATTCTAATAAAATTAGAAGTATCGATGATCACGCTCTCTCTACAATCGAGTAATTAAGTAATCGAGTAACTAGCAATTTAAAAAAAGTAACTAAATCAAGTGATCTTCGTAAAGATGATGCGACATATATAATTGTTACAATTCATGTTGTACATTCAAAGCGGCAACATAAATACATCACATGTGAGAAGTTCAACGTTTTATGAGATACAGCTTGGTGACAGACAAACAGATGGATAGCGAAGTCTTAGTAATAGGTTTCCCTTTTTACTCTTTGGGTAGAGAACCCTAAAAAAACTACTTTCGCCTTATCACGCTTTAAGTTTTGGTTCTAAATTGTGAACAATACATAGACAAAATATCATTTTGATTTATTTATGATTTTTAAAAACATGATGATATTTTATTCTACAAGGGGTGTAACGCACTGAAGTGTAAGTATTTACTTGAATTTTCATTAAGCATCCACCCATACGTAACCACTCGCCGTGAAATCACACACAACATTGATGGAGAGGTATCAAAATCAACTTCAATCGGCTTTAAATAGCTGCAAATGTAATTTAATACTATATTTATTTTATCTTATCTGTGGGTTGTGATAAAGCTACAAACATAAAAATATAATCATCGTGTTGTCAAATAAATAACTTAGTGAAATATGCTTAAAAATCCACTTTGCCCCTGGTACTCTGAGATGGGATTGGAATCTGAATAACCACTGAGCTACCCCTGACGTAACAGGACTGTCGATTTTTCGAAGTACTTGTTCTTTTTTCGCTACAACAGAGTGTATTTTCGCCAACGTTCAGGCAATCCACCCAAACAGCCTGAAAGCAATATTTTAACAAATATTTAAAACTTTCGATAAAGATGAAAATTTGTTCTAATCCGTAAAGTGGATTTCAAGCAATACTCATTAAGAATATCATCCGACATAGCATTGTGACTGCAAAATTGACCAAATATAATAAATAAATAACTGTTATTGCTTATAACAACACAAGTGAACCGTGTTGTTTTCAGCACACATAACATTAATGACAATATATTGTTCTAAAAACCAAAATTGTGTCTCGTAAATCTGTCCGTGTTATTGTTCACAAAAAATAAATAACTACATCCATCTCGCTCGCTCGCTACGGGTTTCGTAACGTTGTCCCAGTCTCACTTTTAATTGAAATAATAATTTATAGTTGAAATGTTATTAATAGCCGCTTTCATTATGAGTTTTACTGAAAGTTTTTGTAAACGCAATGAATCAAAAGCAAAGAATTAATTAAAAAGGGTTTGATGTTAGATTCTTATTTAAAATTTTCTAATTTATATTTTGAAACAACAAACAATATTTTTTATATCTACTAATATAATAAAGGGGAAAGATATTTTAAAAGACGTAGTTTTAGAATCTATTCAAAGCAAACAAACATATCTTTCTTCTTTATGATATCAATATAGATGAAAATAATGTAATATGTACTGTAACTGTAAGACGAGATGTAGCGAACTTATCGACGCTTTACAAAATTATTAACTCCGTATGGGACACTGAATATCTGTTAAGCCATTTTCCATTTAAAGTGGGTGGTAGCAAAAGGGTGCAAAAACTTTTCTCTCTACCAATAAGCAATAATAATGTAACATACAATGACCCTATTTTCAGAATGTGTAGAGCTTATAATAATTTGTGTAACGATTTGGATATATTTTCACTCTCCTATCATTCCTACATAAGAATATGTAATTCTAAATTATGATGTTTCTTAATGTAATAACTGTTGTAATAATTATTTTGATAATATTTTCTTTTTCTAAATTTCTCAATAATTATGCTAAATTTTTGATTTGATTTTCTATTATCATTGAACTTGTTTATTTTTAAGTTTTTTAATATTCATTCATTGTCATATTTACTGATAATACATGTACTATTTAAGTGTTGTGCCCAGCAGTTATAGGAAGGAAAATAAACAATAAATTAATTAATTATGCCTAATTGCTAGCATGTGATCTTGATTTGTTTTCTGTTGCTGTACCAAATAAATAAATAAAATAAACAATTTTATAAATTTCACGCTTCGTGATACAAAATAATATTATTACGGCATCAAATCAGTAAGTACTTATAGGTTTAATGACATTATTAAAATAAATAAATATATATATATATATATATATATATATATATATATATATATATATATATTACGAGTTTCATGTTTACCGTAAAACGACCGAAATGTTGGGTGTTTATGACGCGTTATCATCTGTCGAAGGATCTCTCGGATACTTATCGAGGAGGTGACCAGAGCTTTTCCAATGAATCATGTCACAATTTTTGTTAAATTATTTAAAATTTTAATGGTAATTTAAACTATTTAAAGAGTAGGACTATTATATCGTGTTTAAAACTATAGAATATTCAAATAGTAACTTGATTGTACTCATTCCATTCGAAATGAAATGGACACAATTCATTGTTTTACTGAATACCTATTGCGATTATTTTATGACAACTAAATCGTAGATAATCTATTCGAGACGCATAAATATAGAGGTCAAATAAAACCTAGTCAAAAATTAACCGATATATGTTTTATTTCATGGTAGCTCTATGACGTGACAGCGCTACGCTCGATGTAAACTTTGAAGTTGTTATTAACAGAATAGTATCATATTTGAAGATAAACAACAATTCAATTTTAATGCTGATTCGTCGCTGAAAAATATATAATCGTTGTTTTGTTTACCGTTAACGTGAAAACAAACAACTCAACGCTAAGTGGAACGTTCGTTTAAATATTCGGTACTCTAGTGTACACAGGGTGATAACTATTTTAAAAGCTAGCGAGTAAAACATCACAGATAAGCAACTGAACACCAAATATTATACCTACATAAATACAGAAGATCTTCAGAATCGAATTTTATGTTGACAAATGTCGTGTCGTGTATGAGAATGAAAACAATTGACAGATACACTCGGCTGGGCAGTAGCCAACGAGCAAACCCTTTGTGGTGGGCAACTGGGCCGGCAGAATGAGTTTATCGGTGAATCTTATGTTTAACGCACCGATACAAACACCAAACTCACCCACATAATACTGAATCAGTTTACGAGCAGATTTCACCGATACGTTATATTATAATACTGTTTTACTCTTAATATTGTGTAATATTGTAATGGAAAGTGACTTCAAATTTTAATGAAGTCATTTTTCAATCTTGACGCTCTGTATGAAATAAAACAGGGAGAAAAAAGCAGCCCTTGCCGAGTTTCTTGTCGGTTCTTCTCGGTACAAGGTCTCCCGCCGTAGATTTACGAACCGTTGGCGTAGCTCTCGACTTTCACAAGTGCTTGTAACAGCCTAGACTGAATAAATGATTTTGATTTTTGATTTTTGGTGACGATGGGAAATCACTAGCAGATAACGTTATACGAAACCAGTTCACTCCTCTAAGCTAATCAGCGCTCTTGAAGAAATATGTAATGACATACGTTTATGTGAATCACGTCGGTACTGTTGAGCACTGAGATGTCTTAAAAAATATTTCCTTTTGAATTCAAAAGAGTGAAATAAAAAAATATAGATAGGTTAAATGTGTTTACAATTTCTGAAAATGTCTGAAATGATAAAACTGAGTTTTCATGGAATTTATCAAAATTGGATTACTCTCTTAAAAGGTACCTCTGTTTTTCCTCGGATAAAAATAACTTTTATCATTTGCCTTCTTGATCCTACTATCAAAGCAGATCGAGATAGGTTGTCTTCATTTTTATATATTATTATAAAAATTAAATAAACACTTTAAAAAATTTTGATTACACGTTTCTAATCGCCGAAATATGCTTTTTTACAGAAAATTATTATTATTTATCAAAATAATTACATCGGAAGATATCAATATTGTTCCAGTTAAGTCCATAATCTTTTACGTGGATGGCGGCCATTATAGCTGCTGTACCGGTTTTGATGCGATGATCGTAAATTCAAATGGCTCATGTCACATTTAGAAATTTCGAATGCTGTAGCTATAGAATATTTCTACATTTATCAAGTAAAATAGCCTTTTTTTAGGAAAACGTGTTCCAAGTTTAAATCATTGTCTTATTTATTAAAAAACGAACTTACAGCTACATAACATTTCAACCATTTAACATTATTTATTTATTTAGTTGTTTAACAGGTTTACTGTATATATATATTATAATAAATTAATCCGGTGATCGGTTAACTCTGATTTAAAATAAATATAAACATTCACTCTCTGCTTTCAAAGTTGAACAATATGTAACATTTAAGAAACTAGTATTTCATATCAATTAACTTAACTTAAGATCTATTGGTACGAGTAGCTATGCACCATGAAACACCATCGCAAGCAGGCTTTAATCATCACATTATTGGTTATCCCACATACTTGCAAAGAAAATGACTTATCTAAGCTTAGTATTCAAGGTAAACTTTCTTGTATAACATTTCCTATATAATTATTTTTAAATAGATGATCTGTGTATTATTATAATAATAACGCAATATGCTAACAAATATATTTTGACGTAGACAATTATATCAATGCAATAAAACTGTCAGTTGAAATTTTTAGTGGGTTGCACGGTAGTTTGTACTGATGGTAATTATTGGGACAAATGAGATAAATTTAGTTTTAAGTCTGTCAAACTACTTTTGAAATTCTATTATCGGCATACGGAATTATATTTTTCATTAGAGTGATAGTCATTAACGAGATCGCTATCATGTTCTTTATATTTATCTAGTTCCTGATATTTCGGCTTTAGTGTTTTGATAACGGAGTAAATAATAGCATTTAAATAATAAAAGTTTGAGACATCATATTATTCTACAGGTACATATTATAAAACAAACTCGTTTATGCTTTTGCTTCCCACTGGCATATACGAGTAACACATACAACTGATTTTAATTCGGATTTCATCAATATGTATAATATGTGGACCACGCGGGCTTTTAATATTTCCATTGAAATGAGTAAATTGAATTTAAAATACATATTTAGCTTAGTTTAGAGTGATACAATAGAAATTCCGTTCATTTCTTAGATGCAACAAATGTTATGAACTCAATACAAAATCTTTTATTATGTTTGGGTAATTTTATAAGTAACTTAAACATGTAAATATTTTTTTGGTAGAAAGGCAAGCACCAAGGCTTTATTAATTAATTTATTTATTCACTCACATCACTAATTTATATCAATACAATTATATATTATTATAAAGTCATAGGAAATACAAAATCTATATAGTATTTTATAACAGGTAAACATTCAATAACTACTGGTAGGTGTCCTTTGTACTGCGGCTGTTTTATGTACAGATTTCGTTTGTGACAAGATCCACAAAGCTCCATCCATTGTTAGTCACAGTTGTTGTCGACAAAGGAATGTCTTTTGACAAAACATTATAATAACGTTAAAAATATTTACTTTGTATGTGTTTTTGGTGAAGTGTGATCCAAATATCTCGGTCGTATATACACTGTTCGTTTTGAATTGTCTGCAATATCTACACTAGTGAGTGACAGTACGTGCTCGGTGCAGGTGTTCGCAGGTTCTAAAACCAAAATGCATTTACACTAGTTGAGTGATGATAAGTGGTTAAGTGGTTTCAGATATAACCGAAATCAAATATTTGGTGTTGTTATAGAGAACGTTTGCTTTGGTTTATTTAAAAATCATAACTAGTAGCTTTGCACTGTACAAATTTAGTAGGATCGCGAATCAGTGCACGGTCATTACAGCTTATCACGCGTACGTAGTTTCAACTGTTCGATACGGCATTATATTTTGGGGATATTCGACTGATTCTGTAACTGCCTTTAGAGCCCAGAAAAAATGTGTTAGGAGCATATTTTATTAAATTAAATATTATGACCCTGCCATCAATCTATATATTCGAAGTTGGTATTTTTGTCAAACAGAATCAACAACTGTTTGAAAATAAGACAAATTGTGTACAATACCCTCTAAGACAGCACTGTTGAACAAAAGTATATTTTGTATGGCTCCAAAAATTTTTAATAAAATTCCAAAAACAATACGTAATCTGGATAATTGTAATGTTTTTAAAAGAAAACTTTGTAAATTGTTAGTAGCTAAAGCATATTATAGTGTAAACGAGTATCTAGCTGACAGTACTTTGTAAATGAATAAATACTTAATGAATTAATTGTTTTTTTTTGACATAACATGTTATTGATTAGATTAGTTGACAATTACTAACCTACTAATATTGTATGCCTTTTAGGCAGATCACGGTGTAACTATTCAGTCCTTGCATCCAATATCTTTATATAACCTGCGATCAACAATAAAGATTGATTTGATTTGATTTGCTTTTCTCTTACAAACTAGGCGGCATAGGTGATTCTATGATCTTCGTCGACGAGTGCTTCTAATGAATAAAATTATATTATGAATATTCATATTTTATGTTATCAAATAAGTCATACTTTTTATCTTATGTTCTTTGTTTTTGTCATAACTTGGTCATACGTTTGTAATACTTTAATTAGGTCATTTTAAAATAAAACGAGATGTTCACCTGTATGTAGTTTAACTACCTATTACATGAACGTAAATAACCGTTGAGGGACTTTCATAAACAGATCTGGATATTAACTTTAGTGACATTTCATAGTAAGTTGATGATGGATGCTAACTAACTAATACCGGGGCAAGTGGCGGGTGAAGTTATTAAAGTTTAGTTAGGTACCGTCGTCGGAACGGTTCAATGTTTCCGGATCTCTGTTATGTATCGGAGACGGTCAAGTTCTGGGTCTCTAATTAGTTTTGGACTCAACTTTACCGTTACATCCAACAAATGAACCTTGGTCTAAATAGAAATAAATATTAGCAACAATATCAAATATATATTTTCTGATCTAACGTAGAAAAAGTCATCGTGTTATGCCGCGCCAGAAACGGGGATCAACAAATTTAATTTGCTATTTACTATAATTATTTATTATACTCCTGCACTCACATGGGACAAGTTACAACAAACATCGAATAACGACCTCTTCACTTTTCATAAATGAAATTCAAAATGGAAGTAGGTTACTCTTCCTCCATTTTGAATTTCCGACAACACGTATATTTACAATAACGTGAATTAAGTGATATTGTGATAAAACAGATACACCGTGCGTTGCTGCCTTGGAAATAGTCAGGATGCAATTAACCCGTCTCTCTAATTGGAACCTGGCCGGGGGTCGGATAGACCCGCTCACTATCTGCGGAAAACGAGTACACTCACTATTTAATAATTTGACATAAATAATTATGTGACATATTAACAACAACAACATTATTTATTGAGAAAGTTAACTTTCGTATGTTGTTTTCCGCAAAATTAGAAAATATACTATATACTTCGACAGGGTATGGAATACTTCATCCCGTTTTCCGACGTACCGATGTCCAGCAAAGCTCAACCTTGGTTCGGGGCTGAATGTAGATACGCAGAAGCGTTGAGGCAAGAGGCGTAACTGACCTGGGTTGATGCTCGACACCGTAAGGTAAATGACATACGTGAGAGGAAACGAAAATTCAACAGCGCTGCCAAGTCCTGCAAGAAGGTGTTACAGAGAGCTCGCTTCAACCATATCAGCCGAATAGGGGCCAAACTGGCTTCGTATCCTTCGGGGATTAAAGCGTTCTGGTCCCTAGCTAAATCGGTTGAGGCAAACTTCTGCCGCCCCTCACTGCCGCCGCTGCTGAAGTCTAAGGGTACACTGGCCCACACCGCTGAAGAGAAAGCAAACTTGTTTGCATCTCTGTTTACGGAAAATTCGCGTTTTGATGCTGGTGGCGCTAACCTCCATCTCAACTACCAGGCGGTCCGACGAAAATCTCGGAAACTAGCATTCGCCAGACGGAAGTTCGGAGAACGCTGCGTAATCTTGACGTGAATAAAGCGTAATTTTAACGTGAATAAATAATAGGACCTGATGGTATCCCAGCCATAGTCTTAAAGACCTGTGCACCTGAGTTGTCACCCGTCCTGACACGCCTGTTAAGACTGTCTCTAGCAACTGATATTATGCCGAAATCGTGGAAGCTTGCTAACGTGCAGCCCGTGCCCAAAAAGGGCAGTTGTGCTGACCCTGCCAACTACAGGCCCATATCTGTCAACTCCATACTGCAAGAGCATGGAGTGTGTCCTAAACGGCAGGCTCTTGGCGTACCTAGAAACCAATGATCTCCTTAGTGACCGTCAATACGGATTTCGTCAAAATCGGTCCACGGGAGATCTTCTAGTGTACGCCACACATATCTGTAGTGAGGCCATCGATAAATACGGGGAGGCACTAGCTGTTTCCCTGGACATCTATAAGGCATTCGACAGTGTTTGGCATGACGGCCTTATTAGCAAGCTTCCATCGTTTAGACTGCTACCTAGCTTATGTGACTGGATATCGGACTTCTTGAGGGGCAGATCCCTACGAGTGGTCGTTGACGGTTACTCATCGCACCAAATGGCCATTACTGCCGGTGTTCCTCAGGGATCCGTGCTCTCTGCGACCGTATTTTTGCTGCATATTAGCGATCTGTTGAAATCCGGTATCTTTGGGTATGCAGACGACAGCACTGTCATGGAGAGGTACAGTCAACAAAATTTCTGCCTACCCCGTCTTAGGCGATATTTGCTTGCATCTGTAAAATACCACCCATGGCTAACCTGCTTGCAATGGCCAATAGCGTCTTCTTTGGGCGGGGTTGTCATGAAATACAATACAAATGAACATTGACAAAAAATGAACAGGGTTTATGAACGTCTCGGTGTTTCTGAATTTGCCTTGTGGACCTCAAAAATTGGAATTGCCAAGTAAAAATAAAATAATACAATTGTGTATTGTTAATGGGTGTAATATACAACGAATTTCAAATATAAAGTTACGGTAAGAAGAAAAATAAGTAGGTATTCGAATAACTAACTATTCAAATATTTGACTAATAAAATAATTAAAGTATTCTAACCAAATCTTATTCATTATTTTGAATCTGATTGTTGCAATATTAAGAATGCATTAAAATTACTCGAAATATATTCAGGAATAATTAAATTATACAAAATTCATTGACCGATATTTTTTAAAGATAAAGTAAGTATTTTATTTGCAAGTATATATTAACTATTATATTTAAACACACACTGCTCAATTCAAAATATTTATAATGACGAAATTTACGAAAGACAGCACGATGCTACGAAAAGATTAATTTTTAAAATATATCTAAATATTGATAAAAAACTAGGAAATTACTATAAAAGTCATGTAATTATTCACATAATCATAGCATGCACGATTTAATGATCGAATTATGTAATTAAAAAAATTAAAGTTCACGAGAGATTCGCACTGTAGCGGGAATGACTAGTTAAATTAAGATTTATTATTTTTAACCCTTCTGGGAGTCGATAGAAAAGGTTTTGATTGTTTGTACTTAACCGGTCAATAACCAAAGACCGAAGAAAAAGTGATCGGTGATTCTCTTACACCATGCAATATAGGGTACCGCAACCACGTGTTTTGTTTTTTTGTTAAGTCCGAAGGTGAGCCCGGCTGAAATCCAGTCTTGCAGAGAAGAAATGGTTGAGCGTCTGAACCTTTTCCTCCAATTTGGTAAGGTTCAACGCCACCAAGACACAGGCGTGTTTTTTCTCCTCCAAAAAGAGACCGTTTGAGCTGACCCCCGCATTTCGGGATGTAACCGTACCGGTCACGGACCACCTTGACCTTCTTGGTGTGACTTTATCTTCAACGCTCAATTTTGGCCCATACATTGAGTCTAAAGTCCAGCTAGCTGCGAAGAAGCTCGGTATCCTCTCGAAGGTGCGAGGGCACTTCACGCCGGATAAGCTGCTTATACTATATCAAGCGCAAGTGCGGTCCTGCATGGAGTACTGCTCGCACCTTTGGGATGGTTCTGCCGAATACCAGCTTGAAGCGTTGGAGACCATCGAGAGGCGCGCCAAGAGGCTCATTGGAAGCGACGCTCTTTGGAAAAAGAGAGTACAAAGTCTTGAGCATCGCCGCAATGTCGCTGGTCTATCGGTCTTCTGTCGGTTACATTTCGACGAGTGTGCATCGGAATTACACGACTTAATTCCGTCGTCCCCTTTCCACTATCGTACAACCAGGGGAACTGGGAAGCATCACCGCTTTACTGTGGAGATTCCACAAACTCGCACCAAGCGATTCGCCTCTACATTCATCGTGCGAACTGCGAAGCTGTGGAATTCGCTACCGGACTCGCTGTTTCCGGACAAATACAATCTGGGACTCTTCAAGTCAAGAGTGAATCGGTTCCTTCTAGGCAAGCACGCTCCATCTTAGACCACTGCATTGCTACCATCAGGTGATCTGTGGTCAAGTGCTTGCCTATCTAGAATAAAAAAAAAAAAAAAAATATGTTGATGAGTTAACTGAGACTAATAACATAAGTAAATTTAAATCGATTAATTTGTTGCACATCATATTAAAAATATTTTTTTGTTTTATTAATATGTTTAAATATTTTTATTTTACTTGGTAACATTAAATCATACTAAGTTAATATGTGAAAGTAGAAATACTCCGCCATTTGTTTGTTTAACCGCAGGAGACCTTTTATTGCGAAGAATTGGCAAGAAACCCGTCATCACATTGAAAAATAATTTGGACAGAATGAAGTCACCATTCAGTAGTTACTTAAGATAAAAAAAAAAACAGAAATACAATTTTATACGAAGCTCAATAATGTAATCCTTTGGTATGCTACGTCATTAAGTAGAGTGTGTGGTAAATAAAATGAAAATTGTTTAATTCAATTTACAATGTATTTATTAAAGGCTTTGATCTTGCCTTTACTACGTTATATTAAAAAACTTATTAAATATACACTTTGTTTGTCATTGAGATATTTAAGACAGAAATTGGTAATTAAAATCAAGAATGCCTAATATAAAGTAAATTATTAATATATCAACCCTTTTTACAAATTAATTTTATATTACGCGTGGGTTCATAGGTCATTATTCTCTTTGATGTGGTAATTACATAACAATTGTAATATAATCTGAATTCTTCTTATTACAGGTGTATATTGCTATCTTAATGTTTAAATAAAATTATGAAACGCTGACGTACAGGACTCTAATTATTATATAACTTTGACATATATCTTATTCAATATCTACGGCGCTTAGAGCAAAAGGACTTGCGAGATAAAACTCATGTTAACCCTTCGATTATATCAGTTAATTTGACGTATCAACCTGACCCTCCCGCTGAGTAGGCAGGGCCACAAGGGAGCGGGGGCGCGGGGCGCGGGGCGTATGGGATTCCAAACCGTGATTAATTGATGTCGTCGATGTTCGCAGAATCAACATTCACGGCAACAAATAGATTAATCGAGTTTGTTGTTAATCATCGTTTGTAAACAAACACGTGTTTATGGGGTCTCTAGGACTTTCGTCTCTTTGTTAGAAGAGTTAAATAATGATTATGTGATGAATAGCTAGCAAACTATCGACTTTTGAAATGGATTGTTATTGATTTAAATTAGAATTAGTTTTGATGTTATAAAATATGTTGAAAATGATGAAGTGTATCTTTATTTACTATAATAAAAATAAATAATATTCCACGACTTGTAATATATAACAAAATATAAACACGACATTCTCTCTAATTTTAAACTATAGTTATTCAAGTCT
Organism: Diatraea saccharalis; assembly: GCA_918026875.4. NCBI lineage: Eukaryota > Metazoa > Arthropoda > Insecta > Lepidoptera > Crambidae > Diatraea > Diatraea saccharalis. The sequence goes on from OU893333.1 coordinate 313,292, forward strand.
GTTGCCGTTGGTCCCCGGGGTGCACTCGACCCGCTCGCTAATGTCGAACATTAGAGGGTTATCGGGGGCCATTGAGTAATCGTAATTGATCTGGGACGGAACCCTCATAATCTAGATATCGGAGTTAGTCAACCGTAAGTTATTAACGTAGTTTTAATTGAAATGTAATGAGATTTTCTTAATTTTGAAAGTTTTATTCAATGTTTTCTTAAATTAAAGTTTAGAACTGTTTGTATAGGTCATTTGAATGGTCAAGTGATGGAATAATGTCATCTTCAACAGACATTTTTTATCATGGCAATAGAAAGTACACAATACAAAATGTAACATTTAAAGTTTCCAACTAAATACTTATGATCAATAGCTAAGAAAGCAACAACACAGGTTTTTATATGCCAATTAAATGGAAGGCCTTCTTTCAAATAACTTGGAATAAATTAGACAAAAGGCTTGATATTTTGTAGCGTACGTTTTTACTTGATACGTGTGAATATTATGTGGAAATTAATTTTAAACAGCTTTCTTGTTAAAACAAATGTTATCGCTGTGAATTATACTACCGCTTGTTTTGCACACACTGACTTCTAATAATTTTATTTTATAATCTATTTTAATTAAATACAAATATATGGTATTCCATGAAGTATAGTTATATAAAATCAAAGAGTATAATAAACCTAGTATCAAAAGTCACGGTTAATCGTGAACAATCGTATTATATAAATGCTTTATATATATCCGCGCAGGATTTATTTTTAGTATTTTGTAGCATCGAAAATTGCATTTTCTCATTGGCTCCATTTGACCTCTCTCTGCGTCGCTCAGCGGATAGGTACAACGTAAAGGTGTGTTGGTGATTAATGCCGCGAAGGAAGCGCGCGGTAGTTCTCCCTTGCGCAAGCCAAAGTTCAACGCGACCTTTGCAAAATGGCGGGAAAGGTTCCGCACGCGCAGGTTTATTGCGAGCCGTGATCTTTAGGGGTCTCCGCGCGATCACATCCACTTTATAGGGTTTACATTATAAGATAAAGAAACATTATTATTATAAAACAATCATTAAAGCGTTCGAAGTATTGCAGCATTCAGAAAGTTTAAAAAATTCGACCACAGAGGTGTTTGAGGCTTGATTCAAACCCGTAACCTTTTTCATAGAATTTCTCAATTGTCAATAAAATTCAATGTATTGTTGCTTAACTCGATTAAAGTTAATATTTAATATTTTTTCTCATAAATAGTTTTATTGAATGTAGTCCCATATAAAACATTATTATGTACCTGTCTGAGTACATACATATTTTAAAGGCCTAAAATGTAGCATAATAAGGTTTTTTATTAGGAGGTATGCTTATTAATTATAACATACAATTAGAAAATTCATTCAAACATAATAAATGGGGAAATGGAATAAATCATAAACAAAAAAATCATGAAACACGTCCCAGCATTACGCAATAACCGAGTAACCTGAATTAATTTCACATGTGCATTCGAAAAGTACTTATAAATTACTTCTTTTCCGTTTAAATGTTATCTTTTTACGTTATAATTTCGACACAATCGCGATACTCGGCTGTCGTACATAATGGGAGGGTATATCGGATTACAATCACCTTGACACTTAATACAATAAAGAAACGCTTTATATTGCATAATAACTGTTATATAATTTAACGTGTGTTTAATATCATTAAGCAATAAATCACCCAATATACAGGGTTACTATTTGTTGTAATTGTAATTATTATTATTCATTTATTTTCTAGGAGATAATCGTACTGTGAGGCTGGAGCCTAACAGAGTTATTAATAACAGAGTTATGCAAAAATCTCTAAATTTAAGTACCAAACTTTATAGATTTTTGCTGTCCTGTAAAATCAATTACCATGTCAGATAACCGATTCAAAAACAAGTTTATGACTTGCCATAAGTATCAGGTTCATAAATTGTAGTGTTTTACCGTTATAATATTTATGTTTTATAGTTATATTATTATGTTCTCCTATATATTGTCACTATTTGGTACATTTGGTACGTTTCATTTAAAAGTTGTTTTTATTTTCATCGATTTACTCATTCAATTTTTAAATAAGCCTTGAACAGGTTTTAGGACATACACAAAGACAGTAAGTAAATTGCGTAATTTATTTTTTAAATTTAATTATAAAGGCACGAGCCTTAAATGGGCTTGTTTGTTACTATAAACAGATACTGGTGATTTATTTATAGACCGGTGCACTAAATGCGTTGACATACAGATACCTGAAGATATACCTATACCTATAAAATTATATATCACACTACACTTAGCTCGTTCCATATAAGGTGAATTCGTACAATCTTTAATCATATCCGCTCATAAAGTCTGTCTAAAACAATGACTTTATCCTAAGGTCAAAAGTGTAGGGTACAATTTCGGATACGCAGTGTTTAAGCTCTTGATACAATGCTTATTTCGCTACCCTACCGTTGTCTGTGCCCTACCACAACTCGAACCCAGAACCCATCTCGGAAGCGCTTGATATTAATTCAAATGACTCGTAGTCATAATTCAAAAGGGCTGCAATAAAAGGCAAGCTATACATTACGCGCTGACAACCGACTGCGGGTCGCAATTTATGACTTTACGCATCGGTGGACTGCGACATACACCCGGTAGGGTGTACACAGTCTAACCGAATATAGTTTAACCATTACCTTAATATAATTTTAATTGTTGCTTTCTTTATCTCAATTTTACATATTGAAACTATTTATTTGATTTACGTATTCAACTCATATCCCTTTTATTATCATCTTAAATAAAAATACTTAAAAAAAAACTTATTAGCTCCAGGTGTTCGAGATTGTATTTGAACCCTTTCGTATTGTACATCGCTACAAGCAGAGCAGTCGCTCTTGATCAACAGAATATAGCTATCATTATTTAGTAAAACATTGAAAGTATAACATGATTTTTAATTTGTGTACTTCCTCAATTTAGAAGGTACTTGTTGCAGCAATGACCTTTGAATGAAGTGTTGGCTGCATTTAAATAATGATTTTTTACACTGACCTCTATGATATAAATAACACACAATGGTGGATTTCTTTAATTATTAAATAATTTAAAACAATAATGTGTCAACTAAAGTATATAAAACTAAGTCGCTTCCTGCTGTCTGTACGTTGAGATCTTTTCAGCTACAAAACTTTTCATCGATATACAGAGTGATTTAAGAGGAATGTCTATATTTATAATACAGGACCACGCGGGCGGTAAGCTAATATAATATAAACTTTTTTAAGATAGCATATTAAAATGCATAATTTTATACAAACGTGACCATAATGATATTATTTTATTTACACTTGTTTTTATAACTACAGAACATAATAGAACAGTATGCTATACAGAAAATAAGGTCACTTTAAAAATAGTCTGTGGCATTACACTACAAAGGGCATAGAAATTAAACACAAAACAATAGCAACTATTGTGTCTGGAGGTTTATGAGGCTTGCAATGGATTCGACTGCGACCACTCTTTGTTCGGATACAATTTACAATTATAATTTAACTTAGTAATGCGCGTGTATTGGTCTAATTGGTGTCGGATTTGTTTCCCAACGGGGCCTTATTTTTCACAATTTTATTTTAACCTTTGTTCAAAAGAAGACTACACTATTTTCTTTTACCAATATTGTTTATGTAATACGCCCCTTCGACGTAGAATGCGTTTATTTATAAGGTAATAAGATTACAATTTAAATGGGCCGTGTAGATATTTTAAAATGAAATGTTATACAAAAATAATTATGGTCAAGCATCACTCGAAGGTGAGTTCGTTAAACTATTAATAAAATTTCTGTAAACGAGACGCGGAAGAGGTAAATGCTGTATTATTCAATAGTTTTTTTCATTCTATTGGAACCATCATAACCTTCATTCGATTTAGTAATCGAATGCAACAAAGATTATAACGATAAAGGAAACCTAATATACATATTTGATGTGGAAACGATTGTTCAAATTAAGTGATACTTATCGAGTACGTACAATAAATTAATTGTTAGAGACCGGCTGACTTTGCCTAGAGCTTGGTTAGATTGTTAATAAATGTTTTGTGTCACGACTTTTTTCAATCCCAACTTCCTCTCTGCGTAAGCTGCACTCATTGGAAACCACTTTAAAGGCAATATTATGGAGAACGACGCACAAAAAGTTTGTAAATGTTAAAGTTGAAAGTTGAATTGAAGTATTTTTTTTATTATTAAAATCTTGATAACATCTGTTCAATGTCGTCTTGACAAACAATGGATCGAGTATCATATCGTATCGGAAATTGCCATTTAAAAAAATATCGATGAATAAAATAATAATAATACTCGTAAGAAAAGCTAGATCCGATCGCCCTTCACATGGTTACGCGTTAAAGTGCTTCTATTGTCGGATTGAGTATTTCCAAATCTTTAACAAATAGTAGTGTACAATGACCCGGTTGTGAGACAATAAGTAAATAAGTTTCATAACTCTCAAACAAATCATTAAGTACCGCGGCCAGGTGGGTCAGCGTGGTGTGTTTGGTTAATATTTTGACATTTCAATTTGTCATTTTGTATTTTTTGTAATATCCTTTTTACGGGAATTAAAAAAAGCAATTATGTGTGTGAATTAACTATTTCTTAGACAGTATGACACACCTTAACTTATATCGCAATTGCATTACCAAAAGTTCTTAAATAAGGAAATTGAAAAAAAGAAATAAAGATACCCAACACCCAGACTCAACTAAAAAGACAATATAGATTATTATATTTGATCAAATTTGCATTCACAATGCTATACTGAAAAATATTCTTAGTGCAAAATGCTAAAAAAATCCACTTCTGGCTATGACAAAGGGTTCAAGTCCCAGGACCATGCGAAAGGTCACGGCTTTTGCGAAAATGTCTTGATCACTCTATAATCGTGCGTGCGAGTGTGCGCGTGCGCCCGCACTACAGAGAGTAATTTCTTAAATTTTGATAATCAATCTGGAGACGCCCGAGTGTCCTTAATACATTATCGGTCAAACTTTCATTTCTTCAATTGATTTGTATTTCGCAAAGATACAAACAGCGAGTGCGTCTCTTACCCTACACAAACGAGCTAAAAACGGACTAAACAAGCTACCCACCGCACCTGCAAGTTCCTACAGTTCATTTTTATTTGATAAAATCTGGCGTAAAGTTAGTTGACACCTGATTACTCTGTTGACAAATAGACTTGACTTGACAATCTACTTTATACTAAATAGACTTGAAGGAAACTCTAATATGACTCCGAAGAAATGCATTTTTCGATCAATAATGTACAATGCAACGGATCTAAGATGCGACGTGCCTAATTGATGCCTAATCTTCACAAATATGATTTTAACAAAATTATAAGAACGATTCGAAAATTTCCGAATTTCGTTCGTGGACAAACTGAATAGGCCCTCGAATATCGAGCTACTTTGTACCTACATCAAACGATGGAACCCAACCAATGGAGATAACTAGTCGACAGAGTCAGAGGGAGAGACAATCATCAGCTGTACAGGAAACGACTAAAGAAAGAGTTAGCTCTTCATCTATTTTGATTTGAGATCAGGACAATCCAAGGATCTGGATGTTTATGATAGCTACCTTTCATTGCGTTAAGGGTCCATTACACGAGGCTTCATAAGTAGCAATGTTTGAGTTGTATATTTATGAGTGCATCTTTTCTGAAATTATAGATATGGCAAGGGCAATCAATTGAGGTAGAATTATTTTACTATTTGAAGGCATATTATTTTGGCCACATTTTTCTGTATATTTTATATCCCACAGGGACTATTAACTTTATGAATTTGATTTATTCTGTCGACTTCCTGCCGTATGTGGATCATATAACATCACGTTGAACACGAGCCATTGTGTGGAATAAATGGCGTGGATTTTGTTAATAATAGCAGTTTTTGTTTGTCATCCATCGCACTAGTAACCGCACGCGGCTTTGTTTACGTTGAATCAGCGGAAAGATATAATGAATGCGTTAAACTGTATTTGCATGCGGTAACATTGTGCTCACGTCGCTGGGTTAGATGCTGATAAAGCTACTTATACATAATTTACAAGGTTTATAGGCAACCATGTCAGTAATGTTAGCTTTTGTTATAACATGAATGTATGCGTCTGTTATAAAAAAAAGTATATCGCTGACGATATACTGACCATGAGAATGATACATCAGCGAGCTCGCGGCTGGACACGGTATTCAGTTTAACATAAGAACATAAAACATACAATTGTATATGGTTATTAGCTTTTCATCAACGGCTTCGCCCGCGTGGCCCCTACGGAACTATTTATTTGTTTATCGATTCATATTAAAACATTTATATAATTACATTGACAAATTGAATAGTAAACAATGGTTACCATGGAAGTGTTTTAATTTCCTATGCAAATTTCCACTTCCATTTTCATCCTTCTATTTGATGTTTATCGAGATAAAATACAGTCTTCGTTCACCGCCTATTCGTTGCAAACAAACAAACAACTAAATCTTTCCTTTTAATAATATTATTATTGATTCAAATAAAGAAATACCACTATTTAAAATAATGAACACGTTATTAAACAAAAAAAGAGACAGCTCCAGAGGGTCACACTTGCAGAGCAGACACACGGTACACTACAAGTCGTGTTTTATCTCTATAATGTGTCTTTCAATTTTAATACCATTATAATATTATTAAGCGACAATTTAACAATTAAAAAGTCTAGAAACTTTTAAAATAAATATCGGCAGTTCAGACTTTCATTAAACATCGATAATCTTGTAAATACCAAAGCGTACATACATATACGTATTATAACACAGAATCGCTTCCCGCTGTCCGTACAGCGAGATCTTTTAAACAACACAAAGGATTTTAATGCACTTTCCGTCAATACACAGAGTGGTTCAAGAGGAAGGTTTATAAATATGTATAATACAGGAGGACGCGAGGCACCTCGTAAGTGCCATCATGTTATTTCATGGATCAAAACATTTTGAAATATTATTTTTACCACCTGTAATTGATTGATAATAATGATGGCTCCAAATATCGCTTAATTTAGGTTGCGAATAAGAAATCCCAATATAACTAGTTAGTTCAGATCTTTCATAATAAATATAATAACTAATCAGCGCCTAATGACCGCAAAAAGTGTGCAGCAAACGCATTGTTTGCGCGTTTATAAATAAAGTGGAGTTATTGACCTGCCCCAACGTGTGCCGGCGCACGTACGCTCACCGCCACAATGTTTCATGCAAATTGTGAAATATCGAAATGGACCATTCGATTTACAATATTCATCGTGACTGCCACTTTGTCAGTGTAAAAATAGGAGTCGAATACACCAAAGCTTCTTAAGCATCTCCTATTTACAGCGACACGTTATTTAACCACTTGTCTAAGGTTACATATTTTAAAGAGAATAAGCGTTATTAAATAATTCCATATATTCAGCTACCGGATATCCGATGTTTTCCCTGAGTTCTATCAGCCTGGCTTAAGCCTGACTAACCATTATACCCTTAGAGGAAAAGCAGTTTTAGAAAATGAAAATTGTCATAAATTCTTTGTACCTATATGTATAGTTTAAATTTAAGTTTAAGATCATTCTAGAGGGAAATGTCATTGAACTATATTTCTATAGTGAGTTAAAAGTGAATAAAATCTTTTTACATTAGTCACTTTCTCTAGATACCTAATTGACTGAAAAACATTTTTTCAGTGGGTGGCAGACAACGTGGACTATGCCAGGGATTGGTATGAAATTGTGCGCTGTAATATCTAGTTAGGGTACGTTTTCGATTGAAAGATGCTAAGATGTATATACGATTATTTTAAGAATCCAATTGTCATTAAATTTTACTTTGTTCTTTTTTATATATTCCAGGAAGTCATTGGTTGTAGGGCAACTGCTATATGCGTATGATAAATATTGCATTCACAAGGTTTATTGATTGTTTAGAGATATTGATAACTTGTTCATATTTTCATCTAAATAATGTTTTAGGGGTAATGTATGCATGAATATGAATCTCTTTATTCCATCATAGATTTTCAGTCTTGACGAATAAAAAAGTTTCTCAATATGGCGGATGTAATATTTAAAAAAAATATATGAATTATAAATTTTCTTTGATTATAACAATGTGCACGCCTGTCAAATTAAAAGTCTTGAAAAATACATTTCAAAAATACATAAATTATATACTATATTAACTGTTCACTAAAAGGAATAAAATAAATCATTTAAAAATTAAAAAGAAACACCACTGTCAGAATAAAAGATACAAGTTGTATTACGGATTACAGTTGGGGAAGCGTTCCATTCAGTAAAGAACTTATAATCTAAGAGCTCCTCTGACAACAATGAAACTTTTGTTTTAGTCAAACCATAATATAAATTTTATTTTAATATTTATTCGATCTTGGCAGTCGTGTTTTTTAATTATTTTCGAAAACTTCTGCAACTCATTCCTGTGAAACTAGCAATATATCGCTAGTAACATTGTTACGCTTAAACTGCAACAAAAGGTTAACATCAACGTGCGCCAAATGTTATCGGAAACAACATAATAATTCAAAGCACACATTACGCACAGAGACCAGCACATCGGGTTATCACAACACATAAAGTTCCTGAATCGATTTTCAACTCTACTTCGACGTATTAAATTCAAGTGGTGAATCTGGTCGATACGCGCCATTCATTATACAATAAATAAATAAATTTAATTTCAAACCGATACTAATAGTTTATCGGTCGATGTCACTGACCTGCCACAAGGATATATCGACGCAGATGCATACGAGAGTGCAGAATCATAGACATTCGCACATGGCTAGTACCAGAGTCGTTCCTGCAGGGAAAATTTATAGCGCATAAATAGCTGACAGGCGGTCAATAAAGATAGTCTCCGCGGTGGACAGTTTGTTTGAGCGCTAATCACCAAAAACCTCATTCACCTCGGTGATGGGTGCCCGAGTTCCGATATGAGCTCTTCAGAACTCTTCCTTGCCACCTTTTGCGAGAGTTTCAAAAAAATATTATGTAAGTTCCGTCAATAATAAAATATACAATGTATGTCTGATAAATACTTGTTTCACAAACATTGTCGACCGTTAGAAAACTGTTACACACATTTATCCTAAATTCTTGTAGTAACTGGTGTCGAAAACATATTTTGACCAGGCCTTCGGTCCTGTCTGAGGGGATTTTTTCGAACAATATAAAATGTATATAAACAAAGTTTACGATTTCAACATTCTATCTAATTTACTAGTAATCGATAGATTTTATAATAATCTAACTACCTACTAAGTGCTAATCGTATTTATTAGAAAGGATTAAATGCGGTCGAAGATGCCCGAGACTCTCGGGAAATGCGTATACTACTAATAACAGTACTACTGATGTAATATTTTATAAGCTCCGTGTTTGTACGGAGAGTGCTCATCGTGAATTCACGGCAAATCCTCTGAATTTTCCCAACAAATTCATAGAAAATGTAGGCAGTTGTAGGCTGTAGGCTGTACACCAGCCCGACCTTCTACCGCCATTATAATAACAAACACAGTCCAGCCATGGATCACAAAACGAATAAGGCTTTACATACAACACGTAATATACATCATTAAATTTATTTTTATATTTATTACTTATAATATAAAAATTATAATTTATTCCATCGTATATGATAGTATGAACAAAATTATGACAAAGAATTCTGAACCTAAACAAATAAAAGATCTCCATTTACCCACTAAAAGAAAATTACTATTACTGTACTTTGGCTTCATCAATTTATTCACTTAAGCTTAAGACGATTTTCGATTAAATTTAATGAAAAAGGAATAATATAATACAAGAAAGTTATCTTTTGTATATATTTTTCTTTAAATTAATGTAGATGAAAAAATAACCTGACTAACTTTTATTATTATCAAAACGTATATAATAATAATAAAAAAATAGTAGTATTGCACTGGTTTCAATAGCTCGTCGCTTCGAGTGGTCTGACGACTTAATGTGCCTAAGCTGAATAATTTGTCCTTAAAATGGGTTTATTAGGCAAATACAATACAACAAATCGCCATCATAGCGTCTCGTTCACCTTCGGTTGTGTTTCGAGTAAATTCAAGGAAGGTGTTGATTTGAATTAAGATGCTTTTGTTTTAATCGTTTATTTTATTTGAGTTATTTTTAGTGACATAAAGTTGAAAAGTACACACGGCTGCTTCAGATTAATACAATATGACAAAAAAGAAGTGGAAAAGCTCTACCAAAGCTCTACCCATGAAATATTAAGGTGTATAAATCAAGTAGAGAAATTTGACAGATTTGTATAACCTGCTGTGGTGTTGACTGTACCTACTGTATTTCATTGTTTTACTATTATGTATGACATTATAAAATCAATACAATTGAATCAGACGTAACGTGAAATAAAACCTTTACAGCATTTTGAAGTAGGTTTTATTTGATTAAAATTCTATGCTACGACAATGATGCGTTAATAATCTTCATGACTATGATTTTCAGAATATTACAAGAGTTACTGTTTAAAATATGTATGTATATGTATAGGTACCTTGTTGCATTTTATATGTCCATAGCAACCGTCTGATGAATACTCACAGCAGTTTCAGCTGACGCATTCGGTGATTATGAAAAATACATAAAAATTTCTTTCAGTATCGAATTGTGTCGAGCAACGACGCGCGATCACGTGCTCGCAACACGCGACCGGACCAACCCCGCGTGCCGCCGTGCCGCCGTGCCGCCGTGCCGCGAGCTCTCACATAAATATTGCCAATGTCATCAATCAGTCATAACCAAAACTTACAGCCTACTTTTTATAATATTTTTAAGTGAATTGTGCATTCACAATGCTTTCTTGTATGAAACAAATATACGACAACTGTTTCTAGTACTTGTTTTTTTAAACCTTTGCGAATTCTTTTGTAACTACACCACTACTGAAAATTTTTAAAAGGATAATGTAATCATTCTAAATCTAGAAAGTTCAGTCCTTGTAATTCTATGGAAATGTGTACGTAACGTACATATTATACTGTCCAAAGATCAGCTGGGAAACTATCACCATTCGGGAAGGCACTATATTGCATATGTAGCCGAAACCAATGGCTCATCAAGCCTGCCGCTCACGATAATAAATAACCGATCCCATGACACCTGTCGCGGCCCCTCGGAGCGCTGCTAAATCATAAGGTAACTTCATTACAATCTAAAATATATAGGTAGATCTTTATAAATAGATATTTCTTGTATCTCTCATTCTGCCTATTTTAGAATAATAATAAATTCGAATATGGATCCATAAATGTGTTTCACTCTCTTATAAAAGATATTATAAAATACGTAATTGTGGATCTAATAAAAACCTTCTTAAACTCAATATTATGCTATATAATTTGTAGTCGCTAACTGTGGGCCTCAAAATAGACTCCAAGTCACCCAGAAATCGATGAAAAGTGCTATGTTCAGAGTTTTTCTGCGACAACGATTTAAAAATGAGGAGATTCGCAAACAAACCAAAGTGATCGACATAACCTAAAGAACTGCGAGCCCTAAAGTGGCAATGGCCAGGGCACATGGCTCGTAGGACAGATGGCCGTAGGGGCAGTAAAGCTCTCGACTGGCGATCAGCGTGGGCAGGCGTCGCACGAGGTGAACCGACGATCCGGTCAGGGTTGCCGGGGAGCGTTGGGTGGGGATGGCGATTTTTGTCTAAGTGGACCTTTTCCGGCTGAAATGATGATGACCTTCGGTTGTCGCACAAATAGGAAATAATATGAAACTATTTCCATTTGCTGAAATCCCTAGATTTCTTATAGGTACTTCATCAAACAGCTTCAGCGTGACAGTACATCACAACTTAGTAACTATTTAGAAGAAACTAATCTCCGAATAATAATTATTTTTATCTACTTATCATAATTTAACAAATATCGTTCATTTGCCACTCATAAATAAGGTAGCTAACGTCACTTTTAATGACAAAAGTAGTCATAAAAAAACCCGACTGCGTAAAAACGAATTTTAAAAAATATATGAAGCAATTAACTTAAATAAAACCATTCAGATTTAACCAATCAAATCTTCCCAAGGAGCCCCGACTATGAGTCGTTCTGTTCTGTATGACTTAACAGAATTCTAAACTACTGAGTTTGTTTCTTTCTTTTTAGTTTTTATTTAAGTTGATTTTACATGTTTTTTTTTTTAATTCGTTTTTACGGAGTCGGGTTTTTTATTTTTCTTTCAATTATTTATTTTTATTTTATACTTTTTTCGTTGCCTTCGTTATAAGATGGTAAATTTCGCAATCTAGTCATTTCATTCAGGCAGTTAATATCCTGGGGATTATTAAGTAACTCTAGAGACCTAACTCGGCTCAAAGCTACACATGCTTTATTTTTTTACCAAAAATATTTGTTCTTCATGCTTCTTCACCGTTTTTTTTTGTTTGTATATCGTTTATACTTTAAATAAAAACTTAAATCAATAAGTAAGAAAATTAGCGAGAATGATTGTTTTGTTAAACAACTTTAAATCGTTATATATCCTAAACTATTACATATTTAAAAAGAAAAATGACAAAAGGAACTCAAAGATGATTTTAAAATACCTAACACCCCACTTGACATAGTACATCGTTTTTTTTTCATTTTGATTATATGGCGTCTGGTTGTCGGTGTGGTGAATTTTTATTACTGTCATGTCTTTAGTGACACTCGCAAGGTTAAGACGAATCGATTGATGTAAGAATCATCAAAATCGGCCTACGCATTTGGTCTCTAGAACGCCACTATAGAAACAAACATACATACATACATAGACTGATAAACACATTACCCTCCTTTGCGTCGCGCAGTCGGGTAAAAAGAAAAGATCCACATTATTTTTAATTACTAAGAAGATAATGAAGACCGCCTCTTACTTAGCAAATCGATTACAATATACATTATTCAGCTTATTCGTAAATAAACTTGGTGGACGCACGTTCAAAATACGAAAATTCATGTAAAAGAAAAACGTATTATTAATGAACTAGAGCACACGACATTTATGACCTGATTGACAATTAAATTTGTAGTCATAACAAAAATATCCTATTTACGGTTCTAGCTTTATCAGATGTAGTAACATTTGAATAAAATATAATAAATGAAAATATGAAATAACAATCATGTTTGTGTAATGATGTAGGTTGTATATATCGCGTCGGGGTGCTTGACCTGCCCCGGGCTATCTACACATCTACACACACACACACACTTTTAACACACACTATCAGGGTCAATAATAGCAAAAATGTATAATATTTTAAAATAGAATCAGCTCTTTTAATATTATCGTTGAGTTTACACTAAATAATAAATCGTGTTTGCTTATAGCTCACGTGACTCTGGATTTAGTTGACAATGTTATTTGAAAATACTGTATACTGATATCACTATCTGAGTGACGTCAACAGAAAGTGAAGATTTTGAATTGGAACGAGGTTTTTTTTTACAATAAACTCAATGATGAAATGGTGTATCCTTGGTTAAATCATAGACTAATCAATAAACGAAAAAGTACCCTTAAACTGCTTGTAGAGTCGAGTGGCTCGCACTTCGGTTTCATGGTTCAATTCCCGGTTCTCAATATAGTAAAATATATCTACTGTATTGTATCAGATTTAGTTGTTTATGGTATCTTCACCTTTTCGGATTTCCATAACATAAGCACCTTCTTAACGTGGGACTTGACTGAGTAATATAAATGTTATTTATTTATAATATACTTTACACATTAATAAGTTACAAATAAAAATGTTTTGAAAAATATTGCAGGATTGATTGTTATAACAGCTCTATTAGATGAAGTAAGCATAGTCATTAATTATTACCCGATAATTTGGAACCGATTACTACTGGAACACACATAAACATTATATATTATTGTAACAGCAACGATTACCTACTCAGGATATTAGATAATAAGAGTAAGTACAAGCCTCCTGTGGAACGAACCTGGAACTAAGGCACGGTAGTCCTCAAAGTAAAATTTGTAATTATAAGTGCTTAATTATCAAAATGACGAGTTTAGTCCTAATTTAAAAATTATGAACAAAAAATTATATAGTTCAAAACCGCATTTATAAATTTTTCTTGACAATATTCTATTAATTATTTTTATATTAAATACTAGCTTTCCGTCAGCGCATCGCTCGCGTGGTCTCGTAATATACATAAAAACCTTCCTTTTGAATCACCCTATCTATGAAAAAAAAAAAACTACATCAAAATCCGTTGGATAGTTTTAAAGATTTAACCATACATAGGGTTATAAGGGACAGAATAAACGGATAGAGGCCTGATACTGAATAGATCTACAAGAATAGTAAAAAAAAAAAATTAAGTGTATGTATCTCTCGATGGTTTCAGATTCATATGGTCAAATCAAGCAATCAAAATTTATTTATTCAGTTTAGGCTTTTAGAGCACTTGTGAAAGTCGAAAACTACGCCATCGGTTCGCAAAACTACAGCGGGAGGCGGAAGAACCGGCAAGAAACTCAGCAAGGGCTGTTTTTTTCTCCCTGTTTTATTTCACACAGAGAAGTCTTATTGAAAAGTGATTTCATGAGAATATGAAGTCACTTTCCATTACAATATTAGAAAGTAAATACAATAAAGTTAAAATATCTAACACCATGCCATTTTTGTCATTTAGATATTCCTCAACGGTATAATATCCTTTACTTTGTAATGACTTTTAAAATGATTTATTGGAAAATCTAATACATCACTGGGGATCTTGTTAAAGTATTGTATACCTTGACCCATGAAAGAACCTAATACCTTCTGTAATCTGTAAGAAGGCATTACTAGCTTGTTTTTATTTCTAGTGTTAAGTTTGTGTAAATCACTATGTTTGGTATACAAATTAATATTGTTCCGGACAAAAAGTATACAACTATATATAAATTGAGATGCAACCGTCAATATTCCAATTTCTTTAAATTTCTCTCTAAGAGATATTCGCGAGCCCATCTGATAGATAACTCTTATTGGCTTTTTTTTTTGTAAAACAAATATAGACTGAATATCGGCTGCCGTTCCCCACTATATAATGCCATAGGACATGATACTGTGAAAATAGCTAAAGTACACTGTCCAGGCAGTTTCTATATCGGTAATTGGTCTTATTTTCGTATGGTATATGCAGCCGAGCTGAGTTTACCAGCTAATATAGAAATATGCGGGTTCCATTGCAGTTTTGAATCTAGTGTTATGCCCAAAAATTTTGTTGAACTTACTAACTCTAAATGTTCGTTGTTGAGTTTAATTTCAGTTGGTTCTACTTTTACATTGGTAAAGTGAATTTTATACATTTCGTTTTTTTAGCGTTCAATTGAAGATTATTAACTATGAACCAAGATAACACTCGTGAGAGAGCATTGTTTACATCGTCAAAATTATATTTGTTTCTGTAAATGTTAAATATCAATGAAGTGTCATCTGCAAACAACACGATCTCACATAGGTTTTTAATAAAAAATGGTAAATCTAAATATATATAACGGCGGGTAGTCAGAACAGGCTATTACGAAGCCCAAATAGATTCTCCATATCGGAGGACTATCTTTAAAATAACACTGCAGGCGTGTATACCAACGTGGATTTGCTCCATTTTATAACTTTTCACAAGAAAATATAACGAGATGAGCGTGAAGTCGTCAGATGTCTTTACTCCTCGGCGATCGGAAACAGAATGTGTGCCAAAATGGCGGCAACTTGGTTTTTATAAACGAACTGTCAAAGTCAGTGTCACCATTCTAATAAAATTAAAAGTATCGATGATCACGCTCTCTTTACAATCGAGTAATTAAGTAATCAAGTAACTAGCAATTAAAATAAAAGAAACTAAATCAAACGATTTTCGTAATGATGATGCGACATATATAACTCAAATATATATAACTGACTGACATAGTGATCTATCAACGCACAGCCCAAACCACTGGACGGATCGGGCTGAAATTTGGCATACAGGTAGATGTTATGACATAGGGATCCGCTAAGAGAGGATTTTAATCACTTCTACCCCCAAGGGGATAAAATAGGGGATGAAAGTATGTATAAATCTTCTTAGATTTTCGACTGATTGATCTGAAATTAAAGATTGGAGCTACTATAATGGATTCGTCCGCTTAAAAAGGATTTTGATAAATTCAACACCCATGGAGATAAAATAAGGGATGATGGAGGATGTAAATGTATTAGGTTGAACCTATCAGTACCTAATAGAATGAATAAATATTCATTAGAAATGCTGCTCAAAGTAACTTTACCACGCGGACGAAGTCGCGGGCAAATGCTAGTTATTTATATATATTAAAAATAGAAATGGGCCTAAGATAGAACCTTGGGGAACGCCTATTTTTACATGAGACCCCGACGACTTCGCACCATTTATATATGTTTGTGTTCTGGAACTAAGATACGATAGCGTTAGTTTTTGAGCCAGCACCTTTAATATCGTAGTAATTCAGTTTAAACGACAGTGTCTGATGCTCAATACAATTGAAGGCTTTGGACAGATCGCAAAAAACTCCAAGAGCGTTTTGCGATCCTTCCCATGCTTTAAATATATGCCGCATCTGTTGTCGAACGACCCTTGGTAAAACCGTATTTCTTAGTTTGCAAAAGTTCCTTGGAATTACAGTAGGATATTAGTTGTTCCAGAATAAGTTTTTCAAAAACCTTGCTTAGTGTCGGTAGAATTGAAATGGGTCTATAATTATTAGAATCCTGTTTATTACCAGTTTTAAAAAGAGGAATGACTTAACTAAATTTCATGAGATCGGGGAAAATACCCTAATCAATACAGTGGTTGCAAATATCAGCGAGAAAGGGAGCAATTTTTTTTATTTTAATTGTTTTGAAGCCTTTAATAACATGAATTAATCAATATATTTGAACTTAAATAAGGTATCACATTTTGGTACACATTTCCTAAGCATAGCCATTGCTGCCTCTGGCGAAGAATTCAAATTAGAAGTTGTCTCGATCGGTTTATTTATGAAAAAAACATCAAAAGTATTGGCGATCAGTTCAGGAGTTTTAATAAGCTCGTTTTTGAAAGTAAGTGCCAATACATCGTCATGTGGTCTATATTTACTAGTTTCACGATTGATAATATTCCAAATAGTTTTTATTTTATTATTGGAATTTTTAATTTTGTCTCTAATAAAATTTGACTTCGCCAATGCATATACTTTTTTGAATAATTTGGAGTAAGCTTGTACATAATCTATGAAATTTCCAGAATGGTTATGCTTTCTTTCCTCTCTTCTTCTTTCCCAATAATATACCTACTCGAACCTGTTGTTTCCGGTAATAATTTGCAAAATTCACGACACAAACACGTAGCAGTTGCTATCGCATTAGTCAAAGTTTGTGCAGCTGTTACACAACTCAATGGGTATTCATTAAGGCACACGACGCTTTGTTCAAATAGCTGGTTAATGCTTCAAATATTCAGAATATTCCTGAAAAACATATCGCACTACAAGTAGCATAAAATATTATTAAATATTTATTGTCTGAGGTCGGTAACAATGTATTTATGTCATTATATTTACTTATTAATTGCTCGATATAATCTTTACATCATTACATACAATTATTTTAAATTGCATATAATGTACTAATATTTATAAAGAAACAAATTTAGCAAACGATGAATGTTTGTAACACAGGATTTTTCTAGGCCCTACAATTTTATTTACTCTATATTACGGTAACAAAACACTACAGAAATTAATAAAAAAGTACAATCATAAAAATCGAAATTGTTTAGTAGGCTACCTTAACACTTGTCAGCAATTTTTTAGGCAACCTTATTTTTCTCAACGAAGAATGGTCACACAGAACAATCCTTCATTAATTGATTCAATAATTATGTATTTGTATGCGGTACCCTAACCGTTTAATAGTTAAATAAAGTATCTACATAAATGTATATTAAAAATAACAATTACCTCTGCGTTACTATCTAAATACTAATCAAATTGTCCGCCCTTGTGTCCGTCGGCTTGTTTAATTTGGCATTGTAGCAACATGTTGGGAACCATACGCACTGTATATTTTTATTTATTGTTTTAAGATGTCTGTTTAGTAAAAATATTATGCAAATCCATTAATATTACATACATGAGGTCATAGTCAGAGTATAATAATTGTATTGTTTTTTCTTATTAAGTGCCTTCTAAGAGGTGGACATGTATTATTGTTGAAGTTGTACAAATTTGTTAAATTTTTGTTAGTTCATTATACTGACATACATATAAAATTCAAACACACATTATTATGTAAGCTTCCATGCAAGTTTGTCAAATTACACTGGTATTATAGCTGTTTATTTACAGTATTTTAAATATTTTATTTTCTTATTGTATCTGATCTATATAAAAGACATTCAATGAGTATTCGTCAGGTAAAGGTATTATTGGTTTGCAAATATAGTGCGGAGGATATGAGAACTGTTAAGAAAACCCAAGAAAACACAGCAACGAAACAAGAGCTTCGCCCCTGCACTTAATTTTCGAAGGTCGTTGTTTATAAAAAAAGAAACTGATCAAAGTGGCATTTTCTCTTTGTTATGAAAAGTAAATATATCAGCACATTGTTAAAATGACCTCACCTGCCGAGTCCATGTAAATACATGAATATATATTGTACTGTAAGTTTTGCTATATTATCAGCTGTGTATATATAGGTATACTGTTAAAATGTGTCATTGCGAAGAATGTGAGATGAATAAAATAGCGTTAACTATTCCAATCGTCGGGCAAAATGTACGCCACGGTCGGTACCACATCGACTGTGCACACTCGTGCCGAAAATAATTATTAGACTACATTAAGAGCTCGTGTAGTACGATGATGGCTGTCCTATGGCCTGCATGATTGCATCCATACGAAAGGCCGATGATGAAGCATTTACGAGACAGACGTCAAATTGTTTTGACTGATTCCTAGAAAGCCATATAATAAAATGGCTCAGCACCAGGACTCGGCTACAAAAGTGTCACACATATATTTTCACTTTCAAAAGAAATAAAATTAATATGATTAAATCGTTTTAACTTTTATATGCATCTAGTAGCACTTGTTGTAAAAATAACAAATAACCTCGTATAATGGCGTTTTTAGAAGGTTATTTTAAGCTTAATTGATGTCTTATATTCAATAGTCCATCATTAGCACAATACATCTAATATTTATTTGTTGAATCAAAGATTATGTTAATCCTACTTGTTTATTACAATTATACTCTAACTAAACATTAAGTTTGTATTGTAAGTATGTAAATGGAAACTTTATGCATCTAAAATTCAATTGTTTTATATAAGGGGTGCGGGTAACAAAAACAATCTATTATAGGTATAGGCCTTGACGTGACTTCAGTCAGACTCTACTTGTGTTTATTATTTTCACGTTCACGTACATACGAGGTTTGTACAACCTTTGTACAACAGACGAGGTTTGTACAACCTTTGTACAACAGACGAGGTTTGTACAACCTTTGTACAACAGACGAGGTTTGTACAATCTTTGTACAACAGACGAGGTTTGTACAACCTTTGTACAACAGACGAGGTTTGTACAACCTTTATACAACAGACGAGGTTTGTACAACCTCGTCTGATAATAAGATACTACAGTTTTTTTTTTTTTAGAAATCTTGTTTTATGGCGTCAGTCTTTTAGAATTAGAATACTTTTTGCATAAAAAATATCATTGATAAGTACACTTGGTATAAACTTCCGTTTATGACTGCGGTAGTGAATAGGTACATGCAAACAACTGTATTATTTGAACAGTATTCTCTAGGTCACCTAATAGATAAGCTACCTGTAGACTAGAGTGGAGGCCAAGGTTGCTGACTGGAATACAGATCGGGAACCATTACAATATATAAAGTATTATGAATGCCACAAGGGTGGGAACATTCCTCATATTAAAGAAGATAAAATATACACACATATTCAATGCCTCTTTTAATAAAACCACAATCTAAAAGTTAAAGCGCATGTAAATTGTAATGTAAATTAATAATGCCTTGTATTATCAAAGAGTATATATTTGCAATACGTGTCCGATTGTTTACTACCACTTTATATAAATTCAGACAAAGAAATCACGATCAAATAAAAGTACAATGATAAAAACTTCAAATCAAGTAAATTATATGCAAGAGTAAATGATTGAGTGAATCATTCTTTATGATAGTCTAAATTTAAATTGTTCATGTTTTGGAACTGTTTCTGTTTTTTAGTAATAAGTTCACAAAATATTATTACGAACATTAATATAAAAATGAATTTATAAAAGTTGAAACACTAGTGACATCTGTGCCATTAATAATTAATCGTAACGTATCTGCTATGCTAGTGTTGGTGTATTGATTGTTTATTGAATGAAATACTTGTTTTTTTTTACCATCGTAAAGATAATGATATATGATTTATACAATTGTCGTTGATATGTAAAAATAAGTCCTACGTAGGTGGTGCTAAATAAAATATTGGTATTGATATGTACAAATTGTTTTAAAGGATATTAGTCCGCATTGCCAGTGATTTAAAAAGAATGTGTGCACCAACCACATCCTGAGAATTTACCAATTTGTCTCAAATGTCTTTGATTTTTTCCGTTTTCTCTTTTCCCAAGATAAAACACACTATGCTCACCCCAAATAACGAGATACATTTTTCCTAATGTTTGTTACATTTATTATAGACTTAGATGACAATTTCATAACAAGTAACAGTAAAGGTATATACAGATGTAGGTGCACTCGTTGTTTGTTGCCCAGTAGTAAAGCAGCAGCAGCCTTCAGGCGTCGTTCGGGTCGCTCCAATACGAATCTATTTCTTATTCGTCGTTAATCAGAGTGACCTATTTCGGGCCGCACTACACACACATTCCGTGTGATGGCAATAGAGATGAAATCAAATAGGAGTTATCTCTATATATTGTTGCTATCTGTTTAAATTAATCTATTTTAAAAAATCCTTCGTGAAAAATATTTTAAGAACTAGTGTTGATAATATTATTAAGAAATATGAGGTAAATTTGAACCTACATCTATAGTTTTTATAAAAATATTTAGAGATTTAATTTTCCAGAAGTTTCCTATTCAATGCCAACAATCACATTGATGTCTATTGCGCAATACATATTGTATAAGTAAATAAACAAAAATATAATTAAATAACCATTTTCCACCGTAAACAAGCTCGCTTAATTTTATGAAATTGGTCGGCATATTTAGACTGTCTTATATAAATATAACATATGTTTGTATAACAGTGGCCTTCGAATGCTAATAAATTTTTACCTATTTTCGGACACGTAATAGGGACGCCTCGAACTAGCTCAGACCGGCTGTGTCAACCTAGTTTATTATCTCCTTTTTGCAAATCGTGTTCACTATCACACATCCACATGACTAATCCAACTTTATTACAACGTTTAAAGGTATGTTTTCGTATAGACTCCTCGATGGTGCATAGAACAATTCGACAGTGAATATTAATTTATTCAAATAATATTATATTTGTTCGCGATAAAGGAGTGCAAAATGGAGGCCGCTCGTACACAGTGTTATCTCTAATGCTCGCTGAGTTCATTATATCATTTACAAGAGTTTTGTCGGAAAATTGAGATATGGTAGTATATGGCATGCCAGGCATTTTGTTTCTACAACAAGAAAACAATGTCAGTTTAGTTAATTTTAAATTACATTTAAAAGATGTCAATATCATAATAATAATATACGAATATATATAATATAATAGAGTTACTGCGATATACAAATTTGATTCGAATAGGGTTGCGCACAGTGGTCAGCAAATTTGGTGGGTGATGGCAGATATTTAATGTCTCATCTCGAGATCCTCTGAAGTAACTTGAAGCAAGAACCACCCCAGTTGAGGACATTCGCTCATTTGCCCAGCTTAGTCATGGTGTGTTCTCTACATGACGAGCTTAAATCAAATCTAATCAGCATTTAATATGAAAATATTGCTGCACATTAACTAACAAAGAAAGTGGAGAATCATACACAGTGAAATTTCTAGAACATCCTGGAAACTTTAATAAATAAATATATAAAACAGAAGTCTTGTTTCGAGTTCATATCACTGAAAATAAATATACGCGTTCCTTTTCAATAATTAATAAATCACGATTTTCTTATCGTGCCTCCGTCTTACGTCAAGCGACCACGCAACAAATCGATAATAAAGATGTCAGACTTTTCTACAAATGTATGATTTTCCTATCATCATATAAATCAGAGAAGCTGCTAAGCTATCTATGAAGAGACAACTTGTCTAATTCGCGAGGTCAAGCAATTAGGCTGATGATGGACCAACACTAACATGTTTTTTACGTTATCATATATTTCATTATATTTTGTATTTTTGGATATGACAGCACATAATTAAAAATGTATGGGCTATCATTAATACATTGCAATATGGATATGGAAAGTTTTATCTAAAGGCATGTTAGTGTAACACGACTAAATGAAAAAAAAAAATAATTACTCGATATCTAACCTCCGGTACAAGGTAAATGACATATTTATCACTTAAAAAAAGTTATATTTATAAAACGAGTTAAGTTAATATTTATTTTGAGATAAAATAAATTTATGAAGCCTCATTAAAGGTTACAATTTATTTTGACTTTACTTTTTTGTTCACAATCTATCTATTATCAGTAATGAGGCTTATAAGCCCTTTTATAATATGGAGAAGACACTTTCCGAATATCAAGGTCTTTTATTTTGTAAGTAGTTGTTAAGTATTAAATAGTCTGGACGTCTGCCCGCCGCCGCCCACTCTGTAATATTGTGTGTAGGCAGCTATGTCAACTTAAACTATTGTGTAAACAAACGACTTTGCTCTCGGAGGCTCTAATGGAAACCATGATTTACACGACATCTTGTTTCTAAGTTGTTTTAAGGAGAGAAGGAGATACTTCTATTTCTATTTGTTTTTCTTTGTAAGCTCACTGGTGATTTAGTGAAAAAAGACATTTTATTCTTAAAAGAAATCAAGTAAAATCATCCAAAGTAGGGTAATTAAAATAAAATGAAAAAACATTAGAGTACGTCATATAAATTGCTCTGATCCCTAATTAAGTGGGTGAAGTATTTTAATTAAGGAAATCAAAAATAGTGAAAATACTGCAACACCAGATTCGAGATAATATAAAGAAAACCTTATAATAGCGAGGGCGACACCTGGCGGACGTTACAAACAAACTTATTAAGTAGGGTAGCTATGATAATGATTGAAATAAAATACAACAGTGCAAACAGACTGTACGCGTTAAAGATGTAACATCAATTCCGTGTCCTTTTTTCTTTTCTTTGTATCTATTAAAAGTGAAATTTCACTTTTCATATACTTATGTAATAGAAACTGAATAAGTAAAATAATATTAATTAAATACAAACTCTGATGAGCGCAAAAAATTTAAATAATGAGGAATGTTAAGATTGGCGATATTTTTTTTTGAGATTTATATTTCAAAACAATTTGTCCCTGTTTGACAAAGTGTATGATATAAATTCAATAGAGCTTTCTGTGCTTTACAATACTCTGTCAATCGTCCTTTTAAATGATTTACATTTTTGTGAGACGGAAATGGAATATCTAGGAAGTACAAAAACAGCATTTTCAATCCCTGTTCTTTTTCTTTTCTTATCGAGGCCAAACACTACTGAAGCAATCCGTATACATTTACAATGTATACGAAGGTGTGACAAGCAAGTCTACAGCTCGTAAGTTTATGAAGTAAAAATATCAGACATCGACGACATTTGTCGATGTAGACGCTTGACGAAACGATTTTTAAAATTGGGTCAGAGTATCCGTTACAAATAAATGAATCAATAATTTATGATATCCCAGAACCCTTTTGAAGTGCTCACTTATATAAAACGAAATACTGCGCAGAAATTACTTTTAGATAACATGTTTTATTAATATATTTCAGGAAAATCATTTTAAGTAACATTTCACATGAAGCAGAAATGA
Organism: Diatraea saccharalis; assembly: GCA_918026875.4. Taxonomy (NCBI): domain Eukaryota; kingdom Metazoa; phylum Arthropoda; class Insecta; order Lepidoptera; family Crambidae; genus Diatraea; species Diatraea saccharalis. The sequence goes on from OU893333.1 coordinate 337,470, forward strand.
AACATCTTTTCAAAGGCTGATACATTATTTATAACATCTCTAGATAGGTAACGTTTTTTTATTATTAAATATATTCCATGTGTGGTTACTCAAATATGTCGTCCACCTTACTTGTGCAACTTCCTATATGTACTGTCCTGTGATTTAATAATTAGCAACAAGTTTATTATTAGACTTATTATATCGTTACAAATGCATTATTACTCATACATAATAATAACATGTTGTTAAAGTATAGTAAATAATAACATGCTTTAACACTAACAAAACTATGATGATTTGGTTTCAGGTTAATAAATAATGATTATTTTGTTGTTGTTGTAACTGAACACAACAAACGAATACGAATATTATAAGTTGTGTCATAAAAAATTATGATTCTCTATTTTCAATCTATTAATAATGTGATTCGTGAAAAGAAATATGTAAAGTACCTACCCATACAATCCAAATATAAATGGACATGTGTGTGTTTGTACATTTATCACGTCGCATTGAAGTATCGTCGTATGGTATATATTTATGATAATTGGGAGGGATTGGCGAATCTAATTATAACTGCGAAAGAACATGCCGTGTTTATAAAAACATTCCACTTTGGTAATTCAGGTAAAGTCAAAGGGCGATAGTTAGTATTGATTATCCCCTTTCGCAAAATACCAGGAATACCAGCTGTTCCTATAATGGCATATTTTGTAATGGAACATATGCGGATTGTTGTACAGTGCTTTTTCTTTTCAATGTTATTTTATATGTTTCATAAAATTATTGTCTTTGTAATTACGTCCAACTCACGCTTGACAGTTTTTCCCTCATTACCATACCGCCCGGTGCGGCGCGTGCGCAGATAAGAGCGTGAGGTAGTCAGACGACTGCGCATGCACGCTCCACAGAGCTATCTCTTAATGTGGATCTGACGGGTTTTTGTTCAGTTGCTTATTGGAACAATAATGGGTATCTAATGGGTATGAACAATAATGGGTATAAACGAATGATTTTACATAAAACATACATAATAGTGTATGTTTTATGTAAAATCATTCGTTTATATCAACAAATTTTGACTTTAAATCCAATGTCATTATACCATTAAACCAGATTAAACGCTATAGTTAAAATGAGATAGATATAGCTGTATAATCATAATCGGGATGAAGCCATCCCGCTCAGACCATAGATTATTCATGCTACATTTCACAATAGTATTTATTAACCATGGTGGCCCTGTTTCCCATAGAATAATTGATAAATGTAATAGAAAAAATAATAAATAGAAACAGACAACTATTATACACTTTAAAAAACAGAAATAATGTTTTATTTTTATATAATATGCACCTAAAAGTAATTCATAGTACCAAAATATTGATTTTAAGTACTTTGAATGTACAAATGAAACTGAAATATTGTTTTGTAAAAAAACTAACCATGTCAGGTGTCGACCCGCCGACCTGCGGCCCGCCATTGTATGTTAAGCGACGACTTAGTCACCGCGGCTTCAGCAAAGCGACATAGCGTACTAAATCTAGTATATCCAAAACAATCGGTGACTCAACACGTTACTGATATTTGAAACAAAATATGGAAAGATATTTGTAACTAATTTTTTTTAATAAGTATTATTTTTATTTGGTTTAAATTTATTTAAATGAATGACAGTAAGTCATTTATTTTTAAGATTTATTTGACCATAATCCCAGAAACGAGTAAACGTATTACAGAAAAAAGGCGTAAGTGAAGTTTTTGCTAGTCGTAACACCTCACTGACTGGTCACGGTCAAGTTAGCAGTATCTGCTAGAGTGACTGATGTAGCTCGCTTCATAATACCTCACCATTTTTCACAAATAAGTATAAAACTCAATGTCAAAAAAAGCAATCAGCCTTACTACCGATAAATATTGGGTTGGCACAAAAGTAATGAGACACACTAGAAAAATCTATAACATTTCCTTTTTAAAATCAATTTTTTCAATAATATTCTAGAATGTTGTACAACATTCTAGGTACTTCTGGTGTAGGGTATATAAAGCCGCGCTCGCGATTTGTTTAGTCAGTTTGAAGAAAAATGGACGAGCGACAGGTTCGAACACTATACTTATACGAGTACTTGTTAGGCCACAGTGCGCGTGCTGCGGCTGACAATATCAACAATGCATTAGGCGCTGGAAGTACAAGCCATTCGACGGTGTCCCGATGGTTTGACCGTTTTAAATCAGGAGACAGGAGCCTTGAAAGTCAGCCACGCTCAGGGCGACAACCCGCAGTGAATGATGACGATTTGCGCCGCGAACTGCAGTTGAATCCGGATGCTACCACTCGTGAATTAACGGAAGCACTTAAATGCAGTCACCACGCCGTGGAACACCATCTGCATGAGCTTGGTTATCGAAAAGTTTTGGCTCGGTGGGTACCGCACATCCTTACAGACGCCAGTCGTGCAGTCCGTGTCGCTATCTGTCAGTCACTTTTACTGCGACCCCGACGTAAAGAGTTTTTGTCAGATCTGGTTACTGGAGATGAATCATGGATTTATTACGAGAACGATACACGTCGTGCTTTTTAGCTGCCTCGAGAAGAAACGCCACCAACTCAACCGAAGCCGAGTCAAAAGAACCGCCGAAAAATTCTGCTTTGCTGTTTCTGGGAGCGCCAGGCATACTGTTTTATGAGCTATTACACAATGAAACTATAAACGCTGACAAATATTCAACCCAGCTTACCAAATTAGCTGCCGCTATCAAGAAAAAACGACGAAGACGAGTCAATGTAGATTTACTGCACGATAACGCTCGACCTCACGTCGCATCGGTGGTTCGCCGGCAGTTGGAGAACTTGGGCTGGGAGACGATACCCCACCCACCTTATTCCCCAGACCTCGCCCCATCAGACTATCATTTATTTAGAGCCCTGAAACAGCATTTGCGGGGTAAACAATTTAATGATTTCTCTGACGTAGAGGCGGAGTTGAACAACTTTTTCGAGGCACAGCCATCAGAGTTCTGGGCAAAAGGCATCCAAACTTTGCCGGATTGTTGGCAAGAAGTCTTAGATACTAATGGTAATTACATCATTGACTAAACTTTTTTATTGTAATAATAATAAAAAAAGTAAAAACTTAAACCAAGTGTCTCATTACTTTTGTGCCAACCCGATATTATAAAGTTATACAAAACTGTCAAACTTGAATAGAGTCTTAACGTTTATTTGCTTGAAATCATTGAAAGTATTGCAGAAATTTGTGATTTTGTGGCTAACGTGCTGTGTGCACCTAGTCTGTGTCTTGTAGGGCTGACAACCGGCGTATTCGCACTGAATGCAGTGCACAGTCACTAAAGGAAATATGCTTATGGTGTGTCGGAACTATCACTAACATTGTACACAATTTGATTTGCACTCATCAGCACAACAAAATGAATTTGGGTGACCAAAAATGTATCATGTTTTGTTTCTCCGTGCTTCCGAAATCCCTTTAAGCATTTGGCCCTGGTTGCACCTGCACCAGTAACCACCCGTTCACCCTAGTTGAGTCTATCTAACAAGAAGGCGTGTGCTCCAGCAGTGGGAACATTATACTAATTTAATACGCTTTATTAAAGATGTATTATTAATATAAATATTTGATAATCGTCAATTGTCCCGTTCTCGTGTTATGGTATTAAAACACAGAAACAGGATATAATAATAATAATATATATATTTTTTTTAGTTAAAAGTAGCTAGCTTTATTTTAATTGTTTAGTCTCTGATAATGAAAGTTCCGTAGAACTTTTAACTCTATTTTTGTCAACTTTATAGCCAAATTTTCAATACAAATCCAAACGAGATAGCGGTCTGCGAATACAACAAATTACAATAAATATGTACATATGAAGGAAGTGAAGATGAAACGAACTTCTCGTTTTCTTCGTCAAAAAAAAAACTGATAACTTTTGATGTAGTAATCATGTTCTTAGATTTTGATTTAATATCCATCGTTTATAAGAAATATAAAAAAGTGGTCCATTCAGTTTTTATCACCGTTTGCATAGATTAGTAACAGCAATTAATTTGCTAATGTCTTCTATTAAGCTTTACGTTAAATCACGCGTGCTGAACGTGATATAATATAAATATATTATACTCAAAGTACGTTGATTATACTAGTAACTACGATATAGGTAGGTTTTCGTTGAAGATTTTATGAACATGAATAGAGTAACATTATTATGAGAAATGTAGACCGTTTCATTTCCTAAAGAATCCTTCTAAATGAATCAGAAGTGTTTTTAAAAATGTACATACGATTTCAAACAATTTTGGACACACTATTCTTGCTGTCCACTTTTACAATTTCCGCGACACGACCACAGCCGAAGAGATAAAATTTGTAAGCATTATTATTTGTGTGAGTTTTTACCTGTCAGCTTAGATGTAGCTGCAAGTCATTTTACCATCTCACTGGTAAGGGCATGATTGGTTAAAAAACATTAAAACAATGTTGATATCATAGAGAAAGCTATGAAATAGATCCCGAAAATAGTTGTGTACGTATTACATAGTGGTGTGGTGATAAATGGGTCTGTTTACAGCGAGCCGATCGTCGACCTTCCTAGTGCGATCATTACCGAGCCACGTTATTAGTAGAAAGCAGAAACATCGTTCAAATAAACACGGTAAAAATGTTTTCGTATACTTTTCACAAACACACACGCACACACAGACACAGCAATAGAGCAGAGAAGAAACACGCGTAAAAATAGGTATAACAGCTATTATGTCGTCTCCCAAATTCAATTCCCGGTGGAGTTTATTTTAAATATGCTTCCGTATACGTATGTAGCTTATTGCAGTAAGATAAACTTTAAATACTAAATTTCATTGCGAAAGCATACTTAAAGTTAGCTCAGGAAAATATTAGAGAAGTGCAATTGATGCTTTAAATATTTTCTAGTTTTAATATATTATAACTTCACTATAGAGAAAATTATTTGAAAAACTACACAATATGGATGTTATATATACTATAAGTACATACATTATTTACAATGATTATTAATAATATACAAAAACGTTATTTTATAGCTTTATTGCGAAAGGTCACGAGGTTCGAGTCCCATCCTATCGCAAGGGAGAAAGTGGATTTTTTAAGCATTAAAAATATTTTCCAGTTTAGCATTGTGAATGCAGAATTGATAAAATATAATAATAATATTTTGCAAATAAGTTTTACTTAAGTGTTTCATCATTGTTTTTTATTTTATTGATATATTCAATGATTTTTTGGGCTGAAATAAAAACACCGTTACAAAAAAAAACTTTATGACTTGAAACACCTGAAAATACTTGCACACGTAAACCGCCTAACCTTGACAACGATATAACTTGCCTTGTGAATAACAAACCTTACGACCGAAACTATAGAGGCCAACGAGAGTGCACAAGAGGCTTGGTCATGTGCGTCGAATAACATGTTTTGTAGAGTTAAATCTAAAAATATGTACAATTGTACACACTTCAGGCAGTTACTCAGTCTTATTACAAAGAGGATAAGGGATAGCTGTCCAAGTTGTGCACTTTATTTTTAGCGGTGACAACTTGTAGGCACTTATGTAATGCATTATATCCTCTTGATATGTTATCTGTACCATTATTGGTCCGCTTTTAGGGTGTATTAATGCATACATTATAGTACTGTCTACTACTTGTTATATCAGTATTGTTGGGTACTCAATTTAAAAACATTATATTATCATCAGTAATATTACCCACCTATGACTATAGTTTATAACGTATTGTAAAAGCAGATATTAATGGTTCACGTAGACCGATATTGGCAATAGTTCATTATAAGTTTTTAATATACATACCTTACATTGGCTCCGTCAGTTGGCACTTCACTGACGGAAAGTCTGTTCTTGTATTAAATTCATATAAACGTTGCTCTTAAATCACCCTGTATATCAATTGTGTAGTTTTAAATATATCAGCGTACAGACAGAGATCAAATCATTACATATAAGGAAGTTGTCTGTCTGAACGTAAGCAAACGCTAAATCTAGAGAATTTCCGTGCGATCTTAAGCAATAGATGGATCAATATTTAATTTTTGGTCTCATATCCTACGGCCATTTCATCTCAAGGCCCTGGACGGGATCTGTTCAATTTCTTTTTTTAATATTTTACTATAGCACTGCTGGACTCCATCGTTAAGACATGGCCATGTGAAGGAAGAACAATTTGAGTTTCAGATGGAAAATACAATGTTTCTTAAAAAAATTAACCGCTTTAAAGATAAGTATTAATTTTCACTTTTTAAATTTGAAATCGGTTCCATTGTTTTTAATAAAACGTTTTTATTTCATTAGTGATATTTTGAGTTTTGGGGTAACAAACGTCACGCATATTTAATACTTATATGGTTTTCTCATAGATTTCATTGTCGGATCTGTATCAAATTAAAATGGGTCCACACGGCAAGCACTAGTTTTAAAATAAAGAAAGAATCATCAAAATCGACCTACCCAGTAAAAAGTTATGAGGTGACAAACAGAAAAAAAATACAGTCGAATTGATAACCTCCTTTTTTGAAGTCGGTTAAAATGGGGAAGCTTTTTACATTTAATGTAAATATTCGGACATGTCAAACGGTCGGTAGTGAACTAAACAATCAAAAACTAAACTAATACAATCGATATATGTATGTGTGTATATTTATGTTACTCACTTGAGTATTAGAATGAGCCCATAACTCTTGAGTGCTGTGTTTTATCTATCTGTTGGCACATTCGATACCTGTCAACGGTTGGTTACATGGCGTAATTTGTAAATTGCCTCCGATAATGAAATTAGGTTACTGTTTATCGAAACAGATAAAAAACTTTGAATACTAGTTATAGCTAGTTACTGATCGGAAGGGCTGCACGTAAACTAATCTTTTCCTATTTTATAGATATATTGCACGTATTTTACTAAAAAAATTTAATGACATCAAAAAGTATTATGCATAACCATCGCAGCTGCCTTCATGGATTACATTGAATTTTGTCTTAGTGTTAAAAAAATAAATGTGATATAGCGAATATTTTAATACACATTTCTAAGAAAGTAAAATATATATTAAATATTTATATTTATTAACGATGCTAATTGTAAACATAATAATGAACATTAACTTGTCGTAGCAAAAATGTGCAACAGCAAAATTATTATAGAATATAATTCACTTTTTCCTACTGAAAATGAATAAGAACATTGTTACCATTGAACTATCATGCACTATCCATGTTAGATTTATTTATACACAGACATGTATATTTCATAATCCTAAGTAAGTGATACGCAAAATACAAATAATTATCTACATTGTATGAAAATTCTATCTTGGGTTAAAAATCTTAGATTAAGACAAACAAAGAACTTTTTCAACAACCAATAGCCGCCACACATCTATATATATAAAAATGAATCGCAAAATGTGTTGGTAAGCGCATAACTCAACAACGCCTCGACCAATTTGGCCAAATCTTTTTTTTAAATGTTCGTTGAAGTTCAAGGATGGTTTTTACGGCGAGAAAAATTAGAATTATTGCTGGAAAAACCCTAAAAATAGCCCTTTTCTTTTTCCCATACAAATGATTTGTAACTAAAACGTAGTCAATTTGAGCTTTATTGCTATGGTATAAAGTTCATATTAAATTACAAGCACTCACTGTTGTCTAAGCAATGTAGGTGTGTTCCTAACGTCAAAGATCATATCTATCAAAACAATGTGCGTGTGTGCGTTGGAGCACAGAATACATAGTTGGAGGAGTTTAATGTCGCGTTCCGAAACTCGCGTTTCTTTTGTATTAGTTTCGGCACGCGAGATAAAATGCATCAGTTTCCACGTCATTACATCAGTCAAACAAAAATCGCGTTACCAACAGTGTTTTATTATTTTTAATATCCAAATTTTAAATCAATAAAACAATTCGTACGGCTTAAAAGGATTTGACTTCAAGTCATATCAAATTTAAAAAAAAAAAAAAGTTGTCTGTGACCTAATCTACTGAGTTTGCTTTTGTCAACTGATACACGAAACAAATTCGTATATCGTGTTTTGTGCAGAGTGTTTACTTAGTTAGTGTTTGTTTAGTTCGTGATTAGTGAAAAAATAATTTATATTTGAAAAAAACTGCCACATTACAAATCTTTTTGACAGGACGAAGTCTGTCGGGTCAGCTAGTAATATATAAAATAATCAGCTATAGAACAGGTATAGAATTGTGCGATGCGGGCTACCCGAAGCACTTGACTTTGGGGCATTACTTTGGTGTCCGAGTCGTTACTGAAGCAAAAGCATTCGTGGATCGAGATAATGCCAGTTCAAAGCCGATCGTGATAGAGATTTCTAGTGGATAATTTGAAGCTTATCTATGAGGGCACCGGATCAAAGGTTACATAGGTAGGTTCCGTTAAAGTAGATAAAATTACATTTAAAAAACGTTTCTTCGAAAAGCTTTATATCTATAAATCTATTTATATCTATAAAGCTTTTTCATAAAAGTAAATGGGTCTAATTTAAAAGCCCTTACAAGATATTAAGCGGATAACAAAGTAAATGAAAAGTGATAAAAAAAAATCTTACTGCTGAAATAACACAAGAAAAAAACTAAAATTAAAGGTAATGAAGAAAGAAATGAATTTCATTTCTTTGATGTAATTTTTGGTTTCCTTTTAAGAGAGAATCTTTCTTTATCGTTGGAACCTTAAAATCAATTAATTTTTTTTATTATTAATGACCAGGGATTTTTTTTCAAACGTAAATAGTATCGCTTTTGGAGCTGTTTCATATCTTTTCCGATAAATAATTATTAAAACTGTGAACTCTGCAAAATGTGATCCGATGTCTAAACTAAAATTAAAAAAACTGTGTTTGTTGGGGGTTAATCTTCGGAAATACTCATCTGAAGAATTTCCGAAGTTACATTATACGCGGGCAGTAAAGCGATTCATATAAACCTGAACCCGAATTCGCATTGGAAATTATACACAGCGTACTGCTGATGTGTATAATTTCCACAGGCGAGATGGCGGGATATCAGCTAGTTATAAATGAATTGAAAACCCTCCACATGTTTCCGTTAGTCAACATATTATAATCCTTTGCGACTTGTTTTTAAAATTGATACTTTGTTTATGGTTAAAAATATTGTTATCTATATTACCCGGCAATAATTATAAGTTAATAAAATTTAAAGAAACAATAGCTGGTTGACGAGGCTTCGCGATAAACAACACATTCATTATGACCGCTGTTTTCTCATCCACGTCGGACAGTTGGTGTACGTACATACATATACAGATTGGCAAATGGCATATAACATACGATTCTCTGTCCGCTTATCATAAAATGAGTTATTACTCTTATAACTAGTCAACAGTTTTATATTAATGTTAAATTTAACTTTATTTTTGTGTTGATAAAATATTATGAGTTAATTTTAGATTATCGCTCGCTAATGTCATATACACACTAGTTAAGTACCAGAGGGCACTTGATATACGTGTACTAAATACCCACACTGATAATTGTTTAATAAAAAATAATACATAATAGAGAAATACGTATATAATACATCATAAGAAAGTTTAGTTTAATAATTTATATGAAATATTCTAATGAAAAATCAGTGATGGCATTCGAACCCACGATTTTGCGCAATCCGGGCAACTGCTCTAACCATGAGCTACCCGGGACCCAATAGGTCCTAAGAGTACCTGGAGCTGGTGAATTTTTTAAGCACTTTCATTAAGAAAATTTTCCCGCATAGCATATGAATGAAAATTTGATCAAATTTAATTATATTAAAGTTTTGTTGATTGTTGGGGGGGGAGTCTCGACTCGACATTGATAGGGATCGTTAAGTAACGATTGCAGACACTGACCGAGCTGTCGCTAGAAAACTAACGTATATCGTTAATTTGACAATTACTCTCAGTGAGCGCCCAACAAATAACAATATACTGTAGAGAATTCGATAAGATTGCGATCGTAAATTTTGTCGAGATTACAATGACCCTGGGAAGCCGCGATCGAGTCGCCAAGATAATCGCCCCTCCTAAATAGACCCATGGTCCTCCCTCGTGGATAATTTGCTCTTACCTAGTTGGAGAAGGGGCTTCTTTGTCGTTTAAGTTTCGATAGGTCGTGACGTCACATGGAAATATGTTGCTTACCTTGAAAAGTCAAAATTTTTCAATCTTTTATATAATTGCAACATAACTATGTTCCTCATACTTTGCTACTGAGTTTTAAAGCAGTTATTCTCAATCGATTTCAATTTTTTTTTATCTAATGTCGTGGATGACTCCAGATATATCGACGGCCGCATCAAATAAACGTGCTATATATGTGGACTTTAGTGCTAAAGTCCTTTCAGTAACCAACTTGCTTGGAAAGGTGAAGGTCGTTAAACCTATCTCGAGACGGTTCGTAATAGCCTGAAGATTTTCAAGTTGTTTTCGTCACTTTTTTCAATAACATCAGTATATGTATGCCGAGCCTGATGCGTTATGGAAATGCACAGCACAGGCGTTCCGCCGATAATCAGAAGCTCAGCTATGATTCCATCCTCACCAAGTGCCTTGTTGTTCTTAAGTTACTTAAAGTCACACTTATCTCGTTCAGCCTGATATCCGGGATATCTTCGGTATAGTCGCAGGTCAATTTGGCTATTTGGCTCATAGGTTTTTAGCCACTCTAGTAACAGGAGCCCATACACGTGGACGTGTGTATAAACGTCAATAGGTTCTTGTTACTAGTCCATGAAACCGCTTGTACGTGTTCATAAAAATTCTCGACTTCAATCAAAAGATCGGGCTTGAACGATAATTGATACTGTCACCGTGCGTATCCAGCTTTGTCAGCTGACTCTGAGTAAAAAACCTCCCTAGCTGAGCGACTTTTATGCCGGTTCCAAGATGTCACCATATCTAAGGTTAGATTTGCGGTCGGGTAAATATAGACAGTGAACTTTTCTATTATATTATCTCGGGACTAGATGTTGTGATATCACTGTTGCTTTAGATTTCCACAATATAAGAGCTTTAACTACTTAATTTGCGGCCGTCGATATTTTGGTGGACTGTCATGGTACGGGTATCAAATGAAAAGATTCGCTTAGAAATGTAAAAATTAACCTTTAAAAAAAAATGAAACTCATCCAAAATCAAAATGAATAATATCCCAGTAACTGCCCCGTTTAGAAACAGTTCACCCGTCTTTGGACATTGATGAATAAACAATAATTTAATATGTAAACACCAATTTATAGCTTTAATTCTATAAATATTTAATTTAACAGCGAAAGAAGATTTCGTCTCATCAGTGTTTATCATATTACCCTCGTCATTCGCACGTGCACAACACGAGGCAAACCGCAGGTCGACAGCTGTCTGGCAACCAGAACACCGCGTAGGAGTCGCCACGCGTCTCCGTACTGAACAATTAATTAAAATTTATATACAAAATAAAGTAGCTGAAGCACTTGAGTAAAGCTTTTATTGGTACTTTGTGTTGTAGAAAGATCAATTAACGACGGCATTATGTAAGAAAGCAGATTTAAAACAACGTAATGAATTTCCTTCGAAAATTGATAAGGTGAAGTGTTGCAAATACTATATTTAGCAAAAAAAAAGGAGTCGAAAAACTATAAATCACTCCAATAAGTAGCGATTACATAAAAAAAATGTAGGCACAACTTATTGGCTTTTCTTAACGTAGAAGAAAAAAGCAGCCCTACACCGTAGGTTAAGGAGTTTCAATGGATTTTAGTATTTCCGAAGATTACCCCAACAAACAATCAAAACTTAGAAACTCTGTGTTAAAATTTGATATTGAAGAAAGAAGTTAAACAATTTTATATTTGAAACAGCTTCCAAAAAAAGTTGAGTTGTAATCTGAGCCCTTATTGATTAAGATGGCAAGCTAAGGATAGGAAACTTTATAAATAAGTAATTAATTTCTAAAAGTCCATTGTAAAATTATAAGATAATTTTTAATGTTATTACTAATCATTCCAACATTATTTTACGGGGTTTTTTGTTTATCGGAAGGTTAAGTTTAAATTACTTGTTTCCGGATAATCCGCGATAGGGCTTCTAATTAATAGTATAATGGGTATTAGAGCTGAGTACGCAGTAGTTGACAACAATCGCATTATCGATATATAATTATAAAGAGGAAATCAACCTTTGACCCTTAATTGATCAGTCATGGGAATATAATTGAAGTGTGTTTGTTGCGGCAGCTGGAGCTGATACTTGCAGATTTGTACTTAAAGTTGTTTTAATTTTAAACCCGTTCAATCTTCGACTGCAATGAATAAATTGCCGGCCAATTAATATCGAACAAAAATTGTATGGGTGTTTTTTTAAGTATTTGGCAACAGAAATACAACATATGTGAAAATTTCAATTCTATAACTAGCATGGTTCATAAGATACAGCCTGGTGACAGACAGACAGACGGACATACCTCGAAGTCTTAGTAATAGGGCCCCGTTTTACCCTGACGTGATGTCATGTTCATCTTTTAAGTTTACACATATATGCATAGTATCAAATAAAGTCATTTACTGCTATCTGTACATTGGAATCTTTCAAACTACACAACGGTTAATATGCATAGGTAATGCAGGAGAAGCCGCTGGCGGATACCTAGTATAGTTAACAAATTAGTTAACGATACTTTGTTTTTTTTTTAAATATAATATTTTTAAAGGACTTCAAAAGAGGACTCAGTTCGCCTGTGTGTTTGTTACGCGATTTATTCGCATCTTGTAAACCAATTTTCTAAAACTGAGGCCTGAGGGGTCCCATAATTAGATTATTGTAAAACTTCCGTCCGACTTTAAACTTTTCAGATGAGTGTCGTTTATTACGTTTTGGACTTCGTTTTTACATTTTCAATGGTTATTGGAATATTGAAAGTGAATACTGATATATAATTATAAATAGGTTATACAACCTGATCTACTTAGTGATATTAAAAATAAGTATTAAGTCAAATGATTTATGTAATATTAAGAGTGATGCCACTTCGCAACTAAATAAAGTTGAAAATCGTATAGCATCGTATAGTTATGGTGTAACGCCCAGTAACTGTAAAGTTATTCTTGGCGTCATAAATATAAGATTGAAAATTGCACGGCCATAAAGTAAGTGCGCTTGCGTTCACTAAATTTCATTGAACGAATTTGTGCCAAGGTCCCGAGTGAATGAACTCCGCCTGTGTATGTGTGCGTGCGTGGATGGATGCATTATCTATGCAAATTGTTTTAATTTGTGATTTACTATTGGCCGATTACGTGTTTATAATTGATAGGTACCTACTTACATTTTAATTATGTTCTTAGCTATGTCATTTATTGATTCTCAATGAATGTTTGTAGGAAAAACTGGAACTCATCTATTATCATAATCAACGTGATGTACCTCTCTATTTTAACCTGTAAAGCAGTTATTATCGATAATTTCTACGACCTCTGCGGGAGTTTCGCCATCTCTGAGGGGCGGAGTTCGATTCTCGGACGGATCAATGTAGATAATTATTTATAGCCATATTGTCTCGGGTCTGGGTATTGCGGTTACTTTGTTGTTTGTGATTGCGACAGTCTTATAATACGAGAGCGTTAGACACTTAGTTTGGAATCTGAATGAAGTACAAGTGGTGTTTTCTATAATATATTTTTATATGTATTTATCGTAAGTGAAACTGTCACGCTGCTTTGTAAGCGAAATATAAAAATGTAAAAAAAATATAATCTAAAACGTTGACTGATAAATAGTTTTTGTCAACCCGTCATTATTTGAGATCACAAGTCAGTGATGCGACGTTTGTCTCGTGCGTCATGCTCGTGAACGGGTGCTGATTTCGGCTATAATCTGCTCTTGAGCACTTAACTTTATATCTATTTTCCTTATTACGCATAGGTAGGTACTCTCCATGAACGAGCATGTTAATTGTCAACGGGTATGCATAGCACGGCATATAAATTGAATGGCGAATTAATTAGGTATGCTTTTTATTAATATTTATATTATATTAACAGAAAGTGATTTCATCTAATATTGTAACGAAAAGTGATTGATTATACAGACTTATGTAAGAAATATTTAATTGGACTTCTATATTAAACAAAACATGGGAAAATATGCAGTCGGTGCTGTGTTTGTTGTCAATTATTCTCAGTACAATATGTCTCACCATAGACTTATGGTATGGCTCATTTACTCTGGTGATGTGTGCGGGCGACCTCTGCGCGCTGATCCAATCGAACCAATGAAAATGATGAAAGGCCAATGTCATCGAGCAGTGTAAATACACCATTGGCAACTCTTGTAATTTACCGATTACAAAGTGCTTGAAACGGCTCATCTATGTGTCCCATCTGTATTGTCACACCTTTTTCCCGGCGGGGTAGTCAGAGATCACTTCTTTTCATTTAGCACGATCCTGACTCCGCCTCATCAACCTTTTCATACACGACTGCCGGTTTAGGGTATTCTTGACCTGGCCTTTCTTTAATAAGTCCGCGATTTGGTAGTGGTACATTCGACTAGGTTTCCCCTTCCAGTATTCCCTGCCACACTCGCCTTATATATCTGCTTTGTTAATCGTCTTTCACTTATCCTTTCAATGTGGCCAAAGCATTTAAGCATCCCCTTTTCAAATTTTGTCACTGTATCTTCATTTATGCCACACCGCTCTCTTATTACACTGTTTGAAAACAGAAATGGAATCCAAACAGGAATGGCTTAGATTAAATTCATTCCAAATACTGATTGAAATTTAAATATCAAATATGAGAAAAGCAAATACAATCTACGTAATCAAGTGTTATACACGCCGGTTAGATGGTATCGCCGTCTCTTAGGTCTAGGGTTCGATTCGCGGTCGGGTCAATGTGAAAAGTAAACTTTCCTATATGGTATCGGGTCGTGGCACCTTCGCAGTTTCAGATTGAAAAAATATAAGAGCTTAAAGCTACTTAATTTGGGATCTGAGTAATGTGTCTGACGATGTTGTGTAATATTTATTTACATTTATTGTTTAAATCTGTTTTATATAAATAATATCCTATAAAAAGTACGAGCAAATCATAATGCATAATCTAGTTGACAAGCCTCACCAGGATCCCAAATGCAAATAGTAAGATCACATTGTAATTAAATCTATCACAGCTGCCCTTATCTCGAGACAATAAGAGCTTCATAGCACGAGTCTAGTGTTACGTGTAGTTTTCGGTACAGAACGCCCTGCCAAGTTCTATTTGCGGTCGGATGCGATTATGCGACTCAGTGGTTACAGTTACAGCGATCGCGATAAACTTTATAGTTTTTATTACATAACCAGCTGACCCCTCACCCGACAGGTGATGTATTCTTAAAAAAATATAAAAATCTGCTAAATTTCGTCTTCAAGGTAACTTTTTAATTTTTGTTTCCTAAAAATTTATTTTTAACTTAATTTAACTGGTTTGTGAATCGTTCTCGATAGCTCAACAATCAGCTATTCGACAGTTGCCGCTTTTTACCGCCTGAAATTTAACGACGTATATTTTTTTCATAACTATGCTGGCTAGTATTAATTTGCACAGTGCTTAATGTAATGCCTTACTCCTTACAATCATGGATCTCATGAAATCAGCAAGTATAAAACTAAAACTGAAATTTAAAATATTTATCCATTTTTAATAACATCTTACTTCTAATTAAAGATTCTTCATAAATTCACGTTTAAAACGTCCGATTTTAAAATAAGTTTTTTGAATTGCTCTACCTGATTTGTAATCTCTTCGATTATTGTAGATATACACACATCAACATCATCTAGGGATATTTTAATTATTCTTAATTTTTTGTTTCTCCCGTCCCGCCATGGTATGGATGGACTTCATGAGGGTGTTGCAGGCGGCTCTCACGACCAGGAGTTCTTCGTACGCGTACTCTTCGCGAATTAGGATGGAAACCGAATTGGGACTCATCGGTAAACAGAACTACAGACTACTGGCTACCTTCCCTGAGTAAATGTTCATGAGCCCACTGTAATTTTCTTCCACGATTTACTCGGCGTAGTGCAGGAGTACGAAGCGGGCTACGAGCATGAAGATTAGCTTCATTCAGTCTTCTCTTCAAAGTTTGGTTACTTATAAGCAACGGTGCTCTGACTGGAGCCTTTGAACCAATAGCTTGGCCGTAACATTTGGTTGCCTTCTCGCAGCAATTTGCAAAAATCGGTCTTGTCGTGTTCGTGTTCCGATGTCCTCAACAATACTCCGTCGAGTAGCCCCAGCTTGGAACATACCTACTGCCCTTAACATTTCCTCTCTTGTCAAAATGGCGTCGCTGTATAATGCATACAGTAGACAAATTCAAATTAAACAGCTAACTTGTTTTAAAATTTTTGATTAACACAAAAAATCTTCAAAAACTATGGCAGGTAAATTGAAAACTTCAAACTTCGCTTGAATTATACCGCGCAAATCTTTTGTTTGAAATTAATTTTTAAATTCAAAGGAGAATGGGCAATTTACTATGAGAGATCGGCTATTTTTGCGTAACTGTGCACATTGTTGAAACCAACGGTAAACGATAGAGAATTATTTCTAGAATGAGTAGGAAAAAAACCATTTTAAAATTATGCCGGAGTTTGAGAATATCTGAATATTTAATAGAGATTTTGAGGTTATGTCGTTATAATATCTACATAAATAAGAGCAATAAAATGAATAATGTAATTCAAACAATCAATGAATAACAGACATAAATATTTAATTGCGGAAAAGGACACATCTATACCGAAAAAGGAAATATTGGATTTTTATTGTTAAGGATAAACTCAAAAACAACTAGGTCAATTAAAAACTAGTTTTTGACTAATATAATACCTGACCAACATTATCAGAGTTAAAATACTTTATTTCGTAAAAGTCGTTGGTATATACTCGTCGCTAAAGAAAATATTATAACGAATGTCACTAGCAATCTTAATTTAAGATATTTAGGTATTTATCTAACGGAATCTTGTTATATTTATGTATAACACCGCTTATACACTCATGTTTTTCCCTCCGTGAAAACTTATCCTTATTCTTTATGCCTATATGAATAAACGAAGCCTATTCTTTGGGATTAGTGACAAACGTTAACTTGGCCGAACGTTGGTTCAGTCTGTACGCGTCATATTAAGATGCGCCACCCCGCCGATTGCATTAATTTGCCTTCTATTATTTACTATGAAATAGCGTACATATCTTTTTTCATACTCAAAAGAAAACCGAAGGAAGCACAGACTAATAAAAATATACTACGTGAAGGAAGTCTTATCTTAGATAGAAATTAAACAATCGAATTTTTTCGATACATAGTAATCTAGGAATCGAAAAAAATCCCTTTGTTTTCTATAAGCGATAAGGCGATGAGCCTTATATAGTCTATTTTTGCATGGTTGACATTTATCCAAGGCAAGACTCGTGATATGTCAGTTTAGCAACTGTTTCAATACGGTTAATTTTAAACGCCGCATAATTTTAAAATAGTATTTATATAGAATAAATTATAATTAAAGAGAAGATTTATGATGAATAAATGCATAGTGCGCAATTTGCGTAATTTTAGCCGACTTCTGCCCATTCTCCTTTGGAATCATCAAAAAAGGCGTCAAAATAAATTTTCATAAATAGATTTTAAAACCGGCCAGTATTTTTTGAATTTAGAACCGCTGCGCAGTCAGTCTACCGATAAATGGCGGTCAATCCATTTCGAAGCGATTGTAGGTCCTACAAAGGGCCACCTGGCTCGCGATCACCCTCTCGCCGGAGTTCGGCGCCAAGCAGTTTACTGCGTTCCGTCGATGAGCGAGGGTGCCAGTGCCTTTGGGGGCATGAGGAGGGTTTGCTGCACTGCTTTAGTTCAGTTTTGACTTTTGAGCAAAACTGAACCGGGTAACTCATTCTGGAGGGTAGCGGGATCCGAAGCACGGTCTCAGCTGTTGGCCGACAACAGCTGAGACCGTGCTTCGGATCCCGGGGGCCCAAGTAGCGCACCAGCTACGCGCCAAAGACTGCCTCGCCAACTCGCGAAAAATTTGGAGGGGAGGACCTGATGGCCATATCTATCCTCCAGGAACTCAGTATGAAACAGCGTCTGTCTTCCATAATACAGGTTCGGATTCTCTCTTTGGAGATGTCTTGCGGCGAGGAGATATGTCTGTAGATCGTTTTGTGGCGCAAAGAAAGGTAGAAGGCACGAGATCACGTGGAATGCCACCGATGTACTGAACGGACCAAGTGAAGGCTGCTTTTAATGGCAATATATCATGAGGCACGTTACAAACTCTCAACAGACGACCAAGACCACTCTGCCAAGAGTGTAGGGACTAAGTAGAAAAAGAAGAAGAAAATAACTATGATTTATTTTTATGGTTGGCCTTTTAAGGAACATGGGCTTCCATGGTCCACTCACCTTATATTTAGGTGATTTGTTTTAGCCGATTAATTAGATATAAAATATACTGCTGATCCGGTGCAGCAGACTGCTTGGCCAGAGAGGGATCCAGCAGAAAACCCATCGGACCGGAACCCATTATACCCATCCCATTTCGAAAACACAGTAACTGGGTAATACGCCGGCATGACGAATACTAGTCACAAACGACAGACTGCAGGCAAACCAAGGAAGCAATTTCGAAGGTAGACATACGACTGGCACGTAAGTTAAATAAATTACCAAGACAAACTCTAAGGCAAATAGTAGGTATACTAACGGGACATGGAAACTTTAACAAACACCTTTACAACATGGGTTATTCTGCCAGTCCTCTGTGCAGGGCGTGCATGGAGACTGAGGAGACAAGCACTCGTGAGTTACTGTAATGCAGAGGCCTATCAAGACAAAGGGCTACACATCTGGGTAGCCCAAGGACACTAGTGGAGGCATGCGGCAGAGTTCGGGAACTTATGGGCTTCCTGGAGGAGCTGGGGTGGCAAGACTAATGCAACCCCGTGTCATGCAAAATAGGCACAGAGTGTCGAGTTGTGGAAAACTCCGCCGTGCAACATAACATAACATACTGTTGATCCGGAATCAATGAATTTTAATCGGAGAATAAATACAAAAAAAACAGTCAATACATAAGATATTGTGACACATAATACAGAAAAATCCGTCGAATTGGGAACCTACGCGAAGTCAGTTAAAACAAGATTAATTAATTTTGCAGTACACAATATTTCATGATGATGTTTATTCTGACAGATCTTATTAATAAAGACGACCAATAAATTGAAGTTAAAATAAAATTGACAGAGTTTAAATTCTTTTAGTCAATTTAATTGCTCATATATTTTTGTTAAAGTTAAAAAAAACGTCTGCTCGACCGCGTTGTTAATTCAATCACCTTTAATTGAATCGGGAGAACCTTGCGACGTTATTATCAAAATAAATAATATTATAAACAACAGGATAAGCCTAGTTAAGAATTAAAAATAATAAAAAACGTTGCAGCAAGTGGCCCTCGGGCCGGAGTACCTATTCTCAATTGTCTCAATTGACAAGCTGATACCCATAAGTATCACTGTCTATTGGATTATGTAGCTTATATATATAATACGTTAAACGTAGCTATATTTTAATATTATTTAATTAAATATAGAAAACATCTATTTGACTAGAAGTAAATATATATATAGTCGCTTCACTTTAATTTTAGACAACTACTCACATATGTATATATGAAGTACCAAATCAAATATAATAGAATGATATGATAACATTTTTTCTGAAGTGATAAATAATATTAATTAAACATATTTTTGAAACACTTTAATGAATGAATACTTGATATAACCGATTTGAAATTTTTCTATTAGAACAATGAGAGCCTATGTTCGATATAAAATAATAAAAAAATAAGTGAGTTGGTTTTTTCATAATATTTGTTATATCTTCTACATAGCAAGACGATAACTAAGTAGACAGTTAGGATAGTGCTGCTTAATTGTAAGATCTTATTTTTAGACGCGGAACCCACAAATTAGATTACCACACGCGCGGCCAATTACACCAGCCCACTGTGCGACCGACGTGTGAATTCAACAGTTACATATAATATGTAAATTTTTAAATTTTATTGTCTGTTTGTTGCGAGAGCCGACTGTTTTTATGTGTGTACGTATTAGTGCAATTTTGTACTAGTTCTTACACTCGGGTTGTTAACGTGCGTTTGATGATTGCGCGGTTATGTTTATGATGTTGTATAGTTGTTAAACGCCGTTTTCAATCTTATTACTTTACTGTGATTCTGATTTAGATATTTTGTCTTTCATTTTTCATAGTATTTAAATTAACCGTAACTTTGAAACAAGGCATATTCTGTACACATACATGTATTGTTGATTTCTAATTGAAAAAAAAAAACAAATATTTTCTAAGCTACAGATGAAACCGGCGCATTAAATATATTTGTTTGATTTACTTAATGAATTAATGACTTACTGTTCTATAAACACAGCAATGCAATATATTATATTGGAATAAAACTTATATTGGAATAAAACTTTGTAATGTATAATGCTCTTTGAAAAAAGTTTATGTAATAGAAACTACGGACAGAATCTAATTTGATAAATATTGTAAAACGAAGTTCCCGAAACGTAGAAAGAAAACAAAACACTTATTAAAGATAGCTCACAATAATAAATGACTTCATAGATGCAAACATATGTGAAAAACAACCTAATCTCCTTGATAATGCGATGTTAAATTCTAATTCATTTAGCATAGGGAATATCTGGGTAAATAACGCTATTAAATTTAATGGTAACAAGCTGGCTCTTGCAAGTCCTATTGTATATTGTACATATGCATTACATTTTGCATTTTGAGAAGTTTAAATTTCCATTGTTGCTTGTGTTGAAGATTATGATCTAAAAGACTATGTAGAGATATCAACTCATATCATACATAGTAGTTTTGACGTGGCTTGTGAAACATAAATAAATTTCTCAGTAGCATGTTTGAGCAAATCCAGTCCATAGCACGTTGCCTGTGGTAAACAAGACGATTAAGGAGTGTGCCTCAATTGATGGAGAATCGTATTCCAACAGCGCCCGTGTGTCGTCCCGAATGGAAGTTAACAGCTATGATCGTGAACACAGTGACAGTCCATTTTTGTACTTAATGTGCTCGTTAAGAGAAGTGTGCAGAGTATTTTGAGACTGTGTTGCTAAGCTCGTTTTGAATTGAATCTCGCGTATGTTTTTAAGAAAAAAAGAATCTTAAGTTAGTTCAAGTAAACAAGCACTAGAAGCGTCGATTATTTCTTTATTTTTGTATCAGACCGCAGCGACGTTGTTTTTAGATTAAACTAAACAAATAATGTCCATGTCGTTATAAAATATTTCTCATTTGTAGTTTAAGAAATTCTCGACTTCTTTTTTATTTTTATTTTTTAAAGAAAGACAAATTAACTATTGCTGACCTAAACGTAAAATTATTTAAGACGTAAATCGTAAAAATCTCGAATGTAATTAATTCTATACAAATTAATATTGAGATCTTAAAGCTGTTAAGTATTCAACTAAGGGCATTGAATTTCTTGTCACAGCCTGACAAACAAATAAATTAAATGTCAATAATAAATTCGTTGATGCGTACACCGTTGTCCTTCATCTTTCAAACGTTTTGCTTTACTAAATTGATCTTTATCGAGTTAAAAATAAGAATTATAGTAGCGTAAAACTATTATATATATTATCTATATGGCTTTGTGTCGTAAAGCAGGTCTGTATGGTGTATTTTTAGCGCGCGTGTGTCCAGAGTGATCATACTGAATTAGTGGGACGCCCTATAGTAGTTATAATAACTTCCCTACTTTGTATCACTGATCAAAGGGCGGATTAGTTTTATTACGTATATGTATAAGCTGAAAACATTAGCACGTTTCGTAATTTAAACTATTCTCTAAAGGTCGTTTATTTGAACAAACTTCAACTTTATTATTTCGATAATCTAAATTTTTTTGATTTTTTTCTTTCTTTCCCCTCCTTGCGTCGTTGCTGCTGCTGATGCTAAATGCGTGACCTTCTTGGATTACTCTCTCGTGGACTATTGAGTAGCTCGGTGGCGTAGTGGATAAGCGCCGCGGCCCGCGATCGTAGTCGTTAAGCAACTTTCACAAGGGTCGGTCACGGGATGGGTGACCAAAAATTATTATCTCGAGCTACTCCGTGCTTCGGAAGGCATGTTAAGCCGTTGGCCCCGGCTGCATTTGCAGTCGTTAATACCCTCCAATCCACATTGGGCCAGCGTGGAGGGTCATGGCCCATCCTCCTTAACCATCCATAAGGAAGGCCTGAGCCCCTGCAGTGGGGACGTAAAAGGGCTGGTGATGATGATGGTGATGGACTATTGTTCACCATCTCGCCCTATCTTCGGTGATATAGATGGCCTCACTGACTGTGCGGATCTGATCTGACCAACGCAGACTTCGACCATCTATTTTTTCGAGATTATCGCCACTCTTACTAGCGATGTGTCCAAATAATTCGAAAATTCTCCGTAGAAAAATGGTCGACACTCTCATTTTTATCTTTCCTTCGGCCAGAATAGATGCGCTGGTCCGATGTTCTGTCCAGTGAATTCCTTGTCTTGTTATCTTTTTAGAGGGTCCAAGTTTCAGCCCCATATATAGTTTATGTGTATCTGTACCCGTACAAAAATAATGGAGAAGACAGCCGAGATAGACGACTTTTTTTTTTCTGGAGATGCTTCTATCAACCCATACTGGATGGACAGGCAGACAAATACACGAGTGATCCTCTAGAGTTCTAATTTTTCCTTTTTTTTGTACAGAACCCTAAAACTCGAAAAGCGATACTTAATAACTAAAAGGCGGTTATTAAAAAATGGTTTTCTAGGAAGTCTCACAGATAGTATTTTAACCAACAACATATCGGTGGTTCAAGAAGTATAGAATTCCCGTACGACTTCAAAAGAAGTCTCATAAATTTGTTAATTATTTGTTTTTATTTTCGTAGTCAAATATTGATTTAGTTTTTGGGTACGTAGCTATCGTGTGCAGAAGCAAGTTTTCTTTGGATTATGAATATGATCAACCAGTACGAAAGGTGGACGTTTTAGTTTAAATCTAATATTTAAAATAATCTTGTTAAGAAGCGTATTTACAAGGTAGGTATCTGATTATATAAACCGATAAGAATGCTATGACTTAAAGTATTCTAGCAATGAAATAGGTGTTTTCTTCAAACCCACCATATTTTAGAATCACCGTGTTACCCACTTTGTTATCATTGTAAGAACATAGCTTTTTACTCATAATATTGTAATGGGTAATGACTCCATAAATTTACAATATAATGTAGGGGAGACCTAGGTGAGTTGTGACAGAGGTGAGTTGTGACAAGGAGGATTTCTCTCTACCTATTATAGTAAGCGAGATGGCATTAACGCTTGTTTGTCGTTCTCGACACGCGCTACACGACTCAGTACCTGTCGACAGTGCATATGGCACCGTTGCGTAAATATATCGTCAGTGTACAAAAAATTGCGAAAAGTAAGTTTTTGTTCAAAATATTATTTGAATATATATCATATCTTAGTATATGTGCATTGATGTGTTATTTTTTCTTAAGTTATGTAGTTATTTAAGTCTCAGTACGTGGCACTGATTTTTTGTATGCGCATCGTGTTTAGAAAATATGAGTTATTATTCGGACCAAGACGTCATTTTGAAGACCTAGGCGAGTTGTGACAGCCTGTCACAACTCTCCTATCTTACTCCATATTTCTGCTGGGCTATTTTTACAATATTTTTTATTAACTTTAGATGTTTGTTGTTGTGTTAGTAGCTACTTAAGGTGTATAATGGCATACCGCATACTTATTTTATTTGAGAATGCCAAATAACTATACAGAGACTGAAAATCTAAGAACGTTAAGAAGCGTGTCTTAAGCGACGAAAAAATAAAGAAACCTAAAAAACCAAAGAAGACTAATAAGAAGAATAGAACAAGTGATGAAGAAGATGCAGAAAATAATTGCTTTTATTTGGTTTGCCTTAAAGCCTATGCAGACAGCAGATCGAATGATCAGTGGGTCCAAAGCCTTAAATGCAAAGGCTAGGCACACGTAGATTGTACTGGGGACGAGCTGCATTACGTTTGGCATAATTGTGAATCTGATTAGATTAAGATTTTATACTAATTACAACAATAATATGATTGATCTCAAAGCGATACCATATTTAGTTAATGAAAATATTATAATTACTTGTTATGAGAATATTAATACTATGTTGTTTTAGTTGGTAGGTATTAAAAGATGATTAATCAAGTCAAATAAAATCAATCTTTATTGTTGATCGCAGGTTATAAAGATATTGGATGCAAGAACTGAATAGTTACACCGTGATCTGCCTAAAAGGCATAAAATATTAGTAGGTTAGTAATTGTCAACTAATCTAATCAATAACATGTTATGTCAAAAATTCAATTAATTCATTAAGTATTTATACATTTACAAAGTATTACGTTTACACTATAATATGCTTTAGCTACTAATAATTTACAAAGTTTTCTTTTAAAAACATTACAATTATCCAGATTACGTATTGTTTTTGGAATTTTATCAAAAAATTTTGGAGCCATACAAAAGATACTTTTGTTCAACACCAGCTGTCTTAGAGGGTATCGTACACAATTTGTCTCGATGACGCAATCTCGTCTTATTTTCAAATAGTTGTTGATTCTGTTTGACAAAAATACCAACTTCGAATATATAGATTGATGGCAGGGTCATAATATTTAGTTTAATAAAATATGGCCTACAGGTATCCGTACTCTGTAAATGACATATGCTCCTAACACATTTTTTCTGGGCTCTAAAGACAGTTACAGAATCAGTTGAATATCCCCAAAATATAATGCCGTATCGAACAGATGAAATTACCTACGTGTGATAAGCTGTAAGGACCGTGCACTGATTCGCGATCCTACTAAGTTTGTACAGTGCACAAAAATACTGGGACAACTTTTTGCAAACATGTTCAGTGTGTGTTTTCCAAGTCAAATTTATTATTATAGTACTGATTAAAGTACTGATTTGATAAAAAAAACGTGCTTAATTTATTTATGTCGTATGTAATGGTATTTTTATATCTTATAGCTTAAATACAATGATGTCACAACTTACCTCGGTACCTGTCACAACTTACCTCGGTGGTAGGAGAGTTGTGACAAGGGGAGTGGACTTGAATTTTGTTATTTTTTTCAGAAACTATTATACTTTAATTAATTTTAGTGATGGTTTTGAAAACAGAAGGAATGGCGCTAAACTAATTCACATGAGTCATAACTGTGGAATGTTTCTTAAGCGAGATAGAGCCCCTTATGTAAAAATTGTCACAACTCTCCTAGGTCTCCCCTACTGCTCAGGTAATGGCATGCTTTTTGTGAATTGCTTCTATAAGATTTGAGTTACTTGCTCGTTCTTCATATCAGACAAAAAGACAACCTGAACGAGTTGTAGAAAAAAAATGATTCAAAAGTACTTTAAAGTAAGTAAATCTAAAGATATTTTGACTTTGAATTATTTACATTTATACTTAGGCATATTCAGGCCTATGTGTAAATCTAATTGGAAAAGAGAAACCAAGTGGTAAGACATGCGCACGCGTCGCAATAAACGATAGTGCACCATCATTAAGGCCACAACTATAGGGTCACCAACGGTAGGTTTAGTGAAATAAAATGATTGTATTTAATGCAAATGTAAATTAATACGCCATTACGCCATAATTACGCCATTTAGTCTTAATTTAAAATGTCAAAACTGTAGCCGCCATTAAATTTAACACCATACCTATGTTACCATAGCAATAAACCATTTAATATTTCAACCGATAAATGTTTGATATAATGAACGTACAGGTAATTTAATTAATCTTAATTAGTTCATTAAATAATTTTGTTCTCAAATTTCTCCTGCACAGATTTTGGTGTGTATTTTAGATAAAAAAATGTCTAATCTATATTTTAAAGAGGATTAAGATTTAAAGTCAATTGAAGGCAGCCCTGTGTCGGTGAACAATGGATGCGCGTACGCTGTTAAAATCACATTAAAATACAATAGGTAAGTGATGTATCTGAAGCATTGAAACACTTCCACAGTTTTCTGAGAGCAATGTGGTTCTATGGCATGCCGTATGGTGGAGTACGCACTCTTGTCGTGGTGGGTTCACTCTTGAGAGGAACTAGACAATTTGAAGGAATTTCAGTTATAAGTTTAAGGAGGATGAATTGCATTTTAAATTGCTTTTATCTACCATATATACTCGTAATAAGAAGAGCTTTAAGGGTCACGAAATGCTTAAATTTTTATTCACAATACACGAATCATTGATTTGTTTAAAAACACGTTAAAATGACAATAATGTTTATATGATAAAACTAATTGCAAAATTAAATTTATTACAAACACATACTCGGCATTCGTGTTTTTTAACCGACTTCAGAAAGGGGGAGGTGCTTAATGACACAGTATTTTTTTTTTAATAATCGTAGTGACACACTTAACAGTTATTTTAATATTGAAATATTTGTGTTCTAAGGTATCCCATCATACATTGTGAACATGTACACATAGCCTATTTTTTCTTGTATTTATCCGTAGATGGATTTCTTAACTATCATCAGTACAGAACACTTGTTCTTTATATATATATATATATATATATATATATATATATATATATATATATATATATATATATATTTTTAATAATTATGATTTTATTAACCTTATTTAAATATTTTTTATATTGATAAGTTATTTACATCCAGCTTAATCCAAGGGCGACGGACTCAAAGTATCCATTGTTGGGTAATCGAGACCTATCACACAGACATTGCAGGTCGACTCGACCGATAAGATAATAGATATAAATAGAATAATCAAATGAATATGATAATACTATAGTTAGTATATAAAACCCAGTTGTTTTGATAAACATAACCTCCTTGTCTGATTTAGTCGAGTATGAAGTCGACACTGTTTGAAGGCTTCTGCCCACTTCTGGCCCAGCAGTGGGAACGTTATTAAAGTGATGACAAGGAGAAAAATTCCTAAACGTCGATGTAGCTCAAGAACGAAATGAATTGATTGTTTTTTTTTATTTTAAAAATAATTTAGGGCAAATGCCACTGCCCGGTGAGTGATGTGATGATTAATGAAAATATTTTCTTTGACATCGTATGAACTTTAGTACACATTATGTAATCCAATATTATGTAATATATTGACATATGATATTCAGTGTTATGTCATTTGTATGTACTTGACATGAAATGTAAAATAATGATGATTTGTTGTTTAAGTGAATATTTCAGTATTTTGCATTACCTACACACTGCCCTTATTGCGGTTGGCACAATATTAAGCGTAATTTAAGATTAAATAATAAACTATAGTTTTATTCACGGTTAACTTAAGGTTGAGTGTACGAGAAAGATAAAACAAGAGCAAAACCAACCGGCCAGTCGATGAGATCGAAAAGGACAGAGGAACCATCTAATACCAATTTTCCTCCATTTTTCGCCTCCGAGAACTTACCTCGGACTTTAAGCAATTTTTATAAAGAGAAAAAATACTACCAGATGTATAAATACCAGATTTTATTCAGTCATTGTCAAGTTTTGCGCTTAGCGACACATTTTGTGGTTAATTTATATTTATTTGATACTGGCTGTTCTTCGGCGACTTCACCCGCGATAATGGATGAGGGGTGACGACTGGGTAAAATAATAATAATAGTAAAAAAAGTACTATATATAAAAAGTAGTACTGGGTAAAAAAAGATAACAGTAAAACATTAGATACGTATTCTTTTGCTTCAATGCAAACAAGAAATAACTTAGTCAATAGGCTTTAAAGTTGAGGAGTGGGAGCTAGTTACGTCACAGTTTTGTAGAAAATGTACCAAAGCGTGACGTCACGCGACATTTCAACTCAATGTAACGCCATCATTCTTCAATGCTTGACGGACAAACAAACTAAAGTCCCTATCCCTACAATCATAGCCTGTGTTAGTCTCCAATGTTTTCTCTTTATGATGTTAGTTTAGAGATATAGATTAAAAAATATTGAAGACTAATTTTATAAATGGAAAAACTTTGAAACGGTTTTCTCGCGTTTGTATTTCGTTTTATTGACGTTTCGGGCCCTCTACAGGTTCTGTGTTCACATAAGTTAAAAGTTATTTCATTTATCAATAGTGCGCGTGAAAATACAAGAAACTAATTATACAAGTTTCTTTAGGATATGTTTCCCCTTGATTAGCGTAGAATATTATTGTAATACGTATATATTAATAGCATCGTAATGTTAGTTCAGCTATATTGGATTAGTGTTATTGTTATGTTAATATCTAGAGCACTTCAGTGCTTATTATATCCGTTTTTTATTGTTAGTTGTTGATGCAATTATTATATTATTCTCGAAGAGTACACACACACACACACGCACACGCACACGCACACACACACACACACACACACACACACACACACACACACACACACACACACACACACACACACACACACACACACACACACACACACACTTGGATTCATGGATATCAGGGTTATATATGAATTTTGCGTATATAAGTTTAATTCTATTACTACTGTGGTAATATTATGGTGGAACGAAGTTGTGCTAGACGCTACATTCGACGCTGATTTTATTTCATATTTAATGGTGACAAAAACTTTCTTTACTTGGTGGTTTTGTTAAATGTATTATGTAATCGTCGTAAATTCCACACATTTACTCGGGTACAAATAAATTACACAAAGGTTTGACTACCTAATTAATTACATAGGTCACGCACTATAAATAAATCCTACTAGGAATACATCGATATATCGAAAAACCGATATATATCGACGTCCAAAAACTTTACATTGATATCGAAAAACATATCGAAACCTCATGTCGAATGAAATCCTAAGGATAAATATATATATATCAGTTGTTCAAAAATTTTTGTACGAATTCTGACATTATTATATAGGCCTGAGTTTTTGTTTTGAACTTTGAAGTAGATTTTTATTATTATTTGTATCTAATTTCAAAATAAAGTGTCAATAAGACATGTTCCTATTGTGACCAGTACGCCTTCTGAACGCCTTTCTTTAAAAGCAACACGTACAGAATGACAAGATCGATGAATGTTTTGTATACACCAAACGTCAGTTTTCTCGCGTGGATAGTGAGGTATCGTACGGGTGCATTAGAGAAAAGTGACATTTGGGTGCAGACAAAACGTTTTGGTGATCGACATGCTACGCGAGTAGGTACAGAATAGGAGGATAAACGAAGTAAGAATAAGAATAATAAGAGGATAAACCGAATTGAATTTACTTAAAACCCAAAAAGATATCGATAAGTATCGGCTTTGTATATATCGACTTTTTGAAGCGATATATCGATATTTTTATGAACCTTACATCTCTAAGCCCTACACAAACAATTTAAAGGAGCGAAGCAACTACTACTCGAAATAAAGCATAAGTATGTAATAAATCGAGTTTTAAAACCAGTGGGGTCGGTTTCATGTTTGAAGTTTCAATATCACAAGTCTAGATGGCGTCTGTAGTCTCATTAAAATACGGCATCGCAACAGCAACATACAAAGCTATGTTTTCTAAAACAATTACAGCTTGATGCAATGGCAATTTTCCTATCAGCGTTTGATGGTTTTCTCCAGCCGTTTGCAAAATTCAAAGCAAATATTGTACTATTGTTTGCGTGAATGACGTAGCTAATCGATTTGGTAGCACGTTACAAATGATGATTATTAGTTTTTATAAGAGTTTACTGTTAGGATTAAATTGACGTAATATTTTTTGATTAAGTTTTCTGCATTTATTTTTATCTAAACCTTTATCTAATAGTGTGAGCAAACTCTTATTACGATTACAAAAAACACATAAAACTTAATAAGAAAAAAAAGAAGGTAGCTTTGTCAGTTATCTATTTAAATTAACCCCTCGATTACCTACGTACTTATTTATTCGTACGAATATCTAGGTAAACCAGCCGCGCATTGCTGAGACTCAGTAATTTTAATAGATTGAATAAGTTTTTATTCATTATTTTGATATTAATCAAGATAAAAACTATTCTATTTTTAAAATTAGACCAAATATACAGATACATGTGAAATTTAATTTAATTTGGTTCATTAGTTTCTAAGTTTATCAATGACACACACCGAGACAATATATTAATTTATACGTATTTAGAGATCTATTATGTTTAATATCTGATTACTTTTGAACAGTGATGTCATTCGCATCAAAGTATCGATAATCATTTCGCGCTATGGCGTCAGCTAATGCTGCGAGCGCAATCACGTAGTTCTACATTGCGGTTAGAAAGCTAGCTAAGCCGACGCAAATTACCTCGTCTTAGAATTACCTCTTGCACAAAATGTGCCAAGTGGTACCGAAAACACAATCCGATGTTACATAAAACCTAAATGCAGTTTTCTTGACTCTTTCACTGTCAATATGACAATAAAAGCTTGTCTCGAGTACCTACAACCGGAAGAAAATGTGGTATTGATTTTAAGAAATACAAAACTTTATGCAATTCGATTAACGTCTTTAAGTGAACAAAATACATGTTAGATAAAAACTCAGATGACTTTTATACATATACAGATATTGCTTATCTAATACGCACTGTGGATAATAAAACGCAGCGTGAAATAATTAATCACTAGCCACAAATCTCTCGAAGCCTAATGCTAAGCTTGCTGCTTTCATAGTAATAATTTAGTCAGTCTACGTAGAAGCACCGATAAAACAATTTCCGTCGAGAACGGACCGGGCTCCGAAATTGGAATTGTTTACTATGAAATTTGTGATTTATTGCAGTGAATCTGTTCTCTAAAGAGTTCCGTTAATAGTTTACAGGACCGAAATCGCTGGTTAAAATTGTGGGAAGTGTCTTGTGTATGATATAAATGTGATTGCATCGTGTTTGTTACTTTAATGAAACAGGTATAGAACACAACGTCTCATACATGTTAGACCACGAAGATATTGACTCATATTAACTCAAATTAAACAATCTAGGAAAAGCAATATCTTCACAAACACTAAAGTTTAATTGAAGAGAGGCGTGGTCTAGTGGACTTATACAACATTTCCGTAGCAGATTCCAATATTGGTTTAAACCATACCTAATAACTGATTCTAGATATTTCATTTGGATAAACTCATTTTAAAATGTACGTAATAATAAGATGTCATTTTAATTATGTATTATTTATGGATGTGTAATTGTAGATAAAACTTGTCGTGTAAATAGCTATAGAAATGAGGCAGGATTGCAGCGGTGTTGAATAGAGCTATAAGACGGTCACGAAACAAGCCGACCGAAACCAGTTCCAACTAGTTTCTATGTATTTATATTAGGTATATTACCTCGCTTCTAGTTTGTTTATCGCCAGGTTAATTTCATGGTAATATATGGAAATGTGGCTAGTTGTTTTCTTTGTTTTTCTACAAATATAATATTTTTTTTTTATAGTTATTAGGTAGGTATGTGTACGTATTTGAGTTGTGTGTACCGACAGGCATATTTTCACTTGCCAGAACATAAGAGTATGATCATAATTATTATTAAAGGGCAAGCAACGGTTGATGACGTTGAATATAAATTATTGTTATGTATATTGCTTACGAACTCCTGAGTTCTGTGGCATTATAAAATACATATAGGGGAATATAAAAACAACGACTTCGATTATTGAAACTATGTATTTTTTTTCAATAATTTCTACAATGTTTACGACTTATCAAATAAATATCAATTATAAACAATTGATACATTTATATATTATTATTGTTAGTTTTGTATATGTCGATTTCAAGAAGTAAAATGTTTTTGTAGCATTTTTAATTATTTTTTGATGAAAGTGAATTCTAGTACTATGATATTGTGCGTTCAAAACACTGGACCCTACAAACATTTAGATTTCGTTTAAAAAACGGTTAGTCTATTGAATTACATTTAATGTAACAATGAAACTGTATGAAGAAATGCATTTGACTGCAATGAACATAGTGTCAGTTATACAACATGTATTGATAGTACTCTCAACTTTTCTCCCACTGGACTACAATAACGCTGCTTTGCGCGGCGATAGAAAACAATCTTACAAAAAATTACAATCTTTATATTAACTTAAATAACTTAATACTT
Organism: Diatraea saccharalis; assembly: GCA_918026875.4. Taxonomy (NCBI): domain Eukaryota; kingdom Metazoa; phylum Arthropoda; class Insecta; order Lepidoptera; family Crambidae; genus Diatraea; species Diatraea saccharalis. The sequence goes on from OU893333.1 coordinate 369,790, forward strand.
TTTATAACTATTAATAATGTAACCTGAGATCTTTGCAGGGGGCCCAAGGCCCCGCGCGTCCATATTGCCTCCTTTCGCTCATCACATACGGCTACTTCATAATCTGCTTGCGTGTTCTCTCATTCATAAAAGTATATTTTCTCCATTTAAATTTATACATTACAAAAGTAGTATCACAAACAAATGTACGAACTAGTACAATTACAAAACGTACACATATCATCGGCCTCCACGGAGGCCGCTCTAATAAATACGATTACGATACATGAAATATACCATCTACTCAACTTCAGATAGAATTGAACTCGAAACAAAAAATAATATCTAAGACTAAATCGATCAGGGTATCAGTATCACACGCGCGGCGGCGACTGAGATCAGGGGGTGCGCACCGAGCGCCGCCACGCCACTCACGCGTCCAACCGACTCACAATCATTAAAATATTCATTAATAAAATACAAACAATCATCATACAATGATTAACATAAGTACAGGCGGCGCGGGGAGGCGGGCGTAGCGGTGGGCAGGGAGACGAACATCAGGGAGAGATCGGCGCTCGCCGCCGCGCGCCGCCGCAACCGCACCGCGCACGCAGCCGGCCGGCACGCACAGTATCGACATCGACACTTTGCATTGACAAAGTGCATGTCACATCACTAGTTGCCACCGGCTGCGTGCGCGCTGCGGCCCGCGCGCTAACTAAAGTGCGCTTCCGCGCGCTTACTCTATAATCTATACATTACATATCACGCTGTGCTTTTTTCTCTTATTAAAAATATATAATAATTAATATACATATAATAATATTGATATTTGTTAAAATAACGATACGTAGATATCGAGGAGGGCAGTCAGTCGGCTCGCTCGAATCGCGCGCTTGTATCACAGGCGGTTCACTCGGCCTGGCCTCGGAAGAGTTTCTTCTTTTCTATCGTGAACTGTGGGCTGATTATGATGGTGCCGCTCCGCGTTAAATTTCTAAAACAAAAAGAAACATTTCTTTAGTTACGTCATTATATAAAAACAAATGAAAACCTTTTGATTTCAAAATGAAAATGTTATCTTCAATTTTCATTAGAAACACTCACTTTAAGAATTGCGGCAACAGGCTAGTCCAGTTCGTTGAATCGTGTTCTAAATGTAGATGTATTTCGTGCGTGGTGAGCGTGTTGGGGTCTATCTTGAAGGCGGCGAGCCTCCTGCCGGCGACGTCGATGATGACGGCCGCCCCCCGCGCCCCGCACGGCTCCCCCTCGGCGAGCGCGAGTGTTTGCCGCGACGCTCGGGCGAGCAGCTCCGCGGGCACCAGCACCTCCGCGGCGGCGAGCTCGCTGGCTCCCTTCGCGGCTCGTAGTTCCCGCTCGAGCCTCTGAGCCAGCGCCGCTTCCGTCGGCACCGGCATCGGCGCTTCCCGCCATGTCGGCCCATTCCATGCTGCAACAATAGAGAAGCAAATTAAAATTTTGAATGTTATAATATTTATAGCGATATTTTGACAACTTTTTACTTATAACAATTTTTTTTTTTAATTAATTAATGTAAGAATCGAAATTTTATATGATACGTACTGTAAGTATTATAAATAAGAATATTAACAACAAGAATATGATTTGAAATTTGGCTATATTATAGTTGAAATTTTAAACTCAAATGTACCTAACAACAGAGTTAACTGAAATCAGAAAGTGAATCTAATCATGATTACAGGCGCAGTGAGCGCAACACGAAACAGCTGACGTGTCAGCTGATCGAACCCTTCGGTTCAGGCTGTGCCGGTTGGATACGGGATTCGACAGCCGGCTACTGTTGCGCGCGCCGCCTAGCAACATCCGGCTAGAAAGCAACTTCCCTCACCACAAAAATAGAAAGTAAACTTACATTTTTCACTGTTGAATCCCACATTAAACTGGTTGTTGACAGGTAGAATCTCCATGTTTTCCAAATTTTTACTTATATTGTACACTTTTTATTACGATAAAAAATTTAAAGCGTTCCGTTTCGGAACTTAAACGCTAGAAAAATATCACAAGTCTCTTTTGTACTGCAAATGCGCACTGAACCGGCTTCACGACCGGCGACTAGTAATCGTGGAGAGATCGATGGGAAATTGAAATGTCCGGTTTATTAACACGACTGCATCAGATCTGATCTCGTAACCTTAGGGCTTCGTCACTCGCCCTTGGCTCACTGCTTGACCCACCCGACCCTGTCGCTCTGTGTGACGGACTGACGATACGGGGCCGAACAGCCGGTTATATAGATGCTAGTGGCGGGGGGTGAGGGAGGACGGGCGGCGGGCGAGCGCGGGGTCCCCGCGCGCCAGTTGCCGCTGTTCGCGCTAGTCGGAGGTCGTGTCCGTGCCGCTCGGCACCGGCTTTTTGCCAAAAGCCGGCCGGCTTCTTTGTTCCACTCCCGTCGGTTACCAGTGGAATATCAATCCGAAATCCACTAAAAATAACGTTTACCGAATCGGTACTATAATCAAACGCGCGTGTTGACGTTCTCAAATTTAAAAATAACAATCTAGTTAGAAACGGCAAGCCTTTGTTTTGTGATGTGAAGGTTCTTACAACGGTACGTACTAAGTGTTATTTTTGCAACCGACTGTGTTAATTTAATTTGGAACAAGTTGTAAGAGCCTAAACAGTAATTGGTTTTGTAATTGAATTTTATTGATTTCTCATTTAAATTATCAACTCTCATCTCATCACTGTACGTCTTAATGGTTTATGTCAATAATGTCCGTAGATATAATTGAAAATGTATTCAGTGTTTATAGTAAGTTACAGGCGCCGCAACGGCTGCCAAGGTGGGTACGTTTCGCTCGACTATAGATAAGAAAATTGTGATAAAGTCGATACACCACGTACCTACCTATGTTCGTCACGATACAGTGATATGAACCTTGTGAATTCACGAAAGATAAATATTGTTTTTCTAGAGGAACTTTTCCTAATAACACGTAGTTACAATTTGTTAGAGAACTGAAATTGTTTATAAAAATTGTTTATAAAAACCTTTTGACAATTGCGTTGAATGATAAAAGCAAGTTTAATAAGTTATTTTATGTAACAGTATCAACAGCAATACATTGCTAATATTACATCAGATGTTTGTCATAATATGTCTGAAATCCAATATGTAGGTATAAAAGTAGCGTAGCATCGTTATCGACAGCCATAATAATAATCATCTTCAGAATTTTAAGAATCATTACGATAATTAATTACTCGATAATCTTAAATCATTAAGATATAAAAATGGACAAGATAAAACCGATCTTATTATCTATGAAATCGACTAGATCAAACCAGTATCTAAAAATGAATATAGTGATGATTTACAAAATCGAATTGAAGTTTGAAACCAGAAGCTAATTGGAAATTGTGATATATTTGAAGTGCAAGTTAATCGAGGGAAACATAGAGTCGTGGCAGGCGAATATTGCAATCTCGCAACACTAACAACATAACACTGGTAAAAAACAGAACGAAAAAAAAACTGATAAGAAAAAAAAAAGCGGTTCGGTTGCTACGTGAAGCCGGCCGGCGAGCTGGCCTTGTGAGCGAATGAGTCATTAGCGTCGCTCAGTCCACGGAGAATATCGTGACTTAGATATTACATTATTTATCACTTCCTATTCTTATAAGTAAATCGACTATTGAAATTTTCTTCCAATAAGGCAAAACTTTTGAACACTACTTTCTGCAGCAGTCGGGAACTATATTGCTAGCAATTAACATGTTTATAATAAAATTGAAAGCAACTTTAAAGCCATTACAGATATCGTCAAAGACAGTGAGAAAGTTAGTAAAGTTATATTTTTGCGAATCATTGCATAGAAACCTGTTACTGTATTCTCTGTAAACCGGCCACGGTCTGCAGTGGTTATTGCGACGAGAATTTTAATTTAAATAAAATATAAAGCCTATGTTACACGGTGATCATATAATATTCGATTTACCCTGTAGGCGTATCCCAAGAATTTTTGAAAACAGTCTGGTGGTACTAAGTGCTAACCAAAAACTAAAATTTGCTCATTGTGATATGTGTTAGTATAACTTTGGATAAAGTTGTTGCAGATAAAATTAAACAGGGAGATATGTTTTATAGTAACGGGTCGTTCGTACCACGATGGGCGTGGCACACTTTCTTTATTTCTTCTCAATTGAAATATATTTTGGAAGTCCAAATAAAATATAAGCTTAATAATGACGCAACAAAGTTTTAATTAAGATAATGACATAATACATATTTTCATTGATATCTCTTATCTTTACTGTTTAATAAATTTATTTTCTTGTTTTTACTACAGAGTTATTTCCTCGGTTTTAAACTTATCAAAGATAATGCCATTATTGTATGCTTTGTGAATAACTGATTCGACTATGCTTTCACTGAATAAATATTTGTAATATTTATTAAAAAAAACTATTTCATTACTATAAAAAAACAAGCTATCAAATTAAAACGTATATCTTGAAAAGATAACCTTATATACATAAATTATATCGTAATAAAGTAGTGGAATCCAATGACACGACACAAATAGCCATAGTACTTTACAATACTATAAACAAAGTCCCCTTGTAATCCAATATAATAGTTACAAAATCATAATCCTCATTGGTTATTCCGAACACGGAATTCTTACAAATGCTACTGTATCGTATCTCAATTGAGCCCCGACGTCCACCTTACAATAGTTCATCTCTTGCCCGACAAAAGAAAGGTTAAGGCAGGGCCCGACGAGTCTCATCCCCGAGCTGACTGGTCCCAACCTGTTTTTCAAGTCGCCGGGGAGGACTAACCCGTTTCTGATCTTACGCAACCGATTGTTGAAACGGAAAAGGCGACGACTTGAAATGGTAATCGATTTACATGTCGACACAAAAAAAACTTGTATAAGGTATACATGTATATAAAACAGAAATCAAACTTAGGAAAAAAAACTGCACAAGAAAAAACGAAGCCACAAATCGTCGAGACTTATTATGAATGTTAAATTTTAATTAGCCCAATCCATTATGTATAAGAGCGAACTCATACTGCTTAGCTATTTATTGTCCAGTATGTCTTTTGTAAAATTGTTAAGTCTATAAGTTATTACTTCATGAAAAGATTCACTTTCGTCTGTTTCTCAGAGTGGTTTCGCCTTCTCATTTTAGTCGGTTTTATCTCATTTATATGACAAACATTTGCTGTAATCAGTATTCTAAAGCGGTTCGAGTGGTGTGCCAAGTTTAGGCGAGTGCTCATTAGCAATTTTAAAGTGTGCTTTGTTTGTGAAGAAGGCACGTGTGTGTGTCTATTGTATTGTTATGTTTTTCTTTTATATGTTTAAGTACCTAATGTAAAAAAGAGAGCCGCGGTTAGTAATATGATTGTGAACTGTGATAGGAAACTTTATCTTTCATTGGGCGAATTTGACTACTTTAGTGCCATTATGTTTGTTCTTGTCTACAATAAGAAAATGTATGATGTCACTGTTTAGCGATTGTTTAATAGTAAATAAACATTACAATAGATGTTACCTATTGTGTAACTGTATACTGGTGTGCCTGAAACCATGGATGATGTTTATGAAATAAAGTATGTTTTCAATTAAATACAGTTTCATTTCTAAGTCCTTACATCAGTTAATGTAACGTGTGATTAATACAAAAAGTTATTAATATCGAATCAAGTGGTTTACATTAGTGAAATAGGTTATCGCACAATACCAATAATTATCATTACCCGACAAAATTCAGTTTTATCTCGGGTCATTAAGTCCTGCCGTGACACGTATTTTGTGCAATTTAGATTAAATATTAATTATCGTTATTGAGATTAAGTACTGAACGTATTTAGCATCGAGACATGATTATTTAGGGGCTTTATGAGCCTTTTAAGGCCTGATAGTAACTTTGGCGTGTGTTTTTCATTGGTTATTTATCTAATAACTTTCCTTTCGAATTATACTAAGAAAAAAGGAATTTGAAATTGTATATATTCTTAAATACAGTAAAAAATATAATTATTAGGTATATTCATAATTTCAACTGAATTCGAGAATATTTTCGATTAAAGACACTTTCGATCATTATGACCGAGTTACATAGTGCTAAGTGAGAACACACTGAACAATCCCAAAATGTAGTTAAACGGATTAGACAATAGACAACAATGTTATGTAAATCAAGTTGAGAGAACAATTGTTTTGCTAAAACTTGGCTCAAATATGCCAGCTGAATTTAGTGAAGGACACACACATGATAAGATATTCACCAAGTTAAAGAAAGCTAAGAAATTTATTCATAATGCCTCTAACTTGAATTTGTATTTCAAACTGCGAGGTGATTTAAGTATATTTGAGATCAGTCGTATATACATCTATAATATCTATCCCAGTCATAATGCTAATCTTTTTCAATGTCACAGACGATGTAAACAAAGGCATAGGATTAATTAATACATTCAACACGTCCAGCGATAAGGATATATCCAGACCCAATACAGATTATATTGAAACAGTATTATCAATAATATACGGTACGTTCAATAAATAAGATGAAACTTATTTTTTTATTAAATTGGCTCTCGGCCATTTTATGAAACAAGCAATCCTAATGGAGTTTCGTTTATTAAGTTTAGTTTTAGCTATGTGGCAGGCAGCCAAGTAACTAATAAGAAAGCAACAAGGATTAAAGGGACAAAACGGACAAGGATTTGGTGACATTCCACGTGTTGTTAATACATAGGTATTATTGTACTGTTGATACTTCGCTGGGAAAATAGTTTAAAATAAATAACCTTTTGTATCACTCAAGTGTCAGCTCGTCTGTGACACAGCGAAACGTTCGCCTGACATGTGATATTGCGACGACTAAGGTTTTTCATTTATTTAAATCATAAATTTGCGAAGCGCTTATGTTAACGTAAACACGTGTGAACTTTTATTTTAAAACGGTTATTTTGTTTTAGATAAGGAAGTTTTGCTCATGTATTACTGGATACAGATATAATGTATTTTTTTTATTATATCTAAAACTTTGTCAACGGCTGTTATTACTAAGTAGAGAACATAATCCACTTCTTATTATTTTCATATCTTTCGACTATAGTTCAGTTAGCCGAGTGACGTATTTCCTGAGTTAAAATGTTGAGTCTTGGCATCTCACCAAAGTTTATTACCTACATATTCTGAATTTATCAGTTGCTGATTTTTTTAATAAGACTATCATGATTTCTAAAGAATGACGATAGACACTATACCTTTTTTAAGAGATAAAGACATAGGTATGTTAATTTATTTTTTCCATCTCAAAACCAACGATGATAATAATTTAATTAACGATGTAAACCTGTGATATGATTGAAAGACGTAATTTGATTCTAATGTATTCGATAATGCGCGATAGATGGCGCTACTTGTCTAAAGAGTTGTTAATGTGTAGATAAAATACATTACTAACAAATGGATGTTTTAAATCAGCAGTGAACCAACACCAGAGGGCCGTCCGTCTAATTCAAAGCCATAGCCAACCAAAGCCATAGCCAACCAAAGCCATAGCCAACCAAAGCCATAGCCAACCAAAGCGACAGATACGAGGACGTTTCACGTATATAATTAATGATTTTATTTATTTTTGTTATAAATTACATAAATAATTATTATAATTAAATTAATATTTTACAAAAATAGATATAAAGGTAATTAAAAAAATATTTACTCAACGCAATATCAACTTTAAGAGAATTAGAAGGGTACACTGCCAAGGACAAGATGTATTGACCATTGGTTCATTTAAGATTTAATTTGAATATTATTATTTATATATTTAATTAACCGACTTCACAAAAAGGAGGTACGCGTTTAAACAAGTGTTGTATGTATCGACCGCGCTTATCTCGCGTTTGGCTGAACCGATTTTGACGCGGATTTCAGAAAAGTATTTTAAGTGTTAGCGATTATATAAACAATATCAATACTACCCACAGAAGGCCTCTTGTTAAATGAACAAGAATATGAACAATTATTTATTGACAATGTCACGTCCATAAAGCTATCGCTTTGGCTCTAGCTTTGAATTAGGCGACGGAATCCCTGAATACGCGTTATTGTTATTTTTGGTTATTTGATTTAAATGTTTTAACTTAAATAGCGAATAAGTTAGTTGTTGGCTGACGTTCAGATATATATATATATGACTTTTATAAAAAAAGACCAGTTTCTGTTGATAATAGGCACATGTGTAATTTTTTTGCTTATTATATTTAATCGTTTTATTTCTCATACCTTAAATGTTAATTATAAAATATTTAAACGATAGTAGTGCCAAATCTGCTGTGTTACTCTCTAAACTAAAAGAAAATGCAAATTTTTATTTGGGGTTAACTTTGTTCCGTTGCCACCCACGTGTCATCATAAAAATAATAAACTGTATTCAAGAGAAAAATTATATTAAATATTTACTTATTTGTAGATTTCGAAACGAAATTTGACAGAATTGAAATTAATTTAAGTTTGTGCTACAGATTTTCTATCAGTAACTCTCGTACTCGGGTCTTGGGTAGGTACATTTTATTTCAAGACTCCATTTTGATTCAAGATTTCATTGAAGAAGTCTTGAATCAAAATGGAGGAGGTTCTATGTACGAGTGTATTATCTTTTGTGTGTTCATAGATTCATATAGTCTGACGTGCTGTTGACCTTATGAATACTATATGAAATATCTATATTTTGATCTTAACTTAACTTTTTATTAGGCAGTGTATTATTGTTACAATATTATTAATTTAAGTAGATAAAAGGATATATGAAGTTTTATAAAGATACAATAATAAAATATTCTAATATTCTGCGTCTTGACCTAGATAACAAATTTAGTGAAGGACCGCAGTAACTTATTACAAAAATTTATTACCCGATATTTTGGCGAACCGCCCGCCGCGTACGGGCCATGAAAAAAAAATGCAAATCGCTTTGTTTATGTTGAGCTGATTTTATTTGCTTGTGATAGTGTTAATAAACCGGTTTTTATATTATTACTTTTTTTTATTATCAGGTAAATGTCCAAATGTAAAATAATTGTAATTATCATAAAAGATTCTGCGATTTATTCAAAAATATATTGAGTGCTACAATTAACAATCCACCTAAAACCAAATACAACCAGGCACCGAGGTAACGAGTAACATCGCATGATATATAGTAGCGTAAACAACATTAGCTTCCATATTTCATTGGCAGAGTAGTATTATAATACTGGTGTGGAAATTACTAATATTTTAGGCAGTTCCGATGATTTAGAGGCACCACCCTTAATAACCACTAATGCTCAACAATTAATGAGCGACGGTGATACATTACCTCTATTAAAGGTAGTGCCAGAAGTAAAATAACATGCAGAAGTTGTGTGGAACGTATTTTGATTCAATAAACTTTTAGAAGCTCGAACATAATAACCGTAGAATCGATTAATTTTTCTTATGAAACTTTAACCTTCTAGAGAAAAGGGTAAATTAACAATTGTTGAATTATAAAATACTCGAAAAAATAATAAATGTAAAGAAGTGTAAATATAAAAAAGATCGTATAAATACCAACCAGAAGTGTAACGGTGTTAGTATGAAAATAAAGTAGTTTACTTGTGACGTGACGCGACGCGCGCACGGCTCCATCCCACGGGACACTTCCGCAAAAGCAAGGACACAGTGCACAACACATTTTATCAATGGTACCTACCTACAGTGAATTTAGCTTTTCACCTGTCAGATTGCGTTTTCAATTCTTTGAATAACTAATATAATTTAATTAAACTTATCATATTTATACAGGACATTATTTTATCACATGTGATTACGGAATAACGTCAAAACAAAAACCCAATTTGAATTAGATTTTTTTTAGTTTAAAGAGTGCTTTAAAAGAATTTGTTACAAAGTTTGTGTTAACAATATTACTATTATTTAGATATGGACAAATGGTCCTTTACCAAAGTATTTTATAGAATTATTTAATGATGAGCCGAGTTCCTCAGAATGCAAACATGTAATGTATCTATATAATTGCTAATCTAAACTTATACAATATGAATTGCTCACTTTATCATCAACGATATTTTCTTTTTATGTTTTCTGTATAAATAAACAACTCGTATGTCATTTCTTTCAACAATAATTTATATGACACGCTATAAATAATATTCAAACATTCAAAAGTGACGTTTCATTATATGAAAGTAAACTTATCCAAGATTACATCAAAGTAGAAGTAAAAATTTTTAAAAGAATATTTTACAACGATATTAATAAAAAGATCTCATGTCAAAGGAGCTGAAGTTTTCTTGTGCTTTATATAATTACTTATTGCAACCATTTGTCACTACTTATAGTTAGAAACGCGAGTGCAATAAACGACTTGACTTTGACTTAGGTCGAGTGATGTCTGAACGGCAATCAGTCAAAAAAGTATTTACATCAGAAACACAAACACCGCTGGCACCTCTCATAAATCTTCATTGTTTAATTCAAACTGTGGCGTTTGTCAGTATCAAGATAATTTATAATTTAAACGAAGAAATCAAGATTATGTCCAAGTGTGAACTGCAGCATGCGAAAAGACAACATCGCATATGTTGAGGCTTACATGAGTAGCTAATGCCCACGTATAATGGAGTATCTGTTACACCGCTGAAACCCGAGACGATGTAGAATAGTTTTTTTTACACTGACCCGACTAGGATTGAACCCAGGACCTCAGAGATTCTCCTGGTGATGTTCCATAATCTAATCTTCATAATTATTTATAAAAATTATTATCATCGGCAGCCTATTAATGGCCCCATTGATAGGGTGTAGGCCCACCCTATGAATGGAATCGAATATGGAAAATGCGCAATGACCTACCATGCGGTCCCAATTGCAGAAGACACTTTCCCATTGCGCACCGAATTCGCTAACCATTGCGCTTAAAAGCTCCTGATGATAATTACAATAAATTGACAATTTTAATTATACAGATGAATGATAACTTAAGAACGGAAACTTATCCTAGCAATAATGTTATGTTTTAGTTAAGTTCGAGTAAATGTGCAAGTATAAACTTATCTAACTCGATACCCTTGCCTACTGTTGCGATAAAGGTGAACTTATAATAGGTTTTTGTGAACCGTTAAAACTAACAAATCAGAACGGCTTCAGTCACGACCGCCGGCAAAAAATCACTGTTGCCACGTAATATTATCGGTAAGGCTATTTAGGCAACTTCGAAAAAAATCACTTGTATTATCCTTGACTCGGAACGTTATATTTTAACATTTTAAATAAGCGAACGTTAAAAAAGTGACACAGTTATTACAATAGAAAAAAATGTATCAGCTAGATTTTATTTTTCCACCTTGTATAAAGTTATAACTCTTTCTGTTATAATGACAACAACAAGGACAGTCATTTAATAGAACTGTCATTCTTAATTACATTAAAGACTAAATCGAGATTAACTCCTATTACTTCAGTCTCAAATTACTATACTATTTAATTATTGGGAATATTTAAGGAAATTTGAACATTTCTTGCTCAAAAACAACATAATAAAGCTGGACTAAAATAACACTCCTCGTCCTAGGGGAAAAAGTTTTTTTTATTTTATTTTCCATCTGCGCCCAACTTACATAAAGTCTATGTTAATAAATAAAGACTTTACAATTGTTATTTACCAATCATCCCGCTGGCCCGACAGAGGAATAAAAACCAGTCTGGTCGCCTTCTAGGTTCGATTAGAGACACTTGAGAATCAAATTTCTAAAATATTTTTTATGTGATATAATAGTTGACAAATTAAAAAGAAAGAGAGAAGAACGACGTTCTTAATTTGCCTGTTCTTCGACGTTCTTATACTAGTGTTGTAGCAAAGAAACATTGAATGTTTTGATTTCAATGTAAATGGTAGGTAAAATTAGTAAATTTTATAACAGCGCTTACTCGCAACCATTATTATCACACAATTTCATTTTCTACATTGACTCCACCGGAAACCGGATCGATCGCGACAGTGTCATAGACATTGTGAACTCTGTTTTAACTAGATCACCATCTGAGGTGTCCGTCCGCTAGATTAGATTTAAATGTTTGTAACTTTGCTAATCGTGTATTGTCTTCGAAACCTGTATGCGAAATTTGCTGTTTTGAATTTAGTTGCAAAATTCAAATTCAAACAATAAAAGTTGATACAAACTTGAAACGATTTACTTTTAAGAGTCCATTCTCTAAACCTAGCAAAATATAGCTAGATTTTATTATAAACTACCTTTCCGCCAGCAGCTTTGCCCGCGTGGTCTTGTATTATACATAAAATCCTTCCTTTTGAATCACCCTATCTATGAAAAAAAACCGCATCAAAATCCGTTGCGTAGATTTAAAGATTTAAGCATACATAGGCTTTTAGGGACAGATAAAGCGACTTTGTTTAATACTATGTAGTGATTTTTAAATTGTCGCCAGAAGAATAATACTCCTTACTCCGTAGTGTCTAGCCGTTTTTCGAGAAGAAGCACAACAACCCTCCATTTAGAGCTGAACCATAGTAAAGCTCTTTTTCTACACGACCCGACCCGGAAATTGAAGCTTGGACTTCAGAGATCGCAATCTACTCGATCACGGAGGGTCTTGAGGAAATGAATCTGTATAAGTACTTGTAATAGTATTTTGGATTATTTTCACTGCTAACAGGTCGGCTTTTTAAAGGTACGTACACGTACATCAATCAGAATCACAAAGACCTTGATTAATAGATATACTTAATCTTAAAGTATGTATTGAAAGCATTCAGAAAATATTACATTTAATAACAACTAAAAATATAACTTGAATAATAGAGGTAGCATTAATCAATGGACATTGTGTTCGAGTTGTGAGTCATAAACAGAAATACCGTCCCTGTGCAGTTTTCATAAAGTTTAGTTTTGTGCAACAGATGCAAAGGTCGATTATCTTTTATATGACACGCGTATGCGCAAAAAATCACGTTAGTTATCTATCATCATAGTGTACGGAGACCAGAAGTGGAAACGTCTATTTGGTTTGATGACGACTTTAAGCTCTAATAAATTTTCTTTATTTTCAGTTGCTATTTTAACATGATGCCATAATTTTTATTTAAACTGAAGTCTCTGAAGGCCTACTTAAAACGAATAAAATAATTAAGTTATTTGTTTATAAAACCAGCTTTTGAAATAAATAACCAGTGTTTGTTACTTAAAAGGGTAAAAAAATTATGCTTAGCTCCAAAAAACAATGGCAGTACTGGTGTATTTCATTAGTTTAATACTTAATACCTATAATATTTTTTATAACTGTTTTTAACTCACGATCCGTTAAAATAATTATCAGACAACGTCAGCTGTATTACTAAACTTTAAGTTAATTGTAGTTTGTCGTCACCTCTGTTGCTAACCGGGCGTGTATTGTCTGGGCGTTAGGGGACCACGGTATTCTCTGTAAAATGGGGCTGTAAGTACGCACTATTGTTAATACGATATAAGTACCGGGGTACAAACGCAGGGAATGATAATAATATAATGCGTACGTTTTCTACATTGACACCGAAGCTTTGCATCAATCAATGCTATTATGATATTTTGTGATGGCGATAGAAAATGTTATCAATCAGACTTTAAATGCAAACTTTCTTATAATAGAGTGCAGCGGAGATCATCTTTCACTGTAAACTATTACAGGAGTTGTTCGCGTTGAAATAATATCGAAAAACGATTAGTTATTTGTAAATGATCTTAATAATTGCTGGTTTATAATAGTTTATGAAATCATACTCCTCAAGCTTTTAAGTATTTTTCTTGGTTAATTTTACAATTTATCGAATATAATAAAGTCGTATTTCACCAAATGCATGTGAAATTTTATTTGTCTTACTCTTACAGTATTAAAGTACGACAAAAAATAAGCAACAAAAACTACTTTGGCTTTATATCACAAAGCGCCTTTGTAAAGCTTTACGTACCACAAAAGCCATGCGGGGGGTTTAAATAAAAATGCTTTATTGAAATATGCTGATGCAACATTATCGAAATGTTTCAGAGTTAACAATCAGTTCAGGAAAAGTGGATGACGCAAGACACTTTCTATATTGATGCGAGTAAAAACAACTGGAAATTTAATAAGCTTGTTGACAATTCTTAATTGAGTAGTTTTAAGTTTTACACGATAGTTTAAGGTATGTCATAAGTCGAAATAAAACTTGAGCGAATTGAGGTGGTGCCGCTCAGAAATGTATGTTTGTACTGGTTTTGAAATCTTAAATGCTCTGCAATAGCACTGTTATTGTCGACGACCAAATATATTATTGTAATTTAAAAGTTATCACTTAGTTTTTCATAACCAGAGCTTTTAAAAAGCCGGTTAATTGATATTTTATTCTGATAACATATCTAAGCTTCATTTGAACCAGGCAAAATATTCGATATTGTTCAGTTAGTTTTCACCATTCGATTACAAACAGCTGACTACATTCTACGTTCCCACGTCTTCATAAGGTCAGAAAGTAAAGTAAATTTCCATACATTTATCATTTAAAAAATAAAACGAAATTCAGATTTAGCGTCACCCGCAGCACACTCGTTAACAACAATTAAGGTTCACATTAAACGGCCCAAAAAACTGAATATAAAACTCGGAATCAAATTACTGTCGCCATTTCGATCGTAAAACCTCAAAAACCTGATGTAATTATGCAAACCAAGCGGACGCCCCCGCCCCGCCGCACCACGGGACTGGGAAAAAAATGTGAAAAAACAAAATGACATCTGGGTAGTAGTACCCCTCGCGGTCTGCGGGGGTCCAAGTGAAACGGTCACATGGTGAAAGACAGGAAGAGAGATCGTTCTATGTTTTGCAAGGTCATTATAAATGTTATACAAAAATGAGGATATCGTTAATGGAAAAGAAAATGTACTAAGTTTCCTTGTAATTTCATCAGGGCTCAAACTAATAAAAATAAATAATTGAGATTTATAAATATTTTGTGTCTACTGTAAAATCTTTGTGAGCAGTTCAGACAGTCTCCAGAGAAGGTTTTCCTGCAACTACTACTGTTAAAGTATTTTAACGCTTTTACCGTCCCATCACAAAAATGCACTTTGTATAGTATAGTATAGTTATATAAATTGTTGTTACTACTTGTACTATACTAATACTACTGGACTTGTTTATCTCGATAAAAGGTCCCCTAGAAGATTGTTACTTTAAGAAGCTTCCATAAACCAACACACAGTGTAATCAAACATTGAACAGAGAAAAATCTGTGTCCGCAGTCACCATCGGCCTGAATTTGTCAAATTACCATCGGTTTGTCGCTGGCCGGTTGGTAACCGCGCGCCGCTTACCGCTCGGTTAATTTTGCGTAATTTTCTGCCATTATAGTCGGTTGTTAGAGCCAAGGTTGTTACCGGGCAGTACCACTACACTGATGAGTCAATTTTTATAACGTGCAATTATCATTATTTCTTTTGAATCCATATTACAATTGTAAAAACTTTTCATTTCAGTTAATTTTAAAGTTACTCATGATTAAATCATTTTGCTTTATATACGGGTCAAAAGCAGGTTAAATTCTCGTTTCACTTGCAGACTTATAGGTTTAACGATTATTGTTTTTGACCAACACACAATCTGCAACCCCTGGCATCGTGCATATGAGCCCATATATCGCACACCTAGATCTAAACTGAGACAACTCAAAAATTTGAGTGAGTTTTGACTTTGTACAATATTCAAATTCTCGGTGATCATACGCATCTATCCAACATAACAGATTCAATAAAGGTTCGAGGATGAGCCGCTAGATAACTTTAGCTTTCTTTTGTCGAATCAACAGTGGTCGCGTTCCTGCCACGTAAACAAATGTATTGTCAGACCTCCACATTAGTTTTTTGAGTTGTCTTAGTTTAGATCTAGGTGTGCGATATGCGTATAAAAATAACTAAAATATACCAATCTTGCCGTTTCAACATTTGTCAAGAGTCTAATTTTCTTAACAGTAAAAGCTGCAGAATTCAGTCTACTTGACAAGTTATCAATATAAGGATCCCATTCTTGATGCCCTAGGGTCCGTGGACCAAAAAAGGATGAGCAACGAATGTTATTTTTACCAGAGGTTAATATTGAAATTGGAACGCATAATATAATTCTTAAGAGACATAACCATAACATCCGCAGTCGAGTGACTAGGCTGCTGGTTTCGAGATGCCGTTGCCATCTATGAGGTCTCGGGTTCCATTTCGGTCTGGTGAATATAAAAATCTGACCAAGTACGAGTCGGAGTAACATCTTCACGGTTCAGAAAATCCAGCCGGACAGCCGAGTCTTAGTATAGGGTCCCGTTTTTACCCAGCCTTATAACGAACTTCTCTCTACTGACTTGAGTCTGAATGGTGTGTACTTTCGTTGTTTAAGATTCCAATTAATATAATAGCTTAATTGGAATACTTAGTTTGGAATCTATGTATGTGAAATAATCTATTATTTATTTATTATGTGTGCTTTGCTTTTTGCCTCTCAAAGGCTCTGGCGTAAAGATATAGATATATATTAACTTTTAAACTATAGCGCTGCATTATTAAATAATTATGATACCGGGTATATAATACATATAATACCAAAATAGTTGTATATGCTTTAATTATCTCTTCTCGAAGTTTAGCTCTTCGATGTCAACAAAGTAAACGGTAATCATGGAAAATTGTTTTTCAATACACAGACAAATGTAATTCGAAAAAATACAACAAATCTTATTGAAGGTAAGGAACGAAGGCGAATATTGAGGAAATTTCATTTGCAGACGAACATATATTTGTCGTTTTCACAAAACGGAGACAATATTAAAGTAATTCAATTTCACAGAATTCACTTTATGAATAAATTAAATGAGAATAAAGCACTCCACGTTTACATTACCCACCTCCGGATGTTATATTTTTTTCATTATAAAAGTTTCGAACATATTCGAAACGCCATAATATGTATTATATGCTTCATTGGAAACGTGAACTCTTTTATTTTATTAGAAATACTATAACCAGTTTCACCGATAACACCTACTGTTGATTTAAGACTTATCAAAGCATATTTTAAATTAAGACCTACTTTCAATCATCTGATATATACTTTCTTGTTCGCATTTCTGTTTGTTTGTATACGATTTTAGTATGGAACGGATGATTGGTTAGTGTTAATTTAATCAGTTTAGATTGGAGCATGTGGAAAGAGTATTGAGCTAGCGTCGAGACTAAACACCGTGTGTAGGTTATCATTAGGAAATATGGATCTTTGTTATCAGTTAGAAATGGTCTAAAATAGGTAGCAATTATAACATTCAATGTATATTCGGAACATATGCAATACTTATGGCACATGAGAATTCACTTTCCAAAGGCAAAATAGTGACATTGCTAACGTTACGAATTTGGAGAAAAATCTTATATATTTCTTATTTAGCGATAAAAGTATTTAAAATATAATGGTCACAACAGATAATAATTGTATAAATAAAGAATATCTGAGAGATGTGATCGATCATTCATTTAATATTGTAGATGGTATTTATTATTATATTATCTGAAATCAGCATTATTTGAACGATAGCGTTATTATTTTCTCCAAGTTATCTCTCTATACACAGGAAAGCAATGAACCCGAATTAGATACGACTAATTATAACTCGTAAAACTGTTATTTATCCATTACAGTAGGAGGATATCAGCCGACGATATGTTTATACCTAATAAATAAATTGTTTATCTGTGAGTGGTTAAACTCATTACAATGAAAAAATACATACCAACACGCTCCCACAAAGAGAAAACCGGTTTGAACCGGCCTGTCTGCGAGCCTGCACTGGACATTATCTGGTGGACTGGTTATCACACGTCATACGTCATTCGTAACCTTATTTTCTTATTTATACAGTCGATTGTTATTATTTAACTTATTTTTCTACCGTTACTAACACTAATATTTAGTTTTCATTATAGGTATCACCTGAAATTTCACTCTTGAGGTAGAAAGTCACTGTTTCATATGCGATTGTCGAATTTTCCAGTATAATAATTGCATATTAGGGTGTAGTAATATTATTTTACTCATTTATGTATATTTAAGATTTCAAAGTACGTTATATTCGTTTAAAAAAAAAGGTGTTTGACTTTATTAGCTATTTTTATTTGGATCGATAAAGATATTTGGAAAACAAAAATAAATTAAATCTATACTTAGAACATATTAACATTAATATTATTATTCAAATGGTATTAAATGTCAATGAACCAATGAAATATGATATGTAATGCGTTGATCTTTGAAGCTCGCCGACCCAAATAGTGACAGGTTGCCAGTCTATCTCATATGTATACAAGGCAAAATATAACCGTAAAATGCTTCAACTTTGCCTGGATTTTAAGGTTTTTTATCTATATCTCTGAACCTATATATTTATATGGCATTTAATGGATTTAAATAGAAAAGTAGACTTTATGCTTTGCCAAATATGACCCAAATCTTATTAAATCGTGCACCCTTTTCGAGTTACAGATGCACAAAGTAGCAGGCAATGTTGTATGTCAAAGACACAACTTTGCCTAGAAGGATAATTCATTAAAATTAGCTATTAATTTTATCAGTCTTTTTTTCCCGTTTACACAGGACAACGTTCTTGTCTCCAATAATCAATTTATAACCATTAATGTAATAGTTTTTTTTTCGCGGCTGATGGGCAATGTTGTAGCAGGTGCCACGAACTTCCCATACAAAAATGTAGTTGAAGGTAGGGTTGTGCCAAAAATACATTTTTTAAAATTATTTATTGAAAAATAATTTATTTACCTAAGTAATCACAATTGCAATTTGTAAAAATAAATATTTGGTTACGACTTAATAAATGAAAAGTATCTATTTCTATCAAAAATAATCACGAGACATAATCATGTCGAATTATACAAATTAGTCAAATTTCTTAAATTAATATTGAACTAAATGTGAGCTTTTGACAGATTTGTATATTGCCCCACATGTCGCTATCCTCACTTAAAATTTTCCACCATTAATTTGTGTTAACTAAGAAATAAACAAATTTCCTAGTAACTGTATAAAAAAAAATATCTTTAATAAACAGAAACAAACATCTAAAATTATCCTCTTCTATAATATAATCTATCTATTGCTTCATAGATTTAATACGAGTATAATTAAAAATCTACACCATACACATAATCACATCTGATATCACGACACGTTAAATAAGGATCTTTTGGTTTACAAAACTGTAATCTTAATCAATGAGATCATGAGACATATTCTTCTAAAATAGATTCTATCTATTTCTAGACTGATCTAGTATGATAAAAAATCTACACAGGACAAAAATAAAATAATATCTGATATCACGAAACCTTACATAAGGTTATTATTGTCCACCAAATACAACTATAATCTTAATCTAAATGAACTAATACCAACAGGAACATAATTGAATTTGAAAACAAAAAATTAGTAGAGATAATATCTACAAACCTACAAATATTACACACTTGAAAATAGGATATACTTATTACTATTGTATGTTATATTTATCGAAATTTAAATTAAATATGAATTGTCCTCTTCGGGTAATTTGAGGATCAGGTAATACCATAATAATATCATTTAAATCTTGTACAGCACTTACGTCTTCAATGTTAGGGTAAGTGAAGACTGTTCCCTTACCACAGTTTGAGTTTTTTACTCTTCTCACAAATTGTACCGTAGGAATTTTATTATTAATGAATAAAACCTTCCCGATAAAGTGCTTAACACTTTTTTTTGAAGCAAATTTGACTATTAACCAGCTGTTTATGAAAAATCCTAAAGGATCTTCTACACAAAAATCTATATTACTCAATCCGAAAGGGCAAAAATTTTCTTGGTCTTCTTGTTCTTGTAAACATGACGCAATATAATTATCAAAATTTTCATAATCGGAGTCATCTGCAGCATGAAAAGATGTTTTTGACGTTGAGCTTGAATCGCTACAGTATACACGTTTCCTTCTCCTTTTATTTTTGGATAACTGTGTTTGGGAAGTATTGACTTGCCTTTTTCTTTTATTTTTTTGTGTATCTATTTCTTGCAAAACCATATTTTTATCAGGAGACGCTTCTTTGATAATTATATTAGACGTAATTGTTATTTTAGGTGTTTTCTTCTTTCTTGGGGACTTTTTTTGTAGTTCATGATCATTTCTAGGTATGTTGACTATATTGAACTGTAGGCATTCTGGTGTACCATTACAAAACGGAGCGTTCATGTCGGAACTCTTTGATAAATCTTTTAGACAATGCACGAATTTATAGGACTCTGACGCTAACGGTTGCAAGTGAATGTTAATTGCATTAATACAAAGATCACAAAGTTTAGCAGGATTATTGACCAACAATTTCAAACCAGCGGAATGGGAGCATCTATCTATTTCATTGTCATTGATTGGCGGTGAAATTGATTTTTTGTGGGAGATACCAGGATTATTAATTTTCTTATTTTTTATAGATATTATCTTCGATGGACCTGGTGAAGTTGAGACTTTTTCTACTATTTGTTTATTTATCTTCGGAATCTTCTTTATATTTTTGACTTTAGCTAACTCTTCTGCTTCTTCGGTCGATATAGATTTGCCGGGTATTACTTTAAGTCTGCAGTTTTGTCCTGTCTTTAAAGGTTTGGATTGTCTATTCCGCTGTAAAAAGTCTAGAAGGTTTGCGTCAAATTCACGAATGTTTTTTTCTTGTACCGCTGGTACCTTATCGATGACTCTTGATGGATTGAAAGGGTATATTCCAGATCCTTCAAATCCTTTGCGTAAGTTTATCTCTTTCGTCATGTTTAATTTAGTCATTAATTCATTTAATAATTGTGGGAAATGACATTTGTTAATGGTGTTTGTATTGCCGTATGTAGCTTTATAATTAATTAGAATTTCACGCCAATGTCGTTTCATTGGCCCGAAAAATGCCACATCTAACGGTTGAGTAAGATGTGTAGCATTTTTTGGGAGAAAAGCAAATCTTATGTTTCGACTTTGACATATTTGTATTGTCTCGACACTTAAGTGCGATGCCAAGTTATCGCCGATTATAAGTTTCATGCCGTCTAGTGAATTGGCCCATAGCAAAACTATAGTCTTGAACCAATCTTCGAAACATGTCATATCGAACCATCCTGACTTAGTACGATTATAACGAGCATTTTTTGGACCATTCACGCTCCACCTAGACCATAAGTTATCAGCTTTGTATACAACGTAGGGTGGTAGGCATTGACCGTCAGCAGTACCACTAAACATGACCGATACTGCGCTTTTGCTCGCGTTAATAACCCTTTCGGGGTGTTTAGTCCCTCGTTTGAATATACACTTTTGAGATCCGGGATCATCTGTTAAGTTTGTCTCGTCAAAATTTAAAATATTACTAGCAGGAATATTTTCAAGCGATGTTTCGAGATTTTTAAAATATTCGTTAAATTCGTCTACTGTCTTTGCAGCTCGGGACTTTTTTATATTTTGTACTTCTCTTTGTGAAAAATTGTGACGTTCTAAGAATCCCCGGGCCCAGCGTTCTCCGGGCATTTTCCCTTTAAAAAGGTTAGTTTTTCCGCATTTGTTCAAGTAGTTATACACTACAATACGTAAGTCCAACATAGTTAGAGGACTGCCAAATTGTGCAGAAAGACTCACCACGTCGGCAATGTGGGCTTCCTCCTCTGTAGACAATTCAGTCGGTCGTCCACATACTTTGGTATGAACGTTTTTACTATGGTTTAGTATTGTCCGACGTGGAATACCAAACTGCTTTTCCGCTTCATATGATGACACAACTTTTTTTTTTACTAGTTCCACAGCAATTTCTAGCATTTCTTTGGAGTAATCGGAATATTTACGAGCGCCTAGTTTTCGCCTTTTTCTTGATTTATCGTTCCCCATTTTTAAATTGTAACTGAAACAGGATTATCTACTTAGAATAAACTTAAATGTTTTGAAATTACATTAATTGTCGCCAGTGAAATAAAGTTGAAAAATCCAATGACATCATAAATATAAAGATTTATTTACTATCTAACTTTGCCAGTGACTAACAAACCAATATCCTAACTTTCACATTGTTAATCTAAGTAGGACTAACAAAGTAGGTATTCAATTCTGATTAAAATCCTTGACAACCCTAGACCCGGGCAAAGTTGTGTCATTCGGCTTTCCAAAACACTGCCCAACATTACTTAGTGAGTATATTTGACAAAATTCTGATTTTTATAAATAAGTAATAAATAATACAGTAAACAGAGTATATTTCCTTACCTTTGTATGTTATTACGGCACTGAAACACTTTCTTTTTAATTAAAACTCCAAAAGTTCTGGGACTCTTTAAAATTTCTTACACTCACGCTAACCGTTTTTGCACTGCTGACAGATAATCTATGTAGTTACCATAGAGAAAAATTAAAACTATGTTGTCATACTAATGTCCAATCATACTGAATGGTAGAAAAAAAAATAAAAATTAAGCACGCTCGAGATATTGAGATCTAAATAAATTAGGCAAATTTAGGCTTGGTTGGCAAAGTTGCAGCATTTTACGGAACCTCTTTTACGACTAGCCTGACAACATCTGAACGCATAATATCATCGTTTTACTCTTACGTGACAGCAATGAAATCGAGTGTATATGAGTTTCCGATAACGTTCGTCTCATCTATAATTATATCTAAGGAAGTAATGAATCATCAAGATATATTCCTAGTCATTAATTCCACAAAATTAATGGTATAACGGTCGGACGAACGCTTCTGTCGATATACTTACCGGCCTATAAACTATCATCGTATTTTATTAAGAGATACCCAAGGTTCACTAGTTTTGGCAACAAACGTTGCCACAAGTCAAACTGAAAGAAATAGAGTATTGTGCTAGAAGTGTTGAGTTGAGTTTACTAATAACAAACGCAAGTAGGTAGTAAAGGTTTGCAGATTTTTAGGTTTTCTAGCCACGAAAGGAAAAACGGAGCCCTTATAGGATCACTTTGTTGTCAGTTTAATAACCCCTTTTCTCGGGAACGCGTGGTTAGCTTCTTGAAATTTGGTGCGAAACAACATCTTATAGGTCAAATAAAGAAACAATTACGAAAACCATTTTTTAGGTGCGTCATATAATTAAAATATTCTTAATACTTTTAAACTTACTACTGCTTTCCTAATGAACGCATAGAGGTATTAAATTGAAATTCACATCGAATACTGAGACATATTATATGCAATCAAAAGAAACTGCAACTTAAGCTGCATATTTTCAAACTCGCAACCACTCACAAGGGAATCAAAACCTATGGCGTACTTGCAGTCGACCTAAGTCTAGAAACTCTTTTCCCTTATCCCCCCACTTCCTCCTCAGGACCACACGTGCTGGTTTGCATTGCCACCAACTAACTGTGGCAACGATTCCTTCGCGTACAAAGAAATTTGGCGACTCATTTCTTTGTCGAACTTCCAAAAAATGGAATTGTCTCCCGGCCCATGTATTCCTTCCTTCCTATGACATGGGGTCCTTCAAGCGGGGCGTGAAGAAGCACCTTACAGGTCGGCAAGGTGAGGTTGGCTAGTGCAGTACCTACGTACTGTTTTCACTAGCTGTCCTCGCGTTTGGACTGCGCCTCCGCTTACCATCAGGTGGAGCGCAGTCATTTGCCCTCCATTTTATATAAAAAAAAAATTATAGCACATATAGAAGGAAAATATCCGAAAGCCTTAGATTTGTGCGGAACTCTCGGTGCGCGAGTCCGACTCGCACTTGACCGTATTTTTAAATAAAAACAAACTTTTTACTAACATCTTATTCTCAAATGGCAGTCGTTACATGCCACGAACTATCCAGTTTTCTTTCTAAAACACAATATATTTGAAAGAATTTCATCAAGAAATCGTTTATTGGATAAAATATGGTGTGGTTACAACAGATATCATAAAAAGAGGGTATCACATATTTACTGTATGACAATGAGCAATATTTAGTATGTAATATATACATATATAATTAATTTACATTGTAACCTATTCATGCATTTATTATTATTATTTTATTGTACAAAAATGAGTTGACGAATTTACTGAATTTATGAACTGCCTTTGTGTTCTCTTATTTTAGTAAAAATAACTCATTGGTCCACGACCGACGCAGATGTCGCGAACATGCATAAGTTCTTACAAAAAACATCTAGTTGAACTAATAATCTCCCCTCGTTTAAAGTCAGTTAAAAACAATTGTTTTATTTTTTTTAACAAGGCGTTTAACATTGCAACTGTTATATGTAGTTAACAACTAGTTCTATGTAGATATTGCATCAGAGAAAACTTAGGGTTGGGAAAATTTTAATGTAATCAAGAGCCTTACAGCCATAAATATGAACTGTGTATAGCATATAATATTTAATAACGATAATTATTTAAGCACTCTGCAGGGAAGTCGTTAGTCCACGGCGGCGGCGCCGGCGATGCCATTTCCGTGGATTCGGTCGCTGGACAGGTCGATTTATAAAACGATATTTTTATATATGTAGGTACCTACTTCACGATTCTATTAAATAAACCTTCTTCATATTTATACTTTATTTATGATACTTTTAATGATACAATGCTTAAAATAAGACACCGATCTGTTTACGAGAATGTAGCTTTCTTTCTAATCTAAGCAGCTTTCGAGTTTGAAGTTGTTAAGATGTATGTAATACTTATGTGATGTCTACTGCTTGTACAAATGGAATCGAGTCTATATGATTATGGAAGCTTATAATTATTGTACTTCTTCCTTTTTCTACGTGCGACCCTGTTACTCTAATTCTGATTTGGTCTATGTCATATGTATGACTGAAATCACTGCAACTAATCAAGTTCATTAAGGAATATTCCTTGTTGCCTAGCGTTGACAGGTATATGTCAACTATATTGCATTTCAGCAGAAGGTGAGCCGCTGTTTTCTCTGCCTTCATACAACCTCTGTGCAGAGGACTGACTGTCAAACCTACATTAAAAGTGGTTATTTATTAAAACACTTTCATAATCATGAGCCTGTTACTGTTCCAACTGCTGGGGAACATGCGTAATCTATCGATATAATGACATAGGAGAACAGGCCATGGCCTCACCACATGAGCCCTGTATGAATTTCTGGGTGTTAACGACACAGCAGTGAGAGACTAGTTACCGTGCCTTCAGCTCGAGGTAATTAGTTTTTCGATAGTTATATTAGTTTCATTGAATATATGAGATAGTTTAACTTTTTATCTGTCGTCCCTGTAATCTTTTAACATAAACTATTTAAACAAATAATTATAACACATGAAATCAATGAATATTCTTAATCAGACTACTAGTATGTTAATTATAGCGTTAATAGTATTTTAATAAATTAATAATATTATAATTTATAGTTATCGATTTCAAATCTGTTCTCTGGCGCCAGATCGGAGAGAACGTAATAATTATAGATAAATTTATTAAGAAGAATATAATTTTTGTATATCAGTGGAAAAATGAATCAAGTCGGTAAATAAATTTTACTATATGTAGAGAGATGACTTTGACCTTGCAATAACATTTGGGTTAATACTTATGAAAGTGAAAACGGCAGAATTATTCCACCAGTCTGCAAATCTTACCGTGGAAATCCTTGTATCTGGAAGAACCAATAAGAAACTCGACGAGTACCATTTTATCCTACATTTCGCTATTATAACTAGACAAAAGAGACTGAATTGACTTCACTGCATTGGCGAGTTCGGATACTGAAAAAAAATAAATGGAAACTTGAATAAAACATTTGATATTAGGGTACCTGTGTCAGTACTAACAATTAATTAACTTACAATTTATAGACTTATTGTGAAACCGCAAAGATAATTTGTAATTTGAAAGAAAATTACTCATAAATGTCATAGGAATCATAGTGTAGCCAGCCTGTCTGATGCAACAAAGCCAACTCGATAGGCATACAATATGTCGATATTCCAATTTGAACTCTAATGATTATAACACATGAGTCAATACGTTCTCTGTTATTTTGCGAACGACTCATACTTGATGCTAACTGCCAATTTAAACTTTAGCGCTTAAATTATAAGAGTTACATACAAATATAGGCAATACAGTAAACATGAGATTGAGGCTTACAGGAAAAACAAGTTGATTCGTATTTACAGCGAGAAAAGTAAAATAAATCATAATCTCTAGACATTAAAGTTGAAAATGTGTCAAACCTGACGCACTGGGGGGTGTGAATGCGAAACGTCACGTTGCGCTCGCGCAATGAATTGGAACGAACTGCTGCTCATGTATCCATGATTATAAAATATTTTTTTAAACTTCTGCATCTTATTTAAATGTTTTACTTATTTATTATAATAATAGTAAGTAATTTTTAATTTATTAGTAGATAGCACTGCTACCTCAAGTATCACAAATATTTAAAAAAGGTACGTATGCAATGATATTAATATGTCTAGATACGCAAATCATACCAAAAAAGTGAAGCTACTACAATAAAGCCGTTTATCTTAGACTCGTTCTTCATTCCGATACTCATTCGACTCCCGCCGAGAGAGTACAATAATTGCTCCGCAAAAATGAAGAAATACAGTGGAAAAAATACTATAAATACATAAAATATGTAAGAAGATTACGTTTCACACATATACATATATCATTAACAATTTTGACAATAAAATCAATATTAAAGCTTGTTTCAGATAATAAAAAATATTTATAACACAAATCAAATTTAGATATTTTAGATATTGTTGTTAGTGTTGCCACTGCAATTCACTTTCAATTGATGAATTTCCCAACTGTATGAGAGCTATTTTTTTTATTTTAGTTAGCGATATTTTATCAAATTATTATTTATGAAATTAAAATTGAATAAAGTTGAGTTTTAGCAACAGCTTGGCATTTTTTTAAAGAGAAAATACAATTTCCACGTAATCTTGGGACAAAATTGTGAAACTTGTATCAGAGACTAATTCAATGCACACAGATTTTAAAGTAGTTTTAATTCTAGATTTTTCTAATATAAATGATAAAAAGACGAAAAGATTGTTACAGTATTTCAGTCATTGATTTTATACATATCTCTACATTACTCGTTCATTCATTCATTCATAAGGGGTAAAAATTTCGACAGCTGACAATACCCATTTTCCGTTTATTCTTTCGTTCGCACATATTCTTTGTTTAATTTAAAGTTTAATCGTAGATATTAGGGAGACAAATACACTATAATTAAAATGTTATTTGCAAAGATACGTCCTGATTTCGTGTTTGTTATATGGGATTCATTCTCTAGTTATTAAACTTATTGTACGTATGTTAAATTGTATTAATAATTGTAAAACGAATTCGCATGTACTTATGTATACAGTCAGAATATAACACACCCTCTATTAACCATTTGTATATTTCTTTGCAAATTGATTCTTGAAAGAAGCGGCACACTAATTCTGAAGAATGAATTAGCGAAACAAATGGCAATAAAATGTGCAAAATTATTATTATACCTGTACAAATGTATAATATATTATCTACAAACCCAGTTGCACAAAGGCCCAATAAAGGTTTAATTACAACTTTGAGCCGTAATGAATATTCTGTAATTGAAAATTTATATCGGTAATTTCGCTTTAAGGTAGTGAAAATATTAATGGAAGCTTGTGCAACTGGGTGTATTTCATTTAAGGGTTAAAAGTGGACGTAAGTTTATATCAAAATGACAGTTAATAAGTAATAAAAAGCAAATGGAAAATGAATAAAAGACTCACATTATTTCTGTGTTTTTGTAATACACTTTTTACGTACAAATAAATCAGAACAGCAGAGTATACATGGATATCCGTACGTGTGGTCACCCCGTAGTGACGCGGCTCCAAGCATCACGCGATGCGTTGTTGCCAGGCGCGCGCGCGCCGGAAACGTGCCCATTATGAAATTATTGTGAAAATAAGAAAGCAATTTTGCAACAATTTAACGATTAAAACATCGCGCTATCCTTTATGCGTATCATCACCTACCGCGAATATGTTATCTTTAAATTATTAAAAAAAAGATAATTTATTTTTACTCCTTAGAATCTGGAGAAGAAATTCAAAATAATTATGATATTAAGACGCGTTTGAAATTGCGAGATAAAATAAATACCGAGCCGTTATCCGTAGCTTATACGATTATGTTAGCTTCGGCTTATGTTATTACGTCTCTGAATCTGACCTCGTCTAGAGATAAATATCGATATACAGTATCTACTTATATATCTATATTTACTACATATATAATTGAAAAGCTATTAGCCTGCCTGCGATAGCATGTAATTTATATGTAAAGCCTGACGCCATGATTTCATCCGACACCTTTACACTTTCATTTTTAGATTATACAAAAAAAATCTGATTCGTGTATCACTCTGTCTATTCATAAAAAAATCAAGTGCTTTAATAACTACACAGGTTCTATTGACATCGAGCATCTTTTAAGAAGAATTTGCCGAGTAACTCACGCAGACCGCATTCGTAATAAAGAGATAAGAAAGAGAGTAGACGTGGAAGATAGCGTTGGTTTAAAAATCATC
This sequence comes from Diatraea saccharalis, assembly GCA_918026875.4. Taxonomy (NCBI): domain Eukaryota; kingdom Metazoa; phylum Arthropoda; class Insecta; order Lepidoptera; family Crambidae; genus Diatraea; species Diatraea saccharalis. Next base: position 398,474 of record OU893333.1, read on the forward strand.
AGAGGCATATTCCGTTGGTGCGGATGCCTGACAAAGGAATGACGAGACTGATAAATAACCCGAAAGTGGAAGGATGTAGGAAATTTTCATAGTCAAATCGATCGCGGTCTATTGAAAGGTGATGTTAGAAAACAAAGAAAGTAGCGAGGATGTATGAAAAGCGAGATTGGATGGGAAGAAGCGAAACTTGTATGTAAGGATCTTCTCTTGTGGCGCTCGGTCCTCTCTGTCCTCATTTTGAAAGAAACTACCACAGAAAATGTTCTTATAGTTGTTAATATTAAAATATGTAAAACCATCAAGTCCCGATATATAATATAGAAGGTTCGGGTTTCTAAGTCGATTTAGATGCTAAACATCCAATTAAGCGACACCATACGAGTTATATGAATATGTTAAACATTATAAACGTCGTCGACAGAATTGTAGTTTGCTTGATTATAAATGGTTTGTTCTATTACTGACTTTGTAAATTTGTTCTTGGTTATCTAAAACATTGTTAATTATTTGTTACTTTACAATTTTAAATTGTAAAAAAAAACCACTTGCATTTGTTAGAACCGTGTTGCATACGATTACTCATGAATATTACGCAAATATCCTTTAGTTAGCGGGCCTCGTTTAGCGATTAAATAATTACAGATAAATAATATAAAGCGACCATTAAAGTGATGTATAATACGTACAATTATCTAATATCGGGTATCGTTTAATAAGACACGTAGTACCGTTAAAAATTATCGTCGCAACATAACGTTTTATTAGCCGTTATCAGAGCAATAATGACGTAGAATGACCGGCCCGCGGTCACGACCATCTCGAACGTGATCGAGATTAATAAAAACCTTTTGTTTAATCGTTAATTTAATATGTTCGGCACTGGATCATAATGTGAACGTGAAGTAATTGTTGGATATAATTTCATATTAATTACTGCGGACAATATCTGTGGGAGGACGGTTGTTTACAATAATATTCCATAGGCGGGTACGTCTAAAATTTTGTTTTTTTTTACAAGAAATAACGTCCACATAATGCGAAAACAATCATCATTTTTCTATGGGCTTTGCCACAATCAAAAAACGAATTTATAAAATTTTCTAAATAGAAAAAAATTACAAAAAATACTTCTTTCTAGTTACACTCTTTTTATAAGAGAAATCAATAAATACGCGAGTCATTTTGTAGCTGAAGTAATGACGGAGCACTTTTAATATAATATTAATGGATTCATTGAAAATATCCTCTGACTTACTGATGGTTTGATTGCGTCACATTTGCTCTTTTGTCTTAACGTCAACTTTGAGTAGGGCTTCTGTGTTAATCAATGTTACACGATCTTCTACAAAATAGAATTTGGTTGAACTGTTTATTAAATATTAATACGACTCTTGGATACACTAAATTTTATCGTGAATGTAAAAAAAAATAGAATAAAATAATAATAAACGTGAGACAATATCTCATATATTGCTCAGATTCTAAATTAAGTTACCAAATTTGTAACAACAAAGATATCGAGAGCCGAGACAATATACTTTATTTTCTACATTGATCAGACAGGGAGTGGAACCCGGTACCGCGGATATGGTTACACTTTAAAAACAGCGTGCGCGGCACTTGACCATGAAAGCTGTAATTATAAAACTACATATCTATCAAATTAGCTGGAACAAAGTTTCTGGAGTACCCAGTAGCTGATTTCAGTTATTACCCAAAATAGTGACAGAGTTTGATACTGATAAAAATGTAAAATTCACTTACGACTGACAGAAACATCTATTATTTTCACATGTACCGTATACGCTATTAGTATTAATAATTATCGAAATAATAAGACATAAGATATAATGAGTATAAGGAACATTTATCTGGTAGTATACCAATATGGACAAAAGAAAATTGATTTTTTCTAAAGGAAATTGCGTGACAATGTGTTTTATTTTATTTACATTATAATTATGGTATTGAGAATGGTGAATAATAGAAAGAATAGTCCAATTTATATCAAACTTAGAGGATGATGAAATATTTATTATAATTTATAATACTGATCATAAATGAGTAATCGACTCGTATCTTACTCATGGGTATAGTCAACAGCACGTCAAATTATACGAATCTGTCGCTCGACTTGATTTTAAACTTTAATGTTTTGAAAGTAGCATTTAAAATCAACTACGGAAATTTTATGTGTTGTGGTAACCTGACATGCGGCAGTGTGTACATTAAATATGCGTGAATTTTACACAAAAATTGCAAAATAAACATTTTCCTTTCAGCTGATTAAATTCATCGAAACAAAGAACATTGTCGAACGAGTAATTTACAGGAATGAAGCAGTACAACCGATGACCGCTGTATGCGACGGTTAGTTTGTATTACGATACGTTGAAATTTTGACCGAATCAAACTTTTCAAATAGTTCATTTTACTATAAAGAAGTATTGTATAGTTCTAGACGTTTATAAATATAACTCCTGTCTCGAGTGTAACTTTACAGTATCTAAAGTGAATAAAACACTAAATCTCAATTTTGATGGCAAAAACACAACACCTTAATAAATAGGACTAGGTATTTGTCAGTTAACAGACGAAAGATTTTATTCCAAGGCGGATCCATTGACGACGACGGTCAATCATAGAGTGATTGAAACATTTCTAATTTTATAATAACCAAATTTAATTTATGAATAGAGATAACAATAGCTTATGTATCGACAATAATATTTACTCAAAATTATTGGTTATTAAAAAAACTTGTCTCCGAACAATCATCCTATACAAATCGGCCTTCATTTAAAACCAATATTTAATAAGAATAACAAAGGTAAATTATCTCATTGTCTGCGTTGAAAACTACACAAAGGGGTGTCTTGTTTTATATTCTTTGTTACAACAAAGACGATTTACGCCTACATAGGTGTATATGATTATGAATATTGTCACTAAAGTATGGTCCACTTTATGGCCTAGATATTACGAGCGCTAGTCATGACTCCGAGTCACGTATATATAATTTAGATATTTATACATTTAATTATATATTATAATGTCACTTTTTAAACATTAAAGATTAGAATTTTAATGCTGACTGTTTCTGTAATTTGCAAAATTGTATGAATATCTCACGCCAACAGAAGCATGGGATAAAATATTCGAAGTATGTTTTTTAGTAGCATGTTTCCGATTTACACATATTTACCGTGTAATGTGCTGTCAGAGCTGGAACACCTGGAACTAAATCAAAATAAATTGTAAAATCGAGGCAATTAATCATATTAGGTCCTTACATATGATATTGGCATTTTGACGTACTGGCCACTTTAATCACAAATTTCTCCTCCTTGGTTGGGAATTCCAAATTCAAATTTATACAGCCATTTACACATGTATTTGTGTTTCATTAGGCGGCATTCATTTGCTTTTTTTTTCTTCTATTTGTCCTATTTACGTCACCCAGTATAAAAAATTTAAAAACTTGAAATATCGTGTTATTTACGAGTACGAGTTCCACCTTGATACCAGTGCTGCGGAAATGGCTTGAAGGGTTAATGATATGTATGGCAGTTGTGTCGCAAAAGAAAACACAGTGCGTTTTTGGTTCCAACGATTTCATTCTGGAAATTTCGACCTGTAGAACAAGCTCCGTGGATGGCCGGAGACCTAAGTTAATAATGAAGAATTTAAGGCTATTGTGGAAGCGGATCCATCGCAAACCATGTTAGCTGCAGGCTGCGGTGTTAGTAATAAAACTGTTTTAATCCACTTGAAGCAAATTGGAAAGATTAAAAGCTTGAAAGGTGGGTACCTCACGAATTGAGTGAAGCAAACCGGCAAACGCGCTTCGACTGCTATGTTGCATTACTTAACCGGCACAATAATTAAATCGAATCATTACCTGTGATGAAAAGTTGATTCTCTACAATAATCGGATGTGCTCATTGCAGTTGGACCCTGGCATGCCAGCCAAATCTTGCCCCAAGCGAAAATTGACCCCAAAAAAGTTACTTGTAAGCGTTTGGTGGACTAGTGCCAGTGTCGTTCACTACAGTTTTCTAAAAATCTGGCCAGACAATTACGGCAGACGTCTATTGTTAGCAATTGCAAACCATGCTGGAAAAACTAGCTGTTAAACAACCGAAGCTGGACAATCGCTCTATGCCACTGCTACTTCTCGACAACGCTAGACCACACACTGCACAACAGATGGCTACCAAACTAGAACAGCTTCAATTGGATTGTCTAAGACATCCACCGTACTTCCCGGACCTTGCTCCAACCGATTACCATTTTCTTCGAAATTTGGGTAACTTCTTGCAAGGAAAAAAATTCAACTCCGATGGGGCAGTGCAAATCGCCTTCTAAGATTTTATTGATTCCTGTCCGAATGGTTTTTTTAGTAAGGGTATCAATGAACTACCTATGAGATTGTAAAAGTACATAGATAACAATGGTTTATATTTTGATTAAATAAATATCTTAAATTAAAAAATATTCGACTTTTTGCTCCTCCCATACCAAACACCAATTTCATATCTAAGGACCTAATATTAATTATGTTTTATTACATTAGGTATTTTATAAGAAACTAACTTCTACACTGTATTTGAAATGAGACAGTCGATAACAATTAACCATTCTCATTAACTCAAATAATTAAGAACAACTAATTAGCACGTGTTGTTCAAACAAAACCAGCACATGACTTCTCAGGAACACTTTATTGTTTTATGTTTACGTGTACAATTCTATTAAATTTAATTCCATATTAATTAACAATTTCGCGACGGAGAGGTGGGAGTTTTCCAATAATCAAGATATATTTATGTACGAAATCAATGTAAGGTTAATATTTCTTTTAAGAAATGCCTTTATTATATACAAAAAATATACATCACCCTTTTTCTTAAGATTACGTGACCTCCATTACGTGACTCGTTCCTTGTCGTATCTACAAAAAGTCTTACAACAATATGCGTTCCTTCAAATAATCATGACCAGACACATCGTCAAGAGAAAACGAGGTACTGATTCCATTCTTCATACACTTGAAATAAAGTTCATAATTTATTTTTTTCATAAAAATATTAGATCAATATACTTATAATACGTTACCGTGGAAACTGTATATTAAAATTTAAAACTGTTTCCATATACAAATAGTTATCTAAAAAATATTGAGTAATTGCAAAGAATATAAAAACGATTTCAATCAATTACATAATTAATTATTCATGATCATAATGTCATTACATATAAATTGAAGCAATTTCATCATAATAGGTATTTATCAAAAGCTGAAACAACGTGATTCAGTCGTGAAGCGCGTTGTCGACGACGGCACTCCGTTCCACGAACCAGTGAATGTTTTGGTGAATACTACCGGCTGTTGCTACGGCACAAAACGGAACGTGAGCCAATTTCTGTCCATTTGTCACGATCGGAAACTTTGTTGTGACAAACATTGTTACTGTAAGGTACTTACAGCGCGACTACACAACCAACGGAACCGGGAATGGATTCTGAGAAATATAATTTTATATAATCGACTGCTCCACGGCTGGTCAGTTTAATGTTTATCACAAAATTGAAGAAACTTTTTGTTTTCCTCTTACATACAAAGAAAATCGGTCAAGAATCAGGCGAGGATTTGTAAGCCATACTTTTAACTTTTCTATTTCGTGTAATCAATTATATTTTAAGGGCAATAAGGAACGAGTTGACTTGTGACAACGGGTTGTAATTTATGAATATTATCATTAACGAAACATGTAATTAATTATCGCCTTTATAGCAAATATACATAAATTTACATCTCACATTGCATCACATAAAAAAATGCTTTCGAATTTAGAACCTACTTCTTTTTATAAAGTTGGCTAGTAATGGGATGATGTCTGTATGTGTCATCGTATAATATCTACGCCAAGTTTTCAATTGATGCTACATTATGTCAGGAGCAATCGGTAACAGTTCTGTTGCATAATCTAGACTGTAGTCTAGGTTTAAATTTTGTGTTATTTTAGAGAGTGGTACAAAAGAATCCGCATCGATATTGTATTATTAATATCCTAATAACTATAAAAGGGTAGATAAAATGATCACATGCATAACGTTAGAGACAATCACGATCATTTACAGCATTAAAGACACCTTTCGCTTTCTGTGTATCATGAAAGGGAAAAGTGCGATTATAGTTGTGTATCTGTCATAATAGCTAGAGCATTACATCTACACTATTTTCCTCGCTGAATCGACATAGGAAATCGTTACATGTCTAGCAATAAGTCTAAGTGATTTGTTGTCGAGCTACCTATCGTAAGATCCCTATATAAATCATACGATTTTGTATTATCTATATGAGTCACAGCCACTAAAGGTGATTCAACTGAGGTTGTAAAGTCGGTCGACAATTTCATCATGGCGTGTGTGTGTTTGTTAAATTAATTAGGTATATTTGAGCTCATTAATATTTTGAGCATAATCTCATCGGTTTATTTGAATTTTAGAATTTTAATATAGTTTTTTACAATCGTAGTTATTCATGCTTTTTATTTGCGTTTTGTATATGAGTTTTACGTTTGAAGATCTCATATTAACATTATTATTGCTTACCAGCTATTATCTACTCATACAAAGTATTATTATCAATAATCATATGAGTTACAGCCGAGTGACTCACAAGCAACTTTCAAGATGTCACTATCTTTGGGGTCACGAGTTCGATTTCCTTCCTGATCAATATTGAATATGGACTTTTCTGTATTATCTTGGGTCTTGGTGTGTTGTTGTTTTAACAATAGAAGGGTTTTGCTGGTCGGCAATCAGCGCATCGTTGGATGACTTGTGGTCTGAAGGATATTTGTGATATTGTGAAATACGTAAGCCTTTGTTAATAATTATTTCCTTTCTATAAATAAGATTGCAGGGTGATTGATGTCTGTACGACAGTCATGCGTGTTGTAAATGTAGATATTATTATATTGGGTTACGCAAACCGGACGTATTTGATATTGGCAATACTCTTATGAGTGATACACGCTAGTCATTATATCTGCTGCTTTATTATAATAACCGTTACTAAGTTAGGCTGCAACAACAGGATATCCTTCTTTATAAGCTATAGCCATACCTACTGATAAACCGAGGATCTTCTTAACAGATTTTCATAATGTTATATATTGTACATTAAAATATTCCGACGGTTTTTAGAATAAAAATATTATGCAATACGAGGGTTAGTCTCTTGCAATCGACAATGAAATTATTTTTTCGTATTTGAAATCAGCTTAACGAATATTATTCCAATTTAAAAAGTACATTGACAAAGAAAATATATAATTATAAAAGTTAACCGTCAAGTTACGCAATAATACAACTTTCTTTATATTTTATTGAACGTAGTAATAGGTACCTACATTGGTTCAATATGCAAATGAAACGAGCTAGGAGAGAGCGAGTCCTGTATGGTCGGTTCTACAGCCTCTATAACAAATAGAAAGTTATACCTAACACCACTAACTTATTTGTACAACACAATCAGTATAACATATATAATTTATATAAATGATCAAATGCTCAAGCCGCCTTATCTTTTAAATTCACTACGTAAACTAAGCGAGTTCTTAGTTCAATGAAGTTACTTTTCAATAAGACTTCTCTGTGTAAAATAAAACAGGGAGAAAGAAGCAGCCCTTACTGAGTTTCTTGCCTTTATTTTCAGTTCAAGATTATTCTCAGTACAAGGTCTCCCGCCGTAGTTTTGCGAACCGTTAGCGTAGTTTTCGACTTTCACAAGTGCTATACTGACACTAAACAGCCTAGACTAAATGTACGATTTTCATTTGATTTTAAAGTAAATTTTAATTTGCCAATCCGTAGTATCTTATTGAATCATCATTACTTGCGATACGATACCAGTTAATTTATCACGTGGAAAAATGTTTATACAATGTTTTATTTATTATTATGAACATTAACTTAAATCAATTCAATTTAATTGTATTTTTTAATGTTAACTTTGATACGGATTTTTATTAATTTCCAAATTAATATTATGAAAAAACATATATAATTTTTAACGTATATAAGTTATTTTAACTTTACAAACGGACACTCCAATTTTATTTCCAATATTATAAATAATCTTTTAAACATGTTGTGAAATTAATTCGACCGATGTGTCAGAAATAGATACCTTACCGGCCCCTTATCAGGATTACAGCGTCTTTTAAATGGAAAGCGCCTATTTGCGTTTATACTGGTTTTCGTCAACTCCCTAATAACATTATCAATTGAATGAAATAATGTTTATTTTCCCTAGAAATCGTTCAGATTGCATATAGTTTTCATTATGTAATAAATTAATAATTCACTTATGTAGCACGTGTATTTATTTTGTTCTTAAACCACACACGCAAATTGAATGATGTAATGACATCAGTGGACCAAATAATGACATTTACAAGGGAATATAAAGGTTTTTTTTCTTTAGCGAAAATATTTACTTTGTGGGAGAAAAATCTTACTTACCTAAGTATTAAAGAAAAGAAGAAAGCGAAGCGTTTCTGGAGTATAGCGAGTTATTCTGGAACTATATGGGGTTCATGGTAACGTCGGCAGCCATCAGACCAGCAGTGGGTATTGCATCATCATTGAGGTGAGCGAATTTACGAGGGCGGTGCCGAACAGACGGGCGTTTATTAAACGTTTCTGTCAATTTGTTCTTACCTTTCGCCCCACCATGCTACTGTGTAAGTTCTAAGACGTAGTTTTTGAACGTTTTTCTAATGTCAAATGATATTAAATTAGACTTATTAACAAATAGTATGAAGAGTATTGTATATTTACATACATACTTAGCATTGCAAAATTCAAAATTTATTTTATATGAATGGAACTGTAAACTTCATGATAAGTTTGTCAAACTATTTCCTCTATACTCTGTATATACATAAACTTCCAAGTGTTATCTTTCTAAGTACTATTGTCAACGAAATTGAAACATACGTATTTTATTTGTATTACATAGGATAACCACATAATATATACAGTGATATGTAATATTATGCCCGTGTGTCTCGTACAAAAACCTTTCCCTGCTAGCAATCGTACAAATGATTCAGGAATTTACGTCCCCGTCGCAGGTGCCACCAGTCGGCGGTTTATTGCGAGCCCGAACCATATACGCATACAATATATGTATATTTAAAGTGTCTGTCTATCAAGGTATACTGGTATTGAAGAATATTAGATCGGTTCAAATTTCGTAGGTATTCTTCTGGTAGGTTTCATGAACAACGTCAACTGCATGTAGGTGTCATAGCTATTGTGTATATATGAATATACATACTTGATATTAGTTCTAATATAAGTCACTAGCTTTTCTGTTGTTATATCTTTGATACACAGTAATTTGTCTGAAGATAAAAGTTTATAAATTTGCGTTAGTTTTCTCTTTTTTAATGACAGTTTATTTGGTCTAATTTGTTTATATAAAACCAGTTGAAATTTGAAAATTCATTAACACATGCTACCGTATTTATGAAGGCCATCAACGGCATCATAACGCCAGGTATCTTGATTTAACAAGCAACAAGAGTCTCCCTCTTACTGCAGTAATAAAATATAAATCAGCTGGGTCCTTGCACATTAGGCAAACATGTAGCGAGCGTGTCATCCAGAGGGGACTTAATTAAGTCCCTTTTTATAGGACCCAGTAGGTAATGGCCGTCGGACGGCTCAGTACCTGGCTCAGAGACAATTAACCGGAGAGTTATGTTAGACTTTTATTAGGACGGCCATGTTACATTCACTTATACTGAACGTGGTCGCCAGGACGTTCAATCTTACATTTAAAGTTATGCTTGCCAGTGAGAGTTCAAATATATACTATGTTATGGACCAGGTGATCAATGCGGGCATTATTAATAATGTGCGAGCGCGCGAAGCGATATCGTTCTAAGTGAGCGCGAACGGACGATTTCTTTGCAACGATGCGAAAGAAAACAGCATCCTTATTGACAAACGTACAGGAAAGCTCTAATAGCATTCTGAAAGTATTATGTTGTAAATACGAAGCACCAATCTTTAGGCATTTCTTACTTGTGACATCTCTTGCTAGACGGGTCGAACCACAAGTTGGGGGAAAGGCTCAGGAAAATTCGAGCCTAACCTCCCAGATAGGATAAGAGGCTTGCAATGCACGGTGAGCGAGCTACCCAACATTAATGGTGACGGGGGGCAGCCGTCACCATTAATGTGACTTAAACTAATAAGGTTAGTTTAGGCTTTTACAAAAGCGATTCGCTTCTGGCACTTCACCGACCGCTGCCGAGAAACACTCGCTTCGCTCGCTCGGCTCGTGCGTTGTTTGTCATACACTAACCTATAGTTGTTAAACTTAATCCATTATTTTGAACATAAATCTACATACTTACTTATCAATGTATGAAAAGGGAACTGATACATTGACGAAACGTTATTCGTCTAAAAGTTGTGCTGCCTAGTGAAAGATTGGACAAATGATAAGTATCCCAACTGTTTTTGTCATAACAACATTTCTTCCAAATAAAATATTGTCATGAAACTTAAGATTAAGTCGCCAAAGTGAAACATATACGAAACGCCTCAATAATCTCATTATAAAAGTCTCATTTATGTCATCGTATTAGATCGTAGTTAAGAGTGAGCCTATTATAAATAAATAATAATGAAAGTAAAAATGAATGATTCTATTTTTACTGTCATTATTATTTATTTATAATAGGCTCACTCTTTTACTAATTAAATAAATATGTTTGTTCCACTCAGCCCAAAGGGTACCTAATGGATAATATTTTTATTGCCCGGTCAATTTGTATAATTATTATTAAATTGCTCCCTCATATTAGACATTTTTCATAATAACCGGGCATTATGTACAATGCTCAATTTATCACTTCAATATGTTCGTCAGCGCAATATGTACTCTTGTACTGTTCTTCCATACTCCTCGACCAGCTGTCATCTCAACTCTATTCATACACATGTTATTATGTAGATCATCATTCACACAATCTATACATATGTTCTTGGGTCGTCATTATCTTGTTAGCGATGCAGTTTGTTGCATGCATCCTCGTTTTAGCTGTAGACTGTACGGCGCCGGCCGTCGTCAACATGCCTCTGGTGTAAGCGCATCCTTACACAATGAGTATTGTTTAGAAACGTAAAAGGAATTCATAATCTCTTCTAAATATAATATTTAATACTTACAAATGAACTGCAATGTAAATTATAGCCTGCAGTAGTAATCTGTTAAAAATCAGCGTCCAAAGAAAATCTGTACAGCGATTACACAGCGCATTCATCATTTATAGGATAGGTTTTATTTGATCGATCTTCTTTGCTGTGCCAGCAGTATGCTCGACGGCAAGTTCGCGGCTGATTTGTAAAACATCATAAACACACAAAATAAGTTAAAGAAGATGCTAGTGACTCTGGTGTTGAACCGGTGATGCACAGAATGGCATTTTTAGGATTATACACCACTAAAAGGAAAAGGAAGTTCATTCTACCATGTTCTTTATACGTCTGTCTGTCTATCGTTTAGAATTGCGAAAAAAAACAAATATATTGTTTGCGTGTTCTTCCAGATTTTCATAATACTAGTGCTTTAGCTACTTTATTTGGAATCTGAGCAATGTATGTGATGTGTTAAATTTTTTTCATTTATTATTATTGTATGAACTTTAATAGTTTAGACATTCAATGTTTTCTTTCTAGGTCATATCGGACCTGCCAATTAAAATTTCGTCGTCGTTTTTTATACCTACATATTCAGAACGGAATTTGATATGATAATGTATCATATATATTTATATATATATTGCCCATAGTGCATTAGACTGTGCCTTATTTTGCAACTGTGAATATGCCGAGTTCTGTTTTGCTGTAATTTTATATGTTGTTTACTACCGGTAGTGTCAAATAATGCTGACATTTTATAATATAATGACGACAGGTTGCGTATGTAACTGTACCGTTATTGTTTTGCTATCGTTGGATCTGAACTTTGAACTTGTGTGTGTGAACTTTAAAGTGCTGAGAGACTTGAGTATTCACTTGTACGAGTAAGAGAGCATCGAACCCTTGTCGTTTTTAAATTTGTCGAAATGTACAACGTGGAGAATCAAACGTTACAGCTCACATACTAACGAACGATTTAGTTGTTGAAGTACGGCCCCGGACCAATGTTAAAATCGGCTTCGGTCGGCTTAAACACATTCACTATTGTTCCGCTGTAATGTTTCCTAGAATTCTCGTTAAAACTCCTGTTTATTTTGCGGGCACTAGAATGCTCATTATAACTGAGGGCTATCAGCACCTCTATACCTATACTATTATTAAGTGTTGTTTATATTTCAAACTTTCAAAGTAAAGCTAAAAATGTTTGCATTTATTTCGAAATATTTGCCACCGAAAGTTTGTTACTCCTTCTATATCCATTCCATATGCCCCTGCCAACATCAGAGTAACCGCGCTAGTGTACAGAACTGCTCAACCATATAATGTTGGACTTATCCATACTTACTGACGACCGTGAGTATGGTCGGCGGAAAACCGTGATTTCTCGCGGCGAGAAACGTGTATATTCAAGCGCGGTAAACGCTTACCAATACTAATATCATCTGCAATCATCGATGATACAACCTCCGTAGTAGAGTGGCTTGCACACCGATATTACGATGTTGATATCTCTAAGGTCCCTGGTTCGATTTCCGTTCGGTTCGGAAAATGAACTTTTAGGCCTGGATGTTGTAGTATCTTCATTGTATCAGATATTCCATAATATGAGTACTTATCTTAGCTATTCATCTTGGAAACTGAGTAATTTATACATGTTATCTGATGGCCACTGATTTTGTTGGTTCTTTTACGTAAAGAGTTATGCAAATTAAAATTGAATAATTGCGTTTTATTTTTGTCATGAAATTCGTAACCTCAAATTGTGGTATAAACTACAACAATTTAGAAAAAAAAGGTATTGAAATGTATATAAAGTTTCGTTCCTTTTTAGAATACAATGTCTTGTATTTGTAACGAAACTTTATACCTGTCGGTAATAAGATTCATTTTGGAATAATATTTATTTGCTTATTATTATATAACAATAAAGTCGATGATTAACAAAGAAATTCTGATTTCCGTTCTCGTTCTACGTAATTGTCGATGACTTTTCAGAGCGCGCTGATTTTTATTTATAGGTATAAATTTTCTTTTAGTGTGACTCACACACATACACACGTGTTTAGGTATATTTTATCACAGTTGGCGACAGTGAGTTGAATCATAGCACTTTGTATCACGAGGTGGAGTTTTGGTGCCTATACGTCTAACCGTTGTAAACGCGTGTTGCTTTATCAAAATGTGCTTGACTTTAGTTTGATTTAACTTCTAATGTCTAAAGAACTATTTCAGTAATTGTAACAATTCAAATTTATTATGGTTATGGCACTGTGAATTCGTGGTTGGCTTTGGTTAATAACACTGTCAACTTGGTTGCTGAAAAAATAAGCTCGATACGATCTTATTAGTTGCTAATTAAGGCAAGTTGCCTAAATCTAATATTGTTCCCAGTTGCGGCTTTTGTAAATAATTTACTAAACACTAAAACTAGTATCGAGACTTGTTACGTTGGCGAAGTTTCTCGTTTATGAAACATACCATAAATACGTTGTTGCTAGCCGCTAGGTACTTGTACAGAATCTTAATAGGCTTCAAATAACTACCAAATAATTTCATGAGACTTTAAGAAAGTATGGTAGTTACGTTTCGAGGTACCTCTCTCATTTAATTAATCCATTCTAAGGGATAACTCGTGTTAAAAAAATTTAGAATATTTTATGCGCCAGTAAAAAAAAGTAATGTTATTTTTCTCTAGTTTTTAAATCGGCAAATTATTTTTTTGTTATACCTTTATAGATTATGTATCACATTAGGTACGAAAAGTGAATAATAAAAAAAGCATAACACATTATGAAAATAAGACAACCTCATACATTTCATTTTTAACGAAACATTACATTTCTCGGATTTTAAGATGAGTGGCTAAAAGTGCTCTTATTATGGAGTATCTGAGATATTGAAAGTACCACAGCACTGAGACACGAGCGACACAATTTAGAAAAGTCGTTTTCTATACTAACCCGACTGGGAATCGAACTTTAGAAATGTCACGTCTATGTTCACCTTGAAACTGGCGTGCGAACCATTCGGCTACGGAGGCTATTGTAATTCATTGCATGCAGGCCGAGACCAGTATAATCAAAATAAGATCAGAATAATAATTCAAACCAAATTTCATTTTTATCACAGGATAGTTAGTATAATAAGCACAGGCGGGAATCGATCCTCTGAAATTCATTTATTAGAGTTGCTTTCTGCACTATATTGTGAAACGTTGAAACAATAGTGGACACTAATTTATTGGTATATTAAGTAATTTAAATAAACGGCTGACAATATTAATTGTTTGTTGCCACATTACCTGCGATATAAATGTTATGTAGGACAATTGGAGGTTGATAATAAAATTGTTCATACAATTTTTTTTATAGAATATCTACTAGCTGTTTTCCCGAGAATTCGTCTGCGAAAATTATAGTTTATGTTACCCGCGTATGATTTCCGTAGCTGAAAGATTTTTTGGTTTAAATGTAAAATTAGGAGTTTCGTCTTCTATTTATTGCAAACAAACAATCAACTACTTCCTTTTCAATATATTGGTATAGAATATTATAATAGCAAGTTTCATTGAAATTTTATGATAACATAATATGAAAGTGTTAAGTTTGTTGGATTGCAAACGATATTTTAAAAACACAGTGCATGACCCATTAAATTAGAACGCATTTAATAATAAAGAGTTATCTTAATGACAATAACTTCCACAGTGTGCGTACATTTATATTCCCATAATTTTAAATATGTTAAATTCTTGAATAAAAAAGTCAACCTAATATTATATTTATCTGCTCCAAAATAACAGCAACTTCCATCGCGGAAATTAATCATTAATGATCAATACGAATTCTCTGATATTCCTCTTTGCTACGGGCACAGCGTAACACTCGTACATTGAATTCTCGCAAAAATCACATCCTAAAAGGTGTTTGTGTGAAGTGATGCAATTTCCTCCAATCTCTTGGACCAACTCGGATTATGGGCTTAGTCACAACAAACACACCATGCCTTATCACCTCGTACGATGTCGCTTGACTGATAACGGCCGCAAGCAAGCGCGCTTATCACACCTAAGTCAAATTTAAAGCGGCCACGCCCTATTTACATTTCATATCATTATGTTTCTTGTTTGGCTCAAGCTTTATTACTGTTTAACCACATAAAGGCCCTATCGTCGTCCCATACTTTTTTCATGTTGTTTCTAAGCATCCCTGGTCGCCTGCATGGCGTTAATTTTTATTTTAAACTTTTTCACGATTTTATATAGACTTTCAAACGATTTTATATGTAACTCTTCAGTTCTTAGAGTCGCCTGTGGCCAGGGGTGAGTTATGTATTTATTAATTACCACGAACTACTCAAGGTAGGTGGTGAAATATCCTGGCGAATCGATTACGGCTTCCCAGGTCTCATCCCCCAGTAGAGGGTAATAAAAAGCATAATAAAAATAAAAAATCCTTCAAAGCAAGCACTACAAAGGAAGACTGTTCGCGAGGTGGTCAAAACAGCAACTACGATATAAAAAGCTCAGAGTAGGAAACGAACTCATTCTTCGCTTGGAGAGGGATATGAGGTTTTTCCATTTGTTTTATGTTACACATTGTGTATATTTAAAATCTATACTATATACGTATAGTATGCTCGAAAGTATATTGAGTTAATTTAAAAATAATCAACTTAGTCTAAAAGTGTACCTGGTTATAGTAGGTACCTATCCCTTTTGAGAGTTTAAATGAGTTTTCCATTTACTACATTATTCTTGGTATAAGACTGCATTTAACATAACTATATAAGTGCACTGGGTAGTTATATTTTCCACTGGTAGTAAGTAGTAGGGCAACAGTTAATACTTGTTTGTGCACTACTATTATAGATATTAAGTGTTGCGGTTGCGGCTTCATATCGTTTTACCTCACCGACCAGACACCTTGGCACCTCACTGAGACTGCCACCGCCGTGCACTGTACGAATACTAAATGCCAAACACCTTTAATTACTAAAGAATAGAATCTACATTCGCAAACAAACATAATTACCATCCGCACTTTCAGTTGAGACTCGCAAGAAAATGCAGCCAATTTAACCTGCAATCGAGTCACGTCTTTACAGCTAAAGCGTAAGAGATCATTTTCGTGTTGTCCTCTGTTTTTTCTTCGTGCTTGGTACTGCGTAACACCATTAGAAACACCTCGTTTGAATTGCAATCTTATAACAAAAGGTGTAAGGTGAAGTTTTGCGAAAAGAAGTCAGTTGCTATGTTGACGAGTAGTGACGTCACAGTCACGCCATATGGTGGCTGATGCAAGGAACAATCATCGACGCTTATATCTGCAGTTTAATTTTATTTAATAGATCATACGAGTCACGAAGGAGTTTAAACGGAAAATTATTGTTACCTATTACAGCGGTATAAAAAACCTAAGCCTTTGTGTATGAAGTACACATATCTGCTGGTGCACAGACACAGACTTTGTATTATTACTCATAAATTATGAACTAAAGTAGATGTTTACTCACAACTAGTTAACTAAGTTAACCGGCGCATCTAGCTAAGTGCATTTGTATCACACAAAGAGAATAATATCCACTTCTTTAACTCAGCCCACTACGGTATTTGCCTTACATGATATATTTATTAGAAAATTATTATGTTCTGTGATAAAATTAATTAAAAATGTTATAAATAACACTTCGGTTATTTCAAAAAGTTCAAATAACTGACAATAAAAAGTGTATATTTCCTCACAAAACCAATTAGAAAACGTTAGCGGAGTCGTGGTGAAGTTTGAGAATTAATAACTCCAGTTTTCACAATACTTAATGTCTTGCATAGTAAACAAATAAGTATCTATTTTATATTAACCGCATCAGCGCACCAAAATATTTTTTTATGAAAAGGTTCCACTTCTCCAAAATTATTTTGTAATGAACAAAAATCAGCAGGCCATTACAAAACCAGTAAAGCGCGATTTTGATTTTTTCTCTCAGTATTACAAGTGAACATGGAATTTTCCAATGAGAAACAATTATTGACGTGTACTGGGTGTGATTGTGAAGGTTATGTTTCTTTCGTGATGTACAGTGATCCAATCCAAACGATTCGATTCCGGTTGCACCTGCGACCTTTTAGACCCGTCTCAGTGTGATTTGGTCTATTCTTGTTATAATTATCACCCCACATATGTCTCGCATTTTTTTAATTAATAAAATATTGCCTGTGCTGCGGTTTGATTACGTCGCTTTGTATCGAACAAAAGTTAATGAATTTTTAATTTTATCCATCACAAGCACAAAAAATCTCTTTCTCTTTATGACATTAGCTCTTTATAAGCCTACTATTGGTGAAACAGTGAATTGACTGTGATTTTTTCTTATGTCTTCAAATGGAATCATGAATTAATTTTTATCATCTTTTAATAAGTTGTGCTGACTTTATATTAACAAATGGAGAAAAGACCTCCCTCGACGAGCTTATAGCTGGTCCTGATGAGAGATTTAAGGATCTGTGGGTAGTAGACATCGTTAGGTTGTTATTGACTACGTTGATTTGGATTAATTTTCGTAACATTTCCAATTTATTCGTCACTTATCGTTATTTTAAAACTAAATTGGTAAAAAATGAGGAACCCTGATATAGTTTATTATCGTACATAAGGCAATTAGCATAAACATTAAGCGAGTAACATATAATAACGTCCCACTTTCGAACAAGAGGCTTTTAAACCTTTTGTCTCCTGATAATTCTAGTGCCAGACAATTTTGAATCTAAATGACTCCGCTGCAAGGATGAAAATTTAATAAAAATGACTGTTTGGCTTTAGTGATTTTGGTATCGTGCCTTGTTGCACGTACGCACAACTGGCGACTCGGGAATAAATGTAATTATATGAACTTCCACGCTCTGTATTCTATAAAGACTCATTATTTTTCAGGAAATTCATAAAATTATTTATCAGAGGTTTCATGCTTTGTTAACGATTCAGGTTCCAAGAAACTTTTAAGTAGCCAAAAGCCTCCTTTTTCGGATAACCTGAAACAACTTAGGTAAATGTTACCTACCACAACACCCAGACAGGAAACAATATGGAACATTTGTTTTCTTCCATCGAATCGACCGTAAATCGAACCCGAAGCTTCAGATATGACAGCACCTTGAAATCGGCATCACAAAACGAATCGACAGCTACTTTCAGGTGGTGTATCATCGAGGATGATTTCATAACTAATATCATTGTGGGGCGATGTAAATTATTCTTACTTTATCCCCTTTCCATTTTCTCCTTTGACTGCATCTATGAATAACAAAAATTTGAATAAATTTTTGTTATGCACCTACGTACAACCTCCTGAAGCACAAAGGAGCTCGAGATAATAAATTTTGGTCATCTTACATATATATTTGGCAACAATTAATATGTACTCGTATATATGATTTCCACCATGTTTATAAAGATTCTTATTAAGATAAAACAAATTTTTACTCTAAGTATTTTCTTCTATATTTAGCTCATTTCATCATCTTTATATATAAAAGCGAAAGGTCATTCACTCACTCATTACAATATCTCAGAAACTACAAGTGCTAAGTTTCAAATGTTGCATGCGGGTTCTTTTTAGGACGTAGGTGCTCACTAAGAAGGAATTTTACAAAATTCGACCCCTATAGGAGTAAATTAGGGGATGATAGTACAATATTTATGGAATTTTCTCATTTCTGGACTCAAAACTAAATCACGCGGGCGAAGCCGCTGGCGGAAGGCTAGTTTATAATGAAATTATTTATGAATGTCCGGTTTTTGATCTGCTTGTTGAAATTATTTACGCATGACAACTTTCAAATTTGCTTCTGCAATAACAAGATGCTATTTTTGTAACATGCTAATAAAAAAATCTTATCACCTTCCGTATAGCATATCATACAGAATGATCCTGAAGGCCAAAGAAATATAACGCATTAATCAGTATTATTTTTGTGATAGTGTCAATAAGTTTAGTGCTATAGTACTTCCCTATTTTATTTCACATATTTATTGTTTCAATATGTTTAGTACAGAAAAATAAGATAATAATTACGTCAAAGCAATTTAAAACTAACAGAAAGATAATAACTACACATTATGGCTTACTTGATAGACTTTCACTATTTTAAACTTTAATTTGTTCATAATTAATATAAAAAATTATGCAATGTATGGAATTCAATGTGTGCGTCCAATGCAATATATGCGTTCTTATCGACAGGCGCCGGCAATATAATGAAATATTATTTTAAAGCTTTCTCCCCGAAAATATGTTGCCGTTAAAATACTTACAAGGGGTCAGTGACTTTTTGAAATAACTTTTTTCACTTGAAAATATTTGCGACAATTGTTTGTTTCTTACACCGTAATCAAGGTTTACTCTGTTTTCACGATAAATTAACTTGAATTTTCTTTCCTTAATAAAATTAATTATACTGCTATGAGAGCAACCGTGTTGAATTTAGTTAAACTAATAGTTTTTAAAGGTTCACTGGGGCGTCATAAGAAGAAACGATTATATCAATGTTATAAAATTACACAGCATAACTTCTGTCCCAGTTATTGTTAACCGGGGCAGCCTTTGATATTTTACGGAATTTTTCTTGTCATCGTATGGGGAATTTCCAAATCAGAATCTTTTCGTTTACGATATGTTTTTGAAGAGATTTAAAATGATCTCATTTCTTCAGAATTTCCAGTGATTACCTAAAAGATGAAAAAAAAAAATATTATTATTATTGTTATCTTAAACAACAACAACTCGATAAGATTACAAAGTCCGGGAAACGTACGATCCTGCCGATCGAAGATTTTATGAAACAATTCCGAGGTCGCCTAATATCTCGTCTGACCAATCAACATGTTTCACAGCAAATTGTGTTTTATGTCTACTGCAATAAAGGTTCTGGTTGACGCAATGTGACAACCGATACATCGATCCGTGTTTATAGATCAGCTGTAACTGACGTGAGTCCTATATATAGGTGGCGACATAGTGTCTGCTGAAATACGTCCGCTGCTTTGTGTAATGTTCTCTATACAATATAGAAAAGCAATAGTTTTATTTTTAATTAAATATTAAATGATATGTTCTAAATAAATTGTTTAACTTAATCGAAACGTCCCAGTTTTCTGCTTAAATTTATTAGTTCCACTGGTCTGAAAGGTCAGAGCGATTTTAAGGTTACCGTCTTATAAAATCGGTTTCATATATATTTAATTGTAAACTTACAGATTACATTTTACAATTTGAGGTAATTTCGTTAAAATACAAACTTTCGCATACTTAATAATTAATTGAGACCGCTTTAAGCATCTATACTTATAATAAAGCCGAAGAGTTTGTTTGTTTGTTTGAACTCTATAATCTCAGGAACTACTGCAAAGAATTGATTTTTTTTTGTGTTGAATAGTCCATTTACTACTAATTTACTTAATGTACTTTTAAAAAGGGATTTTGATATTTGTTATGTTTGTAGTCTTTATTTTTTTTCCCATTTTTATCAAACAAAGTAATTTACGTTTTCAATGTTGCTTTTTTTTAAAATAACATGAGGATATAATAACTTGAGTAGCTCTTTCGCAAGGGTCGGTCACAGGATGGGTGACCAAAAAAATTATTATCTCGAGCTACTTCGTGCTTTGGAAGGCACGTTAAGCATTTGCAGTCGTTAATACCCACCAATCCGCATTGGGCCAGCGTGGAGGTCCCGGCCCATCCTCCTTAACCATCCATAAAGAAAGCCTGAGCCCCTGCAGTGGGGACGAAAAGAGCTGGTGATGATGATATAATAACTTAATGAGGAATTGTTAATAGGGTGAAAAAATTTAATGTTACATTAAGCTGACTAGATAACGCTACTGTACTTATAAAATGGGATTTTGATTTTTGTTATATTTTTTATCTTTGGGTTTTCCAGTTTTTATAAAACAAAGGAGCTTTCGTTTTCAATTTTGCAATGTTTCCAATAATATAATATAATAGGGAATTGTTAATCAGGTGAAATGTAATATTTTACAATTATGTAGCTGTTTTCGTTTTAAGCCGGGGTTTTGATATTTTTAACTGTTAGTTTTCTTTATGTATTTTGACAAAGAAAGTCGTTTTCATTTTCAATTTTGCGACTCCATAGTCAACAAGGGACCCTTATAGTTTCGCCATGTCTGTTTGGCTGTCCGTAGGTCTGCGTTATAGCTCAAAAAAAATTATTAGAAAGGTATAATTTAGCACAAGTATACACTTTAATCACGCCAACAAAGTGGTAATATAAAATCTTGATTTTTTTTACAGTTGAAGAAGGATTTTTTTTATCTGCCTATAGGGTGGGGTATCGTCGAATAGGGGTCTTTCAAAAATATTGGAGTGGTGAGGAAATCGTTTTTCGATATAGTTAATCGTTCATGACTTATGAAGCTTCAAAGTGCCAATTTTTGGTAGAGTAATCAGTTATTGTTAGAACCTTAAACGTTACGACAGTAGCATATTTATTTATAACGAATTTAATAGGAAAACTATCACACTCAAGTTGCCTTTATAAATTAACGAGTTTTGTCGGTTGTATTTAACTCGTGTTTTTATAGGTTAAATACAACCGACAAAACTCGTTAATTTAAAATAACGAAAAGTGACGAATAAATTGGAAATGTTACGAAAATTAATATGGTATGGGACCCTTTGTGCACGAGTCCGACTTGCGCTTGCCCGGTTTTTTTAATTATTATTAGGGTGACTATTAATGAGATACTTTAATACTTAGTCGAGGAGCGATAAATTATGTTTGCGAAAAATTTACTAAGCTGTCGATAATAATTATATCATAAAATACTTGAAATTTGGTACTAATAATAAAAAAATCCACTCAAAATCTCTTAAGAGGCTTAACTGAGAAAACAAGATCAAAGTTCGTAGAATCTTTCACAGACAAAGCATCAGGCTATTTTAATCCGTTAAAATTAAAGCCTTTATCTGAAAGTCCAGAATTAGCACAGTAGTGAAATAAATAGATCCAAGCAAAAGGACGGCGTTATTATTAAGGGTATGTTCCGATATACACTGCGAGCACTGCGCAGTGGTCTTACTGCTGAAAAATCCGTTCCGTTATGAACTGCCAGTACACTGCTACACTACCCTAGGGAAATTTATGACGTCATAAATTGCCGCCATATTTGTACTGTGAGCACTGGAGATCTCGAGGTAAGGTGCTCGCAGTGCTTTTGATCACGTGATCAGTCGAAACAGAATCAGAAAATGATAAGTGTCTAAATAAACAAAAAAATACTTACGTTTATTTATTAGATGGATTTAATTGATAAATATTTTTTTATACAATTTTCCAATTTTCTTTTGCAAAGAGGGAATCTTTATATTTATATTCACCTTGCATTAAAAAATTTGAAAATGGCGCCAAAAAATAGGATTAACAGTATACTGGACTGCGTTCCATTTTAAAAAGTCACCAGTATAACTAGCTATAAAGGAACGGGCTTCCAGTATACTAAATTGACGTCATACTGTTCAGTGGTCGCAGTGTATATCGGAACATACCCTAAGAGTTCAATAAAAGGATTGTTTTTTCAAATAAAACATTTAAATGTATTTTATCTAAGACGTGTCGATTCTACTGCGCACCAAGAATGGAAAGAAGAGCAATTGGATTATTCTATGAAGACATGCGCTTTGCACACAAAAATACCAGTAGATTTATTTGGATCCATATATTGTACCGGCCCCATGCCCCAGCAGTGAGGACGCTGATAAGCTAATGATGATGATACAAAGGTGGATGCTTACTGGCAGATTTTTAATTAAGATTAGCTTAATATTCCAGTATAGTAGGCCAGTGTGCACACAGTGCCCTCGGACCACGTGGGAGAACCCGCGGGTCACAGTTAGTTTCAAATTATTATGAATATTTAAAGTTTGAATCATGTATTCTATTTGATTATAATTCGTGCTTTTAAAATACAAAAAAAAATGCATACGGTCAGTCTGTGGTGCAGGCTACTTGGACTCATGTAAGCCTTTGTTTAAATCATTAAATGTATTACCACTTCCATGTTTATATATTTTTGAAGTGGGGATATTTGTTAAAAAACATTTCTATATATTTAAACAAAATAAAGATTTTGCACATAGAGGTAGGAAGGGTACAAATTTATCTATTCCAACTCAAAGACTCGTTGTGAATTCGAAGAACTCATATTGTATGAGTATACGCATTTATAATAAATTACCGAATAATATTAAAACTATTGATAATGTTATTACATTCAAATCCTGTTTATTTAAATATTTAATGGATAAAAATTATTATTCAATTAATGAATTCTTGCAAGATAAATCTCATTCTTAATTATTATATGAATGCTTTGATTATAACATGAACCTATTGTATCTTTTGACTATTATTTGACATTTGCTATTTTTTATGTAATTTAATTTCTTGACATTTTCTTATTATATAAAATCAGACAATATTTGCACATCGTCTTGACGATAAAATATGCTGGTCTAACATTGTAGAACCTTGTAACCATATTTTCGCAAATAAATAAATATTATTATTATTATTATTATTGAGCTAACCAAAGTAAATACATATTAAGCAAAATAAATTTCAGGTACACAATCTACAGTAGTGGTTGCTTCAACTCGACTTCAACGAGCTACATGAAGTTCAATCAAATTACTAGCTGGGTCCACAGTCTGTTGCGACGTGTACATCGACTTTTGTTCCTATCAATAGTGAAAGGAATCCAGAATAAAAAATACGCCTCTGAGGGCATGTTTGTTTATTACAAGGTCATAAATGTGAGTTCAAATTTAAATAAGTGATAAAACACCAAGTTCACAGGTTAGAAACTACGTGTAAGAATTATATTAAATTAATAAACGTACAGGGTAAGGCAATGATAAGTATTTCTAATTAAATCACAGCTTCATGCAGTCGCTCCTATAGACATATTAGAAGTTACATAAGCCCTATTTATAGCTGGAGACGGCGCGTCTGCTGAAAACCGATCGAGTCTTAATGCAAATGCGATGGTAATGAACGGTGAATATGTATTGGCACTCGCAACACTTTGTATCTAAAGGGTATACGAATAAATTAACTTGTTAATTAATGATACTCGTGAAAGTAATACAAATGTAACAAGCTTACTGTTACTAAAACAGTAATAGAACTGGACCTAAACACACAATTAGTTTTGTAATGATACGGTTATTTAGAATAAGTTCTATACCTATTTTAATGAAGTAGTGTAGAACGAACGGTAAGTAGCGTGACTGCCTAGTTTAGAGTACAGAAAAAAGCAGGTGGCTGTATGTATGTAACCAGTCACTTGTGACACCAGAGCTAACAACAGCCTGAAAAAGTCCAACCAACCTTGAGCATTTGCAGTATCATTCCGACATAATTTGTTAGCATTTGTATCAATTTCATGGTGGAAATGCTCATGAATATGCACGGTCACGATATATGTTGCGTCATAAAGCGACTTTTTATAGTTTAACTCGAACTGATCTCGGTTTTGATACATTTGCGTAGACAAAACAATTGCAACAGCTGATTTGTTAAAGAAAAATATTAAGAAAGTAATTTTATAACGATTTAATTAAGCTTACGCAATGAGACGACGTCAGTTGAGTGCTCTTCAGACAAAACTATTATCTTCCCAGAAAGTTGATTAATTGTTAGCGGGTGCCTTATTCTCTTTTGTGATACATAAACTTGAAAACGATGCTTTATTAAGTTTTTAATTTGAATTAACAGAATATTGATAATCTTCAATATAAGAACATAACTCTAATTTACATTACACAATCTATTTTAGCTTGTCTTATACCATTTAATTATATAGTTCTTCTTTTTTGCAAGTACTCTAACATTGTGTTAGTGATAATTTACTGAAAATAATAAAAAACGTCCTTCGACTTGTTTTTTATTTCAATGTCAAATAACACGTGAGTCACTAGTTGCGATTGAACCGATATAAAGTCAATAAAAATCGATTATATCAGTTTAGACGACCATAAAAATGGAATAGTTATTGAAACCTAGACTAAAAAACAGAACAAAATATTGATTCCACTTGCAGAAAATAAAACGCACAGAGACTTGTGCATAATGCAAACAAATTAATGAAAAAACATGTAGATTGACGTCGGTGGCGTGTTCTAAATTACTTTGCTTCGTTGTATCACTCGTAAAACAAAAAATGGGAATACCACTATTATTAATGTACATGGTTGCTTTTCTTTGAATAAATGATGCAGTATTCAATGAAAAATCACCAATAAATATGAAAATAAATTAAGATGTAAAAACACGTCGTTTCTATGTTACGGAAAGTTAATAGGAGTTCATTAAAATCAATTAGGTGTGTTGAGTTAAAAAAATTCTTCGATTTCCATTACTCGTTTGATGGATGTAATTATCCAACATACGAAGTAATTATCGGTAATGTAATTTAAAACTAGTAAATATGTGGCTTATAACGTTGCGATAAGTAATATCGTAGGTCTGCCGTGCGACGAGGCACGTACACAACAAGATCGTTCTAGAATCTAGTTGATCTGACTGATTGCTTTATGAAAACGAGGAAAATATTACATTTCTTTATGTTGGTTCACATTTCTCAGTTATGGACGATCGAAGATAATATAGTAAGGCCTTAAAATGGTTTTCGTTTGATTCAGTTCTAAAAAAGCTAATAACTCTTGTATTATAAAAAAAAACAGTAAGTACTAATGTTACTACAACAACTCCATTTGACCGTACGACACCTGGCTTAGATCCAAATTTCTGAACCCGAAACCTCATTACGAACATTTAGATACCAGACTGCACAGGTGATCATATAATAAACTCGCTGGCAATTTATCATTGGAAAGTCAAACAGTAAACTCACACGTGAGCTGGATAGAAAACATGTTTTATTACAACAATAAAATATTCGCACATAAAAAGTCTGATGGCATCAACTAACACTTTTATCAGAACTAACTTTCACTGTATTCACTTTTCGCGGTTGTGTCGTCCATTTACTTTTCTGTACTGTCATTGTCACCGAGCGTCAAAGGATTCTCATCCATTCCAGTTATGACTACGTACTGAGTGGAGCTGAACTTCTTCATCTCTTGTTCGAACAATATATTGTTGATCGCTTGCTTTATCATCGATTGCGTTCTTTCGTCGTGTTTTCTGAGTGAAACGGCGATATATTCACCAAAACTATCACATTCGTCCTTCTTTCTTGAGAGATCTGATCTTCTCAACAGCTTCAGTGCTTCTATCAGTCTGTTGTCCAGTTGACTTGTACGAACTTCTGTAGTCACCGGTCTCTTGATAGTTTTAGTCAGTCTTGGCTTATGTGAATTAATGGGTCGCGCGTACTTCTTGCTTCTAAGCGTGGGTACAACTTCACGTTTGATCAGCAATTCCTCTTCTTGATTATTATCGTACTTTTCATCATCTCCGTTATCTGATGAGGCATCTTCATCATCTGAATCTGCCCGTACTTTTCGTTTTGAACTCGTTTTCTGTAAAATAAGAAAAAAACAGAATTAGTACAAATTCTTATAGATCTGATATTCTGTCATATGTTACAAAAGTTGTAAATCCATTGATTTTGAATAATGTTTAAATAATTTATATGAATTATGTTCAGCAGTTCAGTTGTGAGTAGACAATAATATGTTTATTACATTCAATTAAGTTTTGCGGTTTGATATAATACTATTGAAGTTACATTTCCTGTCTTATTTCCTATTTTGTAGTAGGTATATAAACAGTTCCTTAGTCATAAATGTTAACAGCTGTTTTTGATCGACCGTATGATGTTATTGTATTATATATAACATTTTATTTGATTCCGTTTACGAAACACTGCTTTTTGTTTCATGAATTATGTAGTCGCAATTATAAAGTACTGTGTAGTACACAGTTACACATTTATAAAGGCGGATAAAATTACCTTGTGTGTAATAAAATGGTTTTACAGTCGGGCTGTCTAGTTAAGCATAATTAAATGATAAATTTATGAAAGCGACTAGAAATTCTGACATACAAAGCGGACTGGTGATAAAGGTAGAAATAATCTTGTTGTTCATTCGTGGGCCTCGATTATGAACATATAATAAGTTTTTAAATTTATTAATAATTAATGGATATAAAGAACGGCTCACTTATCTCTCCAATGGATAGAATCGAATGGAATGAAAGAGGGGAACGAGCCATAATTCCCACATAGACCCAGTGCGTATTGGTAGGTGTAAACAACCGCAGGTGCAACAGACACCAACGGTTTAACGTGCATTTCCAAGCACGGAGGAGCTCGATATCCATCCTATGACCAGCCTTTGCAAAACATGCTTAACTCCCGCATCGTTAATAACCGTATTATCAGTAAGTAATAAATATCTATACACGGAAAGTATGTTTTGATCAACAGAAAATTATCGGAATTAGAAATGGAAGCGAAATAAATGTCAAGATAATAGAAAGAAAACAACATTGACTAGATATAGGTAAATTAACCATTCATGTTGCGTTGTTTTCTTTGTTTCAGATTGCTATAGAAGAGTTAGAAGTTAATTAGTTTGGGATATGACCAATATCATATTAGATACAATGAACTAATGTTTTGTAGATTTAACTATTGTAAATGCTTTATAAAGTTTATTGAATAACCTATAGTGCACGTTAACGCTGTTATCGCTCGCTACTACTACTCTGAAATATGCTACATGCAGATTATACCTATATAATACTAGCTTTCGCCAGCAGCTTCGCCCGCGTGGAGCCTAGTGGAATAAAAAGTATCCTATTATTGTCAGCTTATACCCTATCTGTATACCAATTTTCATCCGTTCAGTAGTTTCGGCGTAATTGACCGACAAACATCCAAACAAAGAAACTTTCACATTTATAATATTAATAGGATTGTTAAGTTCTGTATTGAGCCGATATTTAATCTAATCAGCCGTGTGAGTAATAGAGCTAGTTTCATTGATGACATTTCTTTGGTTTTGATAGACATCTAGAAAAATATAATATTATGGTAAATACATAATTTTGAGTTGTTTAAATTTATGCTATTCAAAATCCAAAGCAGAAGCGTACCAGAAAACTAAACAATACCAGAAACTATTTATTTTATAGTTTCCTATTTCATACCCGACCGAGATTTGAACCCGAATCCGAATGATGACAACTAGAAAAGGCATGTTCCTACTTTGGCTACGAAGGTGTTCTACTGTATTTCAATCTTAACAAATATTTTACAAATAAATGCATCTCCATGTCATATGTTGTTACTTTACTATTAATTACTATTGAAGCGCATTTTTATTGTCATTTAACCAAGAATTACCCAGGTATCAACGTGTAGTGGGACCTATACCTACCTAGTTATTACTGAATATGACGGTCGACATTGACCTTACATAACCAATGAAAATATAAATTAGCTTGACTGAGAAAACTAATTAGTTGCAAAATCTATATTTAATGTGAATCGAATGAACTAGGGAGACTGGTCAACGACCCATTACGTGGTCCCAGTGCTGATAGGTGGGTATTAATGAGAGATGCAGCCGGGACCGATGGCTTAAAGTGCCTTCTGCACGAAAGAGATCGAGAAAATAAAATGTTAAGTAATATTTTTTGTAATAAAATATGAAACGCAAACACATTCGAAATTAATTGTAACAAATATGCACAATGCACTAACTACAATATCGACATCGTTCATGTCCAAGTGACTCGGTAAAAACTTCATGTGCGGATACAGGAACCACGTGGAGCGCGCACCGCTGCGAACTTTAGCCTTCTCCCTCCGATGCGAAGCGAAAATTGAATTCAACTTCTTACGCAAATCAACAGTATCGCAGTCGAATACGTTCGCCAATTCCATATACGCTTCATATTTAACATTTTGCACTCTGTACAACTCGTGTGTGGTGTCCCAAAGCATCGGACGCTTTTGATATTCTTGCACTAACCGTATAACGGAATCGTTCGTCCATTCGATTTCCGACATTCTGCACAAATTAATCAATCATAAGTCAATCAAAAGTTTGTATAACAATATCACGTAACAACACAGGAGTTCCGGGTATGAGCGCGGAGTGCGCGAACGTACATGTATATATTCGGCACGCGTTCGCTCGCGCGCGGCTCGAGCGTAGACTGGTTACGCGGGTGTGGTGCGGCGGGCGGGGCGGGGGACCAGGTCGCGCTCGGTCTCGTTCGTCCGCCGCTCGCTGCTCGACATTCGGTCGACGATGTTCGTTCAAGCGTGTGTGTTGGTACTCGCTGCTCGTACATACATTGCATATGTGATCCGATTTATTGATTAGTCAGCTCAGTACCGCCTCAGTGTGTTAGTTCACTCACTACCTACCTACCCATGATCGAACAGTTATGTTGTTTTAATTAATCATATTGGCTCGTAGAACTTATTGCATTTATTTATTGATATTTTTTACACAAACGTACTCGTATAATGGCGAATTTGTACGATGCAGCAATTACCTAAATAATGAAAAAATAAACTGTCTAATAAACCAATAACAACTTAGTATTAATTGACTATGACGAAATTTCTACTTAAACTTTCCACAATATAAAGAACTTCATTTCTTTTACATTCTCGTCAAACAATAGCTCCATATTAACTGGAAACTTAAAATGCATAATTGAACCTTATTTGCTAAGAAATCCCGAATTGTCACGGCTCGGTTTAAACTGGTTTTGTGTAGTACACTATGATCACATGGCCAGTTTTTATTGAGCTCTGCGTACTCAACTTGTAGTATAGAAAAGGACACTTGTGAAGGGTCGAGTGTAAACAGTTCCTCCGTTGAATGAGGAGATCTGAGGGTTCCCGTGTTGACTGAGGCCGACTGTGGGATCACGATTCAATTAATGAAACTGTTTTCTATGGGTAACGTTCGTCCGCAAACATAATTTGATTAGAAATGCTTTCCCTGTGCCGCTTCCAAGTACTTTGGCGTGATTTATGCTGTTCGAGGGTAACTATTACGTTTTATAAGATTACTCGTGTTTTGTTTGTAACATTATTTGTAGTAATACATAATTACAATTATTTATGTTTGGAATATTATCGCCTTTGTTTTCCTTATTAGTAGAAAGTTATTTAACTAGTAGATAGATATTCTTATTGAGATGGCGTTCCGTTGTTCTAGCGTTGTTGTGTCCGGCTTCACCGAAGGCAATAGTAAAGATAATGACCGTATCCAATCACAAAACTCAGATCACACTAAGCGAATGCCACTGAGCTACTCGTAACACACATCGTCGACCATTATAATACAGCTTACATCGGGTCCACTGGCTACGCGACCCGTTTCGGTCTACCGCCAGAAACATAAGTTTCCAATCAATTTGTTTTAATTTTATAACTAATGCGGAGTGCTATAACTTATGTTAAAATTACTGGAAGTCCATAACTTTCAACTTCCGGGTCATTGTCCAAAAAGGTCGTAACTTAAAAACAATATGGTGGGGCGGCAGCGAAGGGAACAGAGATTATGCTGAATACTCTATAAAGGAGAGTGCACATCTAAGCTGCTTATCGAATGTCAATGTCTCCTTATCTAGACGTGGAATGACGGAAACTTTTATAGTATTACTTATAAACAAAAAATATGCACTATTTTCTTTCTTAATAAATAACAGTCAAAATAAAAAGTCAATCGAAATTTCGATAGCCAAGTGTTTTTCTTTGATGTTGTGCCTGTTGTTGTGGTACAGCTGTACTGTCATTTAATTTGCTGCAGTTTTGAAATTGATTTTCCTTTTTATATTCAAGTGATAAAAATTTTACTAGTATTAAACTATATCATTCCATTTAAGTTATTATCAAAGCAGAAAACATGTAAATGAAACTCGATCAAGTTTGTTGTAGAACCGAGGCACCTATCGAGTAGTCATTCCATCCGTCAAGTGTGCCGTATTATATATCGGCGGGGAGTTATCGCGAGGCCGTGACGCGTGAGTGCGGGTTCGATCCCCGCCTATCTGCCGCTTCCAGCCAACAAAAGCGGCATTTGTGAAGCGAAATTTACGAGACACTTTTACGAGTGCAAAATAGGTGGGACCCGCTTTACGACCCACCCTGTATAATAAGAGAACTGGGGACAGTATATGCGGAAAAGGAAGAGCTATTGTTGTAACCTTTTGTCGTTGTACATTGTAATTTTTTAGCTTTAAAATAATCCTATTTTATGAGTTGAGTGTAATTAAAAAGATTGCTTCGTTGTGTGAGTATGGGAAATCCAAGTTTAAAAAGCGACAATGTATTTTTACAACATAAATATAGTAATATCTTACATGTTTTCAAAGTCTTTGTTTCTAGACTTTGTGACTGGTATAAACGTCATGTAATAAGAATATAAAGTATATAGTACTAGTGGACGCCCGCGACTTCGTCCGCGTGGAAGTCGGTATCCCGTGGGAGTGAGAAGTTTTCCCAGTAAAAAGTACCCTATGTGTTATTCTGATGTATAACCTATATTGCTGTAAAGTTTTATCCAAATCCGTCCAGTAGTTTTTTCGTGAAAGAGTAACAAACATCCATACATCCATACTTACAAACTTTCGCCTTTATAATATTAATAGGATTTCTTGGAAATTTCTTAAATAGATATCATTGTAGCATCTGATTCTCGGTGTACTGTAGAAAAAAATTGAAAGCTGTTGAAAGAGGGAGAGTCCATATCAGCAACTATTGCCTCGGAGCCGGGGGCTACCCCCTGCGTCATTGTGCGTACTTATTATGACGAACCAGGGATGTACTAGGACTAAAGGGCGCTCTGAAAATTTTAAGTATAACATACATTTAGTGTCTTAATACTTTTAGCATTGTATGGACTGTCATCATTAGTATTGCGATATTCTATGGACATATTTTATTATTTGTTTATTATTACAGCGATATTATTTTTGTATGTTATATTAATTTATTTTCTATATTTACGTGAATAGTAATTATAAACTCAAATTCTGCTCGTGTTCTCTAAACGGAGACTCAAATTTTTCATCTTCATGGCCCTGGGCGCTTCGAGTGCGGCCCTCCGCGCCGGAACTAATTCCAGTTAAGCTCCTTTAGTATGATTGCTGCCGTTTGATAATGCCGCGTTTCGCTTGCATCAAATTAGCTTAGACGTCATAATGACGAGCCGAAACAAGCGGCTCACGCGATTGTAGACCTTCAGTTGCATAGATTTACGTTTTAAATTATAAAATAGTGAAATCTGTAAGCTCCGTCGTAAGTGTTACACGGCTTATTATAAATTAAGCTTATATAAATAACCAACTAGATCGCTGTATGTATGCAACTATATATATATATATATATATATGCGGACCAGGGAATTGTTGTGACGAGAATCCTATCCAGGAAATAAAACAAACATATATCTGAGATTCTTTCACCGTACTCATGTCATACATGAACAATATCGACAAACATACAACCTTTCATGTTAATAATATTCGTAGAAGTGAGATAATACAATTACATATTAAAAAATAGAGCCAAAGTGTTTTTAATGTAGAATTGTTAATTTAAACTTTATAGCTTTAATGCCTATAATCAAGAAGAAAAACGAAAATATCTTTTTATTAATCAAAACAACACATCGGGCCTTTTTCTTATACATATGTTAGATAATTAAGAAATAACTTGTAAAAACTTTCACATAAAGGTTAAATATATATAATTGTGATATAATAGCATATTTTTCAAATACTATCCACGTTTCCTTATTTTTACGTCGCAGTTAACATTAATTGCCGAGCCGCTAATAAATCATTCCGCTTAATGGCACGAGCAAAACGAAATATAAATGGCGGAGAGGCCTACTTTGGCCCGATTCGACTGTACACCCAGCCGATGGTATGGGATCTGTTTTCAATAGGAAAAAGTAATAAAAAGTTCTTAATTTGAACCGTGCAATAAAATTCTAAATCAATTTTGTCCGTTATTCTTAAAGAAATCAAAATCCACAGAACTATTCCAACATTAATTTAAGTCAACAGGATTATAAAGAACTAGCTTTCCGCCAGCGGCTTCGCTCGCGGGGTTCATGGCTTCGTGAACTGTTTATTTGGATATCGATTACGAATATAATACAATGGTCGCTATAGAAATGTTTTAATTCCCTATACGAATTTCCACTCCGATAACCTATTTGCACCACATGTTGTAGCTTTCTGTAGGTAAAAAAAAAATTAAATCGGTCCAAAAGTTTCGGAGCGTACTCATTGCAAGCAAACAAACAATCGAATTTTTCCTCTTTATAATTTTAGTTTATATGAAAAAAGCTTAATCAAAATGCATATTATTGGGTTGCTGTCGGATTCGTAACAAAATGGCGGAATGTCGGAGGTCATCAATGATTGCAGCGTCAAAATACGACTGATTGTCTCGACAGGGAATTTTTGATTTCATCATTTCCATAATAACTATATTATTATCGTAATATGTTCGATTTACTTTAACTAGGATAATTTTGATAATGTTTACATAAAAATGGCATCTCGACTAATTGCATTTACTATCTGCCTGAAGTCCAATATTATTACAACATAACTGTCACAATTGATATGTGAAGAAGACGTTGCCTATATGATATCGGATTTCAGGTGATCAATACAATGTTGAAATGCAAGTAGTCACTCAATAAATTATATTATATTACCTCCATCCGGTACAGTTAAAAGCTTAAAAAAGCATCTTTGTAAAGAAACAAACACTGAAACACATACAATTTGCATACAGTTGTCCTATTTAATTTAGTGTGTCAGTCCCGGCGGCGGCGTACAGATTACAGTAATTCAATTGAAAATTGTTCAGTAAAAAGTTGCACTGCACAATGGCGGTCGCGAGTAACAATGGTGTAGCAACAGGACGCAGAGACAGAGCACTCAGAACATCATGTTTACATTCAATTATACCTATAATTTATACTAAAACTTAGAGTTCACATTCAAGACGAGCCAAATATAAATAAATAATGAAATAGCAAATATAAATAAATAATGAAAGCACAGCATCAATAAATATTGAACAAATATTGCATCGATCTTTCATAAAATTACATATATTTAAGCGTTTACTTTGACTTTTACGCGATTCACATCTTAGCAATATGTGGTATAATATATGAATTATCAGATAGACAAAAGAAACCCTTGTTCTTGATTTTAAAACAAAGAAAAAACTTGGGTTTTATTTTTTATAGTATTAAAATATCATTTGCATTGCAGAGGCTGCAGCCTCCAAGGCGTTTGCGATCACAATCTTACCGAATTTTATCCATTACATTTGCCTAGCGATCGAATTTGACAGTTCCCTAACTGAACTTTACAATCACCAGTTAGCGATCGCTATCAGTGTACCCAGTTGTTAACTTCGATAGAGCGGTGATTGGGTGTTAGGTACTGGTGCACACGAGTACTGTGTCACCAGTGCGATCACAGTAATAACATTTAATTATACACTGGCAGTATAAAGAGTTTTCACATGGCAACGCTGCGTCACGCTCCACCTAGCACCTAACAAAATGTTGCCTGTATAACGTTAACAACTTATCCATGTTTTCGTTGATTTTCATACGATAGTAATTATTTATGATAATGATATTTAATGTTGATGCAAAGATACCGAATGATAATTTTCAATGTTATTGGAGTATGTTGTTTTCAATACATTATGTAGACGTGTCATAGTACGGCCATCTTGAATGAAAAAATGTATTGTTCTATCACCAGTTTCACCAGCGCAGAAGCATAGAATATAAAAACTAACAAGTTGTGGATAAGTTTACATTTGCCTTAATTTTATTTACGTATCAAGTGGCCTGGTCATATTATCTATTTTACTTTTCAAATTGTAAATAATACCTATTACGTAGTTGTACCTTAACACAAACCATAATTATCTATACTCGACTCACTAACAGGAAAATAAACTACTCACTATAAAAAAACGCACACGAGCAGACTGCAAGACGCTAATGCTATCCAATTAAGTCATACTGGTAAGCCTGATTCAATTAAGGCTGTCAGTGAACACTTCCATTTAAAACAGGACTTTCGATAGTGGTTTTCGACAATGTATTAAATAAAGGATTTCTTCTAAAGAGTAATTAAGTGAAAAATTCTCTATATGCCAAGAGTAATTTATGTCATATAAATGCGAGTTAAACTAAAAAGCCACAGAAAATATAATGCTACTATAATTACTTAATATAGTAATGAGTAAATCAAAAAAATGTGATCTAGAGAAACTGGAAATTGAATTCAAGAACTTGAACATAGAGAACTTACGTGTATCCGTAGTGATAGCTTCTATACTCTTCAATTTGTAAATTTATCATTTGCTTTCATTTTAACAGAAGAAAATAGAAAAAAT
The DNA here is from genome assembly GCA_918026875.4 of Diatraea saccharalis. Classification (NCBI taxonomy): domain Eukaryota; kingdom Metazoa; phylum Arthropoda; class Insecta; order Lepidoptera; family Crambidae; genus Diatraea; species Diatraea saccharalis. The sequence goes on from OU893333.1 coordinate 434,170, forward strand.
GTGACTTCTTAATCCTTGAATTATTATTAACAGTGTGTAGAATCTTATAAAATAAAACACATGAAAAAATAGCACTGGCCGAGTTGCTTCATCTCAGTTATGGTGTGACACAGACCAGATGTAAGGTACAAAGTCTTCCGCTGTAAATTTATATAATGGTGGCATAATTTTTCATGCAACAGAAGTGCTTGCTACCTGCAATGAATGAATTATTTTTAATGTTGTTATTCGTGTAGTTGGCAGCCCCAGTTCAGTGTAGACGCGATCGTACGATCGTTTGCAAGGCTTCAATGCAATTATGCATTAGTCTCACCTATCTACCTAGATTTACGTTTTAAGTCTTTTATATAAGCGTTAAGTTAAATCTAGATAAATGTCTCAGTTTTATTAAGTTTCTCGCAGTTTTGTCAAGTTAAATAACACTTTCCAATCGAGGCGCTCGATGGCGCTGTAGTTAATGCCTTTAATAACCCTCGCAAGGGATAGTGATATTATTACAGTACACAGAAATAGAGCCACAAGTCTAATGAGATTAACATCCACGACGTCCACTGTACAAGTCTTAATAAATATTCACCTAGAACAAATGAAATTCATATTTTTTTCTGATGAAATAGGAAAAGGTCTAGTTGTTAACATTAGAGACAATCTATTGGGTGTAATCACCCAATAGATTAATAAAACATTGTAATAAAAATATTTTACAAAAAATTGATAAAAAAATGTGAAGAAAATTTATATGTTAATCTTATTAATGAGCAGTTACTTTAACCATTACAAATATTATATCAGCACCAAAGAGAGACCATAAATACAGTATAAAAAACTAATTCTTACAAATGGAATAAATCAATGAACTAAATTCTAGTAATGGAGTTTCCTTTAATTTTTACAAGATATGTATCCTTGTCAACAAAGAAAAAACTAAATAAAAATTATAAGAAAACCTTTAGCGCAATGCTAAAACAAGCAAAAAACATATGTATATAGCATTAATTATTCAGAAAATAAAAATAAAGAGACATGGAAAATAATTTAAAAAAAGTTAAGAGGAGGATAAAAAAATTAAAATAGTATTAAAAGATGAAAAATATATAATGACCGATAACAAGAAATACGTTGCTGATTTACAAATATAATATTGGCAACACTGAGTTTAGCAAACTCAGTTAGTATTGAAAATAGAATGATATTGGATATTATAAAATAATATATTGATGAAATTTGTAAATAACCACCTATGCCGTCATTGGCGTTGTGGCTCTAGGTGATCTGCAAATAAGTTAGTTGTTTTCGCAAACACAATGTATTTAGCATTAATATAAAAGTGAAACAACACAGTTGTCGACGAGTTGCCGCTAATCAACTTTGGATTTGGCGCCTGAAAGGTGTGGCTGTTGTTATACAATATCAACATTTTTGCTCAATTTTATTTGGCTTATTATTTTTGGTTTTAGTGAAAAGCAAGGTGTAAGCTTATTTTATTCATTAGCATAAAAAAAACTGCTGATACTTTTCAAAAACATATAAGTATAAAATACATATATAAAATCAAAATCGGTTCTTGATTTACAGAGTTCTGACTGAGGGACTTTACCACTTTACTGAAATCCATTAAGAATGGGCACATGTTAGAGCCAAAGATATACAAAAAAAGACAGAGGGCGATGTAATGCATTCGTTAAATCGTCAATAAAGCTAATGGAGTACCTCTGACTGCTTCATTGCACCATCAATGAGATACCTAGATAAGGGCAAACTCTATTGTTAATTAATTGCTCACGAATTATTACGATTATTTTAAAAGCGTTAAATATAGCTGTCGGATGTAAAGTGACTCGCACAATTATAAATTTTACCTATAAAAAGGCTGCAACAAGAAACGGTGAATTTTAAGGATAACTTTGTGATTTCTTTTGGTCTAGATAAACTACAAATTTATGTTTTTCAAATTCAAATTATTTTTTTATTTATGATTACCGATTGTTTGGGCGTTATTTCTTTGTAAAAAACAGCTGTTAATTAGTGATTTTTTTCTATATGCGTGCTCTTGATTACTCGTATAACGTTACAGTCTTATTGTTTAATTTCTCAATCTTACAATTAAAAAAAAAAAGTTAAATAGTGAATTTCAAATGTAATTTATTTTTAGATAAAATTTTAGAAATTCTTGAATTGACGCAATCCTATAAACATAGGTATATAATTTTTAATAACAGTTATAAATAAAAAAAAATGTTTCTTGGTAGTCAAATATGTAAGAATGAGGTTATATACTACAGTTGCCTACCTACTGAATGGAGTTTTCCTTCGACATGAGCAGAACCAGCGGTAAACGTCAACGGAAAAACAATGAGACCCATTAAGTAGTTCATAATCACAGTAATTGCTGAACGTTACCGAGAAATATGAATCTAACGGAAACTTATTGCAAACGGTGGGAAATAATTAAACTATGGCAGTACCTCGCGTTTTAGAAACACAACACAATAGTATTTTGTATAACATTTAATACATTCTATCGATGAGCTGAAACCTATAATATTTCGGTTTAATGAAATACGTTTCTTGACAGAAGCAACTTAGAAAATGGACGTAGAAATGTTGTCCGGGTTTCTGTTTCAGCATTCCTTAAATTAAAAAAGTAAATAGCTCGACAGTAGGTAACATTTATATAAAGTGAATTAAGAAAAACATAAAACTCATTAAATAAATTAAAGTTTTAAATACAATCAGCTTACACAAATAGATATGTTCTTCTTTTACTTCTTTATAAATTTGATAAGATAATATTTATTTTTTTATACCAGTAACAGGTATTTATTTACATTTAATGTGTTCTTACTAAGTTAAAGTTATAATTCACCTATACACCTCAGAAGAGATCACCATCATTATTGTCATCAGTGTCAAATAATCGAAGCTTCATCAGTCATTTGGCGGGCCGCTGGTGATCAAGGGTTCGCACAATCGCCCACCGCATGCAGGACTGCGCCCGCGCACTGCAGATCACGCAAAAACTAACACAAAAATAAACACTAAGCAATTGGATAATATAAATATTTCCATTGGTCAAAATCTATTAAGTTTTATTATTGAACAGTTTTCCTTTCAGCTTGATCTCATGAAACATTTGAAATTATCTTGGAAAATATGTACAATATCAAAACTTTCGCCAATCAAAGCAAAGATCTTGCTTATAGCAGTATATAGGTTGATATTATAGTGCTCCTGCCTGCTGTACGATCCATACCCAAAGCAATATAGCATAGGATATTGTGATTACTAATAAATTGCATGGCATAAGTAAACATTCGCTAATATGATTGTTTCAAGGAATTTACCATTGAATTCGCAGAAATATTTTATCTTTATTGAATACTTCAATATTGGCACAGCCGAACACCTGCCCGGTGGTTGCGACGTGTGACTCACGACGTATCTTAATACTTTAAAATATAATTATCTGATTTAATATATTTCTATCGGTAACATTATAGCCTTCGTTTTTTAATGCATAGAGATAAAAAATGTCTTTAAATGCATGGTTATCGAGTTGCGTCAGACAGGATTGCGTCAATTACTTTATATCTTATGGACCGGTGATAAAGTATATTGTGCAATAACTAGGTATACTTCTGTAATATCACGTACAGTTTCTTTAATATTTTCAAGAAAAATCATGTGGTCATTATAATGGTTACATATATTTAATTTATTATTATATTATACTTACTTTTTTTCAATTCAGTTGAAATCCGGAAAATTCTTCCCGACATACAAATCCGATTCAACATGAAAAGATAATTTGGTTGGTTATTTACGTTATTTCAGATTTCCATAACGCCAAGTTATTAGCTGTTTAACTTGAAATTTATATAAAAAAATATAAAAAAATATATATTTGTGATCTCATATTTAGTCTCTCAGTCGGCTCTTACAATATCGAATCGTGGTTTCAATGACATTATAGTGTATTTGGTACTTCTACTTCCAATATTTTTTTCTATTCTGACAACTACAGCTTATGAATTATTATTAGAAGAACATAAAAAATCTATTTTCTATTTAAGTCCGAAGGTTAAAGTGATCCTTTTTGCTGTTATAATTTACCACCACAATCGTGAAGTCAGATGCTAATGTGGGGCTGCTTTATTTATTTTGGGGTACTTAGTAAATTTATAATTCGGTATAGTTCATTCAATCTAATATCTCACCGGTTTCAATTAACAAACTACAAATAATCGTGCAATTTAACAATAAGTTTCATAAAAACTTACGATGTATCTTTCTAAGAATGGCGTGGGAATTCTTTCCATTGGACAGGCGTTTGTTTGACAAACTTACGGCCAGTTTACAAAACAACAGCACACACGCGTAAATAAATAAAGGAAACTGATGTCGTAACATGCTTATGACGATATTACTTATTGATTTTTTTAAACTCAGTTATTCAGTAAAACCTCCTTCAATCACATAAGACAAAGGCAGGTTCTAAAATGAAATTTGCCTTTTAAATCATCATCCGGATCTTGCTAATACTTTATAAGGCCCTCGTAGGCTTCCTATCGATGCCAACAGAACCGACTTTTCAAAACTTTAACGTAATTTCAGTCAAAAGGGTTACTTGTATAATTAAATTGTTATTACACCAGTCGGTCGTGACGGTGACATTAAAAAGTTGTAGACGTTGAAAATGGCGCCTTTAACGAAAATTCTATTTGACATAATCCTTAAGTAACTGAGCGGATCATAAACAGCGATCTATTAAGCACTAATTACATATTGTCTAACCTTCAACCGCCTCCTATAAAAGTAAAAAAAAAAACCTGCTCTATTCGCGATGCCATAAAGTCATAGCCAACATGCTGTTATGACATGATTAGCACATCATAAGTAAATCTCGCACGTATTGTATGTTGTACGTGTTTGCACAAGATGTTTTTACGGTCAGAGCAAATCAGATTTCAATATTTTGTGACAATTCAATTTTTGTTGGCCAATTTGACGGTCCGAATGATTTGCTTTAAAAATAAAAATTTAATTTGCTGTGCGTGATTCAGTAGGTGCGTACGTGACTGCCACATACTTGGTACTTCGCTTGTCGTTATAAAAATACGAAAATATAATATAATTATACTTTTAAAGTTGTGTGTGACAAATTGAGTCAGGAAAAGTTTGAATCAGCCAAACTATCAGAATAAAATGCAATACTTAGATATAAACAAGCGTTAAGAGAAAAATAGATACGGGATAGGAACAAAGTGTAAACAGCGTAACTCCCTTTGCCGCTTACGGAGGGCATGCAGGATGACTGATTATAGGTCAGTGTGTGATGTATCTACCCTCAACTGTCAAGTATCACTCACATACCCACATCGGACATCCTGGTAAATCTCCTGCAGTCCTGGTACCCGAGAAACTGAAGCGATTGACTCTAACGACCTGTGATCTATGCAAGGCACTATACCGAGTTGAGCGACAACGGAAGAACGTTTAACATTCATTCAGATTCAGGAAAAACAAACATTACCTGTAAAAATCGATGCGAATAGTTTTGAATAATGGTTATTGCCGATAACGAAACATCGTACGATCGCCTTTGCATAAATTGTAATGTTAATAAGTCGGCATTGACCTTATATGCCTAGTGACTCACGCGCAGTAAATAACAAACACACAAGGGGACAATTTACATTTCATAAAATAAAAGACTATTTTATTTAAGAATCTTATTTATTTTAGATCATTAACTACATATTATTGTCCATTCTAAATGATTTATTAAAATTAATAGATAACAATTCTTTCTTTCTAATTAAAAAACATGAACTTTGCTAAATTAAAGGTACATGATGTTTTCCATATTTATTCATATTTTTTATTATAAATACACCGTTTTGTGAGATGTTAATTTAGTTTCTAATACATAGGTATAAAATTTCTATTGTTAGTACAAGTAGGTATTATATGTGTATCTGTTTGTTTCGTTCAACTGTCAATTTTAAACTACAAGGTGCTAAATGTAGGATCATATATATTTCTACTTAGCAGTTTTTTACGTAGTTCACTACTCTTTTTTAAGACAGATGACTGGAGATTTTCACAAAATAAATTTACAAAAATTTGTTAAAAATAATAGTCAACGTTTCGAAAAATGACGTATCTTTTTCTGCCAAAGTTAATCTAATTTCATGCAATTTTATTTATAATTTTTATAAATTCTATAATGTTATCAGTGGTCTTCAACGGCGCAGTTTTTAGCGCTTTCGATCCAGGATTGGGTAGGTTTTAAGCAGCGTACGCACGCACATGCCAGTCACGGGATGTGTGATCAAAAATTTCATTGGCACCTAGTCCCCTTTGGGCCAAGCGTGGTGGTTTATGACCAGTCCTCCCTATATGATTTAATGTATGACCCGTGTCATTGGGGACATTTATAGGATGATAACAATTATATATCATTGACTTATAATGTAAACGACGCAGTCATCGAGTAAGAGTACGCAGTTTCTTTTCGATTCTCAGAGAATTTGAAAACAACTAAAGGAATATAGGAAATGTGAGTCAGATTTGTATGGTGGTGTATCCCAAGGCCTAAAATTCAATATCTTTTATAGAATTTATTTTACGTACTTATTACTGGTTCGTTTATTTGTTTGAGAATCAAGAATGTGATTCAGACATGGTTGTGACGCCAAACAAACAGGTGCCCGGTTGTGCCAATATTGAGACAATCATATGTTGTGTTTCCGCGAATTCATTGGCGAATTCTGTATAACTATACTAAACATTTTTTTAATGTTTCATAGCATCTGTATTCCGCGCCGTTGTAGGCTAACTTTCGATAAGAAAAACGGGATTCAAACCTCATAATATGATATAAATTTACTTGATTGTTTGAATATAACTAAAATTTACTATATCGAGCTCAGCCTCGATCTTCGGAAGACATGTGCCTTAGACCTTTTTAAACGCAAGGGAAATACTCCCTTTAGCCTCAAACCAGACCCCGCTCTCATCCTCAAAAGGACAGGCTTAAGCGAGTACATTCCAGAGAGGGAACACCCGGGATCCAGGTAGGAGCCCGCCGGGTCCAGCCCCACAACGGGTAGTCAGTCTGTGCTACAGACGTTGGGACACGATGATATTCCTCGATCAACATACATTGTTATTAATTTTTATTTGACAGCCATGATACAGATAGAACTTCGATTTAATATAATCCTTCTAACATCATATGCTGATGGCATGCTATTATCTATTATTTTTTTTAAAATTTCTCAGTATGCACCGAATCTACTAAGTGTTCACCATCACATATTATTATTTTAGATGCACTTAGTATCTATAGGTAATAGATTGATATTCGAAAAATTATTTCTTATAATAATTATACAAAAGTTTTATAATTATTTAATAATAATTATAAAACTTTTGCAATAAAACCATCGCATTTGTATTCCTCACCAAGTTGTAATTTGCAAAATTCTATAAGTCAAAAAATTCCTAAATATAATCAAGTATATATTAGTCACACTTGACACTTACACATAGCATACTGTGGTTATACGAGGTAACCGGTTTGAACCGGCGGCTACCGGTGATACCGATAAGCGATACCGCAACAGACGATTAATAATGACATTGATTGTTATCCGCTGAATCGTGCGCTCTATTAAATTGTAATTAAATCTTTATGATCATAACCCGATAATGAATTATACATACTATTTATTTCTTTAAATGAGTACACTTGAAATATATGTCGATATAACTTAGACTTGATTAATGATTTTTGACTAATTAAAAAAATGAGAACTCCTTGATGTGGATAAGAAAATATATACGAATATAATAACCTAAAAATGTATTATGGTAAATCATATTCCCGTTCTTCCTCTTCTGTTAATAACCAGCTAACATTAGAGCTATAAAAAAGTAATAAGATCTTTCAAACAAGTCTCTACTTGTTGATATATAATGTACTTGGCGATTGATAACCGTTTTTGTTACTTCTATAACAAACTAACTTTAAAATATAAAATAATTTATTAAAGAAAAAAAAATACAAAATCTCAACTCAAAACCAATTCTCGTGAAATTTATTTTATTTGCCTTATAAATTACGAAAGGACTTTTTTCGAAGTTTTAAAATGTAAGTTGTATTGTTATTTTAAACACAAAACGACATCAATTACATAAATGATATTGAGTGTTTAGTTGGTTCTAGTATAAATAACGTCGCCTAAAATATCTTCGAGTATCATTTGAAAGCTTTGTTCTGATTAAATTAGCCGTGAATATTTAGAAAATTTGCTTTTCATCATTTCCTCTGCGTCGTTAAATGACAATTGCTGGTATAATAATTTGTACCGGATCAATGTTTCGTCAAATATAATTGCGTTGACTTTTACCATTGGAGATATTTTATTCTGCGAAGGTTTTAATTGGCCATTTTATCGTTGCCAAGCGAGGCCTCCAGTTCAAACGGTATTATTCTGTCAAAATCAATTGAGTGAGTTCAGTTGCCATCCCTATCCAAAGTATGTACGATATAAGAGTGGAATGATAATAAATTGAAAATTTTGTGATAATTTCCGAGCACATAACAGAAAAAAAAAACTTTTCCTAGGCATCTATAAATATAAACTCGAAATTTATAAAAAACACCCTGATTAGATTAATAATAAAATACATATAAAATTAGTTGATAATCATTGTATATTAATTAAACACCCGTGTGACACAATAGTTGTGATCCCACGACCCGGACTCGATTTCAAGTTGGACGATTCTTTGGAGTCGAAGTGACCCAAAACAGCAACAACTCTGTACATAAAAACACAATGACAGACGAACAATCACAATAGATTGTCTATGCCAAACAACTCACAATAGAAATGAAAGTAAGGAGCTGTGTTATTAGCATAATCTGTGGTCACAGGCGGCCTGCTCCCGCTTGACATTTATTTTTTTCATATTTAAATCAAATGGTTATTTTAGTGTTCATTTTGAATGATTATTTGTTTGCTGCCTTATTATTTTTTTCTGCTTGAAGGTCAGTAAATAAAAACAATTATCAGATAAGTTAATGAATTTTAGAAAAAAAATTCATATCATTTCAATTTTAATTCGATTAATTAGATTTAATTAAAATATAGCATTGTTATCGAAAATTCCTTAATAAAAAGAAAAACAAGAAATAAATATTCAATCAAATATAATTTTTCCACATAATATAATATGTAAGTTACAAAAAAAAAGGAATAAATATTTTTTTTTCCTGAAACCAATTTTGTTTTCTATTGGCGGAATATGTATTATTATCATCACCAATTTTAGTAAGTTTCCTATTTTTTTCAATATTTTATAACATTTTTACATATCGATTATGTGTAATGTGTAATCATTATTGGCATTTTATTACAATACTCATCGTAAATATATAAATGACACGTTTACAAAATAAAGAAACTTTTGTTGATATTATATTTCCGAGAAAATGTAAAATTGTAAAATTATGCTGTTTTATTTTATTACGAGTGGCTGTTGGTATAAACCTCAACTAACAAAAGGACAGATAATTGTTATATTGGCCAATAGTGAAATAATACTGGTCACTGACCTCAAGCTTTGTATTGTGGAGACCCTTCATTTTTTTTTAACTGCTTTACCTACTCGACCATACATTTGAAAAAATAATGAAAGATCCTAACGCAACTGATCCTTTGAAAAAATATATATTGTTGGTTGGGAAAACAGTAGTTAATCTTTGTCAATTGAGTGTTTATTTTTTTTTCTGTCGCTTTTATGTTGAAAATAAACATTTATTATAATTTTTTTTCCCAGCTTTAACAGTTGTATATGTATTAATTATTTATACTTAACATGAAATAAGTAATAAAATAAATAATTTTTTTTATTCTAAAATACCTTATTATGTATCAGATTATAATGTACTAAATGTTTCCTTGCGACGTTGCCCGAGTAAATTAAAGTCTATATTTGTGAAATAATTTTTAAAATCGATCTGGTAGCGTCGAATGTTTTTTTAATTTACAAACAAACGAATCTTTAATAATATTATTAGTGAAGATTACCATATAGAGTATTTAGTAAACCCTATAGGGTAATCTACTGTGAGTTAAGTAAAATCTAAATCTAGCATTGTGTGTGTTCTAATTTATATTGGACAATGTTTAAAAAATTGTACAAAATATTGTAATACTCATAAAGAAATAAATAAGTAAAATATTTATAAAAACACGTTATGATAGAATTTACCAAATTACGACTTTAATTATTCAGTTCTATTTTATATCCAGTACAATTTTGTCTTGATTTTTTTACACTAATCGCTCCTAAACTAAACTTTTTTACTCAATTTTTTTATGCATCCAAGTCTCGGCCTGTATCAAACCATGAAAATATTTATGTTATAATTTAGTTATAATAAGTTTAACGAAGTTTTAATTTTCTATAAAATATATAAGTAATACGGTGGTCGGCGGTCGGGCCGGGCGGGCCGGGCCCGGCTGGCGGGCGGTGGCAACACGGGCAGCGATCCGGCGCGAGCCGCACACCGAATAATTGAGTTATTGTTCTATTGAAAACGACTCGCCCCAACATAATTGCATACTATGCATAATTATCTGGCTAAGAAACGTTTTTTGCTCATTTTTTAATCTAGAAAACCTTCATTGTTTAATGATTTTTTACGCTAACAGCCGAAGTTAGAAGATGAGATTACAATATAGTAATTTAAAAACTATATTTAAATTAGTACTAACCAATATTTAACACAAAAAAGCAATTTGATACGTTAAAAATACTATGTTTTTAATGTATGTGATGACTTTTAACGTTAGTAAATAGTTTTAGTTGCTAAATAACTTTCAACTTAAACGTTACTGGGGCAACCAGCCGCTACTGTAGATTCTTTAACCAGCATAGATAGTTCTTTTTCACCTTAAACAAATATAATTCGCCAATAAGCCCACCAGTTTACCGAAATATTGGGGTTGAATGATATTAATTTAAAAAAGTGATTATTGAAAAGCATTAGATAATTTTTTTCTTAAATAATTTTAAGATAAGCTGAGAGTTTCAGCTGACAAGCTGAGAGTGCATGCAAAGAGCGAAGGGTCTCTATGGAAACGAAGTAGCGACATTTCTTAATCTACTCATAGAAAACTTTACTGATATACTGACTGCCGTATTTTTGTAGGTTTTAATTAAATTATAATACGTATCTCTAGAGAAAGATTAACAAACATACAGACTGTCTGTCCTCAAAATTTACGCATTGTAATATTATTATGCTCTGATTAATACTTAAAAAAAAAGATACCAGTAAATAAAAACTTAAAACCTAAATTAATACAAGTTTGTTACTATCTAAAAAAGATAATTATCCCCACGTGAGGCAAGTAAAACATTTTAAGCGTTAGGCTACTACTATCCCTTGTTTAGAGATCAAATAAGACAGAATTTCCTAAAAAGAGATTAATATTTAAATAGGCTACTATAGAAGATCTGATCTCTAGACGACCTTTGTTTTGATATACAACTTTAATAAGTACATATTATTTAATAACAGAGCTTTTTTAACAGTGATATAAGTAATAAATTATACGGCTTTTGCCGTTACTATACGCAATAGAAAGGATGGAAATGGAATATACATATGTAGCTGCATTTATAGTTTTGTATCTAATCATAGAATCTATTACCCATCGGAGCATAGTCCTTCCCCTTTCAAAGAAACAAAGGGAGGACGTGTTTTTACCATCACGGAGGCCCAGTGAGGACTGATAGGTATTAAATGTTTGCAAATTCTGTCAGTCCGAATAATTTAACGAACTTTCCGGAGAACGGAGAAGCTCGAGATGATAAATTTTCGCTACCCATCCTACGACCGACCTTTGCGTAAGTTATTTAACCTATGAAATCACACAGGGAACATACTAACAATATGTATATGATTTCAATATGTCGTTTGTTACACATATGCCATTTCCTGTCAAATAGGAAGTCAGGCGGTGAGCTTAGTGCACGCGGAACTGATGTACGCTACCGCTTAAGGCCAAGTCAACTAGTAATCGTTATGGGAAAAAAAATTATGCGTGTGTACAGTACAGTTGCAGATAAATCCTGCTCAAGAACGAGTTTCATTATAAAGACGAACTTGTGAATCGCAAAATACGCATAAAGTATGTTTTGAAATATGCGCGTCTAACCCTATTATATGATACATCGCTCAAACTAGTAGTTACAATTTTAAATTTTGACCCACTATCGGACGATATTTTATTACGATTTAATTACAAATGTATAGTATCTTGGCTTGTACTTTTTTTGACTTTTACTATAGAACGATGCTACTTGCCAAATTTCATAGTACTAGGTCAACGGGCAGTACTCTACCATATTTGATTCCCTTAGGAGTATCTTAATATGCGTTTTTCATGTTAATTTAGAAGTTAAAATTTTTCAATGCTTCATTGAACTGTCGACCTGAGTATACGTTTTTCATTTCAATTCAATATCTTCACAACAAAATAAGTACATCACAGTGATTCGATAGGGGGGGGGGGGTCGACACTTTTAAGATTATTTATATATAGCATGGTTTAGATAGATAATAATATGTATTTATATATTTTAATAGGACGCTCTTGCCCGTCCTGTTAGTTTTCACTGACTATACTGACAGTAAAGTTACATTTATTATATGTATATGGTACAGTCAAGTCTTCTCATTATCTCTTTTGTTAATTAATTTTGCATTGGACAGCAGCTGATCTTCCTTAAAATAAAATTATCAAAGTGGATACTCCGGAGAGGCTTCTCCTTAAATATAACGCGGTCTCCATATTGTCTGGCTGAACAACTGATGATTGACTACAAACGGTAATTGTGTGTTGTGATTTTAAAATGCGAAGGAAAACAAACCTGTAAGATAAGCAAAGGAGGAAATAATAAAACAAAGTGCTATTAAGTTTAATACTTTCTATACCTTACTTGATTAATACAGGAATAGATTAGTAACGCTCATTTAGTTTAATCACATACGATTATAAATTCTTAGGTACCGAGCAAATGTATGAAAACTAGTACAAACCAGGGAGTATCCAATAGATGACGAACCTACCTGAAAACAATTTCTTGATATTTTTTAGTACAATTGATGAATTAATCCAAGTAATGTAAATAACTAAGTATATCACTATCAAGTATAATGCGCTTGAATCTGAGTGGTTTCCATCCATTTCAAGCATCTCTGAGGTCCGAGTCAATGTAAAAAGTGGACTTTTCTTTATTGTCTCGAGTTTGGGATCTGCTACATTCTATTCTGTTTTAATTAAAAGAGCCTCGATCTTGTCATCGAACGCAGGGCTTTATTACATTAAAGCTTTATGACGCGCTCAATGACGAGTTAGAGGCTGCTTTTGAAAAGAAAAGCATGGCCGAGCAATGCATGTGGTACCAATATATATTCGTATAAAACGCTTCATGGTGTAAAAATATAAACTGTAATAAAATAAAATAAAAAATCATATCACGTATACACGACGTACGGAAGCTGATTTTTGTTGCACGCACATAAAGTTGACGTTGCGGTGCATACTACAGAAATTACCACCTACCTATCATCCAATAAAGAAGCTTTAACATCAAATGGTTGCAAAACATCGGACCAACCGCCGGGCAGAAATGGGTCGCAATGGCCTATTTTCGTTTGTTTTTCTGTGCCCCTAAGTGGCCAGGCGTCGGGGTGGCGACGCGAGGCCTTATTGTCGCCCGGCCTTCACTTATCTAACGCTTTTGTTTATGCTTGCATTACTCAACGACACCATGCCATTGTTACATAAAAACAATGTTTTTATTGTTACATAAAACTAATAAGCTCAACGCGTAAAGAAATATGAGACATTCTTATAAGTCTTAAGCCTTCGCAATATATAAATATGAAGAAGAAGGCCGTTGGTAGCCACCGCATAATATAATATATTTTCTTCTGTACTACTTATATATGTATGTAAATAGCGTGAATTGTTGTTCATTTAATTGCTAGCTAGTGTACGTACACTTTTAACCATATTAATTGATTATAACACAACTGCAACTGGTAATAGCATTGCTATTGTTGAATCGGAACAATTTAGTGAAGTCCATTGATATGCCTATAGTCCGGCCAGTGTTGCCAACTGCACCGTAATTACAATAAAAATACCGTAATCAACAAAGATCTACTACCTACCGTAGGTTTATAATTGCAGTAGCAAAAAAGCATCGTAATATCCATTGAGATGCAAGGATCTATTGAAGACCATTTAATAATCTTGTGAATAAATTATTACCCACAAGATTATTAAATATTCGAGATAGTTCTACCGTATTTCAATTTAAAAATACACCATAATTTTAAAAATCTACCGTAATTTTAATCGATTTCTATCATCCGCTAGAGTTGGAAACACTGAGTCCAGGGAACAATGCAACAGCAATATATTTGATAAATGGGTAGCTATGTTGTACACCATACATTTAACGTAGCATTTAAATAGATACATATTTGAATTTTTCAGAATCTCTTTCTATGTATTTATTATATTTAATCAATGCTATATTAAAAAATATTCTTAATGAAAATGCTTAAAAAATCAACTTAGTGCCTGGCAAATTCAGTGTGCCAGGGACAAAGTGGGTTTATTACGCATTTTGCATTAAGAATATCTCTTTCTATGGCTTGGACGCACCGTGATAGTTGGCGTTATTAGCAATGAATTTGTATGATACGAAATATTTATCGATTAACGGAAGAATTCTTATCTCTTTTGTAATCTTTTATTGAATTCTATTTTCATACTAAATCTTCATAGTCTAATAAAGTCCGTTTTTTGGACTTCTCTTGATGAAATAAAACAGAAACAAAAAAGCAGCCCTGGCTAAGTAATTTGCCGTTCTGCTCAGCAAATCGTGAGGACCGGGGGCGCAGTAAATTTCCGAATCGATGGCGTAGCTTTCGACGTTCACAAACGAGTTTGACCTCTGCGTTGATAAGAAATAAAATGCGTTAGTATCTTACACTTTCAAGTCAACACAGAACAGCACACACAATGCAGTTACACATAACTTAAGGAATGGTTTTATACATTGCCCCTCATACAGGCTGTAAACTAGAAATAAAAAATTTTTGGTCCACAGTTTGATCGTTAGCTGCAGCAGCTTTCTGCGTAGTTTTTTTACCACTACGCCGTGTGTACCAAACTAAAACCTTATTCAATACGTATGAAACAAAGTTCGATATCTGTGTGTTATAGAGGTCGTACAGAGTTGGATATAATAAAAGAATAAAACTTAAATTACAGGTTTGTACGTCACAGGCGTGTAATAATAGCGTGTCAAACGTTCACATCTCATATAAAGTCGCTTTCCTTTGTGTGGTTCAACTCGACCAAACTTTTGCAGCAACAATAACTTCTATGGAAATGTAACACCATGCTATCGCGCGCTTAGGGTGTGCATATTTTAATATTCCTATTGTGTTAATGAAATATATTATCATCGGTATATAAAGTTTTTCATGTTAAAATTTTAAGATTTATCAATGAATAATAATAAAAAAACGCTAAATATCTTTAAGCGAACTTAATCATGTGTGTACAAATGTTAGTGTAAAGGCGTATATCCACATTGCTCGCATGATCGTCGTCAGCGTCATTCGTCCATGCATGCCAGGCTCGCAATGTGGATGTGTGGAGACGCCGAGAGAAATGATTATGAACTGTATTACAATATACACAATACATATATTTTATTCCTTTTTTTACACTTCTCTAATACACTACTATAATATACCATGCTCAAACTTTAATGCCTTTACTCTTGAACTAGCCGCATCGCAGTGCCATCCTTAATAGGCAACTATAAAAATGTTTCGGAATACACAAACAAGCTCTTATAATAAAAAAAACAAAAATGGAACGTAAATTCCTATTAAGTAACAGATTCATGGGCATCCAACCAGAAATGACAGGGCACGCACAATAGTCAGAGTTAAGTGATAAAATGGCAACATGAAACAGGAACATGGCTGCCGAGTGGTACAGCGGGGTCCTCTCACCCCACAACACTATAAACTGGATAATTCAGAGCCCCGGAGTCAGATTAAATTTTGTTGTGCTCAGAACCATAATATAAAACGACCGAATACATGTCGCGTCCGAGGTTTACCTTATCAGTGGCGAATAATCACTGAAATCGATTACACAAAATACATTCGTGGACCAATAATTTAGAATATATTTTATTCTTTCTGCTTTCGTCTTTGGTCCACTTTGATGTTGTCAGTACCAGAATTATCGAAACTTTAGATATTCATT
The DNA here is from genome assembly GCA_918026875.4 of Diatraea saccharalis. Classification (NCBI taxonomy): domain Eukaryota; kingdom Metazoa; phylum Arthropoda; class Insecta; order Lepidoptera; family Crambidae; genus Diatraea; species Diatraea saccharalis. Next base: position 450,561 of record OU893333.1, read on the forward strand.
CTAATAGTATGTTTTTCTAAATTAAAATCGTTTCGATTATTAATAAACTAAAGACCGTTTCAGATACAACGTGACTTACGATTGTATGTGGAATTGAAATGTGAGTCAGCTGTAGGTGTCTGTCCAGTAGATGAACTTACAACTTAATTACGAAGGAGAGTTGTGATTAATAAACATCAATTTTATAATCAATTTTATTATTAGTTTAGCTGTCCTATATGATACAAAAATAAGACTCCTGATAATATTTAAAGTATGGATAATATTAAGGAGATTAAGAACTGATGAGTTCGTTGCGTTTGTTCTTGTTATCAGCCAAGGCCTGGCATGTTCCAATAAGATTATTCGAATAAAAATATTTGACTGTGAAGGTAAGCTTTTGGTATTATACAAAAACTTGAAGAAAGAAGTCACTACTTAACATTAGTTTATGTCATTATATTCTTTCAAACCGTTTAGACCACAGGGTGTACCAAAATAATATAGACACCAATCATGCGACCGTAAAGAAAAAAGGAATAGACGAAGTATAATCTCCAAATTTAACAAAAAGCAAACTAAGCGATGAACTAGTTGCACATACATCGCGTCGCTGTTAAGCCGAACATCAAAACCGCTTTCATGAAAACGCGCAAAGCTTTGTATAAACTAGTGTACCATAACTTTGTGTGTTTAACTTAGTTAGTAGAGATAATAGTTTCGGAGCAAAGTTGGGTACAAAGGAACTAATGGCCAGAGCAATCCCTCGCCTACAGCTTCCACTGCGAGTTCGCGGACTCGAAATTATCTTCCGGGCAAGTCAAACATTTGCAAATCTAATATTTTCTCTTAAATGGGAGGGACAAAGTTGTGAGAGAATTCTGTAAATTTGAATCTTATTGAAAATAAGAAATATTAATTTTTTATTTTACATTCTAAAAAAGTTTGGACTGTGTATATTTCTATCCTTTTGGCTATTGCTATATTTCTTCCATTTGCGATAAGCATTTACAGCAAGTGCCTGCTCTTAAACAGTTAAACAGTTAAACAGTTAAACAGTATTTAATGAATTGACAGTTAAATAATCATAGATTTAACTCTCAATTTTCTAAACAATGAAAATGATAGGAACCTAATTACTCGTTAATTAACATAACACGACAGAGCGAAATACAGTGCAGGGCGATGGCGACCAATACCAGTACATAGCAACCTCACAATTTTGATTTAACTTTTTATTTTAATCGAATATTTAAACGCTGCATCATGATAACTGAACACAATGTAATATTAAACTAGAAAAGTATTTTGACTAATATATAATAATATATATCGAATCTGTATAAATAAATAAAACTTAATAATCACCTAAGTGAACGTCTGTTTAATTGAACTCCGCAATGTAAGAGCGTGTAGCTTTGTTTGTCTGTCTAGCTTTTAAACACAACGATAGCAAAACGATTATACACAGATAAAAATATTCAACGGTAAAGCCTTTTCCATGTTAATTTTATGGGTTACGATAACCTCGGTATCAGAACACCCGTCGATATAAATTACCCGTAATTCTATAGAACAATACTAAGTTTCTTTTACACACGAAAAAAGTTCCAATTTTATTATCAAAGGGTCCAAAATGGCTTTCGAAGATATAAATATGTGATAATGTGATTTTTACAAAATTATGCTAAAATAAAATTATTCATTAATAGTGGACATGAATAGACAATATCACTATAGTACTTTGTGACTGCCTAATTTTTATGTATATAATCTAATCAATGGACGTACGAAGTAAATAGATAATTGAGGACAATCCGATTTTGAATGCTCATTTCTTCTAAAACAAACAATAATAGTTGATTTCCCTTAAAATGATAAATAAATTATACGGTTTCCTCTGTACCCATGCGTGTGCGTAAACACAAGTCGATGTAAGCAATTTGGTAGCATTAAGTTCCCCTCTCTTAGACAATGGCCTCGGTCGCATTGATCTGTGCTTTGGTAAAAATCAGTAAACATGTTTACGGTCTTGTTTGCCGGTACTGACTGAATAACGCTTTATTCATTACTACATTTCGTAGGCATAAGATAAGGCTTTCGTATTATCTTGTGAAGGGGAAAAAACAAATTTGTTGGAAAACATCTTTATGTAAAAATGATAATATAATTTGTCAAGAAGGAAAATTTGAAATTGCCGATTACTTTGTTATTGTATATTACCGTATCTTTTTAAATTAATTAAAGGTTTTGTTTATGATATGATTTTATACTTGTTATTAAAATTTAAATTAAAAATATTTAACAATCCATCGATAGGCCCACTTAATATAGCAACACGTCTTTCTTTGTTCTGTTGTTGCAACTTACGGCAAATTATAAAATTTCGCTTTTTACCTACTTTTATATCATTTTTCTAACTCTGCGAAGATTATTCGTCATAATGTAATACCATTAGCGTTCATTGATACATATTATAATATTGGTTATGATCCTTTTGTAGATTTTTTTCTTTGAAATTAATATATGTATATCAAACGAAGCCGAAATGAAACTGTGGGCAATGTCAATTTCACAACGAATTAGGTTCAATAAACCGAACTCGAAAACAAACATGTTATTTTTCTATGTTTGATATAATATCAACATTATTTATCGTAATAACACGCAAACTAATCTCATTTATAATCTTGGCGAAAGAACAACAAGCGTTGCAATCCAATGTCATTTGCCATTATCAGAATGGTTATATATTTAGAATAAACTTTACTAATTCTAATTCCATTATTAAGATATATTCATCGTTTATAATCAAGCTAGCTTTCCGCCAGCGGCGTCGCCCGCGTGGTTTAGACAATTATGTAAATCTTTCTCTTATGTAAATCTTTCTCTTTTACATTTTACATAACATATGTATTTAAAAGCTCTGACTACGGGAAACGACTTTGTTTTTTACTATGTATAGATATTAATTGTTTTCTAAATTCACTCCAAGCTAAGAGACGTACACTTATCGTCTTCTGCGTAACACCAGCGGAGCGGTTGGTTTTAGTCAGTTGCATCCTGTTACTTCGCTTCCTGTTTCTTCCCCCACTATCACCAGATAGTTTGTCTTCCTTGCCTCACCTTGGGGTGAAGAAGCACGCAACATTTTCCAGTTGTCCATCTCCATTCTGGTCCTCAACATCCATCAAATCATCGGCAAGTATGTTACTGAGAAAATGGCAAACATGTCTCACACTTTTTGAATGAATGATGAATTTATGACTAATCAATTTGGTGACCGTCCAAGTTTCAACACCGTACACTTCGACGAAAAGGACATATTGTTCAAATTGTGATATTTTAGGCCCAAGACTATTATTGGGGTATTTTTTTTTGCTTTTTTCATAGATAATGGTGACTTGGCACGTTTTTGGCTTTGAGCACATTATTTTCCAAAGGGAACCTGAATAAAAAAAAGGAACCTAAAAAGGGAAATACAAAAAAAAAATGTTAGTTTATTGACTTGATTTTTTTTTCATGACGTCACATGTGATGATATTTTCTATTGGGTACTATCACAAAGCATTAACGAGACAGCAGCAACCAGAGTGTGGTGTTAGTAAGTGATATAAAATTTAAATAACGCAGTAAAGAGATCAACTATGTAAGATAGTAGGAATATTAATAAGCATTTATACCGAGCCCGTTGTCCCAGGGACACAAAAGCAAGGTAATTCATGCTAATAGCCTTTTGTCCCCGTTACACACAACTGACCCTTCCTCTCCCTTTTAAAGGGCTCGAATTAGCGTATTTCAAAGTCCCCAATTGTCGGTCAATGGAACTCCAGCGTTTTTGTTGACGCTACTTTATGTTTTCGGTGCGGAATTAAATTTAGAGATTATGTTTTTTGTGCCCCGTCGCCACGTGAAAAGTAGAACCGTTTCAAAGTTAAAATTAACCATTTTCAAAGTCATGCAAATAGGATTTAAAATATCTCAAACTCAAACGTATTTATTGCTTTCTTGTGGTGTAAAACCTCGATTGTTCATGAGTTTGTTTCAGTGAATTTGAATAAAATTAGACGTAAAGACAACTTATTTATCCTATTGTGCTGCAATGAGAAAGATAGGGACAAATGATGGCGCACATTTTATGAATTTTCTCTATATAGAAAAGTAATAGGACAAGTGCCTACTTCATCAATTTCATAAATTCAATGTGACGAAACACTTGGAATTATTTTATCGTAGCTTACTTGGACGTCATTTCTTTGTACACACAAAACTAATTTAAAGTTACAAGGCTATGCCCTGTTAATTGTGAATACAATTACATTAATGAATTAACGTTTCTGTGATGTTTTAATCTTTCCGAACTTTAATTTCCAACCAAGCGGTTTTAAAATATTGTTTTTTTTACTTAAATATTGAATACCTACATATACTTAAGTTAACAATATAATATTAACATAACGTGGTATACATAACATAAATAAAGTTCGTTAAATTAACATAAACTAAAACGTTAGAAAACAATGTAATAATAAATTATTCAGAAGTTAACTCGCCTGCCTGGAGGTTATTGTTTTTAAATTATTTGACCTAAATATTATCCGGTATCAAGAAGCGGATTACGTACGCATAGCTTTATTATATCACTGATAACATTCGTCGATATTACTTTTATCGATGATCGAGGGATATAAAAAAATTTCCACTTATTACCATTGTTATATTAAAGTATATTAGTTCCAACAAAATTAATATAAACAAATTCGTCCCATTACCGGTTTACTTCCCAGGACCTAAATAGAAGTGCCAACGTTTAGAGTGCCAACAAAATATTATACATCATGGCATTTCAAAGATTTCTGTAACATGTCTCAAACCCCTCAAGGATTAGAAATGGCAATGCTTTCGTCTGAGCTAGTGATGTGACATTACTATTGAGTAGTTATAGATACTATAGCTATATACTTAAAAGTATTTCACCTTAAACATATCTTTACCAATAGAAATAGAAAATATCAATACCAATAGAAAATATCGGAAGATTATTACAAAAATAATTCAAATTTAAGTAATATTATACAAACTCAATTATTTAATAACTCCAACGCAATAATAATTATAGAAATAATTGTGTATTTATGAAAGGAAGGCGTCACGAGCGGAGCCAAAGCAATCAATCCGTTTTTTCTATTCGATAGCGCACTATCGCCTCGCTAATGGATTCTACAGATATCTAAACGTTTACATTTATATCAAATTCCGATACATTACGCAACGCACATTATTTTTGGACACAAGGTAAGCCGAGCTTTAAGTCGTGAATTTAGGATTATAAAAGACAAATTGACCGTATTATATAATTAAAAAAAAATTATTTTTACAACGCTAGATTTAATCGAAAGCTTAAATTTTAATTGATCGTTACTTTACAATTGCTGAATTATTCTAAGTAGTAACGAAAACATTACTTGACTTGGGAAAATGGTCAGTTTCGCTACGGTTTAAGTTAAGCTCAAAAGTTAAAGCGACCTAGATTAGGATAGGTTCGATGCTCAACTCGGGCACATGAGATTGCAGTCCACGACCAAAAATGCTATCTATACCAACTAAATATCGATAAATTGTTTTATACCTGCCCTATCAAAAACTACTCTGTTTATTAGTCAGCGAGGTACATTAGCGACTCGTTGGATGTCACATCACAATCAGCTTAGTCCGGGACTAGACTCCCGCGGGAGACTGCAGCATCCATGGAATTAAATTCTACAATTATATATGTGTAAGTTAGGTATGAGCGCATCAATTTCTGGTATTGAGACATCTAAATCGGTTCTTTGTACGGTTGTATGTGAACAGTTAATGTTATACTCTAGTCCACAAAACCCTGCCCATAAGCTTCTTCTTCATTGGTACCTAAAGTATAATAATAAATTGTTGGTCGCCCACCCTATGAATGGCCAGTCCATGTATCGCAGAATATGATTAACTTTCACATCACAGACTGAACGCGGCTATGATTGCACCATCAAACTACTCAGCCATTATTTCACATTACTGAAATAATCACCCAGTTTTTTCTTTTAAAAAGTGTATGAAGTAGTGGGTTGGAGGTATGTTTTTGATAGTTAGTCAGATAGTAGGGAGGATTTGCGTGAGGATTTACACACACATTCAGCTGTGCCTGAGGGCTATAATAGCAATTCAAAATCAATTATAAGCCGTCATTTTAAATCCAATGTGGCAGTTACCACAAAATGGCGGAGGCAACCCATATCGATATGGAATTAAAGGGTTTTTAAACAGAATATCAGTATATAGATGTATGACACGATTTAGTATGCGAGTTATGGTACATTAGTATAAAATATATAAGTTTTAACACAAAACACTACTTACGGTCATAATTCAGTTTTGATTAAGTTCGAGTGTTCTTTAAAAGAGAGCTCATTAGTGTGCAGTGCAAACATTAATAAAGCACCAAATCAATTTACTTGATATCGTTGAACAGCATCTATTTGTAAGCGGTATATCCATATGTGTATAATAGTCTCCCTCTATAATAAACCACTTTATTTAACGTATAACATTCCGAAATATTCGTGTGAAAGATACATTGTCTACTATCTTAGGGGAGTTGATATCGTCGGACAACTGAATTATTAGTGTTACTTTTAAATGAGAACAAAGTAACATTATTTTAGTAATTAATAAATAAATATCATATATATAAAAGTTAGCATATGAAAATGAAGTTACACAACAACACCACGCAGAGAATCAAACGATATGCAAATCGTTAGCGTCTCATTGGTTCAAGTAGTGGCAGAGTTTGTTTGTTGGTTTGTTATAGCGATATAAATTTTGTCAGCTTGTTCAGACTATGTTTTTGTAACTGAAATATTATAACAAAATAATGGAGAATCCGCCATCTTGAAAAGACTTCTAGATAACACTAGTACGACGTTTGAAGAGGGGAGGTTGATAAAACAATGCACTTGCAGGTCTAAAAGCTGCCAACTTTGGGAGGTCGTTTGTCGCGGAATTCACATCTTTATGCCCTGGTGTTTATGGGTTACGATAGTTGTCCTGCTGCGGCAGGTAGGTGGTGTTTTTAATCAGTCGGCTGCCCCCGGGCTGCTGCCTGTCATCTCATTTGCCCCCGCGTTCTAATAGCTTGGAGGCGATTTATTCTACTATGGTCCTGTAGAAGAAGAAACATTTATTAATCTCACAAAGGCACAAACAACATAAAACATTATCAGGAATACATAAAGCACGATAAAGACACAAAAAAAACAGAAAAAGAAACAATAAGGTACATAATGACATATAAAAAGAAAGACAGTAAAATCAACCAGGACTCTGCCTCAGCTGGTGTTGATGCGACAAGGAAAGTGCCACATCAATGCTGATCGTAAGGGGTAAGATTCCTTCGCCTTTACCATACCAAGAAAGAAAAAGTAAAAAAATGTCTATGGTCTAGGGACGCGAGTCATCTATCAGAACAAGACAAGACTATGTATGTGGACGATCATAATTTACTATGTTTGTATTAAGCTTGTGCATTAATCAAAAAAGAATATATATAAAAAAGAATATAAAAAAGATTATAAACAATATCATATGAAAGAATATTAAGATCTTGATTGGTACTACATAGAATATTGAAGTTCATATTTTCATTTAATGTCAAAAACCATTTCATTTTAACATTCAATTTAGTAGATTTTTTTTTTTCAAAACTATTGTCATAGTATTCAGTACGGTTTAGGATTGACTTTATGGAGATTTTAAATTATCTAATTTACATTTATGAAGCAAACCAAAAAATAATACATATTCAGCCAGGGACCCTAGTGGAATAAACCAAGCCCGCGTAGCAACAGGCCCCTCTCTCTTGTCCCACAATGAATAACAACAATCCTTTAACTACACAACACTACCCAAAACTCATCTCTAAAATCTACTGCATACGTATCAAATTCTCTCGGTACGCTCCAACCATTTTCCTATCGCGAAAATTGTGTTGCTGCATCGTTCACATAAAGTCGACATTCGCTTAACGTCTCAACTAAATGCATTTTATATCAATGTCAAGGTGACGTTTCATTAACATTAGCACCTGTTACATTCACAGTAAAGTCGAATTTGGTATATCAGCTGATGCACGCGTAGTAAGCATTTGATGGTACAAAAAAGGCAGAAAAAAAAGATTTATTTGTATCATAAGTTTATGTGATGCGTCGTGAAAAAATTGAATAAGTGTTTCATCGTGGTTCTATCTTGTGTAAACATGTTTCCACTTTCTTGTTTGATATAAATTTCAAGCGCCTATAGATCTTAGAAATATTATTGATAAAGTATATATTTTGTTCAGCAATTAAAAGTCACGAAAACCTTTCGGAAGACAACCATACTACTAGAATAGAGAATGTACTATTAAGAGAGTTGACATATAATTTCCCCTTTCTTTCGTTTTACCTAAAAAAATATTGGGTTTGAACAAAATTCGAGAGTTTCGGAATTGTAAAGATGATGATTTTTTGTTCTGATAGTTAGGCAAGGCCTACTTTTAAGACATATTTAATATCCTATTTATTTTCAAGCGAACTTTACTATTGTTTGTGCACATCAGAAAATATTAATCCTCTGGACCTGTGTTCCCAACATTTTCTGATCAGTGAACCCGTAGATAATGAATTTTGTATGAATTTCGGTTTATTATTTAAAAACACATATGTGGTGATGCTAATGTTTTGTACTTAAATCTTGTACCTTCGGGCGCACATTTGCCGTATTTGTTGTAAAGATTGTACAGAGTCCTCGAAACCCGGACTAAAGTTTAGGAATCGGTACACAAGACGGAAATATTTACGGACTTAAATAGTATCACTTGATATTTATGGACGTTAAGTCATACTTACCACGCTATGGATGATATAAGATAAGATACATTACTTTATATCATTGTTTACGATAGATAACTGTAGTCTAGACACGATCATATGTTTTTTAAATGTTTTCGACTTTGTTCTAGCGATGTCTAGATAAATAGATAAGCGTATTCTATTTCTTGAAGTAAATAAATTAGAAAATTTTATTATGTACCTACTTAATTTTTCTATTCAACATTCAGACTTTACTGCGTTCAAATTACCTCAATCTCATTAAAACGAGAGCATGGACAATAAATTAATTTCGTTAATTTTAAGTTAAGTCATCATAATCATCAATTTTTTTTTTCTCAAAGTCGTTATTTTTTTCCCAAACAATAGTAATAAGTTTATGTCTTATACGTGCAGTCATACAGATCGAGGTAAAACAAACTGTTAACATAAAATAAAGTAAATCTATATGTAAGTTTGTAATAAACCTATCAGTTTAACATCTCAACATCAAAATGTGGTAACATAAGAATCACGAAAAACAAAAGAGCCGTTAATATCCGAAGAATTTGAGAAGCTCTGCTTGATCAGGTGACATGCCCATAAAGAGATCTGAATATAGCTCTGGGGAAGTGATGTCCCGGAAAATCAAAGACAAGAAAATCTTCTGTGGGCGTTCGACTGCGAGCGAACAGGAAAATGCCCACGAAGGAAATTATGTTCATAAAATAATTAACGAAGTAAATCCGGTCGGGCGGCCTCCTGACGGCCTTAAACAAAGCCTTCAGTCCCTGTGACGAAATTAGAAAAGTTTACGACCAGAAATATGTATCGTGTTTTATTTTAACGAAAGCTTTTGTATTAATATTAAAGAGTGAATTAAGACTTGCTAAACAATTATGGTAAGTAACAATAATGGTATTTTGGTAAACAAATAACATGACCTTTTGCCGATTCTATAGCTGTTTTGCAGTACCTATAAATTAATTGTATAATTACTCGTATCTATGGTGTTACAACGTAATCATAGCATGTAAAGCACCAAGCGACGCTGCGATGGTAATAAAACTTGGAACTGGTTGTGACGAGTTCTAATAATATCCAATTATCTCCGCTAGAGCTTTATAAAATCAAGAATGTATTTTCGGTAATGTTATACTAATTAACATAATGTATTATTCAAGATCTAATCGTGAAATTACTTTTGAATGTATAATATTTGAAACGTTTAAATATTTTAATCACAACAACAATATCTTATTTTTTTATATTCTTATAATATTCTATATATTGCATACAAAATCAATACCCACTACAAACCTATAAGTATAATAGTGTAAAATATAACGCTATGCATGAGTAAAATACCAAAACGAACAAAGAAATCCCTGTAACTTTCCATGGTAGAAAGAGACCCACATATTCATCTCTCGTTCTCCTAAAAAGGGGCTAAATTATGACGTAATGATAGGCTGCACACCCCAACATGCAGAATTAGTGCATTTTCGTGAACCTTATAATGTGAAGCATAAGATCGCAAATAAGCATCTTTCATAGACTGGATGATGAAATCATAGGGAGAATCGGGTGATTTAGTTTAAGGGCTGGGATACAAATATCGACAAGATTTCTAGAACCATCACAGCTTACTTTGTAGACTAACGAAAATTATTAAATAAAAAAATTATAATGCACAATTTACATATACGTGCAATTATCAATATGATCCACATAATGAGATTAAGAGTAGAACAATTTGCTTTGTCATAAATAAAATATTCTGCTGACCAGGAAGCTACTTATATATGATAGAGACTTGTCACTGTGATCAAGGATATTTTAGTATGCAAATTAAACTACTAATATAGAAAATCTAATAACAAAACTACAATTCTAACATAATTATGCTTAATAATCAATTCATACGATAAGACGTTTATCCTAAAAAAAAAAAACAAAATATTTAAAAAGGGCTTACTGTTAATCAGCCAATGTCTAATGCTGCATGATAAAGTCATAAGATATTTTTGTTGTTTTAGTATTAGACTGTATTGATTCCTCTATTAGGCAGGTATACAATTGTATCATATTTTGTGTCCCTATAATAAATCTTATACATCAACAATTTCTAGCTCCTTTGTATAGTTAATGAAAGAAACAACAAGTACTTAGTTAACTTATATGTTGATTCTTAAAATTTTAATTTATTTATTAAAATCTAACTAAGAATTGTGCTTTGAGAAGTTATCTCTTAGAGCGGCCAAACCTGAATTCAACTGAGCATAACCCTTTACTACCGAATTAGTAGATTTATTTTATTTACGTAGATACCAGCGTGGGTTGAATATTCACCATAAATTTTTATGGGGTCCAACCTAACAGATAACTCAGGTTTTTTTACTCCGTATACCTTTCTCTCTTTTATTCCGTGGGTGACGTCTCACGTAAGTTTATGATAATGATCCCACTATATTTGTGTGTCTTTTTGTTCGTCTCGACAGATTTAGTGTTCATTGGTTTCTGTCGTATTTTCTATTTCGACTATTTATTACACGTTTCGTATTAGTTGAATGGGGTTACTCATTTATTACTCAATAAAAAATATATACCTATACAATGACTCGATAACGTTTGGGTCTGTTATATATATGTAATAAATCAACATGATACTACAATTATTGGTCTTCTTGTGGAGTTACAGAAATATCATTCATTATCAAATGTCAGGATATCATATGATCAGTTCTTATGATTTAAATGTCTCACAGCCAGTTGTACAAACGTCCATTAAAATTTGAATTATTTTAAAGCGACATTACTTATACAAATCTGACATTCATTAGTAATTAAAGGCGTCATTAAACCTTAACGGAAGTTTGTGCAACTGAACGTTAGATTTTAAAATTTACAAGCTACGTCCAATTTGTATTTAAACGGTCATTTCAAATTTTATTACAATTAAAAACTATCGTAGATGTTATATTTTGGTAAGTAGGTACAGTATTAAAGACACGTAATATAAACAGCTGATACATAAAAAAATCGCCCGGTCAGCTGACATTAGCGTGTGTACGTGATCCGGGATGTGGGTTTTTACACCGGGAGAAACTGCGGTCTGAGGCGGTCGCCCTGAGGAACCCTTGTGCAATCTACCTGCTCGAACTTAAGTATAAGGTTACAGGTCTTTTATTTTTTTAAATAGAACACGTATTTAGGAGCACATGTTGTAGGGAACACAATGATAGTGAAATCTCTTGTATTTTTTTAGTACTAGTATAATAGATTTTACTAAAACATTTGATACTGTTGACTGTAGTGAAAAATTGTGTAGTTAAATAAAATGACTGGCAATATCGTTACCATAAGTTTTTTCATGCTTTTGGATATCTTATATTAATAGAGTGTTAATACATTCATCTACAAAATACACTTGTACAATTTTGAAAACTCGAGTCCCATATATGTCTCTGTTATGAGTGGCAAACTAACACAAGTGTATAAGTACACATTTTTACACATTAAAGTACACATTACACAAAAGACTTCGTTCAAGATTAACATGAGGATTAACTCTGATGGAGAATCATCTTGCCCTTATATGTAAAAGGTAAACATGTCCACGGCTTATGTGTTACAACGACACGGCGTCGTCTAGTTCTGTGGTTCCCAAAGATTTTTTTATTTTAATCTTTTCATAGATGCTTCAAAGATATATCTACATTCATAATTCTATTACTGGTTAAAGAAGTAATTTCTTCAATTATATAGTTGAAAATAACTGGCGTGCGTCTAATTAGATAATTTAAATTAACTATTTATACTTATTTAGTTTCTAAATAAAAATGTTTTTATTTACCGCAACTAAAAAGATCTATAATTACTTCTCTCTAAATAACTTTGTTCGTAAATCTGTTTTAAAAATATACCGGAATGTTTGAGATACTCTGATATAAACAGTTGATGCAATCTTACATGTTGTTTCAAATTGAGAGTGGGCGTTGATAACTAAGAAACAACTCGTCTCGTTTTTATGGCCACGGCTGTCGAAATTTAGGCGTTTTTCTATGGTTGTCTTTCAAAGAGACGTAGAGGCTTTTTCTTTATTATAATGTGATTTATTGATTTTTTTAACACTGTAACGGTGTGCCGTACCACCGTTTATTTGCCTAGGTTTCAACATGCAAACTTTTTGTCTTTGATATTCAACTTCATTTCTTTTTAATATTCACATTTTGTAATTTAAAATTTTGACTAATCAAATATACTCTTTATGGATGTCAAGTTCGTAAAAAAATCATCTGTTGTAAATATATAAATCCTGTAAATTTATAAATATTAATATTATAATTATGAAGATAAGTGTCTAAAATAAAAATTATAAGTAGAATATAAAAAAATATATCCTGTAATAGCATCCAAGTTTTTATTAAGAAATCAAAAGGGGTATGTATTCGTTTTATTTGGTAATTTTAATTTTATATTTAGGTAACTTACAAACTTTTTTATATTCATTTTTTGTTTGTTACAGTTTCTTTTCTTTATCCTTTATATCATAATAAATAATCCATATTCAAGCTAGTCAGCCTTTCATTAGTAGGCCCAAGCATCGAACCCGTCACAACACTTTAAAGGATTAATTTGTGAAAATTTATTTAATAATTGTTTGTTTTCTTATAGCTATTTATTATTAAAGTAATACTTTTGTATTAGACTTTAAATGAAATAAAGCAAGACGCTACTCGAAATTGAAATTATCATTATTTATTTTTTCGTTACGATATTAAAGCTTATCAATAGCTAATACTATGATGTAAAATTTTTGTAGGTATATAAAAAACAGTTCAAGTTAATTTAAGAACTGAGAATGTTCTCGTATCAGGACTAATGAAGGATATTAAGGACTGCAATAAAATTTTACGACTTGCGTTTTTGGATAACAATTGCCATAATATAAAAAAAAAAATAACGAACGACACCGAACTTTAAGTTATAATAAAAAAGTAATGGCTAATTATTGTCTGAGTTTAAATGTCTTCTTATAGATTCGCATTTATAAGTTAATGGAGGTTTGTTAATACAAGACTAATGCTGATATGGAATCGAAACAGCAACAGCTGTTTGCTGTCCCGCAAAAATCGTAAAAGTCGGGCGAGGAGTGCATTTTTTGCTCGGTTGTTTCTGGCAATTTGGTTATATTTGGTCTAGAGACGACAAATCTAAACGTATAGCTAAAAATAAATTCGCCTAATACAACATAACGTCAGTCACTTAATATATTTTTTAAGTATTATAAAGCATTATGGATGATACAATAAGAAATATTGATCCTAACGAGGTCAAATACATGGGCTTGATACAAATCGTGAATAATAATAGTTTCATTTATACAAGCAAAAAGACCCATTACGTGCAAATCTTTTATGATGGTGTTGTGCCATCTAATGAATATAAAACGATAATTAAATAATATTAAGCAATAAGTGTATTTCTTAAGAAGCTGTTAATCACCGGTCTTGATCCCTCCAACAAAGACTTAATATAGACTGCAGATGAGTTCGACCAAAATGTAGAGCAAGAGCTATAATATATTATTTATAATTATGAGTTACAAAATGATGTTCTATTATGTATCTGTTAAGAAAATTGAACAGTAAGGATTAAAATATGTCAAAGAAACAATTTACTGGTACGAAAAATATAGATTTATTAATATTTTTTCTGTTTCTGTTCTGTTAGGTTTCATTAAAATCCCCAAAAATAAAACATTATATCTGCTTGTACGTTTTTATAATTGTGTTACCCTTTGTTAGCAATAGTTATCTCTAATATCGTATCTCTTGCATTTACTGTGATAAGGGACTCTTTGGTAATATTATATAGTTGCAATAGCATCTAGTCTACATAGTATACATCAGTACACTAGAATCAATCGAGCCGTCGGCAATTGCCGTCAAAGCTCGGCCGCCCTCGGCACAGCTGACGGGATCTGTTGCTAAGTGCATCCATACTGGCATAGAAACGGACATTTAATACATGCAATAAAATTAATCAGTTTCATTTTAAAGGAGAGTTATCAAGCTTTATAATTACTGTTATCAAATATGCATTCGTTGAATTTACTTTGTATTTCAACTTATTTTTCATACTATTATGATACTTTTCCCACAAATATTAGTGACCCTCGACTGAAAAGTAACATTTAAAATTAAATAGTATCAAAAATTAAAACAAAAACATATAGCATCAAAAATATACACTATTAATGAACAAAGAACAGTGAAAACAGAACAAAAACGTCCGTTTCACTGTATAGCGGCAGTTAACCGAGCCTACGTGACTGAGTCGATGTACAACGCACACAGAGACGCCAGCAGCACTCACGAACGCGAGCATCACTCACACAGCCACGGGCGCGGTTAACGCTCATTTCAAATATGAAACGCCGTAACGACCGTCGACCTTCACAAAGGAAATGTAGCATCCGTCACCTCTATGTCTTTACATATAAGGTTCATATTATTTTTCGAATGTGATAGGCATTTAGTGCGTTTCATGACTAAAGGAAGTAATAGCCCCGTGCGCTAGAGAGTGCATTTATGGCAGCGCAGTGGTGTCGCCAACCTTTTCCAGTTTGTTTTTTGCGATAAGCCATACGGTTTAATGGTGACCCGTTACTAGCCGCTCGTTTTAGAGAAAATAGGGACGAATCGACTTCTTTAACTTCAGGTTTGGTTATCGCTTCGTGAAAAACCTTTTCATGAAGTATAGATTTATAACTTCTTAATTGATATAACATAAACAAATCCATACACCAAAATAGCCAGCATTAAATAATTACATTGAATATTCAAAGTAAAATGTAGTCTTCTCATTATATCGAATAAATAATATTTCCCATTTTTTTTCGCAAATACAAATAGATGTTTTTCCCATTTCCAAATCTACTATTTTCATTGGCGAAGTCTCGAGTTGAGCTTAGAAACAACTTTTTAAATAACGCAAGGTGAAAGTACCGAGAAGGTTGCCCTAAAAAAAGGTTGGCAATCTCTATCGCGCGAACTGTGCTTGGTAACAGTGGTTGAAAGCATCGTTATTGGTAAGGCGCTATTTTAAGCCATATTATTATTACGTTAAGATTGTTTTTCATTTGCAATTACGTTGTTATTGATCGAAGCTTGACTTGAAAAACTTTTGTACTTATCGCCTACAAACGATACGCGTACTATTTTATTAATTGGCTTAAACTATTGCCTCTTTGAATCCTGAACTCTGTTAGTTAAAAGATAAGGATTTTTGTTGTTTGTACGAGCTTATTGTTTTTAAATTAGTTCTTAAATGTGAGTAACAGAGAGCTTCATTGAAACAAAATACTAGTATTAATGGAAATGGTATTCATATTTTTTAATGAGATTACACAATAATAATTCATAAGAAATTATCAAAGTAAGTTTGTAATGTAGCTACCACTTTGAAACAATGTTTACATAACCAATGCTTACATATTTCATGTTAGGTAAGTCAGCATTTATGATTTAAAATATTAATTATGGGAACAAATTACAATCTCGATTAATATTATAAAGAGGACAGATTTCATTGTTTGTTTGTTTGTCTCGTATAGGCTCCGAAACTACTGGACCAGTTATAGAAATTCTTTCACCCACGGGTAGCTGCATCACCCGCGGGTGATATATGCTATAATTAACGCGAGCGAAGTCGCGGAACAATAGTTAGTAATATATAAAAAAATATATTTATAAATATGATTGTAATTGAAAACCAATGAAATTAAGTTTTCTATTTGTTTAAGTACTTAATTCTTTTAATTTGATTATAAGAACATAATTCAGTGATGAGATGAATGAATTTATAACGAATGAGAGACTGAATTTATGTATTTTATTTCGTTATGTTCTAGATAAAAAAAAAAGGATTTGATTGTTATAAACGAACGAGTTTTTAAATCGAATTTTAGTTTGGTCCCTACGATAAATGTCGACGGGCTGTAACATCGTTCGGGCGGGGCGTGGGTTCGCTTCTCGACGGTGGAAGCCATTGAATTATACATTATGCCATGATGATTGATTCTTGGCACACATGGGGTATTTCGGTAGATTGCATTCGATAATAGCTAAAGGGGGAAAGTTGCGTATGACTGTAGACAGTTTGTGTAATTCACCATGCTAATATCACTTCAATGATTACCTCTTAGCGTTGGAAATATCCTTCGATTGAATATAAATATTAAAATAAGGAAACCAAATCTACATTTCATCACCACCGTGAAGACTTGATGACTTTAAAACAACTACAGTGTTATTTATAAATAAGGGTTAGTGTTAGAGTATATATACGCTGAGACTGCACTTAGTATTAGTCAAAATTCATATTATTAAAAAGAGAACTAGCAAAGGTTAACCTAGTACGAGGTTCTACGGGAATATTATATTCACTCTTAGAAGGTAGTAGGTTTGCATATATACTCTGCCGCTAAACCTTGTTTATTTATAACACCGCTAATGTATTGTTCGCTAATACGATGAAAAATCTTAACACAAGTAGTCTAACTTCTAGTGTCGTAGAATAAAACGACAATGATTTTGGGGTACTGTAAAATTAAGAAAAACAACAAATAAGGTATTTAGCAAGAGAAAGCGTCCTATACATATCTAAATCTATGTACATAAGTAAATTAAGTTTTTATGACACGATGTATTTTTCGAATGTTTTATGCTGTGTCTTTGTACCATTTTTTTTTTGAGCAACTGAAAGCTGTTTTCCTTTCAAAGTTCATCATGAGCTTATTTTCGGAAAAACAAAAAGTTTTTTTGTTTACGATAGACTAAAAATTACCTAACATTTATTATAAATGCATAACGATTCATAAAAATGCACTTAAACAAGCACCTGATATGAATTTTATACCTCTCGGGCAATAAAATATTAGTTTTGTTTCACTTAGTGGAACATGAGCTATGTGGGCCACACAGACTAGTGTGCACTGGTGGAATCACAGCCGTTTTACGACTCAGAAACGGAAACACACTTTGTGATTTAATTTAGTCTTTGGAAGTCGTAAAAGGTGGGTGTTCTGTCTCTACACTGATTACGTTAGCTCACATTTTACGGGATGTTATATGTAAATTTATACTAACTCAATATAAGAAAGATGAAAGACCTTTGTTTGTTTGTCATCGATGTGACCAATAAGTATTGGATTAATTTTAAAATAGATTTTTCTTTTACTAATATAAAGCTGAGTGAGTAACACAATCACAGGTTGCATTTAATTTTCTAAAGTTTAAGTAAAAGCGGTGATTCTTTGAGTTTATTAATAATAAGGAGGTATGAAGGTATGAAGTATGACTAACTATTAGATTATATTAGCTGACGTTCGCGATTTCATCGAGAAATAAGAACAAGAGATCTTATTATTACTTACAATGCTATACTGATTGATTGGTGTATCTTTAAGAAAATTATGCAAAATATTTACCAGTCTCAGTGACGGTTTTAGGTTTGAATCCCATCTCGGACATCGGGAACTGGTGAGTATTTAAAGATTTTTTTATGTCACTGGACTGATGAACAATATTGTTTATTAGAATGGAAAATTAGATTTCTTTATGTTGCTTTCCTGATATGTAATGAACATGACGTAGTGTTACCGAATTAAATCCACCTGTATCCTCAAAATATAGTAATGAAGCTTAAAAAATCCACTTTGTCTTTGGTACTTTGAGATGGGATTATAACCCATGACTTTTGCATATCCGGGCGACTGCGAACCACTGAGTAACCCAGCACCTAACAGGACTGACGTATCTTTCAAGCACTTGTTAGTTTTTCACTACAACAGAGCGTATTTTCATCAGTGTTCAGGCTGAAATAAATAGGTATTTAAACTTTCGATAAAGATTAAGAATATTGTTATTAACTTAACTTTAAAGCTACGGATACGGTAAGAACATATGAGAAACTGAAGAAATAAAAAACAAATATTTTTATAATAGTAATTATATTTCGGATTCCGAGTGTCCATACTTTTAATTACTAGATAATTTGATGCGCGAAGAAATGCCGAGACTGTCATAAAATAGAACCATTCGTAACGGTAACGCCCTTTTAAATGATAAAAGACCACACATTAATAAATTCAAGATACTGGTTGCCGTTAATTATAGCATTATTTTTCTCCATTTTATATTTAGCTTGTCTTATCTATAACAACAAAAAATATTTTAATATACAAAACTTAATAAAGGAACATACCCTCAAGTTGAACTATTCTTCTTTGAACTTGCACTCTAGCTGCTACTTTATTATCAGTTCGTTTTGTGCAGTAAAGAATATTCATAGCAGTAAACTTTTTCAATCAAGATTTCGTTACGGATTGGAATAAAAAGCTTTAGTTACTTTTCGGTAAATTTTATTCGAACAAGTATCACACTTCTTGATATTTCATACTAAAGGCAGTCCTTATTCTATTTCAATATTTTACATTAAGGGTATCTGTTACGTTGGCAATAAACCTTTGGCTGGATTTAGTTCTGTGTATGATTTTTTATAGTGGACTAAATAATAAAAACACGACACGCTCTTATAAAATGTTTGACGCTGATGTAATTCATTTTGTTTATTTAAATAACTATGTTATTTATATATTTATTTGTTATCGTTTCGTTTCGCTTCTTATCTACTGACAGAATGAATGCATTTTGAAATGGACCGAAAAGGCTCTTCTCTCCCCGCACAGGCTTGGCGTCGTCGCCGAATTGCCACGTCATTGGCATAAATGGAATTTTCTCAAAGAGTTGGACGTTGACACATTGACTTTTGGTATTGCCAATAAATACATTTGACTGATCGTCTCGCGGTGGCAGATGTTATTTATTTTTTACAACATTTCACAATGGAGTCTGGTTGCAAAACGATAAATTTTGTATTTTTTTTTGTCAATTGTCACGTTTGAATCATTTAATTTGGCTGCAATATTGAATATTATTGCGGCGAAATTTATTTTTATTTATCAATTTCTTTACATGTAACTTACGCATCGTATAGACATAACAATAACAGATTGACGGTCTGGGAAGACTTTCAATAATTTATTAGTTAATTTATTACATAGCATAAGGTATATTTTATACTTACGTTTTTTATATTTAATTATGGTGCACACTTGAAGACATTTTGAGTATTGATCCTTCAACTAAAACTATCAAATATCCTTCTGTGTCTGAGGTTAAACTCAAATACTGATCATTTATAATATTTACTTTATAATGAAAGTATTTTTTTTTTAATTTTGTTACAAGCGAGCCGCCTTTGTTTTAAAATAAAATAAGACCCTAGTTTACAAGAAATATCCTTAAATGATTTACCTTAACCATTAATCTGTTAAGTACATTCATAGACGAAAATGTTACCTCAACCTCGAGCCCACCGATTAGTTATTAACAATTCTTTCAATTTTAATAGCGACTGGTGAATGCTCGGGGAGGAAAAGGCAAAATTGCGGCCAAATACAATAAAATACATGACGTTCCTTTGTATGTAAATATTCTCTAATCTATAAATAAATAAACAGAAAACATTTCTACGTTAAGTGTACAAATGCAATTTAGTGACGGGCTGTCTCTTCCTGTTTTATGACATATCGCTGTCCCGGTGGGTAGATAGTACGTCAGAACGGAGCGCGGCGATGTAAGTTTTTTTCACGAGGGAGCCCCCCTCGTGAAAAAAACTGCGCGAAATGAACAGCTGTTGATAAATAATCAATGGTTTTTCACTGTTGCCATATTTAGTTATAAATTGATATGAACCTAAGCGGCAACATTTTCTGTTATTTGGATAAATATGGTAGTTGAAGTATTGTAACTTTGTTTTAAATAATAATCATAATTCTAAGATTTAATAGTGAAATTTAAAATAAGTAAATCACAAAAAGCACTAAAAATATGAGTATAATGTATGAGTGGCTCTCCAGACATGATGCAAACGGCGTATTTTCTTTGACGTTAGCCTAACTTTATCCTGTTTTAATTAAAATAAACTAGAGATTTTTTATTCTAGCAATGTAAGTAGTGTGCTGTCGAAATTTAAGCGCTAATAAGTGGTATCTAGCACAACTGCAACATAATACTTGTGATACTATGTGAATATCAATTGTTAATCAATGTTATGCAAAAGATAAGGTACTGATAATAACCATGTCAAGTAATAACTTAGCACATAAATAACTCGTAAATTCTGAGCACTTCGTTTCTCGTACCTATAGAATTTATCTCTAGCACTGGTGTAAAATTTTATAGCTTTAAGTGTACACAATCTAATGAATGTAAAATGCATTTATATTTAATTTGACTACTTATATTAATAAATACCGATCATATGATTCGACGATTACGGCAACAGTTACACTAATTTATTCGTCGTTTTCTTAGTCTCGTGAATCAAGTGAAAATCTAGTCGCGCGGGGGGTGAGGGGGGGGGGGGTGTAACAAGTTCTGAGTCAGGTGTCATATCAACTCGAACAAGTTTCAAATTCTGGGGCTCTATCTTATTGTTCCTTCCACTTTCAAAGTTCGCTTATAAAATTCTGTTAATTTCACATTACGCATGTTAGTTGGAAAATGAAACTGTTAAAATTGACATTCTTAAATGTTTTAATTATAAATACGATAATTGCATAGTTAACGAATGAAAAAAATTTACTTCTACCGTCTTGTGTCGAGTTTTGACAGTTAACTGGGAATGTTAATGGATATTATTGTTAAATAAAACGCCCTTTGACACACGTGACAGCGCAATTACATTTCTTTTATACCGTATACTGGTTTTTATATCAATTATGCTTAAGATTAATGATATAGACAGACAGCAACTCGCATTATGTCATCTGACAACATTGTATTAAACAGTTTGCGAACAGCTGATCGAATTCTCTACAAACAGTTAACTTTTTACAAAACAGTATTATAAATCGACGATCATAAAGTCCATTTTCAAACTTCTTTAACCTTTATGTTAACTGTGTGTTCGAACATAGATGTAATTTAAATCCTATAGTGACGCAATAAAGTTAAGTATTGTGTGGAAGGTGTTCTGGTCGTTCTTTATATTCATCGTCAGCTGCCCCATCATTTCTTTTTGAATTAATAACACGAAGGAGTTAATAAGCACCTTTGTACAAAAGATATTTAAAATTAAAATAATATTGAAAGGTTAATATATATTGCTGATTGTGAAAAAAGTTATAATTATCTACTTATAGCCTTCATGTACAAAATAAATAAATTTTCATTCTCATCGGAACCAATGGAAGACTCTTATAAATAAAAACACAAATGTTTTGTCATTTATTCTGAAGGGTCTTATTTTTGAGGGTCATTATGCTACTAAAAATATGTTGTAACGCCACCACATAACTGCGACCGTTTATTATTTGCAAAAGAAATGCTTTGTCTAATAATCGTGTCAGCTATATATTAATATCTTTTGATGGGTTTATATTTGAAAATGAAAATAAGATGAAGATTTAGTGGAACGGTCAAAATATTAAAACTTATATTGAAAATTATTTGACTTTTAAGAAGAATATGGAGAACTACCCCGTGGTAATATTATATTCTTTCTTACTTTTACTCTTTTATATAGAAAACAATTTCCGAATAGTAAAATATAAGTAATTAGGGACACTGTGTATCAAACCCTGCGGTCACCGGTACAAACACTGCTGGGGTAGGTAGATGTTTATTAGACTAAGTGAATAGTGACATTTTTGTTTGGAAGTAATTTGCAACTTGTTGAAAATGATCAAAATTAACTGGCAAACTTGATACTTTGTAAGCATAAACCTGAAGTTAGTTAAGTAATGCCTAAAATAATAACAACAAACGGCACTGGTAACTCGACGGCTGATGTGTCAGCTTGGAAACCTTGAGATAGCAAGTTGCCCTCCGAGGAAGCACTTCCTAACATCACACAATCCCTGTAATACTGTCTCTACTCACATAACATTTCCTATTCTTCGAGGTGTAAAGGCGAAACTTCAGTGGCAAAAGCTCCTCGGGCTGATAGCGAGGAAACCGCGCAATCTTACGCTCAATGTCCTTTTATCCTCATAATGGAGATTGAGTGCGAGGGAGACGGCCTAATACGCTAGAGTGAGAGATGCGGCTGATGAAATTCATGAAGTATCGAGTTATATTTTCGCCATACGTCGGATCTCTGGGAAGTTGCCACGATTTGTATTTATTACTTTGTGGAGCATCTACAGTGTTTGTATACGGTCATGCATTGGTTCGACTAGTCGCTGATATGGTGATCGTATGATGTCTTATACTAATAGCTCATTGTAATGATAGATTTCATTCAATTAGCATTTAATTTATTCGTAGTATTTACGTTTACTTTTACTAAATTGACGACAAGAACTTTTTTAACAGAGAAGAATTTTATATCTCCATATTTTAATTTTAGAAATTGGAAAAATGCTGTAAGAAATCATGATAAAAAATATTTTTCAGTCCGAACTTTTAAATACACTTGTACTATTTATTTTTCCTCTAGGTTTTATTGTGAACCAAAAGCCCCAAAATAAGTTGGATGACCATATCTGTGGGTAATATGGCCCTACTCCAATTTGAGAATTAAAAATATCTTATCACAATAAGATTGCGACAGCGCTGTGTTTTACGTTACATTTTTATAGAATACTGTTGGTATTTTTTATTTACTATGGTTTTTATGTAAAACTTATTGCATATAAAACAATTGATATCTACATAATATGCATGGAACCGATTGGGAATGATAAAATTGTCTCTATTTAATTGACGTCACTGAACGGCCAAACAACGGATGGGGTCGCTGGCCTGCAACTAGAATCTATAACAACTCTTATTACAACGACTTAAAATTCAAAATTTTTCAAAAAATATTTTAATCGATGTAAATATAAGTTTTGTTTCTCTTTTGTTTTTGAAGAATCGTATGTTTGACAAGCGTGTAATAAGCACTCGATAAAATGAGTGTAACATATCTATTAAATAGTTATTATCATAGTAGATCCCATAAAAGTTGATAAAGTGGCGCATTTTCGTTCTATAAAACCGTATTTGTAGTTTCTTTAATTACATAACAAGTGATTATTTTTTTTTCATCTAATTTGGAATATTTAAACACTAAGAATCAACTTTGGTACAAAAGAATTCCAACACAATGACATGCCAATAGCAGTGATTCAAAGTATGACCCTCTATCAACCACTTCAGTTGTGCGAGCTCTGATTAAAATTCAACCCTAACCCTTTGACCAGTTCCCACATGGGTCTAGTGGCCCACATGTGGGTTTTATTGTTGGGAACGGAATAATTTGAATGGCACTAGTGTCGCTTAGCATGGAAACGGTGATTGAAGCCATTGTGATTAAGTTTAAGTGTCAAGAGTTATGCAAATGTATAATAATTAACAAATATAACGGCAACAACACGTCAGAAGGAAACAAACGTTTCTTAAAATGATTTAATATGAAAATTTTAATATTATTCAACTTAATTTACAGGGTCGCAACAATTATTTTATTAGAGGTTTGTAACAGCAAAAATGGACACTCCAAATGCTGTTCACGTTACCTACCTTTAATGATAGGACCATAAAATACGCGTCGGTCCTCGAAAAATAATCTGAATTATGCGAAAATCAAGATCCCATATATATATTCTTTAGACCCTTACGATGGGTTTAGTGAGGGCCCGTATGGCCCATGTCTTAAGTGGACTTAAAAAATGGTCGATCCGAGGAGAGGTAGTCACCGTATCGAGTTACGATTTTAGGGTTAACATTGAAACTAAATTATTTAATAGGACTAAAAAGATGTTTAAGATTCTGTTACAGTAATAAATGTAATATAACGCATAACAAAAAAATAAAATTAATAACAATATTTCATAAATATAGGTTTGAAATTTAAAATAATGTGATTTTTTATATCGCGTACTAAATGTTTTCTTTAACACAAAATGTGTATAAATCTTATGTATAATAAAATAGTATAAGTTCCATTAGATAAAAATCGAAGAACCCAAAGACTTAACCATCCTCCCACACATTGGCTTTTCATCCACATCTTCCTTCTCCAGGGGCCTGAGGGATCCATTTTATATTTAGGCTGGCTATCTTCAAATTTATAGCCACATTTAAACTGTACTCTATAAAGATAATATTATTATGACCGCTCTTAACAACAAGGTAAAAAACGCTCGGAACAAGTGGACAAGTTCGAATAAAATTAAGTTTGTTGAAAATTTCTTTGACGACTTTGACTAGAATACTCGTATAAAAACCAAAAAGCCAAATAGACAGGTAAACCTTTACAGGTTGGTTTGCAAAATAACATTACATGATTATACGAAATGCATAGGAACATTTTGTAATCAAACCAGAAAAAAGCAAATACCTGGAATTGTAAAACAGACTATTAATAATTTAGGGAAACTTCTGAATTCAAATCACAACCATTTTTATAAAATGTTTATGATGTATCCACAAAATACATTTAATTAATATGTAACATTTAATGTTTGAACTATTTTCTTTAAATTTCCAACGTCTAGTAATCCCTTCACCCAAAACATATTTAATCAACATAAAAAAAAACTATTGCCACAAGCAACAAAGAGTTATCTATGCGTTGAAAACACAAAAACCGGGACCGGTTTTACAAGCAAGGGCAACCATGACATGTTACTCCAAGACAGTATGTAAACTTATCATGGTTTTTATAATTATTACAAAAATAAATTATTAATTATTCCAATTCAATCGAAGTTAATATTTAACAACTTAAACTTATTAATCGAAGCGAATCATAGGATATTTTTTTTTTATTTTAAGAGTTTATTTATTTTTATTGCAAGAAACGTCACAAGGCTCATATGAGCCTACCTATATAGGTAGCATATACAATTAAAAAAGGCATCATTATTCTTAAATCAGTCCCTAAAAATTATGAAATTTTTTTGAGAGAAAAATAATTAGGACATCTTTTCGATTCGTTTTATTTAAATTGTGTAATGAAAATGTATTGACCGGGCAACGGGCGTAATATTTTAAAAAAATACAACTCTTCACTAGCGCTCTGCATATCAACCTGAGATCAGCCAATATAAACTCGTATATATATTTATATTTTTTTAATTTTTTGAATGGTTCGGATGGAAGTATTTACAAAAAAATATATTAAGCGTTTATATATGATAAGTCATTAAAATAATATGTTTAATCAGGTTTAATACATTTAATTTTAACACATTTCATACCGCTATAAAAAACACTATGTCGCCGCTTTGTTTGTACTCGAAACTGCGTTAGAATAAACTGTCCTTTTGGCCTCGATTCATATTTTCTATGTATGTTAGTATTATACAAAACATATTATGTATTACATCTGATATTTCGCAGGTTGGTACTGCTCAATAGAAATAGCAACATTTCGGGAGTAATTGCTACTTAAATTAAAAAGTCTTTGTGAGTGTTATTCATTAGAATATACGTATTTCATTATGACTCTTCGTATTACAATTAAACTGACTTAATAATATTTTAAACGGAACGACAAGTGGATTTATTGAAGGATTCAAGAACAATAAATTACAAGGCACACACGACACAAAGGTCCACAATTCGAGTCCATTATTGAGCATCACATAAACATGACAAACCAGATAAATAAATGTTCGTGTTCACTGTCCTGCTCTTACACCAGGCGAATAGGTGAGACGGCGTCACGAGAGGTGACTGACGAGTTACGCATAGGGGAACACACCATAGTTTTTTTGTTGTTTCGACAATGAATAGATTTTTTTTCTTTTATAATTGTTTGGGGTTGCAATAGTATTAATGGTATCTATTTTCATTAAAATCTTTCCCTTTATTAAAAAAAGCAGAAAAATAGCGAACGATGCTGACTTGGAAGTGAAAGAACACACTATAATGAATAGCTTGGCATTGCAAATAGGAAAAGCGTGACTTTTTAACCGACTTCGAAATCCAAAAGGAGGAGGTTATGTGTTAGACGGCGATGTATGTTCTTTATGACAATTATTGACCGATTTTCCAATTCTTTTTTTATTCGACAGCATAATGGAGCGAGATAATCCCGTGCATTGTATTTTATGTATCTCAGCTAAAAAAAATATTGTGTATTTTGTATTCATTCAAAATACGAAAGGAGCATTTTCCATGTTCAAGGAGTATGTATATTTTTTATTAAAGTAGATATAATCATAGTTTTCTTCTTGAATTGTGAAGCAATTTCTATCAAACTAATTGATTCCCTGCGACTTTGATTATTATGTAGCTTCCCGTAGATGAAACACTTATAAATTTCCAATAGTTTCCTATACAATGCAAACAAACAAGCAATCGAATTTTTCCTCTTTATGAGTATAAAATTAGTAGTAAAAATTATGTCAAGCAAATAAACAAAATCTTCTTTTCTATGTTGAATATTTTTATTTATATAGATAGATCTATACTAATATTAAAAAAAGGGAAATTTATATTGTTTCTTCGTTTTATTATTTGAAAATGTGAATGGAAAATGAATAGGGAATTCTGAGGGTTAGCATCGCGCGTGTTATGATATGGACTGAACACTCAATGAGAAAATTGATGCGGAATAACTGTATGAAGTAGGAACAAATTCACCAAATATCTTTTTAGTATGATAATTTCAGGTATTGTAGAAAGAGAGATGACTTTTGAATTATACATGGTGCAAGTGTAAAACAAGATTCTCAGCAAATGGGTGTGTTTGCTTCATTCTACCACAAATACTCACACCTTTACCTCTCCACTAAAATATTCTATGATCTGATCTAAAATTTAACGACTAGGTACCTATCTAAGCACACTGGTCGTGAATTGGACTTTGGACAATATTCACACGAGTGTAGACTGTTTCGAGGTTCAAAATAGTAATGTTGATATAAAAAAAATAAATGAAACATTTGCCCAAGTCAAAAACAATAATAATCACAGATTTTACGCAGTTAAGCACATATTTTAGAGTGGGGTAATAAGTGATTTATCAATTAATTAAACTAGGTTATCTACCAGCACCTGCACAGATAATATCGTGCGTGTCCAGGATACAAGGTTCCTGCACAAATTGTCCAGGGGTCATGCCGATCACAGATAGCCGAGTTAATGGTGGGGTGGAAACGCGTGAAATGCTGATTTCATCTACTGCGCTATCTATCTGACCCATCATTTAATAAGAAAGTATTCCTCGTATTGATGCACGTCTGCGGGTTTCTTTGTTACTAGCAGTAAGTACTAGACGTGTGCTTACTGCTAATACTTCTACTACTTCATACCAAATTATACTATATGTTATAATTATACTCATATTATATATCTGACAGTTCTTTTTATTCCTTCGGTTAAAACTTGAATCAACATATAGTATAATTTGTTCCGTTAAAAAATACCTTAGGGATGATATTTTGATATTCTCAAAACATATATAAAGTTGGGGGCACACGCTAGTACTTACTAATAGTAAGTTATCCTATAAGTCTCCGAGGCTGCTTTGAAACCGGGGTGTATAAGCCTAGTATAACCAAAAACAAATTATAATGCAAGCTGACTGATGTTAGATTATTACTGACAACTGGAAGGTCTTTTTTATAAGTCAGCAAATTTCTGTATTTTTTATATTTTTTTATTAGTTATATAACTTACCAACTCTGAACTCATCGATGTGCATCTCTACTTTGACAATATCTTTAGATGTTATATTATCTGTGCTTACAACAGTGCACACGAAAATAGTTGAGAAATATCATAAATAAGAGGAACAATCTCAACAATGCGTGGCTCTAAGTAATGAAATTTCATATTTGCATATTTGGTATAAGAATATAGTTTTCTTTCTATTGCAGCAAAACAAGCTGTAGAGAAATCGTGAATGTATCTTATAACAAAGATAATTAATAACATGCCCGATGATGAGCTCATAACAATCGACCGTTTAACGACAATTATTATTATTACATAAACATGACATCAGACGTAAACCTGCTTATAAAATTATACTGATCTATGCTAATGTTATATAAGAGATAAACTTTGGGCAGCGTAGGAGTTGCCTCCTCTCCGGAAAAAACTTGTTTTGTCTAAAAAACTGTTCCTTTTACCGGTAGAACTTACACATAGAATGTTCTGTACAAACTTACAGGTTTGGAATAATAATGGAGCTTTTTTGTTGGGTACGGAGTCCTAAAATTTTGGTAATTTAATGTAAGTAGACGAATACTTCCATAAAGTTCTGGTAGTAACACTGGAAGCACTGATTTGTTTATCATGGCTCAATAGAAACATGTTGTTCAAAATTTTGTAGTACATCCTTATAGTTCGTGACACTTGGCGCTTTTCCTTCAAACTGTAAAATTCGCACAGTAAAGAAATAATTCCAAAAGTTATATCCTCGATTGTACAAGATGGCATGATTGTATGATGCGGCTGCATGTCTAAAATACGTAAAATTTTCGTACTTGATTTTTATGCTACTCTCAATGTATTAGGGTTTAAAATCAATTGGAGAAATTTAACAGTTTTGTATAACCTGACGTGCCGGTGACTGTTCATAAAACAAGTTTTGTTTATATTTTTGTTGTTAAAATTTGTGTTTTACGCGAATCGCAAAGTTCTTACCTAAGAGTTGATAACTATGAAAAATACAACTAATGTAATAGTAAGAATTATGAAGTCCTACTTACGTCATTATAAACATAGGTAATTTAATTCGTTAATGTAAACTAATTCAATTTTTATTCTTAATATAAAATGCTTAAAAATCCACTTGGTCCCTGGCACCCTGAGATGGGAATCGAACACACGACCTATCGCAATCCGGGCGACTGCTCTAACCACTGAGCTACCCAGGATTTTGTATTAAGAATAATTTTCAGTATGGCATTGTGAATGCAAAAGCAATAAAAAATATAATAATTCAATTTTAATTTAATATGCGACGACAAGAGATAAGATATTCCAGTCAGACACTGGCTCAGAAACAAACGTTCGTTTTCAGAATGACTCGGTAGACAATGACGTATCCCCCCAAATATCCATTTCACAGGGCAAAGCCTTCCAAATTACTGGCTGTTCGCCTCTCACGGCTGCTAAACTGAATTATGCCTTATATCAATCATACAGGAACTTGACGGCTCCGTACCATTAATAGTAGGCCCCTGCCAATCAAAAGAACGGTGCAAAAATCAGAATTACAAAGCTGACTCAGAGGGTTAAGGAGGTCTGAGTGAACTGGTATTGCTGATTCAGGGTTTATACCAATTTCACAAGAAGGCAAAGCGGGCTTGTAACGTTTGAAGCCTTCGTGAGCTATAGATTCCGAGGTAAGTGTTTCTTATCTGAATTTGGAAGTTTTCGATATGTGAAAGCGAGCCTGGGAGAAAAAATGTGCTCGAATTACGATGATCGATGATGTTCAGAGAATTTGTGCAATAATGCCAGCATCCGTATTGTTAAATTGATGATATAATCTAAACTGTAACTGTGACGTGAAAGATAACAAGACATTAAGTCTGCCTAATGTATTGTAAGCGCCTGTTTGGCGAAAAATGCTGTAAAAATCTACCTCAAACCATATTAAAATCGCTAAGTGACTCATGATAAAGAATAATGTACCTCATAATAATAACTATTTATGAGAGAATTTAATCGTTACAAACCCGATGAGAAAATATCAAAAATAAATATCATAACATTATTCCCAATTTCAGCCAACACGTCGCCGAGCAACGACACGACGATTTCACGGTCCCTTCCCATTCGCCCCGAGGACTGTCCACTTGAGCACGCTATGTCATAATAAGCCGCGCGATAAATCCAATAGCCATGACACATGTCACCTGGTTACCATAGAGAATAATGGTGGTTTTACATTATTTGCTTATTTACCAACATTTTTGTTTCAATGTTTTGAAAAATACGTTAGTCTATCTCATAAAGTGCTGCTTTTTTAGTAAAAACCACTTTTACTTCTTTTTACTATTCAAACTTTTTTATGAGATGTTAATTAATCTTAAACACTTGTACATGATATTCAAATGCTGGGCGTAAATTTAAAATACTGTCCAAATCTAACACAATGATAGATAGATAGATAAATAATGGCAAATGTCGCTTCAAAACTATTTATTACTGGCAAACCATTACTATTGTTGTAAGTCTTGTATATAGCCCTCAGCTAGATAATATTTACCATTTTTTCCATAAAAACAGATTATAACGAGAACAAAATGAAAAAGATGGTTTATTTCTATCGAGAAAATTTTATAAATTCAAGTACTAACTACAAAAATCCCTTGGAAACGTCATGTAGTTTTTTAATTTTTTTATTTCAGTTTATTTGAACAAAATTAATTGAAAAATGTACGCGACCTCTTAATAACCACAGATATCTTATACCGACGACAGCGCTTGGTAAATGCGGTGCGAGTGCGACCACCATCATATCGTATTATATGATATATAAATAGGCACGTCTTGAGACAATTTTTAAGATGGCTTGCCAAATTTATTGATATGATATTGATGTGTAATATCGTACAGAATCAGTAATGGAATTGCTGCCGACATACAAACGATTATTGTGCTTCAGAAAAGAGCAATTAGATCAATTTTGTAATCTTAGGATTAGACATTCTTTAAGGGAGATATTTAAGTAAATAGACATTATGACTGTTGCTTCTCAATACATATACGAGAACTTAATGTACTTTCGTAAAAATATTAGTTTGTTTTCTGTAAAAAGTGATGTACTCAATTTTAATACAAGAAATATAAATAAATTAACGGCGCCTGTCACTAGACTGCAAAAAGTTAATAACTCATTCAGGGGTATTTGTATGCGCTTCTACAATAAGGTCCCAATCGTAATACAATAATTAGATAACATGCAGTTTAAATCTACTATAAAAAAAAATATTATAAAAAAGCTTATAACAGATAAGAATGCTTGGACTTAAGATGGTCCAGCAACTGGATAGGTGATTTCTTTTAATCAAATCAAATCAAATCAAATCAATCTTTATTGTTGATCACAGGTTATATAAAGATATTGGATGCAAGGACTGAATAGTTACACCGTGATCTGCCTAAAAGGCATACAATATTAGTAGGTTAGTAATTGTCAACTAATCTAATCAATAACATGTTATGTCAAAAAAAATCAATTAATTCATTAAGTATTTATACATTTACAAAGTACTGTCAGCTAGATACTCGTTTACACTATAATATGCTTTAGCTACTAACAATTTACAAAGTTTTCTTTTAAAAACATTACAATTATCCAGATTACGTATTGTTTTTGGAATTTTATTAAAAATTTTTGGAGCCATACAAAATATACTTTTGTTCAACAGTGCTGTCTTAGAGGGTATTGTACACAATTTGTCTCGATGACGCAATCTCGTCTTATTTTCAAACAGTTGTTGATTCTGTTTGACAAAAATACCAACTTCGAATATATAGATTGATGGCAGGGTCATAATATTTAGTTTAATAAAATATGGCCTACAGGTATCCGTACTCTGTAAGTGACACATGCTCCTAACACATTTTTTCTGGGCTCTAAAGGCAGTTACAGAATCAGTCGAATATCCCCAAAATATAATGCCGTATCGAACAGTAGAAACTACGTACGCGTGATAAGCTGTAAGGACCGTGCACTGATTCGCGATCCTACTAAGTTTGTACAGTGCACAAGAATACTGGGACAACTTTTTGCAAACATGTTCAGTGTGTGTTTTCCAAGTCATCCTTTTATCAATATACAAACCCAGAAATTTTGTAACATCTGATTCTTTTATTTGTGTACCAGCATAGTTAATGTTTAAGTCAAAGAGTTTGTTAGTCCTTTGTCGGAAATTCATAAATTGAGTTTTTTCTAGATTTATTTTAAGATCGTTATAATTTAACCACTGAATAATTAACTTTAATGTCATATTTATTTCATTTTCATGATCACCTACATCACTATTACCTATGAACAGAAGAGTACTATCATCTGCAAACAAAGTCATGTCATGATTAGTTATATTGGGCATGTCGTTAATATATATCAAAAATAATAGGGGTCCCAGCACACTGCCTTGAGGCACGCCAAAGGGATAATTATATCTGATTTTAGATGAATATACAACTTCTGTTCTAGTCCTTTGACAGATTTTTTTAAGTTGTGTTTTTTGTCGTCGATTAGATAAATATGACTCTATTAGTTTGTGTATATTACCGCGGATTCCATATTGATATAACTTAGATAATAAGATCCTATGATTAACGTGATCAAAAGCTTTGCTCATATCCATGAAGAGCGCTGTCGCACGAACTCTGGCATCCATACTCTTCGTTACTTTTTGCAAAAAATTGAATATCGCCATATTTATAGTTTTACTCTTCCTGAATCCCATTTGTTGGTTTGCTAATATGTTATGTGATTCAAGAAAATTATAGATAGCTCCATAAATTACCTTTTCCAATATTTTAGAAAAAATGGGTAACAAAGCTATCGGCCTATAAGAATTCATTTCTTCCTCACTATGCTTTTTGAAAATTGGTTTAATTGTTGATATTTTAAGTCTATCAGGAAATATTCCCTGTTCTATACATAAATTTGTTATGTAACTAATTACAGGAGCAATAATTTCTGCCACTTCTTTCACAACTTTTGTTATTATGCCATCATAGCCCGCACTATTTGAATTATTCAGTTTTGTTATTATTTTTAAAATTTCACTAGAATTTGTAGGGTTAATAAACACAGAATTGCATTGATTTTTAATAGTTTTGCATGTCCAATTTTTGTTTTGATTGGAATCATCTTTAATTTGGTCAATAAAATAGTCATTAAAAGCAGATACGATTGTTTTAGGATCATTTATTATTTTATTATTTATTCTTATCTTAGATATTTCGTCACAGGGGAGGTGTTTTCTCTTGTTGTTTATGACTTGCCAAGTCGCTTTAGATTTATTTTTAGATGATGTAATTAAGTGGTTGTTTTTTGCTTTTTGTGTTAGTTTAATTATGGTTCTAAGCCTCTTTGCGTATTGTTGGAAAATATCTTTATTGTTTGTGTTTTTGTTAGTTCTATATTTCCACAGTAAAATTCTTTTCTTTTTACAGCATGTTTTGATTCCTGGTGTTAACCATTTTGGGCGAGATATTAAATTTTGCCTGATTTTTAGTTTTGGAAAACATAAGTTGTAGAAAAGCAGGAATGTTTCATAAAACTCGTTAAAAGATTGATTTGCTTCTTTGGATTCGAAAACATTACTAAAACTAATTTGACTCAAGCAATTTTTAAATTTGGAACAATTTTCGCCAGAGTAATCAATTCTGTATCTAAACCAGTATGGAAATGTGCATGTCTTTTTGACTGGACATTTCATAATTTGTGCAGTATGATCTGATAATGCATATTCAATTACTTCGGCTTTACAGCGATATATATTATGCAAGAAGTTGTCAAGACACGTGCCACTACTCATTCGAGTTGGTTCTCTAATTGCGATTTTAAGGTTAAAACTCCAACATAGTTCTTGAAATTCCTTTGAATATCTGGTCTGTTTTAAAATATCTATATTGAAATCACCAACTATAATAATTTTGTGATTTCTTAATTTATTTAAAATATTATGTAATGTGAAAAAGAATGTCGCATATGATTGCGATTTGCCATCAGGAACTCTGTATATGCAGATAACATAAATTTTGTGTTCGACTAATTCAACAGCCGAGCATTCAATGACATTACTAATTGATAGTTTATTTATTTCTGAAATTGGTCTAAAATTGTGTTTGTTACCAACTAAGATACATGACCCACCACATCTCTTTTTTCTGAAAAAGCATGAAGCAATTCTAAAATTTGGTACATTAACGTGGTCTAAGTCATCTTGAGACAAATTATGTTCAGTAATACACAAAATATCTATTGGCTTACCCAATTCAGTGAAGTCATCAAGAGCAATTGTCAAGAGGTCCGTTTTATTAATAAGTCCATTAATATTCTGATGCATTATGTAAAGACAGTCATACACGAAATAATTCATTAGTATTGGAGGCATCATTAGTGTTAGTATTATCAGTAATTTCTTTACAGTTTTCAATGTCGTTTTCTTTAGTAGTATTAATATAATTTATGGCATAATTTTTTGTATTTTCAATGTTATTTTTGTTAGTAATTTCACAAATCATGTCATAGTTTATAATATTAGTCTTTTTTTTTTTTTTTTTTTTTTTTTTTTTTTTTTTTTTTTTTTTTTTTTTTTTTTACTCATAATATCTAAAAAAATATCTTGTTTCCATTATTATTATATTATCATTATAAGACCATGTTTTTTTTTTATTCATAATGTATTGATCTGATAATAAATGGTTTTGTGAATGCTATTACTCCTATTAGAGCTGGTGAGTTTCTTGCTCGTTCTTCTTATCAGCCATAAGACGTCCTGAACGAGTTGCAGGGAAAAAAATGTTGGACGATTTAAAAGTACTTTTAAGAGGTCTATTTGAATAAAGATTATTTTGACTTTAACATTGATAAGCAAATTTATAACAATCAGGCTTTTTTCCGACTGAGAATCGAATACTTATACATTTTCAGGCATATTATTATTAAATTCACCAACGCGGCGCTCTCCACTGTACTTATGATACGTATTAGGTATATTACAATTTACAACACATTTTTCACTATCTTCCATAGTAAATAGAGACACCTTATTTGGTTCAGTTCCTAATCAAATCACCCTATACTCGCGTGGCAATAAAGATAATGCGTAAGAACAAAAAAAAATACACTAGTTATCACCGAAAACAAGTTCATCCATCAAGCCTTATCCGCCATCTACGCTACCGACAATCGTATATCGACTGTAGGAGACCGGCGTAAGGTAGATATTTGATCAACCACATACAGTAAGCTTATCGCTTTCAACGTACATATTGTTAAACCTAAACTGGTTTCAACCGGTGCATTGTTTCACACAATGATATACTTATGTATGTAAATGAATGCAAATTGAATTCACATGAGGTTCATATTTTTTAAAATATGTTTCTTAACTGTTTCGTTTTATAATATAGCACTCAATTTATTTTTATAATCTCAATTAGTTTAAAGTTACAAGCAAACCTCAGTAGCAGAGTGGTTCGCGCGCCTGTCTCAACGTTTCGTCATCTCTAAAATGAACTTTTCTATATTGTCTCGCATCTGGGTGTTGACAACAACAGAGATACCAACCTTCGTTGTCTCAGATACTTCGTAAAATGAGGGCTTTAGCTACTCATCTTGGAATCTGAGCAATGTATGTGATGCTGTTTTTTTTTTAAACAAAAACAGGGATTTTGTCTGAAATATGCCATTGTTTGAATTGTTGGTTTTTAAAAATGTAACATAGAGCTTGCATAACGTTTGAATAGAAAATTGTTGCCATTTTAACTACAACAAGGTTATTGTGACATATTTTAATAATGTGTATTAACGCGATAAGAACTAACAGTTAATATTTTCCATCTACATCTAATTTCTAACGTTGCCGCTGAGTTACAACGGCCGTGACCGCGGGTGATAAATGGAAATACTATTGGATATATAGGTATGTGGAGAAGCCCAACTATTCTTTGCCATATAAGGAGAAAATTTAAAAGCTTATACAATCCAGGAGGATGGCATAAATTGTAAAATAGCAGAATTAAAAAACTGTTGATTGATGTGCAATTGCTGTTAGTCGCTGATTACCTTTACAGTAACCTGGCTTGGAGCAGTGAGATTGGTAGTATTGCCACTGCCTCATAGATTTACATCGGCCACCGCTGGAACCTGAGACCAACAAGGATTGGATCGAATATACACCAGTTGCGTCAACATACGTATATTATAATATGTGATGCACTCCTGTAAGCGATTTGGTGAGTGATCTGTGCCGTTACTAATGGTGGATGATATTGATTCGAACTTGTGTTGTGATGAGAAACAACAGAAAGATAATAATAAGGTCGTTACCCTTCTATATGTTTCATTCGCACAACAAATATGTAATATGAGATTTCAGACTATCATATACATTTCAGAACAGTGATAACACATTCCCAGAATCATTTTGTTCGCTTTCTGTTTACCTCCCCAGTAACATTTCCTGGAAATGATTTGATATCATTTAATTACGTAGGATTCTTTTTCTGTTGCAAATTTTTAATGGAGAGTTTTGGAATAAAAACAATGTTATTGAATTACTAATTAAATAAATAACGTATTTTCAAGAATTTAGAATATAATTCCGCAGACTTTGAAAAATTGCTTGAGAATGTTATTTGTTCAAAAACTTATGAATATACTGTCGTATATAAATACAAATCTCTGTATCATTGTATGAAGTTTATTATTATAATTAATTTTTAAAAGGACGTGTTTATTTATTTCACGTTGTAATAGAGCATCTTTACGATACGATTGATGTTGGAAGACTACTAAGTAAATTAAGCTTATTTTTACTGCGAACAAACTTTAAGCTATTTTAGCTTAGCTTAGTTCGACCACACAGTTTAAACCGTGAGCTAGTCTTACCACAACTGAAACGACATTCAGTTAATTTTCTTAAGGAATTAATTCACATAAGTTCACTTGATCCGGGTACACAAAACAGAAATTCGGAAAAAAACTGTTTAGGAAGAAAAATTATTAAATAGTAATTTCCGGATCCTACTTTTCAGAGAACTAATCGAGAAATTTCTAGGAAAAGAAAATTTAATTATGTGGAAGGATCGTTGTATCGGCTTATTAGTCATCGTACACTAAATAATATGTAATCAAAGAGAATTAAGAGCACTTCTTGAGACCAATCTTTACTCTCGCATCTCGTAAATTTAAATCAAACATATTATCAAATTTTAACATTTTTTTGCATTATTACATCATACACTTCCAGGAGTACCTATCTTTTCTACCTAAATCCCTGTTTACTCCTACAAATTTTGCAAAATTAATGCTTTTATTGACATTACGTTACGTCATGGCACAAAACATTATAAACTAGTGGACGCCCGCGACTTCGTCCGCGTGGAAGTCGGTATCCCGTGGGAGTGAGAAGTTTTCCCAGTAAAAAGTACCCTATGTGTTATTCTGATGTATAACCTATATTGCTGTAAAGTTTTATCCAAATCCGTCCAGTAGTTTTTTCGTGAAAGAGTAACAAACATCCATACATCCATACTTACAAACTTTCGCCTTTATAATATTAATAGGATAGGATAGTGGTTATCTTTAAAAGTAAGTAATTATATAAGTTTAATTAAGCTCTTTAGATGTAATCATCACCCAGAGATAATTTGATGAAACTGGTTGATTACATATCAGTAAATCTTGATTATTTTTATCGAGACATAACATAATGACGTACCATTATCATTCATAGCAACAAAAATGTTACTTGGCAAAAACATTAAACTGAAACAAATAAAATTATATTTAGGAACACCCGCTAAAAATGTAAGTACAAAATATTTCATTTGTCCTCAAACGGATGGACCAAAAATATGCTAATACTAATCTTCCTTATTTTTTTAATATGTGAATTGAACGAGTTCGGGTGTGGTTTCAATTTGAGCTATTAGTGACTCTTTGCATCCAAATTTTAAACTGACTTCAAATAAGAAGGAGGTACTCAATTCAACTGAATGTTTTTTTTATATAATTATGATGTATATTTCGGCAATAGTGGATCAATTTGGTGATTCTTTTATTGTTTGAAAAGGTATATTCTTGAAAAGGGCGCATTCGTCTCAATTATTTTAACATTTATATGTGTAGATATAAAAGGCAAAGTTCTGACTGATCAATGTACAGCTCAATTAAACTACTGCATGGATCAAGCTGAAAGTTGACACACTAAATAGTTATTATTACAAAAATGTTCGCATAAAAATAATTTCGAATAATGCAATGATTAAGGAGATAGAATAGGAGTTTGAAGCCCCCCAAGTGGACGAAGCCATTAACCATAGGATTACATAATTAAAGTTTTTGATACTACTTTGAATAAAATTAAATCTGAACTATAGTTTCATACATCAAAACTTGCTATGTGACCGGTCCGCACTTGACCATGCCTTTATTTCATTAAGCGACATAAGCATGTAACTGCTATTTCCCACGATTAGAATTGTTCAGTGTTCCACAATGGACCATAAAGTTGTCAGTGAGATTACAATTAACTAATAATTACTAGTTGCTATTACTTGTAACGAACAGAAATATTTATTGTTATTGTTAAGTAAATACAATGTGCATTTCTTCAACAACTTTCACGTCTTTTTTAATCTTTTAATTTCTCGAATAGGCTCATGTACTACTTAACTGTGATGTTTTAGTCGTATCTTCAGAAGTAACACATGTATTTCAAAAAGTTTAATTATGTAACAGGATTTTTGATTTTATTCCTCTTTGCTGTATGCGTAGAGGTCACAGAAATAAATCTAGTTAGAAGGAAACTATTCGTCGATTTATATGGAGACCGAGCGTGCCACATTTTGTGTAGGTATCATGACGTCACGATCTTAATTTAGTGATGGAAGACATAATTTCACTTGCATCGAATACATGTTGTATTTGAAACGGCATACCGATTCTTATCGATTGAAAAAACGATATCGATCGACGGAGACCAACGTGTACAGTCTGTCTATAAAGTCATGAAAATAATGTTTGATGAACTAACATTAGACACAAGTATGACAACACTGAATCAAAGTACATCGACTGTCAACAACTTGATTTTTTAGCTCGATTTTCTGCATTTTTGATTAAACTGAAGCTACTTCTTCTAAACTCCGTCGAAAAGTGTTAAAAATGAAGAGAGTTAATCAGATTGAAGCTCAGGATATTATTTATAAAGTTTTTCAGTGATGTTTATTGGAACAAGAAGCTGGACACATTTTATCATATTTGTAGGATGTTAAAGCTCGAACGGCAGTTATGGCTGGTATGTAATCGTGTTATTGATTGAGTTTTGGTTACCAGAAGTTTCAAATTTACTAAATATATGAATTTAAGTCTAAAATAAGTATTGTTTACATTATACATTTATAGGTTAGATTGAAAATGTTAGAAGGCTATATTGTAGTGCGGCCCGAACTTTCAATACTTTTGGATAATCAAATTTATCATTGATTTTAATCTGAATAAAAAATATACCTGTTAGGAATGTACGATTTTTACCCACGTACGCCAATAAAAAGTTTGTGCTTTATATTACTAAAATTATAGCATTAATTTGATCATTGTGGCGATTCCATTCTTTTTGCCAAATACCTATAGGTATTACATTTTTAAAACTTACTTTCCGGAAAATCAGAGAATATAGTGATACGTATTGTAGATGAAGGTTATAAAAATGGTGGCATATTTGAAACCCCTGGGAAACATAGAAAGTCGTCCTAAGAAATAAATGGTTAACTGCAACATTTGTGCACTTCGACAAAAGATTCAGTTCTTTTACTCTGTGAAAAAAAGAGGTACCTACATGAAGAAAACATCAGTGGATTGCCAAAACCGATCTGGATTTTAATTGTAGCCTAGAAGTTCTGCGTTAAATTCTGAAATATATTGGGTTTTCTTACAAGGAGTGTCAAAGTAACAGGCTTTAATCGAACACAAGCACACATTGCAGTAAAACGAGAAAACAACTTGGCAATTATAAAAAAAAAAGATTTATCAAAAATTACGATTACTATATTGTAATCTTCAATGTAGAATAAACTCATTGTCTACGAATTATACGCCTTTCTTTACCTTTTCTGGGGTAATAAAAGTAAAAAAAAATCCTACTATCAAAATCATTTGTCTCACTACACAGGGTTGCTACGTGCACGATCGCAGCGCCCTCAATTTTTTCATGACTTTATAGACAGACTACCATTTTGCTTAAATATTATGTATATGTAACGAACTCACGAATGTAATTTAGTGAATCGGCGCAAAAAAGATTTTATGCGATAGAATAGAAATTGGCATTTTTCTGTGGGCAAACACTTTGTAGTAGCCGCTGTATAATTCAATATAAAATTAATTATCATTTCTTCTGCTTTCAAAAACGATATTTTTTTAATCGGGTAAAAAAATCGCATTGTACAGCACTATTCTCCATTTTTGACAGAAAAAATGATAATTTGTCCTCCAACAAATTGACCTTGAATTATACATCGATGGTTTTACAAGCACAGCAAATTTGGACTGTCAAATTAAAGCCGCAATGGAAAGCTATTACTGGACACATGACCGTTTTGATAAAAATAATACGGAGCAACAAAACTAATGATTTTTAATTCAAAATAGATATATCAAGGCAAATAGTTACTTACCGATGGAAGGAAATACCTCGACTATAAGATCCAACCATATTGGTGGTGTTTGAGCAGGTAATTATCGAACAACGCATCATTTTAAATTTCGTCCAACACCGATTGCGATCGAAAGTGGACTGAGCCTCGCGGCGAGCAATGAAGCTGTCTAGACGTCGTTTCGGCACGCGAAGTACGTACACTTTTTCCTTCTAACTAGATATATTTCTGTGTTAGAGGTCGATTTCGGAACACAGCGAAGTAAACACATGCATAATCACTTATCTGCTATACATAATGATGGGTTAATATTTTAATGAACAGAAAGAAACAGTCAATCTTTCACTTAATTACTATTAAATCCCATTGACGTGTTATTTTTTTTGACATCTTCAATAATCAACATCAATTTTTTGCTGATTTACTTAAAAGATAAATTATATATACACATTCCGTAGGTATCAATTAACTGTCTTCGATTGAATGAAAACTACATAAAAAAATGTTCGATTGACTTCCAACGTTTACACGCAACATTACACAAATAAACACGATTTTAACAGTAATTTTCTATTCCTTTTGAAGCATCCTCCCGGCATAGTGCAAATAACGTTAGTAATAACAACATGTAACATGAACATGAACATCTTTCACTGATCGTAGAATATGATCGATAATTTTATATTTATCTTTTTTATTTTGTAATAAAATATAAAAACATTTCTAGAACTATGAACGCACTTAATCCGTTTTAACCGTGTATGAAAGTACAGCAGGTTGACGCTCGAATGTGGTAGACTTGAGCGTTTTTTGTGACTGAGGCGTGGTACATGCAGTTTGTTATCCCGCAGTTCTTGCTTGACATGCTGAAGCTCAGCTGTCAAGTGTTGATTGTCACAGATACATGAAGGGTGTCACAAACAAGATTGGAATGATTTTGAAGCAAACTTCAGTCAATACTTACTTTAAACAGCCGAAGAAGATCAACCAATCAAAATCAAAATTATTTATTCAGTCTAGGCTGTTACAAACACTTGTGAAAGTCGAGAGCTACGCCATCGGTTCGTAAATATACGGCGGGAGACCTTGTACCGAGAAGAACCGGCAAGAAACTCGGCAAGGGCTGCTTTTTTCTCCCTGTTTTATTTCATACAGAGCGTCAAAATTGAAAAATGACTTCATTAAAATATTAAGTCACTTTCCATTACTTTTCTTTTCAATTCTTAATACCTGTCAAGTGTAATATCCCCTTTCAAGTTGCAGGTGTATACAAACTAGAATGCGACAATGGGCATTTAGCTGACGTTAAGCATAGGCTTGAAAATAAATCTACAGTAAACATGCGCTAGAAGCATTACAAAAGATTTGACAACCCAAAAATATGTGCGGCTGAACAAAATTTCATCCCTAGAATGATACGCGAGATTATTGAAATTAAAAATCATCCGAATTTTAATAGAAATGACGGTTGGCATATACCACCGGCTTGTCATTCAGTAATTAATCAAATAAAATCTTAATCGAGATAACACATTACAAAACCAAAAGATACAGTAAGTTCATTTTGGAAATATGTAATCAAAGGGAGCAATTCACTTTTCTTGTTGGAGTTTGTTTTGCCAGTTTCTTCTCAGGCAATAACTCCTAAAGTAGAAATTGGTAGTAGATTACGGTAGACAGGGGTAAATAAAGAAGTCAAATGTATTATTAAAATAACTTAATTGAATAAATGTATACGATCTAAAGTGGAGATAAGTCGCTATGCTGGTTGTATGATAACTGTGCGTACATGGTAGATCTTCAAAGCACTCATTTATTTTTAAATTATGCACTTTGTAAGCGATAGAGCTAATGGCCTCATTATGGAGTATTGTTCATGACACGATTTAAATTATTAAGGTGTTTCTATATTCTATTTTGTTAGAACAAAGGGGCTTTGTAATTTGAAGATATTTAAGGGCCCGAATTGGGAATGATTCATTTATATTATTTTCAGTCTTCGGAAAAAAAATAATTAGATTGTTATCTATAATTAAGATATTGTTTTTGGAATCATTCATTTCATTTCATTACTGATCAAAATGATATAAATCTTGATTCCATAATTATTCAAGATATTTATTCATATATCAAGTTTTTAAGTTTAAAATGCCAGATGAACTTGTAGTTACTTGTGGAAAAATAAACTAGATAATAATTAATAAGCATTTTATCACTTACCGTGTATAAAGTAAATATTTTTATGACGAGTCTGGTGGTCGCTCACCTTACAGGCTTTGCTAAAAGATATCGTAAACTTAGCAAACACAAAAACTTGATGACAATTATAATTATATTAAAATCCTTAAATACTCTTAATTTTATAGGATTTAAATACATGGCAAATTTTATATGCTTTGGTAATAGGCTAGTTGACAACTTTTTTTTTATTTCATAAATAAATAGTCCATTAACATCTGAGAAATAATGTTGAAGTAACAGCATGTCTGCGATTAATACTTTCGGAGATACGGTGCTGTGTTTGTAGAACTGCTGCTAGTTGGCCGAAAACGGTACCTACAAAATCAAAACACTCAGTGACGTCACATGGTGCTACAGTAGCGAAAAATGTATGGGCGTCTGGAAAATTTTTGTAATATCTTTATTATTTGTGCGTTTATGTTTATAGCTGTTATAATGAAAGTTGTAACATTTTTTATATCTAATTTAATGCCTTATGTATTTTAGCAAATTTTTGTAGTAGATTTTCTCTACTTTTTTCAAGTTTTCAAAGCGTAA
Organism: Diatraea saccharalis; assembly: GCA_918026875.4. Lineage (NCBI taxonomy): Eukaryota > Metazoa > Arthropoda > Insecta > Lepidoptera > Crambidae > Diatraea > Diatraea saccharalis. The sequence goes on from OU893333.1 coordinate 494,638, forward strand.
TATTTTCCAAATCAGTGACTTAAAATTTGTTTTGTTAAACATTTATAAGTTAAAATGGTTCATATTTTTCGAAGATATAACAAAAACCTGTATTTTCACTTGTAGGACACAAGCCTATTGAGGGAAGCATATCCTTGGGTTGCAGCAAAGGTTTTTTAGATATAAAATGTATGACACCATGTTTTGTTTAAGACAAAAACTGAAACACAATTTAGATGTTATTTTTAAATCAAATATAGATTAAAAAATATTTATTTTCTTAATTAACCGTATTTGTGTAATATTAAATAAGATAATATAAGGTACATTAATGACAATATTTTATATATGATATTGTATATCAATTTAGTGGGTTAGACAGCTTATTAGAACAATCAAATAAAGTCTCATTCCACTTGCGTTACAATGTATTTGTAATTTGGGAGACTATATCTACCTAAACTTACTAATATTATAATTATAAATTAAGTGGGATTAGTATCATGTACGTTACTATTTGACACAAAAACTTTTGAACAGATTACTATGAAAGGATATGGATAGTTCATATGCCTGGATTAACATATTATATGAACAAAGTCGAGGTCTAGAGTGAGGTTTCTATAAGAGACTGAAGTTTAGCCATATAATTTATTTGTCTACACGGGCAGTAAAACCTTTATTAGAAATCACAATCATATATATATCAATTGAGTGAAAATGAAACTATACCACGATTCACAATTGGTAAGCTAGATGGCGCTTTTGGACAATTGGTAAGCGCCATCTATTATTCCAAATTGGAACTAATTATATTATGTAAGTATATAACATGTACTATGTACTTTAAATTATGCTATAATGTTTAACTAGATTTATTGTTTATTTTGAATGCATTTATTTATCTAATATGTTTATTATATCTTTTTAATTTTAGAGTATGAACAATATAGGCTACTTTTTATCCCGCGAAATTATTTTCTAGACTACGTGCGTGAAATCGCTCGCGGAAATCTTGTAATATATATATATGTATCGTTTACCATATCAATACAAAAGATACCGAGAAAATGGCAAGAATAATAGTATGAATATTTCACTATCGGATTCCAAAACAACTTGAAACCGTAAGTGTTATTAATAAACAAGCTTTAGCGTTGGTGTAAATATACGCTGAGACTGCACTTGGTATTAGTCAAAATTCATATTATTAAACAGAGACTTAGCAAAGATTAACTTAGTACGAGGTTCTACGGGAGTAATATTTGCTGCTAGAAGGTAGTAGATTTGCTTATTCTCTCTATAACATAAATTAGGACTAACACTAAAATTGCAATTTCAGTGTAAATTAACTCTGACGCTGAACCTTGTTTATTAATAGCACTGTAACAGTTTAGCTAAAACTCGGCACCTTTCTCCATCGATAAGACAAACATTATAAAGCTTCTTATCCAACTGAACATTCCTAATTCCAAAAGGTTGACGGAGCAGCGCGATAAAATAATACGCCGACGATAAACTAAGCGCTTATTTTTCCATTCCATTTTACTAACACCAAACTATCATAGACTCTTCAGCAACGGTGGAGATGTAAGCTAAACATATTGTATGTTTCATATGGATTTTGGTGTAACTACTGCAGCTTAAGCAACTGAGGAGATCGGCCCAGTACCGTCCTGTACAAACAGAACGGCCCGTTGTTTACCCGGTCTACCCACGGGAGCTTATTTAAACTCTAGTGCACAAAATGAGATTAAATTTAAAAGGTTTTATTTAAAACTCCAGTATGTGGTAGGAACATGGAAAAAATATGCAAAATATATTTTTATATATATATAATAATAGTAGGTAATATAATATTCTTTATCGCACGCTACAAAGGACATAATAACACAAAGCAACAAAATAAGAAAGAAGTATACAAAAGGCGGCCTTATTGCTAACTAGCAATCTCTTCCAGGCAAACCATGATAGAAAAAAGAAATAAGAGGGAAGTGGGTGCAAGGCGATAGTAATAATAATAAATAGATATATCTGGATACATTAATCAATAGTATCGGTATTTTAAGTAAATAAAAGCCCCTTTAATATAATATAAACCCGCCATCGATATAAACAATGTTTGAAACAACGGCAATTAAAATACTAAATGTAGATGGCGCTAGTGAGGATGGCGGTCAAATGAGTTATCTTTCTTTTTTAAATTTATTAATCTAATTTCATATATAATAATCGATTAGTTATATACCTATGTGTAGACGCTTCAATAAATAAATAAAAAAACAAGCTGTAAGGTAACAGTTAACCTGCATTTTTTCCATTATTTTTGTAGATATTTCAATTAATTTCTATCAAAATTGCGCCACTTTTAAAATGTTTGTCTTACAATCATACTTGCGCCGCCTAGAGTGTGGTAAATCCGACGTCTTTGGCATTAAAAGTGTATTGCAAAGTTGAAGATTTCTTTATTTTCTAAGTATAAGTTAAGCTTCTTACGAAGTGCGTCGGACAAGTTTCCCATCAGTGTAAGTACTTACAGGAGATAAGTCAGTATTACCGACACAGCTAATTAATATAATGATGTTCAAAAGTACTTGTAGCGTTTTTATCAGATAATACTCGTATTAGATAATGTATATTAGGGTGGGTGGCCTAAATATGTTTTAAATTGTCTATAATTCATTGATAATAATAATAGAACCAATGATATTATAAAAAAAGAGGTTTATATAAAGAGGTTAAAAAGATGTTTAATAGGTATATCATTGAATAGAACCTACAAAAAAAGTACAAAGCTACTTCTAAAATTCTAGTTATTGAGTAATTATTATATATTTTTTTAGGTTTTCGTTGCCTATCTCGCAAGGAATCCGACACGCCGCTATGAGATAGATATATGATTGCACTGGAGAAACTTACATGTGTCTGAGGTAATAATACATTAATTCAAAAGTGAGGTTAATAATCTCAACACAAACATTTTTTCAAACGAAATACTGATAATCTAATTAGTTGGACCGAATTCTTTTTTTCATTTTTGTAACCAATAAAGTAATAAAATCTTCTACTGGATCTCTTGTTGTTGTTTTCTGAAATATATACACAATTTTCATACGTTAACAATGTACAATTAGTAACAGTGAATACTGTAGATTATTTTAAATCATATTACGCATAAAAGAGGCGTAATCGTTCATCTCAAACAGGGACCATAATTTATAACACTCAGCCGCAGAACACGCTAGAAATATGTCTTCTATGAAACCATATACGTCATGTGAATTTCACACTCTAATGACAACAGAAATAAGGTTAAATATTGTATAACAAACACAAACGATTTTATTTATCAAAACGTGCACTTCAAAACGAGCATAGCACTTGTCTTGCAGCTAAATATAAAACTGCAAAATTGTTACTAATGTAACTTAGTGTGGCGGTTTAAAGTACAATTTCGTTTGTTCATTAGAGTGTGCAATATGCCACATGTTAAGTCACATTTACGCTTCAATACATGAGTTCAAGATTTGTTCACATCGAATGGTAGCATACAAAGTGTTTCAGAGTCGTTAAGTATCTCTTTATGGTTCGAAAATTGTGTTTGTATCACCATAGATCTTGTAGCGGCAGTCACTCTTGTTTCCATCTTACAGTGTTAACTTAAAAGAAGACATGGCTATTGGAAATTTACAGATGACGTTCATTCATCATCTTAAAAATAAAAGTATTATTTAAAGAATAATGCTTAAAAAATCATCAGTACCAGATACCCTGAAACGGAATTCAAATCCATATCCTTTGTAACTAATCTTTGAGCTACATTAGATTCAATAGGACTGATCACTTTCTAAAGCACTAGTTACTGTTCGTTAATAAGCTTATCAATGTTGAGGCAGTCACCCAAATAGCCGAAAGAAATATTATCAGATATTTTAAACTTTTGATGAAGATGACCTTATTATTTAGCATTTTAACCGATTTACATTTTTTTATCGAAATTGAATCAATAATTTACTTTTTTTAACAAAGCAAAATAAGCTTTTAATCAGATGACACCTAAATATGTATGTTGGTGTCATGTTTATATCAACGAAAAAACAAAAGATTATTATGTTCAAAACGAGTATTAAGAGAGTATTAGATTGTACATATTTTTTTTTTTATTTTTATTTTCAAAGGTGAATCAACAGTTACATAAAATTAAATAAAAAACAATAATAAGAAAATGAGAACCAATTATAGACTCCCACATATAGATACAAACTATAATAAGGACACAAACCAATGTTACCACTATGTTAATCAAACAATTACACATATTTAAATAATAAAGGAAAAAAACGTATCCAAAAATCCTTCGCTCAAGTAAACAGATTCACAATAATTTGTCTTGCTGAGTGACAGCTTGGACAAAATAGGTCTATATCAACCTGATTAGACAAATCATTGAAGCATTTGCCTGCACGGAGTAAAAAGGTGTTTTGCCTATAATTTGTGTTTGAAATGGGTACATGAATTGGTCTATAATAACGAAGATTCCTTCCTGGTACATTAAAGCTCAATAATGAAAGAAGCTCGGGGCAATCGATAGTGTTAGAGACTATTTTCATTAAAAATATAATGTCAGCTATCATTCGACGGTTTTCCAGGGTTAATAAGTGATATTATTATACCTACTTCTCTTTATCTTTATGTAAATATAGGGTACTCTTTGCAGATTTGAACTCATATAAAAATCTATGGTTTTGAAGTTCTTTAGTCAGTAAAGTTGTCTTATATAATTTACTCCTTGGTTGTCTTGCACCCGATCCTCGTCTTACTTCAGCTGTCCACAGGTTTCTCTTTTCGTTGTAAATATAATTTCTTTTATAGATAATTAATATTTGAGTGATACCTATACTAAATATTTATATAAAATACCTATTTAAGTATCACTAAAAATAATGAAATAAAAACATTTTCCAAAAAATAGAATCGGCTTCAAATTTAAAAAGTTAAAAGTGTGAAACCTCACCACGACTTCAATGGTTCCTGAAAAAATTAACCGCTATAAAAATAAGTAATATTTATAATATTTTTTAAATGATTTTTACATTGTTTATCAAGATACCACTGTGACAAAAATACTTATATATTTTTTTAATAATACGTTTATTACTATATATATAGTATATTATTAAAATTATATAAATTACTCGTATATATAGTGTTTGATATAGAAAAATTATGTTATAAATTATTTAGAGAAACTTTTAATCAAGTTATAAAATTTTCCTAATTCAGATACACAATTAAATAATTGTGATAACAATAGAATGGCGAACAAAACGCGAACTTTAGCAATTAAAATTAACGGAAATTATGAAATTGAACTCAACTCATCCCTAAATTTCACATTAAAACTGTTCCGAAGTATAATAAATATAGGCCGTTTGAACTCACACCCGATCATAATGGTATTTCATTTGCTCACAAAATTTACTTAGTCTAAAATGACTGTTGATTAAAAATCTCTTTCATTTCACTTTGTGGAAACTCAGCGATAACCATTTTTAACAGAGTTCCATTTGTATATTTTTAATTGTTATTATTATATTGATATAAGGTAAAATCATAGTTCAAAAGAACATTCTACAGTTTTGTTAAAAAATCTCAATACTTTAAATTCTTACTTTCATAATTATCCTTCAGAATTGTATAATTAGAATTAGTTGGGCTTTTAGTATAATGTAGTGGGTATAATTATTTATGAAAACTGCAAAAATACTAGGAAATAAATACGGTCTAGTGTTCCTTATATAAAAATCAAACTAACAAAGAATTTTCACTAATAATAATGTAGTAGGTAATATGCACTTACATCACCAAACATTTAATTAACCGATATTCAGCTTTTCATAGTTGTGAATCATCAACAGCACACCTTATACACATGAGCAGCTGCCAATGTAACCGACAGTAATTTCTTCTAAATCAAGAGAATTACCGACCATAATTACATAACACCTAAACCCGTACAAAAGCGAGTAGGTAATCCCCGAGAGTCCCGTCACCGAGATCCTTTGAATGCGAAAAAAATAAAAGAGCAAGACACAATGCTAAAATTTGACGTCCAAAATGGGTCGACAAATTTACTGTTGCATATGAAAATATTATTATGAATCTTATTTTAAACACAGTAAAAGCTATACTTTTCTAAAAAGCGTTCGGTCAAACTTTACACTGTAAAACCACCGCGGCGTATATTACAGCACGTTTTTTTTTTATTAAAAATCCAACAATGTCAAGATCCCCGCTTAGAACTGCGCTCGTAAAATTCATAATTATTCACATCTGGTATGGGATCGTTTGTCAGTAACTCTGCCGATGTACACATTTATAGTTCTATCGTAAACGAAATCAAAAGGAGTCGAATGTGTGACATTTTATAGTGAGATAAACGGGATACCATAAAACTGGCAATCCCATGGTAATAGTGTATGGTATCGAGGGGCTTAGTCAAAGCAAACATTGCTGTATTGACAATAAAATTATATGAAACGTTTGATATACAACAGATAAGTAATCTAGTAACCAGCAAACTGGCATCCGTATACGATTCCTAGACAAATCGACTTACAAAATTATAATTCTATATCGTCTTTTTTAGACGGTGACGCGGCGAATTTCTTTTAATAAATAGCAAATTTAACAGTAGGTATACTAAAACTCCCCTGACGCAATCAATAACTATATTACCAATCGCCATTGCAAAAATGATTATTGTTACATCAAGATATAATTATACCTATCAACGTATATAATATCTATCAGCACGTTGTTATCACGTAAAGACTGCGTGGCGGCGGTTCGATCGACTCGTGCGCATCGCACACGATCAAATACGTATAAATAGACGAGGTGTAATGGTTACCGCGTGTATTACTTGCACACAGGTATTTCAGTATTAAACTATTTTTGCAAACACTTACGAGTTTGTTGTTTTTACTGCGATGACCTCGTTACATCGGAAATGTTCCGGGTTCGACACTTCGACTAAGCGTTCTTATTTTTTTCTTTTGTAAACAATCTGTCATTCTATTATTTTTGTAATATCTAGGATTCCTCTTAAAATTTGTGCCGAAATCTCCTAATATTCTTTTTTAAAACTAAAATTTTTTGTCATGGTACTATCCCATATTGATATTACTTGTGATGCAATTTACAACGGTTCATAATATGTTTCTAATTGCATTAGTCTAGTCTTTGTTGAATGTGTAATTTTAAGAAGTAGTAGACTACTTCAGCAATGAATCGCGAATTGGATTAAAACATGAGTTAAATTAAAATATATACATCTGCTTTCGATCTTCTAATATTATAGTAATCAACTATAAACTTTAAACTTTAGCGATAACCTATCCGCTCAAAGGCCCAGAAGCGGATAAGTGACAGCAATTTTATATATGTTGAGCTCTTCCGCGCTTCGGTAAACACGTTAAGCAGTACCTGGTTAACCAATCCAGCATCCACGTGGTACGACTTCTACTAAAGAGCTTCTCTCAGTATATTACTATCCATTGAGGAGACCAAAGAGGTTTTGGATTACACCAAAAGCGGAAATATTAAACTGACAGTCCTGTCAGGCATATTATATGGTCCGGCAATTGATACAGCGTTCAAAATCATGTCATTTAAAACAAAAAAATAAGTGAGGCTAGTATTCGTATGGTGAAACTTATAATGATAACAATATATAAAAACAAACAAACATTAAGTAAAGCGTCAATATAGATATCACGGTGGGGCACGGCACGTTTTCGTTACATAATGAAGCGTAGACGACCTTGACAGGCTTATCATATATGCTGAGCTAACAGCCAAGGATAAAGTTTCAATTTGCTATTTGTTCAGAAATAAAACTTATTTTCGCATCTGTATTTACTGCGAGCTTAAAGATAACTTTCAAACTGATATTTGTTATAATAAATAAATTTGCTTTACTGAAATCACAAAATTATCGTAAGGAATAAATACCGTTATTAAATAACTAAAATATAAACCGTAAAATGGGGTGAATAGGGACAATTCCCAACTTTATGAACAATTTGAAGATAATTGTTGAAGGGTATATTACTATATCAGAATCAAAATGATTGAGTCTTGATGGTATCTTATTTAAAACCATGCAATAAGTATTCCAGTTTAAGCTAAAAACGCAAAAATATATGCTATCCCTATTTACCCAGAAATTGGGGTTAATAGGGACGAAAATAGAGTCAATAGAGAAATTTGCTAGGGCTGGCATTGGGTTTGAACTTGTACACGCGATGCATATCTGAAAATGATAAATGTACCTTTAATATATTTGCAACACAATAAAATAAAACTGCATAATTAATTAAAATAAAAGTTCTACACAAAAACATCATGAATAAACCAAATTCTTGCCTATACGTATATTTTTTTTATAATTACCTAGTGACAACCCTACAAACCTGTACCTGTTCATACTTGAGTCGTTCCTATTTAACATAGTCTCATCCCCATTGACCTCTCTTTCGTTTTTATTAATACCTGAGACGTCCCCATTCACCCCGAAAACAACAGATTTTACACGCATTTCTAAATTATCAAAAAACATTAAAATCCAATAAAAACTGAGACTTACCTATAATATATATGTAGGCCCAAATACTAAATAACGTTTTGAAATCACAGCCGTCGTCTATTATTAACAGATAAATAAGAGAGAACAAAGTTTCTAACACACAAAATAATTACCACCACAACAAGTAACTTTCAAATTGGATTTTTGGCCGTTTCTACCTAATGTCATGTATATTTAGTGTTGCTATGAGAACTTTCAATATTCTACTATTACACCACAAAAAATTTAAGACTTTTTAAGGAATTTAGTAGTTATATTAAGCGTCCAAATATTTTCCTGGTTTTATCCCTATTCACCTCTCAATCCCTATTCACCCCATTTTACGGTACCCGTTTGTTTATACATCGATTGCCTCGCTATATGTACGTACTCTAATCGAATTGTTGCTCTTGTTTCAATGTAACGACCGTTTTAAATAAATCATATTAAAAATTCCTTAGCTTCCCTTGGAAGGTTTTTCAACAGATCAAATCAGTTTGAAAGCTTTTGAATCATTTACATTTTTGACCTATTTACCACTCTTTCAGGATTTATTTTGGCTACCAAAAAAAGGACCCAATATCCTATTAATATTATAAATATGAAAGTTTATTTGTTTGGAAATTTGTCCGTCAATCACGCCGAAAATACTGAACGGATTTTGATGAAATTTGGTATACAGATAGGGTATTAGCTGACTTAGATAATAGGATATCTTTTTATCCCACTAAACATTTCCCTAGCGGCGAAAGCCAGTATAAGTATATACCTACATAAATCATATCATTACCAAATGATCATTAATGATAAAATGAATAGGTATAATATAATTGTTATTTTAATAAACGTTTATTCGTTCGATAATGAACTAGCGTACAAATCATTGATACTAAATAATATAATATACTTTATACCCTTTATAATGCTTTATACTCACATATTAACTTTGCACTGTCTTTGAATAATATTACTTTTCGGTAACATATTATTTTATATGTTATAATTTATGACAATACAAGATGCATCAATGACTCATCCAATTCATTATATTGGTCTGAAAACACTCAAAATAAGTAGTCGTTAATTATACGACATACTGTTTTTTGCTTATTATGTAATAATACGTCAACACTGACTAATTGTTTTGTATGATTGAACCAGAGTCGTGTAGTGACTGCACGATGACGACGTGTATAGTGAAATTTTAATTGATAATTATTCTTACATAAACATACGGTGATAATTTCATTGATGAATCATTAGAGTCAATAATGGAACTCATATGTATTAATACTGGGATCCCTTTCATTCGACTATTTTTCTTTTTGTCCTGTTTTAGTTTGGCATAACGAGTTACGCATACTATTTTTTGTCATAATAGTTTTTTGGCATAATTGGGTTTTAGCATACTATTTCAATAGGCATAAATATAGTTTAGACTAATGTTTTTTGCCCTAACTTTTATTTGCATAAAGTTATTAGGCATATCGTTTATTCGCCTAATAGTTATTAGTAGGTAGGTATTAGGACACCTTCGTGTAACAGTAGGTTAGGTTGCGGCGCATAACCGCCAACATGTTTATTTTATGTAGAAAAAGTAGTTTTAAACTAAAGCTTTAGTATTAATATGCTTAAGCATATTTATGCCTAAGAACATTATGCCTATTAAGAATAATTATGCGTAAGAATATTATGGTAAAGATTTATTATGCTAATAGTAGGTATGCTTCAAAAAATATGCCTAAAAATTTATGCCAAATAATATTATGCGTTACAATAATTAGGCTGAACAAAGGTATGCCATGTTAAATTATGACATAAAATTTTATGCAAATAAATAGAGAACCATTAATACTATATAATATTTCTGGGCTATCATGTGATGTCCTGGTATATTTACATAAGTTTCTTGTGCTCTTCATTTTTCTCTTATTTTTTAGTATCTGCGTTTTAATCATACATCCTTCAATTGTTATATAACAACATATTAAAATACAAAAACAAAACGAAAAGCAACTTGTTTATTCGCTGATATCTTAGGGAATGTATAAATCTTCTCAAGGATAATTATAATAGGTATTTTGTCGATGTCAATTCAGGCAAAAAAAATAGTGCCATTAAACATGTTTATTCATGAACCTGACCTTGGTGCTATTTGCTTTGACAATGTGCGATAAAATTCGCACATGTAGGTCTCGCTGTAAATATTTGCCATTCGGGCTGGGCAGCTGTTTACTTATGTAATGCAAGTTATCAATACATAATTGTGCCCTGTTTTTGTTGCTCGCCAAATATTCCAAACTGTTCTGGAAACAAAATGAACTACAAATGTCAGCTGCTGATATAGTTGCTTGTAATTCTTATGTTATCTGTGAAACTGCACACGTTAAACTCTAAAAAGGAGATGAGGAATGTCCGCAAAGTAAGCGATAATTTGGAATTGAAAAGAACCAAGTATACCTCCAGTAAGATAATACCAACCCAGTCTAATTTGTGGTTTAACGAGTGATAAGTACGTCTTTAGATGATTGCGATTTTAAATGATGTGCGAATCGAAAGAGCGTTTACTTCCTCGACCGTACATAAGGGTGGTAAATAAATATCCTTTCGAGTGCGCAAAGTCAAGTCCTCATGCTGAGTGAATGTTGCAATCGAGATTAAGTTACTGTTACCCAACACGATCATTCTCTAATGATCCTTGCCTGAGTACTCTAGATTATACTTACAGTGTAGATGTGTCACCAGTAGATCGTCGCATAAGTAAATATTGGAAAATGTGCTATTTATTCTTTTCGCCCGCGTGGTCTTTAGGGAACTGTTTATTTGGATATCCATTAATACCATAACATGAATATAATTACAATGATAAATTGAACAGTAAACGATACTTACTTTGGTAATGTTTTAATTCCATGTACAAACTTTCACTCCTATTTTCATCCCCTATTTTTCGGGATAAAATATAGCGTACATATGTTCACCGCATATGATGTAAATTCTCGTAGATGAAAAATTTTTTGAAATCGGTCCATTAGTTTCTTATTAGATTCGATGCAAACAAACAAATAATCTAATCTTTCCTCTTTATAATATTAATATAGATAAACCGTTTTGGAAAATTCGAGACAACATATAATGCTTTTTATATGGGCTTCGGCCGTTGCCTTGATATTAAAAGGCCCATTTGTGGATTTTGAGTGGGTCATCGTAAAAACAAACAAACAACCAAAACCACTTAAAACAGTTGTTTTATTAAATAGATTATCATTTATATTTCTCTTATACTGTGTAGCGACACGTGCAAATCAACGCGCGCTCGATGATATATAGATATAACAGAAAACAGAAACATGGCAATCGTTATGTGAGGCATTTTGAATGCCTGTTTGTCTGGGAGTGTTGTGTATGAGATAATCTACGAGTTGTTTTTTGTAGTGCACAGCTCAAATGCTATCACGGAATTTGTAGCATCTGATTTCAGATCACCGCTAGTGAGGTCTGAAATCAGATGCTATAAATCTTCGTAATTACGGTAATTGATTACTAGATTTCAAAACAAATTAACAATAGCTATTATATTTAGATTACGTTTAGCAATCATAGCCCATCGGAGTAAAAAGAAAATATAAACATTTTATCTGCAAAACAACTTAATCTGCCGTAAGGTACAGATTCATTGTATCACATTAATTGAATCTGTCAAAGTCGCGTTTCGAGAGGACACAACCGAAAGAGAAATGTTTCACTACAAATTGGTTATATCTTTTGTTCATTCCTTAAGGGCGTATCTTAACAGACAGATATAGACTTGCTTTTAGCCAAAGGGCCTCGTTGTTTCGTCCTAAGACGCTAAAAGCATTGAGCTAGAAGAAAGGCAAATGGTTACGTAATATTACCTACGTTAAGAGGCACTCAGATACTTTTGCTTAAAATGGTCGTTCTTATTGCAAAATTAAGACATCACAACAAGTTAATTAAAAACCTTGCGCAATGGAAATCTGCAATAACAAAAATACGTAAATAATAAAAGGTTTATTCAAAATGTTATCTTTATCTTATTGTGTATATGTTAGTAGCTCTCCGCCAGCGCCTTCGTCCTCGTAGACCTGTATTATACACAAAAAACCTTTTGAATCACCCTATCTATTTTAATAAAACCTCATTGAAGAATATTAAATACGTATTTTTTATTATATACATTGAGTTGAAATGTCGCATGTCGTCACGCTTTTGTACATTTTCTTTTCAACTTTAATGTCTTATATCTAAGCCAATTCTTGTTTTAAATGAATTAATCTTATATTTTACTATTGTCTGGCTGACGGACTAAATATAATTTCCTTTTTTTTTACCCAGTCGCTATGCTTATTTAATATTGTAATATTAATCTTGCATCAAAGCAGCAGGCTCTCCATATTTGGCATCTCCACTGTTCCCATTTGATTCTCAGATAGGTATTGACCAAGCAAACAACTTTGTGTTGTTATTTTATTAGGTACTTTATATAAATAATGTGGAACTTTATCGCTAGAACGTTTGGATGCCGCGGTTATTTTAAAAACTCTATCCTCTTCATAGTATTAATATGATAAAAAAGTATTTGCATGCCGTTTATGGTCGATGTGACGTACTTTTGCAATATGCCTTTAATCCAGTCCTTCGGTGCATGTCACAACTTGTCCAACTTAAACTAGCCTTCTTGTAAATTAATTTTTGTTTCGTCTTCTTACTTTTTTAAAGGGATATGAACGAAATCTTTCTTAAAGGGAAAGCTTATACTTATAAGAGAATACATTATGTTTATTATATTCATATTACTGTATTTTCAAACTTATTTAAGTAGTCTTATCGCTTACATATTGTATATCTCACATTTATTAATCACAGTCTGAATTGATAAAAAAAAATCTAATTACCCTTGCCTATCACTAAGCATTAAAAGTAAAATATATATTCAGAGGGCATTATATATATTTCTACAATAATGGAGAACAACGAAAACAATTAAAGCGATGTCAACATTTAAATTTAAATCGATTTTGTTCACACTTAATAACAGACAAACAAAGAGAGCTTAACAAGATATCTGGTTATGTAACAGAAAAAAGCGCAATTATGAAATATATAAAAAAGAATTCGAATATATCGTAGTTAATGAAGCAAAATAAAGATATTCTAGAACACTTTGTATGGAAACATGAACCATCGTATACTAATGGTAGAGCTGATTTCCTACCGTTCATTTGCGAAGTGTAAAGCAATTTCCTTTTATTCTCCTCCTTATTTATTTATTTAATCTTTATTGCAATATAAAACTAGTATGCAAACGGCGGACTTAAGAATGTACGGCGTTCTCTGCCAGTGGACCAGAAAGGGCGTCAAATAAAAACCTTTTATCCTGTTTTGTATTTTGTTGTTCCAGTCAATTTGACAGATGATTAGATTATATATTGCGTTCGTTAAATATATTGAGTAAGCTAAAAAAAGTCCCAAATAGATCTTAGAAAAAAAAGGGTCGTTCAAATTATCTGTATCACCAATTCCGTCGTAGACTCTGACATATGTTCATATGTTGATGATGTGTTTCATAATTACAATTATAAAGTCTGCGCAGAAGCAGATAACAAGCTTCATATGCATGGTTGTATTTTATTATTTATTACATATGATCACAGCAACATTGTACTTAGGCTCAACCATATGTTTGTACAAGTACAGAGCTTGAAAGATGAGATTGAATTAAAATAAAAAAACAAACCAGCGACGAGTCCGACCGGTCCACTTGTCCGATATCCTGGCATACAGTGACCATACATTTTTATAAAATCAAGACAAAATCCTTTGCAAGAAAATGACTATGCTATTTTAGAATCAGAACATTTTTTTCTTGAGACCCAGGATTGTTACCACGACTCCCCAAACAAAATATAAAATAGATGTTGCTACCAAAATATAACACTTAAATTATAAAAGTCGTTTGTTGGCGCATTAGTTGGTGTTTCAGTCTGTGATGCGGAGATTTCACCGGCCGGTTGGAGGTAAATTTTACTATCTCGAGTTTCTCCGTGTTACTGAAGACGTAAGAAAATGCTGATGCTGAGAAACTTTAAAGAGACATGGTAATCCTAATAACAAAAAAATAAAATGGGAGGAAGCAGTTTGAATTTTTTTTTAACGAAGTAATAATTAATAGCACAGTTACTCACAGACCGGTGTTGTGTGCGGGTGGGTATACATGTACTATGAATTATCAACAGCGCAAACCAGTTGCGAACATTATTTTAAAATTGATCATTTCCTCTGAACGTTTCGCTATGAAATACTAGTCGTGTAATAATTAAGAATCAGTTGCAACATATTCCGTAAATTAATCTCACGATTAAGATATAAAACGAGCCTAGATTTACAATACCCCTTTTGGTTAAACAAATTTAAAATGTCTCCATCAAGTAACGTCAATAGATATCACATATATTATACTTTAAATCGATACCTACATAATTTGTTAATTTGTTTAGAAATAATTAATAATTTAAATCATTGGTAGCCGCAGTCGATTCAGTTATTTCACTCTAAATTCGCTATGACCCAAATAAGGTTATAGCAAAAAAAACGAACATCAAGAATGATGTGGTAAAAAGTTCATAATTCTAATTTAATACGACGTTTTAATTGAAACAGGGCCACGTGTATACAGATAATATTACATACAGATTTATCATAATCAAATAAAAAAAAACAAAAATATGAATTCTCAACACTAATCCTAAATAAGTGTCATCTAAAAAATGGGTATACGACTAATTTTCAATAAATTGTAGCAACAAAAACACGTCATATTATTTTTTGACAACATACAACTTAAAATAAGCAGCCAGGTTTACAGCGAGAAGCGACTTAAGTACCGTGACTAAGTTCCAAAATGGCCGAAACATTTAATAAACTGTTGCCTGAGGCTGAGATAATGAACGCTCGTGTAACCGCCGGACAGGCAGATACACAGCACGCTATATGTATACACTCATGCCTGCCTCGCACACATACACATACAACCAAACCAGTTGGCAACCATTACCTTTTATAGAAAAAGAGCGTAAAGCCAGTAGTCAACCTGATTTAGGGTTGGCACAAAAGTGCTTTTAAATAAATATACCATCATGTTTCTTATTACTAATTAACGAAATTTAAAAGACCTTATGCAACCTTATCTTCATTGACTAGATTAGCGCGATTTTGATTTATCGGTTTTTTATTATTTACTAGCAGGCTATTACGGTTTTTGTAAAAGTTCTGCATAATTCTAACGGCTACAAAGTACCTCACATATTTATCAACTGGATATAATAACAATAAATTGGCAAAATTGAAAATTTTAGGGGTGTTTTTGAGATTTCCTTTTCTACCTAGAAAATTTTAGTACCGATATATTTTTCTAATTTTGAATTACATCGTATTTTTCAACAATACCTTGTTAAAAGTTAGTGATTGGGTTACGTTACGAACCCTTTTAATTTTATTGAAACTTGTTTTTTAGAATTCCTAATTATAAATTATTCATTCTAAGCGCATACGAAAATGATTTTAATATACCTAAAACACTAAGAATTGAAAATTAACCTGTCTTCATGATTATTTCATTTTTAATAAATGCAAAGTATATACGAATATATATTACCCAATTGTATTCTAGGAAGTAAAAAATAAATCGATTTAATAAACAAAAAACTTGCTAATTTATTATCACACACATTATCTGTTAGTTGACGACCCTGAAAACTGGAGACAAGCCTCCAGAGGAGACTGGTTTTAGAGTTCTTGGGCAAGTATTGAATGTATCGAAAAGCCTATAATGAAATAAAACTACATCAACTAACGACCTTATTGAATACAGAACAGAGTCCAATTCCTGATGGCACCGCATAGGTAATGGCGAATGAAATCATGAACCCGATATGAACATCCATCTCTTTTTATCTAAAAAGCTTAGAATATGTCCATCTCTTTCGCAACAGTTGTCTTAGCCAGTTTTCACAAACATTGATACATGAAAACGGGATAGCTCTCGTCCTAAACGAGTTCCAATTGATTTCCTTAACATAAAGTAGTTTTTTTGCCTAATTTGAATACAATGTGTCATGTGTAGGAGGCTGTAACACTTTATTATCTGTATCCCCTTAATCAATAATGGTGGGTAAAAAAAAACAAGAAAATCTTAACTATTCTACGTACGTACTCTTAATACAAAATATAAATATCGTTGCATAAAGATCATTTCTAAACTCATAACGAACAAATGCTTTTATCTGTGCCGATGAAGATATATGCTGTCAGCACTAATTCGTGAATAATTCCCATCTTACATTGACCACTGTGTAAGGTCGCGTCATTTTTCAAGGGTCTCTTTACATAAAAGAAAATTATAAATCTATTTGTTCTATTTTACATTCGGCATACGCGAACTTGTTTTAGTGAGCAGTATTGTCATTTGAACGAGGAAATTGACGATAAACATTGTAAGAGTAAAATAGCAAGCCTTTTACGGCAAATACAATATATAGATAATAAATTGTCTTCTAAATAATCAATTTTAATAGGATAGTATGTTTGATGAACTTTGCATCCGACCCCACTCCGATTCCATCCCATTCCATCACGCGCATGGACTCGTCAATTTTGGGTATTCTTCTATTTGAAAATTAGTGTGATAATTTTTAATTATAATTAGTATCGATTTTAATCGATTGTCAATGTAAACATATACATTTAATAAGTCCTATCTTATGTATTGATATTGAGAAAATCAAATTGAACATTCCAATTTAATAATTATGCCTTTTTTTAAATCGATTCCAGTTAATTTACTACATATATTTTTTCAATGACACTTCATATAATTGTTTATCTTTTTCTTTCACAAATGGGTCCGCAACTAACTAAACAATATATGATTAGATTTAATATTTGTGGACCAGAAAAAAGATCGCTCCCCTAATAGTATATTCGGGATGGGCATGCAAATATTCCAAGCTTCCTCTATTACATTACAGGCTGATCCCTCGGGATTTAGTCAGGAATCACGTTGTCGGATTTAAGAAGCTTCCTGTGAATTCTTCCTGGAAATTCGTTCACTTCTTGCCCCGTAAATAATGCATATTTTGAAGCGGGCCGAATAAAGGTTGGGAGAAACTTAAGCAGGTTTTTGTTTACAAATTTGTTGAATATATAATATCTAATACTGCAAGTATTTACTTTGTTTTGGGATACAAATACCTACTGCATGTAATTTTAATTTCATTTATTATACTAAATTAGGTTTAGCTGTTTATATTGGAGCGGCTACACTCGGTAAATTAATACATATTTACATCAAATTATTGTTTGAAGACAAATTAAATATGTAATTCTATTGTATCCTTTAATCACTATACAATTTTTATATACCTACACTTTTTCGGATACTTATTTCATTATTTGATTTATCGAGAATATTCATATACTGGGACCATATAATTGTAATATATTCACAAGTGATTTCAGTTAAATAAAACCCTTCTACTTCATCCCATAATGGAAACAATAGAAAAACAAAGCAAAGTCATCGTGTGCTGGTCCCAAAACTCAACCCTAATAAAATATTCACAGTACCATTCCTCAAAAAGACCAATGGACCCTTAAAAACGTTCCGTTTATCTCCAGACCTCGACCGGCCCGTTCGGAAGCCATCTCTGTCTTACGTAAAATGCGCAAGTGAGACAAAACGGTCCCTCGGGGAGATAGCTTAGGACATAAAGTTTATATGAAGAGAGATAGCGTTTGCATTGGACTTTTAATATGTTTGTTTTAAAGGACAATATGGAAGTATTAAAATTAAAATGTGTGCTCGTGTGTTGTACTTTATGGTCGGATTACGAGTTCGTTAAGTTTATTTACAGAATAAGCAGCAAAATATTCAACCCAAATATTGTAGTACCTGCCTAACAAACAAGACAGCTTTTAAAACTTTCTCATATAAAAATAAACAAGTTCAAATTATTTTTGCAAATGTTGTTATTATTTTTTTTTTTTTTTAATACAAAACTCGCTAGCGCTTTAGTAAGGCTGCAATCGCGGAGGATACGCAACTTTTGCAATGACCAGTCATAAG
This sequence comes from Diatraea saccharalis, assembly GCA_918026875.4. Lineage (NCBI taxonomy): Eukaryota > Metazoa > Arthropoda > Insecta > Lepidoptera > Crambidae > Diatraea > Diatraea saccharalis. The sequence goes on from OU893333.1 coordinate 513,390, forward strand.
ATGGATGATCAAAACTATATTATCTCGAGCTCCTCCGAGCTTCAGCGGGCATGTTTTACCTTTAGTCCGGCTTTATCTGCAGTATATAACAACCACTAATCCGTAAAACGCCCGGCCTAAAGTTTACTGCTTATTCTCCCTATGCGATTCTATTAATAGGGAATGGCTGTCCCCTACAGTAAGACATTACTCAGCACCAGCCTGTAACGTTTCCAGTTCATTTGTTTTGGTCCTAGAACATTATTAGGTTGATATTTCGGCGTATTGGAAACTATATCGAAATATAACTTAGTACTTTAGATTACGCGTCAATATTGCACTGAGAAAATGATTTCACTCATTCGTAATATAATATCAGAACACGTTATATGGATCCCCACCACCACAGCAATAAATAAACTCGATAAGGGACCACGGACATGACTGCACTGATAAAATATTTTTTATACCTTTTGACCGCCTAAATAGAAAACATGATATAAGTATTATATTACAATCTTATAGTCTGTAAAAAAATACTCAGAGAAAAACAAATCGAAATTGATACTTCGATACAAAACAAAATGACATTTGACTTCTGTGAGTTAGAAGAGATTTTTGCCCAAAAAAGCAATCACCTCGTAAACCGGTTAAGTTCGTAAATAGTCAACATCGCAATCAGTATATCTATAAAACTTTTGGAAACGCAAAACAAAAAGCAAAACGTATCATTTACATAAGAAATTTTATTAAGCAACAGCTGGTCATACACGTATTGGAACATTTATATAATTTAAAATATTAATCACAAAAGAATACAATATTTAGTAAAATTTTTGTATATTTTATTTTATAATATCCGGTCGGGTCAGTGTATAAAATACACTTTTTTACTTTTTTTCGAATGTTGTGGAGCTTTTGTGGTTTCAGATTTCTTTTACAAGGGCTTTAGGCTACTTAGTTAGGGACCTGAGGAATGCTTGTCGTGATGTAGTCTAATATTTGGGTATTCGTTTACTAGCTGCACCGACTAACTTCATTCTGTTATAAGTAATTGGTCTAAGACGTTGTCCAGGAGTGTATTCGCCGCAAATGGATTAGCGTGAACTCATATATGGAAGTTGGCGAAGTACTGGGTACCAGTATAAACTTGTGTTTAAAAGTAGAATAATTGTAGAAACTTTATTAGCCAATGTTCTATCCTATTGCATTAAACTATTGGTAAGATTAAACCTAAAATATTAAAGTAAAAAGATATTGGTTGATATTGGTTGGTTGCAAGAAATATGTTATACTTTCGGGCTCTACTATAAGGATCCAAATCCTGTTTTGTACTGGTAGTAATTTGACTGTGACCTTGTAGCCGGTAGCGGACCGGTTCCACTGTACGGTTTTTACTTTTATCGACTTTTTACGTTTCTTTTTATGTTATTTTTATTCGTATCCCGCTGAATTAATAGCGTTGGTCTTATCATTAATCTTGTTTGAGGTTAAGATGTGGGTAGACGTGTGTTATTTCATTTTATTTATATGTATTAGAAAATGTACTTTATAATGTAATCGAAAGCAAAAAATAAAAATTTTCTTGATATCTATTATGACTTAAAATAAAAAAATAACCAACCATCCATAAAAGGTTACCTCGTTATACATAACAAGTCATGTTTGTTAGTACTTATCCTATATATATCCTGAAAATGGTAGTATGTATTATTCGTTTAAGATAAATTGAATTAAAGAGGTAAAATCTTTTTCAACATCATGAAGACAGAAAGAGATTAACTAAATTAATTTCTGTCGATCTTCTATATTTTCACTGGCAAATTGTGATTGTGACAAAATGAAACACAGGGATAGTTTAAACTTGGACAAATGATGATCGAAATTTCAAGTTAAAGCTATACTCTTGTAATTACCCCGCTGACTTATCTTATACTTTTTTAAATATAAATATTATTCAATAAAAATTTTGTTTAAATATATTTTTTTTGTATTCAAATGTCAAAGTGTGCACCCAGCTTTATGACCCATGATTGTGTCACACTCTTGACTTCATCAATTTCATTCGAAAGCTTGTTTTTCAGTTTGTGTGTACTCGTTTATATGAATTATCGTTGCTTAATTGTGTGTCATCGCCAATTTAATACAATCTTGCCATTTGGCCTTTCCATTATTAATTTTACATTGTTTTTTCTGCAAACTAATTATTTGTCGATTCATTCATTACTCTACATTAAAAAAAGAAAATTGTGAGTTTTTCTGCGATTATATTTTTGTTGTCAAAAATATAATCGCAGAAATATTAATAACGTAAATGTTTATTTTGTTTTTATAACATAAATTTTAATGAAATAAAACTGATGAAGACTCGACGTTATAATACTGAGCTTATTAAAGTTGGCGTATCTTGTGAGCCGCGTGTGTGTGTGTGTGACTGATGATATCATCTTCTGGTATACCCATGACATGAGAAAGAAACGTCAATATTTCCAAAGGAAATAACACTATAACAATTTTAATATATCAATAACATTAATGATGATTAAATTCATATTGTGGGATGGATCATTCACATTTCAGAAAGCTCGTGGCATAAAGGAACAGTAAACGTCAAGTAATAACGTTCGTTTAATATGACAGTACCTTACATATTCAACATTCGCTTTGAAACACCCCTCAAGTATAGAGGGGGCAGTGAAGACTGCTTTACTTTGAAGAGTTTCGTACCAATACGAGACTGCCTCTCTCGTCCCGTTCTCGTGAGGGCATCTTGACTCAAGCGTCTCGCCTTGGAAACAACTGGAAAATTCATTGTCGAGAACACTAGCTCCTAACTACATCACATGAAATTGTACTGTAAGGAAGTGTTATTCAGTTAGCAACAAGAAAGCGACAATTTGTTTTAAATATATGTGGATTTGTATCGAAATAACATAGTATTTCGCAATGATGCTCGCACAACGCCACCTGTCTCTGTAAACGCGAACTGAAATTCTTTATCAAAGATAGATTTCAAACTTGATGACTCTTTTGTACAACGGTTACTGTAACTGCTCATAATATCAGAAGATGCATACGATCCTGTGCCTTTGTTTGTATTTTTTTGTATACTATACATTTATTAATTTATCCCCTTAACATAAAAATATCAGAATTATTATAATGAATCGATTCATTTTGTACGCATCATCAGACTAACTGAAATAGTCGAAACGACGTCATAATAGATCGAGAACACGTAAGTAACGAACGAATGAACCATATAAATTACGGAAATCTACTGACAACCGATCCCATTACCCTCACCCATGCAAGCCATACAATCACTATTAGTAATTAGTGTATTAATCGCCGACTAGATGCTCTTGAATCTTTCGACCGCTTATGAACGACCCGCCGTCGTCTACAACTGTATAAGCAGGAAGGGGGGTGGGAGCTCATGTTATGATGGTAGCGAACCACAGGGCGATGGACTGCTGAACTTGACATAATCAAGGCCTCGCAAATTGCTGTGACATCATGATGAGGATGACACGATTAATTGAGGGGTTGCGCAGGCGCGTTAACTGTGTCCTGACGTGTTTACTTAAGCTCCGTATTAGTATAATGTTAAAAAATAGCAGAAGTCTTTCTCTGAATTTGAATTATATATCATTTTTTTCGTCTACTTTCAAGCTATAAATTGGTGCAAAGATTAATATGGTGTATGTAGTGATTGTGCTGTAAACAGTGACTGTGTTTCTACATTGACAGTTATTTTGTTCGAATCAGCTGTGGTTCGACCTTGAACAATTGCTCGGTCATTCACCGTATTGAAAGTGAAAGTGTTTCAAGTGCGATAGCGATAATTAAATTTGACGTTGGCCGTTGTCGATGTTTGGTGTATTCGTCTGTAGTTTGGGTCTATATCGGCGGTCCGCGGTTCAATACTGACTGAGAGATACTTATTTTGCATTTGTGGTTTTTATATTATTTCTGATGTTTTTTTTTATTTATCTCCCAATAAACTATCCATATTCGATACTATGGCCCCCGGAAAGCTTAAGTGTGCTGGATGTCTGCAAGTCATTACCGACAGGCAGTACTTGCGATGCTGTGTTTGTTCGCAGTATTATGATATCATTTGTGCGAATGTGTCGGAACAACGTTTTCGCAACACGCTTACCGGACAACATAGACTTAACTGGAAGTGTGATGCGTGTAAGAATATGGAGCCGAAGGTAGATAATAGCAACACACCTCTTCGTGAGCACGACGATAAGGTTACGCGTCGTCGAGGTGCCTCAGTTCTGAGTCCGCCTGAGGAGAACAGCGATGCGCAATGGGACATGCGGTCACTCATTGAGGAGCTGCGTTTATTTCGTAAAGAAATGCAAGAAATGCGCATTCAGGTACAATCGTTTAATGAAACTTTGGGGGCGCTCGTGTCCCGTGTCGATATCTGTGAAGATAGACTGGACGATCTAACGTTACGTATTGACAAACTGGAACGTTGCGATGCGGCTTCAGAATCGGTCAACAACAACACTGCTCTAACTAACACCATCGACTCCTTGAAGGCTGAGTTAAATGAGCGCGACCAAGAACTGCTTATGAATGATGTAGAAATTACCTGCATACCAGAACAGAAGGGAGAGAACTTGCAGCATTTTGTGGTAACTTTGGCATGCAAACTTGGAGTTCAATTAGAACAACGAGATGTGGTGAGTGCTGTCCGTGTCGGGCGGTCGCTGGACGTTAGTGGGGTTGGTACGTCGTCGTCGTCTCCACGACCTCGCCCCATTGTCGTCCGTTTGGTGCGACGTGCTGTGCGGGAAGACCTTCTACATGCAGCCCGTGTTCGCCGCGGGGTCACCACTGAAGGCCTTGATCTCCCTGGCCCACCTCGTCGGTTTTATATCAATGAGCGCCTAACTAGAATGAACCGTCTTCTGTTTCGTCAGGCGCGTGGGATCGGGGTGCGGCTTGGATGGCGTTTTATATGGACTAAAGATGGAAAGATATTTGGTAGACAGCACGCTGGTCAGGGTGTTCCTCGTCATCGGCTGCGAAACCGGGCGGACCTCGTCCGGGTTTTTGGCCCCGAAGCCGTTGGTCCTACAGAAGCCTGAAAGAGCAAATACTATTTTTTTACGCTTTGTTGCTGTCTTTTTCTTTTCTTTTAACTTAGCTCAAAATTTTATTTATTATTATTTCATATTAAATTTTGAATATTGTTATGATTTTAAATTATTTATAAATTCATATTGTATTATTATTAATCTTTATTGCTGTTTTTATGCAAATTGTACTCGAATTTTTATTGATTATTATGTGTTGTTAGTCAACTATTTTTATAAGATAGAATTGCTTTTTAATTTGCTATGTATTATACTTATTCACTGTCTCTGTTCAAAATTATATAGGGATAGTATTGATCACCCTATATTTTTATTAAATAACCTTTATGAATTGGAATTGCTTACTAACTTATGTTACTTTAAATATGGTTGCTGTCTTTATTCTAAAATCATTCGAATTTGTATAGCTCATTTTAGATTTTTATTGCTCTATACGTATGAGTTAGAACTGCTTGATGAGTTGGTATGCATTTTATTATTTAAACATAATTTTATCTTAATGTTAACTACTACTTACGTATTTTTTACTGAGAATGCCAATGAGTGTGATCTTTTCTGTTTGTTTTTGTTTTTTGTTTACTATTTATGTCTTTTAATTTTTGTCAATCGAATTTGCTTTGTTTATATGTATTTTGTGCTTCTTTATTCTCACATTCTTAATCTGTGCTTGTGTGTAGCAGCGATATATGTTAACTTTTTAATACCTACTACTCTGAAATGGTTCTTTGACATTTATATTCAATTATTTTTTATACCTCGTGACTTTAAATTGGACCGCAATGCAATATATTTAAATTATTATCCTATTTATATCTATATGTTATTTATTAGTATATTACGACTAATTATACGTTGCATGAATTTTATTATTATTTGTCAATTGCTTAACTTATTAGTAATATCATTATCGCTGTGTTATTTCTGTTATGATCACCAAATATGTCAAAATTTCAAATATCGAAAAATATTACTTCTATCGGCGCGGATCGTTGTAGCTTGGGGTTGTCAGCTTTTCCTGACTTTTTTGAACCTTTGTCTGTTTACTACGGGTTGCTTTATTTCAATTTTTAATCCCTATGCAGTCGACCAAAAATTTTAAATTGGGTCTGTTTAATGCAGGTTCTTTAAGCACTAGGCATGAGGATTTTGTGACTGCGGTAATGCGATCCGATGCCGATATCATTGCTATAAACGAAACTTGGTTACGGGCCGGACAGGAGGGTCAGGCGCCAACGGTGCCTGGCTATAGACTGCGAAACACTCCGCGTCCACTGCACATGCGGTCCGGTAGGGGAGGGGGGGTCGGATTTTATATTAAGGCTGGTGTTCGAGTGCGGTATTTAAACCACCCCGGAGCTAATATTGAGCAAATGTGGCTTACCACTAAAATTAATGGAAATACTTTTGCGATAGGAACTGCATACAGACCCCAGTGGATAAATGTCGACGTGTTTTTTGAGTCATTAACTGAGTCTGCAACATATTTTGGGCAGAATGACTACGTTGTCCTTATGGGTGACTTCAACATAAATATGCTAAATGAGAATGGAATTGAAACCTTAAAACTAAAACGATTCCTCAATTATATGGATCTTGAACAAGTGGTCACCGAGCCGACACACTTTACGGATCAATCACAGACACTGATTGATGTTGTTTGTACAAATTGTTGTATACAAAGCGTCGTGATTTCTCATATCTCAGGTCCAGTGGGTCATTGTATGGTGGATGTCTCTCTTTCGGTAAAGAAACCCAAGGTACAAACACGTGTAATGTCTTACAGACCCATTAAGCAACTCAATCTTGATAATTTCAATGTGGACTTGTTTTCAATAGATTGGAAGTCAGTGGAGTCTATTGATACGGTGGACGATATGGTGCATTGTTTCCAGCATTTGCTTCTATCTTTGTTCGACAAGCACGCTCCTTATAAGACTGTTAGAATTATGCCCGGAAAGTCTTTCCCTTGGATAACCAATACCATAAAATGTATGATGGACTTACGTAATAATGCTCTCAAGAAATATCGGGTTACCAGGTCGGAGGAGGATAAAATATCCTGGAAGAATTTGAAAAGGATGGTGGAAGTAAGCTTAGCATCAGAGAAGCGTGCTTATTTTGATCATTTTGTGAACTCTGAGGATTGCAATAGCAAATCTTTTTGGAAAAGAGTAAAAGAAAACATTATTGTCGATCCGTGTCAGAATTGTGACCTTCCTGATTCTATCTGTGATCCAAACGCAATTAATTCCCATTTTCTGGATTTTCAGGGTGTTAATGGTGTATCCTCTACTTATGTGAGTTATTTTAAATCGTCTCGTTACGGCACTTCAGTGTTTAATTTGAGTCCTGTAACTGAGGGTGAGGTGGCGCAGTTTGTTCTTTCTTGTAAGTCCAATGCATGTGGTATCGATGGATTGAGTAGGGACATGGTCCTGTTAACACTGCCATGTACGCTAAGCGTAATAACGACCATTATTAATTTGTCCATTACTTCTGGCACCTTTCCTACCGGATGGAAGCATGCTATGGTAACGCCTCTTCCCAAGGTTAGTCATCCATCTGATTTGAGGGACCTTAGGCCAATTAGTATCCTGCCCTTTTTATCCAAAATTTTAGAAAAAGTAGTGTATGCGCAACTGTACAAATATCTTGATCGTAATGGAATTCTTCCTGCAATGCAGTCCGGTTTCCGTAGGAACCATGGCACATCTACCGCTTTACTGGACGTCGTTGATAATATTCTGTCTCAACAAGATGCCGGGTTTGGCACCATTCTCACGTTGCTAGATTATTCACGTGCCTTTGACAGTATTAATCTGCAACTTCTCTTGGCCAAGCTTGAGTACTATGGTTTGGATGGTCTGTCGGTGAGATGGTTCGGCAGCTATCTATTAGAGCGTTACCAGTCAGTCAAAATTAGTAGTCATGGTTATTCTCGTGTGTCGGATCCCAGGGAGGTATTACGTGGTGTTCCTCAGGGCTCAATTCTTGGGCCGCTGTTATTTATTATTTTTACAGTGGACATAGTTGGCGCTATCGAGCATTGTCACTACCACTGCTATGCGGATGATGTGCAACTTTATATATCTACACGTCCTGATTCAATACAGCGGGCTGTTTTGGAGATCAATAGTGATTTACAGAGGATCGTAAAATGGTCGGATGATAACGGGCTGCTTTTGAACCCCTTGAAGTCCAAATTTATGGTTATGGGTTCAAAGTCGCAGGTCACCACTATTATTCTCTCCAATCCCATCATATCTCTTGGGCACCAGACTGTGCAAAGGGTTGATGAGACGCGAAATCTTGGAGTACTATTTGACTCCCAACTGCGTTTTGAGACCCACGTTATAAATGTCGTCAAAAGCTGCATGTACCGTTTGAGGGTGCTTTATCGCGTTCGTAACTTCCTCAGCGAGAAGGCTCGTATTACACTATGCGAGTCTCTGGTGCTCTCGAGACTCAATTACGCGGATGTTGTGATTGGCCCTCGTCTTCTTTCCAGGACAAGCCAATTGATTCAGCGGGTACAAAATGCCTGCTGTAGATTTTGCTTCCACGTGCCTCCTCGTACACATGTTTCACCATTTTTAAACTCTGCTAACATACTCCGGATGGAATCTCGTAGACAATTACATCTTGCTTGTCTCGTGTTTAAGGTCATAAAACACCAGCAACCCAAATACCTGCATGATAAATTGAAGTTTTTTACTTCGAAACATGATATGAGGTCTGCCCGCTCTGCTCTTGCCTATTATCGTCACCGCACAGTGGCATTTAGAGGTAGTTTTCGTTTTCAGGCTACAAAGTGCTGGAATGATATACCGCCCCCATTAAAAGAGCTTACTTCAATATATACATTCAAAAAAAGATTTAAATCCAAGTTGCTCGAGCTTCAAATAAAGTATACTTGATAAGGTGTATGGTTGGTTGATCTCCTTTGACTACCTTGTAAGTTATAAGTAATTATATTTGTGATTTTATTGTTATAATTATTATTATTTGTATAAATTTATTATTCTTACTTTTTGACATTGACTGATGACATTTTAATTGTATTGTAATATTTTATGTCTATAATCTAATGTATGTTTTGATCATTTATGTTATTCTAATTCAAATTTTTCTTATTTCGACTTTATTAATGTATCTTGTATCTGACTTTTGCTATAGTTTTCTTTCTTATTGACGTCTATATTTGGTTTAATTGTTTTTTAATTTCTGCCCTGCTCACCTTGACTGGGTGATGGCTGAAAATCGGCGCTTCGCCCGTTCCTGGGTGATTTGAATGCGCTGAGCCTTGACCCTTTTCTAACTGCTACACACAGGTACATCATGATTAATAATTTATTTGATTTAACTTTCTTTTTTGTGTGTTTCAAAACTTTTTAGATGTAATTGTGTGTAGTTATTAATAATAAACGTTTTATCTATCTATCTATCTAATTAGGACTTAAGCTCCATTTAAACTCAAGTATATTATCCAAAAGAATAAAAGAGTATCATACGTCATAGAGATTTTTTATAACATACGTAAACCCAAATATTTAATTTAGAGTGTCTATGATCTAAGCTCTTGATATTGTTAGATTTATGTCGCAACCGAGTGGTATAATCAGCCGACCAATTGGGCTACAATACGGCTGAACAAAGGTCAGCCAACTAATCAACTGTTATTTCGTAGGGAATAACGAAAGTTATTGGTAGGATTAGAAGTAAAACAAAATAAATATTGTAGTAGGTGATTTTTCAATAAAACTCAGTCTTGTCTTTATCGTTACTCGTTTAATTTTAACCATTATTACAACGTAAACAATCGGTATCTAGGTAGAAATAATCTATATAAGCATTATTTTTCAAAAAGTCTAGCGTTCGATCCCCTAGCTGAGAACTATTTTTCCTAAGATACCATTAATGTAGATCCTAAAGAGTTCATGTTACTACTTTGGAACATGATATACAAAATGAAATAAACGGTAGAGACAATTTTACGTACGCGCACTACGCTACAAGTTGATTGATCAATTGAAAAAAAAATGAAAAGATATGAAAGAGCATGCATTTTATTATTTTTAAATATAGTGTTTCATAGTAACATTAATTGCTTAAGACCTATAGACACAAGTATCTAAGTAGACATAATGTGACTTTTATTTTTCAAACGTACGTGTTCAATTCCAGGACTAAGAACAATTTGTTTTTAATGAAAATATAAACGTTATTTTTCTTTGCACTGACATTGATACATAGTTGTTCAGAAAAAATCTTCGTATGTCAAATTAAGACTTTTTATATTAACCTTCTTTAATGTTACACCTGTATACTTTACTCTTTGCTAACTACTTTACTCATTCGTGTCGGAAATATAGTCAGATGTAAAAGAATGTATGATAATTACAATGAATTTAATAAACATTACAAATACCATAAGCAGATCGTTTTGGATGGAGTATGATGTTACTAGTATTGTGTTATATTGACGCTTATCACGAGTGTCATAAAGCTTTTTAATAGTTTTGGAATATCCATACTATTACAGTGATGTTTTGTAGAGTTATGCGTTCTATATTTGTGATAACTTTATTTTTGATAGTTAAAGTATTCGGCTCACTATTATCCAGAGTTCGTTACCCAAACGTGTACGTTGCCAGACCTGATATCGATATTCCAGAAGATTTAGATGATAATATGTACGAGGACTTGCTTCAGGAGCGACCAGAACTTAAACCTTACATCAAGAGAAGACTGCCTTTTCTTAAAGCTGATTATGAACAATATGATTACAGTGAACCTCTCGATACCTCGCAATATCTGAACGAAGAAGGTAAACATTATGCGGAGAGGTTTGCTGCCATTAATTTAAAAAACAGCATAAGCAGACACGTAAATAATACACCGCAATATGACAATCCAGAAAGCTTATACAATCAACATGAAAATTATTGTCAAAAAGAACCCTACACATCTAAAGCCAACCGCTCGCCCACAACAAAGGGCTTACCTAGTTTCACACATCTGCTCAGGTCGGATCAGAATGTCTCGGAAGTCATGCCGAGTTACAACTCTTCAAGAAGATTCCTAGCTGATATAATTAGAGCTCGCAAGTTCATAGGGACATTTAAGTCAAAATGCTATTGGTGTGGAATGAACACCTCTGATATACCAAGAAGCCCACTCTGTCACGACCTGTTCGATTCAAGTGACGGCCGCGCTCGGACATTAAAAAGATACTTTCGTGGGTACTGCTACCGAAACGCATTCGGCGAAAGAGCGATGAGAAGGAAGAAATGGAACTGGTCCCCCAGAGAAAGGGGTAAGGGGCTTATACGACAGTACTATGGAGCGTTTATCAGGGGATGCTTCAAGCGGTTCTTGGATGTCGGTAAAGTGTATACCCAGAGAGGGTGTCGAGCTGATTACCCTATAAGGGCTTGGCATACCTATGGCGACCGCGATGTCTCCAGTCTTAGAAGCTACGCTGCTCACAGGTTCGCCAGGCTAGAATACCCGCTGAAAAATGTTAAGAGAGATATGTGTGTAGTGAGTCCGCATGCATCTCTGACACCTTTCAGTCGATCTATATCGCTTTACACCAGATATCACGTCTGCATCTGTATGAAGAACTATTGTAATTGTGTGTTGAGAAGAGAAATAAGTCATATTTTATTAATGTTTAGTTTGATAAATCTTAATATATAATTAATAATATAATTTCTGCTGTCATTCTATACAATACACATCGTCTATCCTAGTTCTAATGTTGAGCAAATACAAGTCCTAATAACGATAAACAAAATATTTTGTTATTGGAGAGCTTCAATGGGTTCATATAGGCTAACTAAATAATAAAAAATCAAAGCAAAGCATAACGTCATTGAGACAATGTATCTAATAGATACATATTTCATCAAAAACAGGATAAGTAAAGTGCCTACTTCTGTCCCGCAATAGACGTAGAAAAAACAACAAGCCAATTATTATGGGAAATGGACGATCATTACGACAGGCTGCCCAGAGAAAAACATTCACGAGCTTTTTTATCCGGGCAAAAAGTTCATAGGTATATTGTATGAGTAGGTCCTTATTGCCATGCAATAAGAGGCAAAATAGTTAGCTCCTTATTTATGCTAAGATGAAAAAGAGTGATGTGCACGTGTCGATGGCGAGCGTAAGTTTTTAAGTGTCTACGTAATTATCGATTCCACACAATCTAATCAGTAATTGCGTGAACTAGTAAAATTCAGATTGAACAAATTTGTTCAATTTCTTTATTATCATTATTATCAATTTATATTTATCTAAAGTTATAATTATGCTGTTAGTAGTAAAGTTGAAAAAGCAAACGATAAGTTTTTTCAAATAATATTACTCTCTAAAAAAACAATGTACCTAAATGATGCAAAATATTTTATCTCAATAACAGATTTAATACTTGATGTTTTTAGAAAAATTATGTGTCTCGAAATCGTGTTTGTTTGTTGTTGCTAATATGTATTTTTATTAATATTATACTGTCAACAGCAGGTGAGGTTTGACAAAACATCATATTTATTCATTTGATTATAAACTTGAATGCTTTTAAAGATAGAACTTAAATAAACTGTGGAAAGACATATTGTGAAGCCGTGTGTACTTTTTGTAAAAAACCTTAATTGTTTTACACACGTCTATAACTCTTACCAGATGAATTAAAATATAGTATGAAATAAAAATGACAAATATTATCTTTTACAAGTAGATCGATATTTAAAAACAAATCATATCCATTACATCCCTATCAAGTTATGATAGTATCGGAGAGTGGGCACTGGAAGTATGACATAATACCAGCAAAAACAAGTCAAGGTTTCGCCGAATCACGAGCTAAGCAAAAACTGTAGCCATGGCAACTGAGCTGCTCTTACCTCTGCCAAGTTTTTATTCCATCTATCATAACGTATAGAACGTAATATGTACACACATATATGTATGTACCAGCTGTTTATCCTTGAGTTCGCCCGTTTAAATTATAGCCTATGTCAGGTGATCCATTTTTAAAATCGAGGCAGAAGTTTCGAAACCTATTCAATGTCAAAAATCAAATCTTTCCTCTTCATAATATTAATATTAATAAGAAATTTCCAGTTTAAGGTTCATAACCGATAGGAACACGCAAGTGTGTGTTTGAAAAGTGAGATAGCACTGTGTGCAGCCTCCAATTAATGACAAGGAAGGAAGAAAGGCTTTACTTAAATCCAGGGAAAATTTACGTGTGGAGCACAAAACTAGCTGCCTTCTTGTCTACTCGAATCCTTGCATACTAAGGGTAGAATATTTGCAAGCGAACCTTATCTTTATCGAGCATAAATGTCTAAATTTAGGGGAAAGAAAGGAAAACAATGTTAGTTATCTTTATAAAGGTAGATCTGGCTCTGTGTAAATATCAATTGATTCATGTTAAGGGTCTTCAATGTTTCTGTTTTTAAACCAAATGCTATTTCTGTATAATAACAGTACGTACAGAATTCGGGAACCATCTCACAGAACACAAGTTATTTTAGGGAACGTGTATAATTAGTAGAGTTGTTATAAGTAGGCATCGGTAAGCATCTATAAATCTAATACCATTTAAGTTATAAGAAACGTTAATATTCTGTTTGTGGTTGTAACTTAAGATACAAGAGGGTACTGTAGATAATGACAGCGCGGCCCGCGGCCACTCAAACGTAAGGATTCCACCAACTCTAAATTACTTTCTTGATGACTTATTATTGTCTCGACACGAACCAGGATTCAGTGACAAAATATATTTGGTATGGTCTATGGTACCTGTCTCAGAATTTGTAAAATGTACACTAAACATATTTAACTCAAGCGTTGTCCTATCTTAGACTTTAGATGCCAAAAAACAGCATTTCCAGTTTTTCCCTAATTTCTCGATTGCTACCGCGACATGTTCATATATGATTTGGTTGACATAGAACTTTATATTTCAAACAATCATGTATTAGATGCTTATATAGTGTTATTAATTCTAATGAACCAAACTTGCAGAAATATACATGTATACTAATATTTTAAAGAGGTAAACTTCCTATCTTAATTTGTTTGTAAAGTATAATCTTCGGAATACTAATCCGAAACCCTAACAGCTAGCACGATATCTAATATTTTCTATTTATCTATACGTATACTGAACTATTGATAAATAGAAAATATTAGCGATTACGTTTGCCATAGCATATCACGCAGCATGGTACCAATGTGAGCATGAATTGACATTAGAATCAAATAGATAACAATCAGCGATGAGACCGATAGATCCCAACAATGGCATTAGCTTATCTGTGCTTTGAATTTATATTAGCGAGTGTGTACCTTCGTTTGTTTTTATATCAGCCATGATTGTAGTGTTGAAGGCATTCTTTCTTTACACTGAGAAAAAGTAGCTCTTTAAATTTATTCTCTTGCTTTCGTGCAGTGCAACTTTAAGACAATGTGAAAAATATCTTTATTCATATAAATTTATTAAATTCGCTATTGAGTCCAAAAATTTTTACCTACCTGCAGAGCGATTCTGTATAAATCCGAATGCGAAATCGAATTCACTCAAGTGGCCGAAGCCACTTTCAAAGCGGATGTCGCTTTCAAAGTGAGTTCAAAGCTTGACATTGCATTACTATTATCGTTTCGTGGCATAAGTGAAGTGAGTTTCGAAATAACAAAGGGATAAAATAACTGAGACACGTATGAATCAATCAATCTTGTTTTGAATTTTATACCAAAATTCTTAAAAAAAAAATTAACACTTCAAACTTTAAAAAAGTGATAAATGTGTAATACTTAAAACAAAAATCGACTTATCAATACAATGCTATAGAAGTCGGTCGTAGGTTTTATTAATAGTTATAAGTAGTTTTGTAAGTTATAAATTAAATTATTATTTTATTAATTAACATGAATTTTAAAAATCGGTCAACAATTTGCTGAAATATCGGTGAACTTACATAAAGTTTTTGAAGCGAATTCCGGTTCGGATTTCTACTGAATCGCTCTGCTGTTCAGGACGTTGGCTGATAACAAACATGAACGAAAGAAGCTCACCAGCTCTAATAGAAATAGGACTATAAACATGTTTAAATCGATATCATTCTTATTCTTATTATCCTCTTCGTCTATTATAAGAATCTGAACCGAGGAAGTATCTATAACACGCAGACTTGAAACAATAAGAAAAGTTCATCTACACCTCCACTCTCCCGCGTAGTTCGCGCGCCAGTTTCAAGGTGTCAATGTAATACAATGCAAATGTACTTTTATAGATTGTCTTAAGTCTGGGTGTTATGGTACCTTCATTGTCTTAGATACTCCATAATACAGGGGCTTCAGCTACTCGTCTTGGAGTTTAAGCAATGTATATGGTGTTGTCTCCTTTTGTTATTATTCTGCCATGGATATCATCGATAACATGTAAGCGGGGACATTAACACAAAAAACTTTATTCTTAACCGAGCTACCCAGGAACTTTACAAGACTGACGAATTTTTCAAGCGCTTGTTACTTTTCACGACTAGCGAAAAACACCCAAACAGCCGAAAAAAATATTTTAACTTCCGATTAAGATGAAAATTTGTTCTAAATAATATATTTTATCAATTTTGCAAGAATATTTTCCAATACATAAAATTTTTCAAATATAAAAATCTAACAGAAAAACTCTCCCTGTTTATCTCTTTGTGCTCGGTAAAGAAATAAATGAAGGACAGAGTATGGTCAATTGGGAGTCAAGTAATTATTGAAATTACTCTTAAACTATTACGATTATTGATAAAGTGTTACATAAAGCTGTGCCCTTAGCATGAATAACCATCGCATTTCAAACTGTCGTATTGGAAATCTTTGTTAAATTTACGGCAGAAGAAGGCGCTGTGCAAATAAATATCAATACAAAAAATACTTTACGGAGGCACTCGATACAAATTCCGTGAGCACTAAATAATTTTCAAGTGTTACATGTATACCAAACCGTTTTAATTCGAACCTGCCCCTTATATACAGAGAGACAAGTTACAAAGATGATATTTCATTAAAAAGTCTCTAAGTTATGAAAAACTGTCTCATCTTGAAAATATTTTTGATACAGTGTCAGTAAAGTTCAGATTTGCTCGGCTCGTGACCTTTATTAACTATTCGTACAAACAGACTAGTACAGTCAATTGAAATTATAAAACTTTCCTAAAATTACAACACGGTCCTCTTGACCTTTTCAGATCGCTATCGTCGACAGTACGCCGTCGCGGTGCGTACGCGCCTATCACCCAACAATGGCGGCGAACTACCTCCGAATAAATGAGCTCCATTGTTATTTAATAATACGTTTCGAATATATATATTTTTTTATATTCTGATGTACACGTACATGCGCGTATGTTTTAGTTGCTAAGTCCATTGTTCGTTGTGTAGTTTCACGAAATATAATTCGTACCGTCTCACACGCTTAATAAAAAACTGATAACTCGAAATTGCAATGTTGGAAATTTAACCTTAGAGTTATGGACACCATGATTTCCGATTTTGAGTGAGTCAATTTTCTGTTTATAGTATCTCAAGGATTAAAGGAATGGAATTTCAAACGTGAATGCGTTACAACCAAAGTTAGGTTCTTTTGCAGTTTATATTAGTAAGATACAATAATAATTTTAGTTCTTAAATAATCATTATTATATTTTAACAATAAAATTATTAAATAACATTTTTTTCTCAGATAAATTGGACCGATTAAAAGGGAACTTTACTAAAATATATTTTCTTCAACGTAAACTTTTTCTATATCTCGAACCTCTTGAGATTCCACGTCACTATCATTACTATCGTCGTTTTCCTCGCTGTCTGATGATGAAGACGAGTTACCGTCGTTATAAGTGAATTTGTCCAAATGAATATCGATAAGTTCTTCCTGTGCTAAAAATTTGTCTTCGCATTTAATTGTGTGGTCTAATGCCCTTTGCCACGTTTCCAGATCTACAGCAGAAATTTTCTGCTCAATGATCTTCCTGATTTCTCTTGCGTTCATTTCATTATCAATAAGCTTATTAATAACATGATCTTTCACTAGTACCCACATGCTCTCGATCGGGTTAAAATCAGGATGATAGGAAGGCAACCTTAAGACCTTATGACCGTGCGCTTCCATTAAAGAGTCCAAGGAACATTTTCCATGTTCATTTTTATATGTTTTTACTATCTCATATAATTCCGGTTTTAAGGCTGTCAAATCGTACGGTATATTTTTATCAGTCAGCCATTGGTGCAATTGAACTTTATTACTGGTGGAATTGGGAATTTTCTCTAATAGTGTGTTGTGAAAAGGGGCATTGTTAACCACAAAAACCGTTCTCGGTGGTAGGTGTGGAACCACCTTATTTTTCAACCAGTCGTCATAGTTTTCAGTTTTAACTTCATTGCAATAATCACCCGTGAGTACCGTCGATTTAAAAAATAATAAAGCACCAGGAATGAAGCCATTTACACCACCGGCGTGTATTACGATGATCCTGTTTCCTTTAAGAGGAGGTTTCTTAAATCCTTTACCGTTTCGTGTTGTGTGCACACAAGTTTCACCGGCGTACACTATATTCCATCCATCGTTTCTGTACTGTTTTATCTGTCTTAAATATTTTATTCGAAACAAACGCACATTATTTTTTTCTGTTAAAATCCTTTTATTTCCCTCCGCAGTTTTATACCTAAAACCAAGTTCTCTTAAAATTCTACAAAGTGTTCCTCGCCCTCCTTCGAAATTTATTTCGCGTTGTACTACATTCAATAAAGAGTCGACAGTAGGAATCTGGTTTTCTGTCGCATGCAAATCATGGACCTTTTGTCGAACGGTTTGATAGTCAGAACCATCCATACTCGCACGATACATCAGCTTCCGTCTACCTTTTTTAGGAGTGCGAAATGTAGGAGCACCGCCGCTGGTCGATGCTCTAAGATCGGCCATTTCTTTTTCCTTCGCAATTAGGGCGATAGTTTTCCTGGATACACCTGTAGCACTGGAGGTTCTTTCCATTATCTTTTGAAACCTGTATTGGTTAAATACTGTGTTTTTAGCTTCCTGTGCCTCTTTTTCCATGAACTGATGGACATTGTTGACAATTTCTCTCGCCTGGCCATCTAAAGGTCGTCCTCTCTTAATCGCCGACATCGTTGTTGAACAACGTAAGTTAAAATGATTAATAAACCCCCGAGTACGTACTTGTCACACACATGCGCTTCAGACAACAAATTAACGTCAACTGTCTGACCCCGAATAATCGAGAGCTGCTAACGCGCATGACTGGCGTGATGTTAGTAATACGATCCACCAATAGCGTTGCAGACACACCAATGTTTATTCACACAGCCACACGTGCCACGAAATAAGTTACAACGCAGTACCTCCGCAGTAAGTAATCTTTAATACTTACAAAAATATTTCAATACATTATAAAGCGATGATATTTCCTGGCTTATTTTGTCGAACTTTTTTTGAAGATAATTAAAATGCGTTGTTTCTTACAGAAAAAATTGATATCGAATTTATATTTAAGGTAGTATAAATCTATACACGACATTATTATTGTATATATAGCTGGCCGTTAACCAATCAACATGTGATTAATAATGCGAAGACTGACTACTGTGCGCGACCTCGTCTGCGTTTCATATTATTATTTTGAAGAGCTCATTTCTTTCTTTAAGGCTTTATAATGAAAAGATTAATAAGAATCATAACCAGAACTTGAGAAAATGTATATATTTATGTAACCAAAAATGCCAGATTATTAATTTATGTATAAAAACATGTTCTGTTTTGATTTGAATAAATATTATTATTGTTATATATTTAAAGATATAATTCTCCGTAAATTCTTTTATTTGGAAGGTTTATTCTAAACATATTTTTTTCATTGCAAAAGGCACCAAAGACGTCCTATAGGTATAACCGATTCAGCTCTTTAGTATATTTGCATTTATACAAAAACAATTATATCAGGCTAACACCAAATTGACACTAACATAAAGTTAATAAAAATAATTAAAAGTAGTTAACAATGATTATGTTTATGCTTACTTGAGTAGCTCGGTGGCGTAGTGGACAAGCATCGCGGCCCGCGTTCGTATTCGTTAAACAACTTTCGCAATGGTCGGTCACGGGATGGGTGACCAAAAAAAATATTATCTCGAGCTACTCCGTGCTTCGAAAGGCACGTTAAGCCGTTGGTCCCGGCTGCATTTGCAGTCGTTAATACCCTCCAATACGCATTTGGCCCACGTCTCCACGTGCCCATCCTCCTTAACCACCTATAAGGAAGGCCTGAGCCCCTGCAGTGGGGACGTAACATTACGGTAACATATTGATTTATATATTATCGTCCCTTTAAGTGCAATGATCTTCCTAGGATCATAAACTACTCAATATATTGGTACGAAGACATTCTAACACTGTCCGAACATTAGGTTACTTCCAAAAAACGTGGAGATAATTTTAAAGTTAACAATAATTATGTATTTGTTATTGTAAACAGGAATACAGAGAAGAACAGGAGCTGAGCATCAGACAAGACACACCAGGGACCAGGGGACCAGGGGGAGAGCGGTCTATTCTTTAAAAATATGAACGTAACTAATTCAGATTAATCCGATGGGCAAAAAAAATATTCAAGATACTTTTTTATTTAGTCATCTAAAATAATAATTAGAAATTATTTAATTAGATGATAATTAAACGTCAATCATTAAATTTAATTAGATAAAAAATCTATATCTCAATATATTCTCTGTTTGCTGAATTTAATGATGTCAGTAAAATATGTTTCATTTTTATCTATTTATAATTAATTAATACATAATGTTTTGTCTTTACCTTAGGTATATCAATATGACTAACCAACATTTGTGCTTCTTGAAAACGTTAGATTAATATGAAAAAGTAGATGCATATCAATTCTACGTCTCCTGTTTTCATCATATAAGTCAGTGATTCCCTAAGTGGTCCAGGTGGACCCCTGGGGGTCGAGGGATTCAACTACGGTCCATGTTGGCGTGAATTTAGGGTTGCAACTCACCCGCGACGCCAATTTCCATCGTTAGATCTTTACATTTTGAACAAATTTTGGGAATATAGTAAAAATGTAGCAGCAGGGGGTCCACCGAAACCGGTAATTTTTTTAAAATGGTCTACGATAAAAAATTCTTTGGGAACCTCTGATATAAGTGTATTTTTTCTTTGTGTGTACTATAAAGAATATTCTTTCTAAGTTATCTCTCGTGGTGTTGTGTATATAGTCAGTTATTCTATTATTTTTTGATGATGTAGCCGTCTACATCATCAAAAAATAATAGATTTAGTTTTTTATTTTAATAAATTTAGATTTATTTAATTTTAATTTAGATTAAGGCAAACAGTATATCCTGTTGAAGGAATAAATGATTTTTTAAGACTGTTTAAGTTCACTTTTTTGTTAATTAATTTAGTTTACCTTTTGACAAAACACTGTATCGTATATCTTAACTGTAGATCGATGACCGATTATAAAAATTCATAAATATCATTTCATTTAACTTAACTGTTAATCGTCTTTTTGTTTTGGACCGTGTTGGGTGTTGACAAAATAAATGATTTATTTAATTTTATTATTATTATTTGAAGTTTGTGAATGACAATACTAGGAAATTATTCTCAAATAAATGTAATATTTTCATGAACCTATTATTATTTCGTATAAGTAAAAAAAAATAAGGGTTACTAATTATCCTAATTTACTTTTTAAATATAATTTGTTGTAACTATATTAGTTTTATAATAGCAAATTGAAATGTCAGGACAAATCGCGATTTTTATAAACCTTGTAGTTCTGTTGGTACGCGTTACGAAACAATAGATGCCGACGACGAGCAAGAAGAGAGGCGAGCCTTTATAATACGAACCGGTTTGGACCGGTTCACGCGCGAGATTTGAATTCTATTTTTAAATGGACATACATTGTGTTAAATTCGAGATGGCAGAAATAACTAGTTCGCTGTTTCTAACACGAATTTATTGGTGATTTTCCATGGTGATTTGGAAGCGACGAAAATATAGAAGTTGACTTGTATTGTTGCAATGTTTATCCGTGCAAGTCGATCTGTATCGACCTCTACACGACAGACTGGCAAGTTTGCTCCATTTCAACCAACGCATTACGGAGGATCAGAGAAATGTGGTGTGTAACAAATCTTAAGATATGCAAAGTTTCACTTTGATGTTAGTACTGGCTTTGTTTAACTCTCATATTACAATAAATAGTAAAACTTGTAAAAAAAATCGCGTTATTACATTGTGTATTTTGCAATTATTTAAAATATATCTAAGTATCTAAAATATTCAGTGGGTATATTCTCCAACCAATCACAATAACCTTGGCCTTGGTTGCATAAGGACCACAGTGTTAGCATTTCAGTATGTGAAAACATATCAAATAGATATTAACACTAAAAGATATATAGATAAAAAGTTGTATTTTAAGAAATTAAGAAAATTGTAAATAGTATGAATATCATCACCAGCTTATTAATGTCCTTATTGCCGGGGCACAGGCCTAGCCCATGGGTGGGATTGATTCGACTTGAATAGGGAGAATGGGCAACGATCCACTGCGCGGGCCCAGAGTGGATAGTGTTTTAGTGGGTGTTTACGATAGTGAATGCAGCCAGGATCAACGCCTTAACGTGCCTTCCGAAGCACGGACAAGCTTGAGATAGTAATTTTTGGTCACTATCCTTGTGTAAGTTTTTTATCTTTACGCTTGATATCTCTACTGATAAAATAAAATTTCAAATAAGTAATGTAATATTGGACGAAATTCCGCTAAGAGACAACACTATTCATATCCTTTCACTAGAAAAGAAAGTAACGAGACAGATTCTGTTACTTTATGGAACTTTGAAGAATCTTCCATAAAGTAACAGCATTTGTGTTAAGAATCTTGGAACAAAATATTATGCTATTGTCCAAGTCTTATATAATAAGTTTATAGTGTACAATGTATTACATACGTTTTTATTGTGGTATTTCAATGCAATTTAGAATCTTATTTCATATGTAAATAAAACAGTAAAAATAAAACATAAAATACCTAAAAATAATTCATTCACAGCTTGCCTGGAAGAAATCCAAATAATAAAAAGGCCGTAATATAAGTAAGTGTTTTAAGTTTCAATCTGTAAATAGTGTATATGGTTATCAATGAAGATATATCTACCTTTTTATGTGACATATTGTTTTATGAGTTCAGATACTGTTTGTTTGCATACTGGCGATCTTCACCTTGACGAGGAGCGGAGTTGGTCTTGAACTCTCATCAGCGCACGCGCACAGTGTAACTTTTCTCCGAACCGCTTCACTGCGTCAGCGCAAAACAAAATCACATTGTTTAGTTTTTTTAAAAGTTTCATTCGATATATACAATTATATTTTTACTTTAATTTGTATCGTTTTAATCGCTTTATTTAAAGACCTCTGTTACAGTATCTGATAATTTATCATAAGTAATATGTTCTACATTAAAAAGCCAATTATTTTCGAGAAGATTACAAACAATTATTTACCTATTTTTATGAGCTGTCGTTAATTTTAATTTGAACTTAATAAAGATCAATAGACAAAGAATTGAGCTCGTTATAGATTCATTTTACCAAGGCGTACAAAGACGTATACGAGATAAGAAGAAATGAGGAAGTAAGTATATCAATAAAAAGTTTTTAAGACCAAACTCGCTATTGGCTATTAGCTATGTTATTTAAAATTAGTATTAAATTTGTCTGGTAATACGATATTAGTTCCGATATTATTTCTGATGTAATAAATTAACCTTCGATAATAAAAGAACTCTCATTGTAGTTTTTTTACATAATTTATTCATAATGTCTGGGTGTTTAGATTATTAGCTTGTTATTTAGTCCAAAGTAAAATTATGATACTGAACATACTTTAATTTAAAATATTGAGCGTCCCCTCGCGTGTAACGAGTGAGTGGGCTCGGGTAATGTGGCACACTCACTACGCTAACGTACTTACATACATTCACGGTTCATTAGTGACAAACTCACGGGATCATTATACAATGATAATCGTAACTTGAGTGGATAGCTCAGGGCTGTCGAAACGGTATATAAAAAAAAAAACGCTTTTATTATGTTTAACAGTTTTTTTAATAGCCATAAAGGAGTATAGCAACGTGAATAGGCAAGGCAATCGATCGGTATCTTAATGTTTAATCAGGGAAATAAAAAATGAACTTTTTATATTGCCCAATACTTTGCTGCTGCGGTAGGTAATTTATTTTCCAATTTGAGCAATTACAAAACACGCGTAAGTACGCGTAGCCATAATTGCCTGTTAAAAAAAAATTATGTATCAACCCTAGTCGTGATATGAACCCGGCTACATCTAATTGAAAGTTGATACCGCAGGTCGCTTCGTTAGAGCGCACTGCTATTTCGGAGCATTGATTATAATCACATATCTCTTATTAAATATTGAGCCGAGTAATACTCTATCTAATAATAGGTTTTGGTTGTCTTTTTAAACATTTAAAAAAGTTAATTTACATATTATAAAATGTTATTACTTCTTTTATGACCGTACATGTTAACTGTCTGACTAAAACTAAGAAATAAGAAAGCTCATTGAAATAATATGAAACGCGGGCGGTAACGCACAGTAGTTAGTCTTAGCATTAATGTATAAATCATGTGTTACTCGTTTGATAGCCAGCGGTTGACGACCAATATAGAATAACAATGCCGTGTATAGATGTATCACGAAAGTTCGTTCATTATATATATAGTATTTTTCGATATGAAACAACGGTTTTTAAGCATCTGTCCAGTAAAGACCTTGTAATGCTGTGTTTAAGGTTGAATTTATAATGGCAGTTGCACATTTGCTATCTCGCTTTTAACTCTGTCTTTTGTACTCTATCATATGCTGCACCATCCGCTAAACAAATAACAGACGATATAATAGCACGTTCAGTTCTTTCGTTCTTTATATCGAGGCAATAACATCGCCTTATAATTTACTTAAATGCTTTTGCAATGTATCTTATAAAGATTGCTTACTGCGCAGGTACTGTGTTGTAACTTATTTTTGTGGTATACTACGGCTGTGAATCATCCGAGTATCTGCAACGCTATTGGTGGATCGTGGTGCTGACGTCACGCTAGTTACTTATACCCGTTAGTGGCCCTCCATTTTTCTGGGCCAGACAGTTGTCGTTAATTTGTCGCCTGAGTCGCATGTGTCCGCATGCGAAAGTGTAGGCTTGAAGGCAAATTAACCAACTTAGCTAATGTTGTTCAAGAACAATGTCGGTGATTAAAAGAGGACGGGACGGCCTTGAGAAGGCCAGGAGAGAGAAATAGTCAATAATGTCCATCGGGTCATGCAAAAAGAGGCACAAGAAGTCAAAAACACAGTTTTTAGCCAATTCAGGTTTCAAAAGATAATGGAAGGAACGTCTAGTGCTACAGGTGTATCCAGGAAAATCGATAAACAAAAGCGGTAAAGGATTTAAGAAACCCTCTCTTGAAGGAA
This sequence comes from Diatraea saccharalis, assembly GCA_918026875.4. Taxonomy (NCBI): domain Eukaryota; kingdom Metazoa; phylum Arthropoda; class Insecta; order Lepidoptera; family Crambidae; genus Diatraea; species Diatraea saccharalis. Next base: position 538,092 of record OU893333.1, read on the forward strand.
ACAGGGTCACCGTAATACACGCCAGTGGTGTAAATGGCTTCTTAAATCGACGGTACATACGGGTAATAAGTGCAATGAAGTTAATACAAAAAAAAAAACTATAAGTTAAAACTATCAGAGAAAATTCCCAATTCCATCAGTAATAAAGTCCAATTGCACCAATGGCTAACCGATAAAAATATATCTTACGATCTGACAGCCTTAAAAGCGGATTTATATGAGATAGTAAAAACATATATAAATGAACAAGGAAAATGTTCCTTGGATTCTTTAATGGAAGCGCACGGTCATAAGGTCTTAAGGTTGCCTTCCTATCGTCCTGATTTCAACCCGATCGAGAGCATGTGGGTACTAGTGAAAGGTTATGTCATTAATAAGCTTGCTGATTATGAAATGAACGCAAAAGAAATCAGGAAGTGGCAAAGAGCATAAGAACATAACATAAGGACAAATTTACTTATAACGACGGTAACTTGTCTTCATCATCAGACAGCGAGGAAAATGACGATAGCAATGATAGTGACTTGGAATCTCAAGAGGTTCGAGATATAGGAACAGTTTACGTTGAAAAAAGAAAGTTATGGGGAGGATGATTAGTAACCGGGATAATATTCTTCATCACTATTGTTTTTTTCATTTATTATAAAGTAAATAAACGTAAAACAGTTCAGGATAACATTTTAAGCCACGGAGGTTTGAATTATCTTATCAGAGTTTGCAACTTGTCTTTATTTTTGTTACCATAAAATTATATTCTATCTTCATATTATCTAACTTACATTCTCATACGTAGGTTTAGATGTTACTTTTACACGTTAAAGTCTTTGGTTATTTAAACAATGTAGATTGATAAATTGAGCGAGTGAAAGAACAAATTAATAGGCGGGTAGTTTGAAGAGTTAATACACATTTATATACTGCTCTTAAAAATTAATTATAAAAATAGTAATTCAATTATTATCTCTAAATATTATAGAGACAATGTTAGAATAGGGTATGAGTTACCTGCTGTAGTCATCATAACATCACTTTCCTGGAACGTTTGAAACACTCCATATCACTTGAGATTAACTGGCTCCAACACTAATTTAGTCTATCATGGAGGACATTAGAGGTACGATGGAGGCTTTGGCGGAAATGGTTCAGTCGCGTATGACCATGTTTGAAGATGAACTGAGGAAAATACCTGCAACAAGAACTGAAACAGTGGCAACTTTGTCTGCGGACTTCAGTACATTTCGTACTTTTATCTTGGCCTCTATTGCTGCTCTACAAAGGCAAGTGGATATGTTGGCAGTGCAGCATGATTCTATGGAGATGAGGTATAGAAGGAAAATGATTCTCTTACATGGTGTCACTGAGCAACCAAATGAAGATTCTCCCAAAATAGCAGCGGATATCGTTCGTCAACACCTTTTGCCTCATATTCAGCCGGAGAATTTCAGTGAGGTCCACCGCATGGGAACAAATTCATCTCTCCGACCTCGACCAATTATCATCAAATTTAAAAGTTTGCAAGAACGTGATGAAGCTTGGTCAGCCAAAGTTGGATTGAAGGGGACTGGTATAACAGTGTCCGAGTTCTTGACCAAACGCAGGCACAAACTTTTCTTGGAATGCCGCGAGAGGTTTGGTCTGCACAGTTGTTGGACGCGTGGAGGTCGCATCATGGTCGTAGGCGCAGATACTAAGCGACACACCATCACTTGTCGAGCTGATCTAGACGGAATAGCTAAGTCTCATTTGGCACAATTCAAAAACACTGAGGCTGTGCCTTCTGCGAATGCACCTGCTGGTACTACAGGCTCATATGCTTCGCCTCCCCATAGTGCTAAACAGATGACTTCGAGGCGTCAAAGAACGGCGGTTCCTCCAAGAAGAAAGTAAGTGACGCCCAGTTAATATGTCACAGCTGTATCCATTATACTTGTACTTACACACATTTCGAGTTTTGGAGAATAATAGTGTTATATATTTATATTCATTGTGATTTTTGTGAGGCGAGATAGTGGGCGGGCGCATAAATATTTAATCTCTCACAACTCGGTCAGAATTCCGAACTACTGTAGGTAATTTTGTTTTTTTCATTTCTTGCACTTCTTATCAAGGTAGTTTAAATAATTGTTTTGTTTTTTACTCTCCAGTATAAATAATTGAAATATTGTTTTGTTGTTGACAATTGACTTTGACAGACACTGTCTATATTATATGGTTATTATTACTGTGAAGCAAAGGAATCTGACTCATACTGCCATGTCAAAATAATTATTAACCATACCTAAGTAAATACATATTGCTTCCGCTTTTATTTTTATTTTTATTATTACTATTTTTTTTTCTGCGCCCAGTCTCGCTTGATAGTTATCTTGTGATGTTTGTAATTCAATCTTGCTTCACTAATATTAGCTTACTAGTGTATTAAACAAATTTATATGTTAGGGTGACTACCTGTGGGTAATGGAAATGTATGCCATTTGAGTTAATTGTCTTTATTTTTTAGTTATAAGTATATATTTTAACTGAACTATATTATGAATATCTCCATAAATTCCGAGTTATTTCTTTCTTGTTCTTCTCAATCCAGTTTTGAGGATAGTTTGCTTAGTAATGAGTCAGTCTCCTTAGATATACTACTACATGATACTTTTTCTAATATCCCTAAAAACTTAAACATCGTTCACATCAATGCGCAAAGCATCCCCGCGCATTATACTGAGTTGCTCACATATTTAGATCACACTAATATACATGCGATCTTAGTCTCTGAGACTTGGCTACATCCGTCTGTTCCTTCTTCTTGTTACTCGTTTCCGGGATTTCATCTCATCCGCAGTGATCGTGGTAGCTCTTCTCATGGAGGGGTAGCCATTTATCTCCGCACATACTTTTCTTTTTCGATTCTAAGTCAATCGTCACAGCCTCCACCACAAGATGCTACAGAACATCTCATTATTGAGATTAATCTAAATCATAATAAAGTCCTTCTTGGTGTTGTCTACTGCCCCTCTTCCAAAATCGATTTCTTTCACTCTTTTGAGCTTCTTCTTGAAGATCTGATCCCTAATTATGATCATTCCATCATCATGGGCGACTTCAACACCTGTCTGCTAAAAAATGATTCCCGAAGTGTAAGGTTATGTAATGTAGTTAATTCATGCAATATGCATATTCTTCCTCTTTCGGCGACGCATAAATTTCCAAACTGTACTCCCTCTCTGCTTGACCTTATCATGGTGTCATCGCCGGGTCATGTTGTAAAATATGGTCAATTAACAGCCGACCAGTTTTCTTACCATGATTTGATTTATCTGTCCTATCGAATACGTCCTCCTAAACGCAAAGCGTCGATTCAACTGTTGCGTAACTTCTATGGAATGGATATTGACCGCCTCCGAGAAGATGCTCTTAAAGTCGATTGGTCGGCAATTGATAGACTTGAGACGATTAACGAACAGGTGGAGTTATTTAACTCGTTGCTTATCCATCTCATGGATAATCATGCTCCCGTTCGACCTGTACGTGTTAAGCATGTTCCTGCTCCTTGGCTTACAGAGGAGGTACGCAAGATAATTGACAGAAAGGTACGTGCCAAATCTAAATTTAAAAAAAACCCGTCAGATGCAAATCGCGATCGTTATAGGGAAATCAGAAATCACTGCAATACATTGATAAGGGATAAACAAAGACGCCATATTCATGCTTCCGTTGAAAACGGTGATCCCGCCAAAGTTTGGCGATTTCTAAATAAGCTTGGTATTGGAAAAAATAAATGTAATCCCACTCTACCACCAAATACTAATATTAATGCCTTGAATACATTCTTCTCCTCGTCTGCTTCTATGGACGGAAGCATCAAAACTCATACTTTAAATACTCTTTCTTCTATGCCAACACCGTCATTTGCTCCTTTTGTCATTGAACCATTTACCGAGTGTGACATTGAGAAGAATATACTTGCTATATTGTCCAATGCGATCGGTAGCGATTGCATTAGTCGTAATATGATAATTCCTCTTCTAGATATCCTAACTCCTGTAATTACCAACATCCTCAACAAATCTATCTTGACGTCTTTTTACCCCTCTGCATGGAAGGATGCAAATATAGTGCCTGTGCCTAAGAAACCTAAGCCTGATTGCTTTTCCGATTACCGGCCTATATCCATATTGCCTTTCCTTTCCAAAGTCCTTGAAAAGCTAGTTTATCAACAGTTTAGTAAATTCCTTTCCTTGAACAACCTTCTGAATCCATTTCAATCTGGTTTCCGTCCCGGTCATAGTACGACTACTGCACTTGTCAAGATTGCTGATGATATTCGCGCAGGAATGGAAAATCGGCAGCTCACCATACTGACGTTGTTAGATTTCACTAATGCATTCAACACTGTTGATTTCGAAATTTTGCTAGCAACGCTGGTTTCTCTCAATGTATCTCCACAGGTGATTGGTTGGTTTCGTAGTTACCTGTATGGGCGACGGCAACGCATATGTGTAGGAGATATTCTCTCAGATTGGTGCGTTACAACAGCCGGAGTTCCACAGGGTGGCGTTTTGTCTCCGCTTCTATTCTCTATTTTCATTAATTCAATAGCCCTCCCTCTATCTTCTTCCTATCACATGTATGCAGATGATTTCCAAATTTATAGCCAATGTGCGTTGGAAGAAATACCCACTGCAATTACCATTATTAACAATGATCTTGAACATATATCTGATTGGAGTCGGCGTCATGGTCTGTTAGTCAATCCTCTAAAATCTCAAGCGATCATCATTGGAAGTCATTGGTATCAGGCTAGGTTAAATTATGATACACTGCCACCTATCTTAATAAACGGCAATCGTATACCTTTCACTCAGTCTGTAAAAAATCTTGGTGTCATATTTGATTGCAATATGTCTTGGAGCCTTCATGTCCGAGAGGTTAGTAGGAGGGTATTTGGTGCATATAGCTCACTTAAGCGACTTAGGAATCTTTTGCCGACTAAGACTAAAATCACTCTTGCTCAGTCACTTCTTCTCCCTTTGCTTGACTACGCTGATTCATGTTATACAGACCTAAGTGTCGTTTTCCTAAATAAACTTGAGCGACTGCAGAATTTGTGTATCCGTTTTGTCTTTGGTCTACGTAAGTATGATCATATTTCTGATTATCGTACCCAACTTCAGTGGCTACCTATCTCTCGTAGAAGAGACTGTCATATCCTATCACTCCTATATTCCATCCTGTTTCACCCACACACACCGCATTACCTCAAAGAGCGCTTCGTCTTTCACTCTACGAATCTTACCCGAGATCTGCGGTCTTCCTATAATTTATCTTTAGTCATGCCTTCCCACAATACTGATTTCGTAGCCAAGTCATTTACAGTTAAAGCAATCAAACTATGGAACTCTCTGCCTATAGATATCAGACGCGCGCAATCACGGAACTCATTCAATAAATTGATAAAAGAATATTTCCTCAATCTGGACTATTCCTCTTGAACTTCCAATCTATTACTTTACTATCGTAAGTTTTATTTATATATTTGCACTTTATACGTTCTCGTGTGTTGTTTCCCCTATTGCACTAACCCGCAGTTAATTTTTCTTTATTGGTATCATTTCCTTTAGCCTAGGGTCGCCTGGTAGAGATTGCTACCTTAGCAATAAGGCCGCCTTTTGTGTTACTGAATCTAGTTTTATGTACCTTTCTTACTGTATTTCATAGTGCAATAAAGAATATTCAATCAATCAATCAATCAATCAATCAACCCATACAAACAAAATCACGGACAAAAGTTGTACAAAAATCGCGCGTTGAAAATAAAATTATGATATCTTTTTTATTCACAACGCTCCAGGTCGGCTTGAACATATTCTGTATGGTCTGTAAAACAGCACACCACGACACGCCAACACCATGTACGATACGTTCGAACTGCGAAATTTTCGACTTGTTTGAATTTTTATCGGCGCAAACCTTTAAACGATATTGCATATATATTGTATTACCTACTGTCATATCAACGGGAACGAATAACAAACGGTCAACTACATTTTTGGTTAAAGAAACTGTTTTTGCGTAAATCCTAAACTTTATTCTACGACGTAATTTTTTTTTCATGCTTGAAATATCATTACTTTTGGTTGACAAAGATAACTTAACACTAATTTTACAAAGCAATTATGTAGATATGGACATTTGCTGTAATACGCATATACTATATGCTATAACACGCATAAGTAAAAGTTGATAGTCACATTGACAAAGAGACTTTTGCTAAATCAAGACCTAGCCAAAAGCTCCGTGATTGTTTCAGACGAAAGCTCATGAAGGCAATATAGATATGAAGGTATCAACAGCAAGTTTCGATTTTCAAACAATCCTATTGCTACTCCTCATGTTGAAATAAGCTCTCTGCTTTACGCGCTACTTATAAGTCTTTAATTTTACAAACTTTGAGCACTGAATGCGGAATTTTTGTATGTGAGATGAAACTTTATAGTTGCTTGTACTGCTATATATCACAAGTCGCCAGCAAGAAAGACAGCAATGATGCAAAAGGCCCTTATAAAACATCGACTTCAGCCGATCTCATAAAAGATGGCCAACTTAGAATTTATACCAATGGCTAAATTAGACGTTGATTAAATTGTAATTATTTAAAGTCACATTTATGAATTATTGTAAGCATGATGTCGTTTTCAAATCTCCGACAAGTTATGTTCGGATTTATCTGCTTCCTTTGCTTCAGTCTTGATAGACGGCAAAATTGCAATTAATTTAAATAACAATTACACTTAATCATGGTAGTACTACAAAAACAATAATTTATGCAATCATCGCAGTTCTCATTACGCATAATGATAGTAATGATGACATAATTTTTATTGTATGAGGCCAGCCCAGTGATACTTCAAGGTCAGTTTTTCTACTATTAGCTAAGGTTGGCAACTTTATTTTTAGGTACATATAATTATATGTGCATGCATGGACACAAGGCTACATGTCTTGTTGCTACAATGTATTAACTTTGCGATATAATATAAGATATATCGAAGCCAATCTTTGCTATTTAAAATAATTTAATTACATGATATTTTAGTATTTAATGTAAGATTACAGCAGTAACTGCAATTTCCAGTGTAGCTAAATTACATTATTTATATAAGCAACCCTATCATTAATTGACTTATGATGGCAGAAAGCCTCTTTACACCACACGATTGGAGTAAATTGCATCGTTTACGTGAGTTGTTAAGTAAAAGATTAAATAAATTAATCAAGCCATCTAATCAATGAAATATAACACGCATATAAGTTTACACGAAAAGTTATAAGGGCAGGGCTTATTTCAAGTTGATATAATATATAAAAAGCATGAATTTAAATATGTTCAGTACATTTAAATTATTCACCCGTGTCTAAACAGTCACTTGTTTTTGGCTTGTGAGTAAGAAAATACTTATGTAAACCTTATATTAAGTGCTCTTACATTTAGGACAATTCATTCAGCAGAAGGCGGCAGTCCTACTCTCACGGTTCTACTACGTGATTATCCATACATCATGTTTCCCCCTATTGATCACAGGCCGCTTTTTAATGATCCGATGTATTTAACCGATAAAACGTCGAATGTAAAGAGCATAATTTGTCCAAATGATCTGATCACAGAACATGTGTTATTAAAAATCATTAAAGTTTTTGCTTTTTTCGCTGGCAGCGATCGAGTATGTGGCAGAGGGAGGGGGAAGAGGGGGCGGAACGATCTGTCAACGGCACTTTTTGTCTCAGAATCGAATGGAAAAACACCCACTCTACTCCGTCCACCTACACGGTCACGTCACTGCTCTATCTAGAAGAGTATGCTCTGTACCGTACCTCAAGTACAAAGCCTATTTTTTTTTATTTTAAACGCTATATCTGTCATCCATCACAAATGACAGCGACATTCTGGAGTCCGACTGCCACCGTGGCAAGCATAATGGAGGAAAAGAGGAAAGACTCGCGGACGTGTGTTATCTAATGTTGACTACATTCAAATAATACTCCATCTTACTAGTATAATTGATAATTTATTCTAATATAGCAACCCGTTAATAGTTGAAATACTTTTACTTTATAAATCCCAATCTACTGACAAGATATTTTCAGAGATCTTTCGAATTTTTGTTAAAATTAATTTGTAACGCAATGTGTAGAAATAGATTTATACTAAGTATTAATATTTGGTTATTTATTAAGGTTGTATTTAATGAAGATTTACTGTAAAATTCAGGGTCATTGTTATCAAAACGTTTAGGTTCGATGTTTATGATGTTCTGACATTTTGTGGGCAATCTTGGATCTTAGGGTAAGGTGGGCACAGTGTAACATAAAAAATAGAAAATGATGTGATAATGGAAATATCTATTTAATCAACTTGCGACCGACTCGGATATAAACTATAACAATATTTCTTTACTAAGAATTATTATAACATAACTATTATTACCAACAACCTTATTTAATTAGCATATTATTCGGGTAAGTCGTTTGTAATAATGTGTTGGAGTACCTTTTTACAGGGAAAGTTCTTTTATTTTTACGAATAAATAAAAATCACAAGGTTGGGACTCTACCTTTTATATATATATATATCTTTGCATCTTAATAAAATTATCCTTCTTTTGATTTGCTGTTTTTCGAAGACCATCCGACTTCAGACCAACAGCAACACTTTTATTATATATTTTTCAGTATGAAGGCGGTAATCCGTCTTTCTTTTATTATTTCCTATCATGATCTTTTACCAAAATGTCATACATTACATACGTACATTGACATGATTTTTTCTTCCTTTGATCACACGGCTTAACGTGCCTTCCGAAGCACAGAGTAGTTCAAGGAAAAAAATTTTTGGTCACCCATCCCGTGACCGGTGCTTTCAAAAGTTGCTTAACAACAACGATCGCAGGCCGCGGCGCTTATGCACTACGCCACCGAGCTCTTACAAGATAGTAATATATATCTGCTAATATGTTGTATGTAATTTTTGCAGGCATCAGAAATGCATTAAAAATGCATTATTCCAAACAAAGTTCCAAGAACTTTCAAGGAAGAAGAAAAGGTTATACAAATAATAGAGATATAGTTGAATGAGACGGTAATAACAACACAGGATTCTAACAAAAGCCAAATCAAGGTAATCACAATAATTAACTTATGTAATTTAAACAATTTTGATAAACATAAAGGCCTGTAAATGATTAAATTCAATGTCATAATCGCTTGAGCCGTTTATGATATAATGCTTTATAATTTATTCGACGGAGGCCTGACAGCTCACGGAATAATTTTATTCCTATTCAGATATAACAACAAAAAGCCATTCTCATAAACCAGAAGTGGTGTCAAATGATGAAACTAGTCACAGTTGAAAATAATAAAAAAACAAGAGTTAGCAACAACAACAAAAAAGGTTACAAAAAGGTGAATTCCATGGAAATTTTTGACCATTGCGCGAACTTGGTTGCTTTGTTCGTCACGGCTGGCTTGTAGCTGCCGGCGACAGCCTGTCTGCCAACGCCGGCGAGCGAGACGCAAACACTCGAACTCCGAGTGAGTAAAGCGGACGGAGCATCGACTACGATAGCGGAACGTCGTAAATCCCGTACGTCTCTTTTCTACCTGCGAATTCGAAGTTTGTGGAAAGAGAAGTGTATAGCGAGCCGTCGTTGGCGAGCCGCTAACTTTACTTTTAAAACTGTAATTAGAATTTACTACGGCAAAATGGAAAATAATATTCATAGTGATTAGGTCATCACTGGAAGTAACCATCATGTTTAATGATCACTTCCACTCAAACGCTATAATTCAGAGAAATTGGTCGTGCAAAACAATTAGTTTTATTGTTCCATTAGGTTATTGGTTGCCATAGAAAATAGATTTTCTTTTAAATTTTACCTACCAAAACTTAGAAAAAGTAACATTATTGAAAGGCAATTATGAAAGATAAAGAGACAAATAGGTAAGTACTGATAGAAAAAACACTTCGACACTTCTATAGATATACTTATGTAAAAAGGAGTGAAAAGATGAAATAACGGTTATTGAATTATTTTATCGGCTGAAAGGATACTTTTTTTTACGGTTAAATACAATAATAAGAGTGTGGGCGTTCTTCCGTCCTTCTCTTCAATATACTCATGAATATGCACCTGTCAGTTCCGAAGGCTTCGTATGGGTAACGTTTCTTATAATGCCATTATGAGGAGCACGGCAAAGGGCAGGTTCCCCTACACTTGTGCATAAACATAAAAAAGAAATAAACCGATTTCACAGGTAACCTAATTCCTTACGTGGATTCAATTTTTTTCCGATGCCCTTTACCACAATTTGTTTGCTATTCGTTTGTGTGCAGAGCATCTTTCTCATTGTATCGTATATTTTGGCGTAGCGATAGAAATATTAAAGGCGGACAAAAGATTTTTTTGGCCGGCCCCATGTCGATATTTCACGATCACGCATGATCGCCGGTTTAAATTTTTTGCTTCTTTACAGCTCCTGACCTTGTGAGCTTTAGATTATTAAAGGTGCTTCGTTTATTAGACGTGGCGTGAGTTAGTTGGCGAGTTTTTTTGCAGCGTAACTACGGGTGTCCATTACATCATCATTCGTTTAGTTAGTTGGATCGAACTCAGAAACTGGTTCTGAATATAGCCGCTCGGGAATGGAAGCTTAAATGCACCTTGAATTTTGAAGAGATGCTTGCTTTTGTCGACACAGTATGCGACATTTACACACAGCATCGCATGATAACTCTTCTCACTGACTATCTCTGGAAATCGTCACCGATGTAAACGAGTTGGGAAGCCTGCGGTGGATGATAATGTCAAATCAAATAGAATCATTTATTACTTGTCAGGTTAAAACTATTGGTCAATAATATTTTGAAGTTTGTCTGCTTTTGACGCTTTGCAAGAACATAGTAATGTTACCTACTACGGCTTTTAAGATACAAAAAAAATAAACATAAATTGAGAAAAAAATGAAGATGTTTTATACACACTCCACACGAAGGTAAAAAAGTAGCAATTTAGAAAATGTACAAATATTAAACTATAACGCAATCCCTGTGTTCCACCGCAAAAGAAGCCGACAATGGGGACTGATAAAATGAACTTTGACTGAACAAATTTGGGTAACGTATTACGTATGGCAAATTAATGAACTTAATGATTCATTAATTAAAACTGATCCATTTATAAGTCTTTTTATACAAACAACGTGCTGTACCACTTCTCATAATAATGAGGTACTACAGCAAGATATTACTCTGAATTTAACGATATTTGAAGAGCTGCAAAACAAGTAAAAATAAAATTATTTTCTCGATATACATTGATAAGACCCCAAATTCAAAGATAGATACCACAAAACCAGGACCCGAAAAAAATATAGAAAAATTAATTTTCTACATTTACCCAACCAGGAATCATACAGATATCTAAGATGACCTTGAAACTGGAGTACTTTTCTACATTGTCTCAGTGTTGGGTGTTGTGTCGCCTTCGTTAAAGATTTTTACACAAGCTAATTTGAGGTCAGAGCAATATCTGCATGTGATGTTGTCTAATGTTTTAATTATTATAAAAAGGCAAGATACTCGTAATGACTATGCAAAAGTTTCTACTTGGGTATGTATAAAATATTTGATATATCAAACCACGCAGAATCTTCAACAAGACCTCTAGTTTCTTTTTTGGAGTCACAGGTTCAACGCCCGATGAAAAGAACACATGTTAATTATCACATCAAAGGAGAGGCGCAATGAGAGCGTATGTGCTCCACGTGTTTTCTTGAGAATCTCAACTGTTTATAGAATGTTTGGTGTGTGCAATATTCATAACATTCATAATGAAAATTGTCTATTCATTAACAAAATACCGTTCCGCGAGATCCAATATACAGAAGTCAGGATCATCATAATTATCAATTATGAAGATATTCTTTAATCAAATAAGCTTATTAAAAGCACTTGTGTCTTCCAAAAATATTTTACCTACCCCTCGTTCAGGAAACCTTAAGGTCAACAAGAAGAACGAGTGAAAGAACCTCTTTTAAACTCTCTTTTTTTGGATTAGTTAAGGATTTTAACTCCATAGGGGCCTATCTGGACAGAAAATAGAAATGCTTTTTAATTTATTAATGCTTTGAATTGTCACTTGAAAAATTATGTATGCCATAGTTCAAAACTTCATAACCTCACTATTTAATACAGTACTATATTACAGTACGCAGTAATCGTAAGTTATGCAGGATGGTATTTTGTCCAAACGTACTTCATAACTCATGAAACAATATATATTCCTTCGAATGCTCGAAGGATGGGTTGTAAAAAAATATGTAATTCAGGGATCGTATTGCTGTCTCTAAGAACACAGTAAGTATAACAACAAGATCTAACCCTCGCTAATAATATATAGCTGATACAAACGGTCCTAGAAAATACAATGGTGTATATAGAAAATATGTTTCCCGTGAAATTTAACAAATAAAGAAAATCCACTTGTTCCGTATATTATTATTCAAGCTTTTGTATTGATAATATTATCTATTCATAGTTGAGGTAGATAGTACAATAGTGAAATGTAAGTAGTTGAGATTCCATTGAGTTGCCATTATTTATAGTCTAGTTTGTGCAACAAAATTAGCTACCATTATTACTGTGATACTGTGTAGTTGTCTGTCGGGTCAGCTAGTCACAGTGTATAGTAACATATGTCCTGTCTCTAGTCAACTCCGCTTAGTGGTTTAGGCGTTAGTGCATAACAGACATATACACAGACTTACTTTCGTATTTATAATATTAGTATGGAATAATTAAACGATTCTTCTTGTCGCTCATTACATCATATAATTGGAGATTACCAGACAGTTACCAATATAAGCCACATTTGCTTGAACGATTTTAAATTCACACCTATTTTTTTTCGAGTCTAAATAGAGAAGATTTTGTGTGAACTAATGAAAAAATATTGAGGTTTTTTTATAATGTATATTTCGTAAACGAGAGGGTAAAAGAAGAGGAGAAACGTCCATCAACTCTCTAACCATCACAACGTTTTTAAACAGTGCGGCTGTAGACAAACCCAAGGAATTGGTTAACTATCAAGGATCACGATACGGAATACAAATATTCAATTGTATTAATAGCATAATATCCGCGATATTAGAATAAAATTAATAATAATTAATGTCTTGGAAAGACATTACAACTAAAAGTTTTATTTATTTATTTAAAATTATTTAATCCTACGCATTTAATAATGAATTTGGAGAAGGATGCCATGAAATATAATTACAGTGGCAAATTGAATTGTAAACAATGTTTCCTATGGTAACGATAATGAGTCCTTACCCTATACGAACTTCTACTCCCATTTTAATTTCTTTATGTGTTTTTTTAGATATAAGATAGACATATGCTCTTGAGAACTTTCTTTTAGAACTTTTTAATGGTGTCAATTTCATAATACTGATATTTGTGTACCTTTCACCGTTTACGCAGCTTACGCAAGGAAAGCTCTCAAGAAGTAAAATTTTCTCCCATTTTTACAACATTTTTCATTGCTGCTCCACTCCTATAAGTCATAACGTGATGCAATATAGCCTTCTTCGATAAATCGACTACTCAACATAAAAAAAGAGTCTGCTGAGATTAGCGAGTTCATATAAACAAACAAACTTTTCAGCTTTATTATGTGAAACACGATAACTGGTCTATAATTATCTAATCCAGTAGTATCACCCTTTTTATGTAACGGTTTCATATTTTATTTTTAAATTTTTCCGAAAATGTTCCAGTTTGCATTGACAAATTCACAGTTCTGAATCTTGGGGTGTGTGAGACATCATTTCTGGAGGTTCCTCTTCCTTTTGCATGTGCACGGGCGCGAAGGGTTGACGCGTTGTCGCGGGCTGAGGGCTGTGGCGCGTTAATGCGCTACGATTTAAAGGAAACATTTTTTTTTTCTTTATTGAAACATACATATCATTATATATTTCACTCAACGCTACAACTGACAAAGACAAATATACTTCTGCGTAGTGGAGAGCTAGGACAAGATTTATAAGTAATAATTTAATTGAATTAATCGACACGTCTGATCATAACGGTGACTCGATAAAAACAAAATGTCAATGTAGTTATACTTAAAAACTTTATTTTAATTTCACACAATAATTATAAGTAAACAAATAATGTAGCGGCTGGCATATTTTAATCGACTTCAAAAAAAAGGAGGATGTTCTCCATTCGACTGTTTTTTTTTGGTCCAGATCTGATAATGACATCTATGAGAAAACCATATAAGTCTTAAATTTGCATTAAATATGCGTATTGTTTGTTACCCCAAAACTCAAAATATCACTAAAATGTATTAAATAAAACCTTTTAAAAATGGAACCGGCTTCAATTTTTAAAAAGTGAAAAATAATACCTATCTTAAAAGCGGTTATTTTTTCAAAAAATATTGAAGTCGATCGTTTAATATTTAATTAACTACAGAAAACCTCAGTCCGACTTCAATGTTTCTTAAAAAAAATAACCGCTTTTTAAGATAAGTATTATTTTTCACTTTTTAAATTTTTTTATATTTGTTTCGCTTTAATGTTATTTGGAACAGAATATGCTACTATAATAGCATATTTATGTCTAAGCAATGCTAGTCCAAATGTTTTCGGGACAACCAAGAGGAATACTATAGCGACAAGCAACGTTACTTGGATTACATTAATCTGAGACAATGAACGATCCCACGATATCACATTTCGTAATTATTTCTATCGCACCAGTTGGCGGCTCCGATACTACGTCGTCTACATCTCAGGGCACAAATAATGATGATTGATAACCCATACACGTCTCATTATCTCCTAAGCCTTCGGTAATGAGAACTCTACGAGAATTGTGATCGAGAATTGCTTTTGTTTCAATTTCACACAGCTTTTTACCACAAAACCTATTGTCTGGAACCGATTTAATGATATCAGCGTCTATTCCGTTTTAGGGGTCATTTGAGTCACCTCCTACCGTATTCCTTGCGTCTATTTTTTCTGTTAATATATTAGATCCTCAGATACGATCGCTTGTTGAAAACAAATTGCTTTTAAATTGAATTTTTGATCATTATTCCAGCTGCAATCAAAATAAGCCTTGAATTTTACGGGCGCCTTTCTAAAATTTAATTTTGTTATTTTATAACCGTGTTATTGCATTATATCGAACAATCCTTCCGGTCGATTCGACAATTTTGTTTTGTGAACAATAATGTATCAGTAACATTGGCCAGCCATTATTACCCAAAATGAAACATAACGTACTCAATTTCTTTCTCAATATCAAGTAAAATATGAATGAAACATATTTTACAATATGAAAAACAAATGAAGTTATACTTTTACAAACTATATTATTGACTTGTTGATTTAGTTAAATTATATTTAATGGCAAGTTACATTATAGATGATCGTAAATAGTAATGAAATACAAAAATTTTAAATTAGGAGTATAAAACTTCTAAATACCTATTTTACTAACAACCCGCGTCATTTTACATTATGGTATGGTATTTCAGCTCGATCCATTCAGTAATTTGCGTTTTGCTTGTAAGTCAGCTTTGACTTTTACATACCTATACATAGAATATAAGTACATAAATATTGTGTGATAAAAGACTGTAATTGTAATCTAACTACTTTGCCGCGACTTCATCAAAATTTTAATATCCCATGTCATCCCGCCCGCGTGTAATGTAAATCCTATTGGCAAATAATAATTTTTAAAATCTATCCAGTAATTTCGGAGCCGATTCAATGCAAACAAACAAACAATCAAATATTTCTTCTTTATATTATTATGTATTATATTTCATTAATATTTTTTTAGAATTGTACTCGAATGATATAAGATTAAAGTAAAATAAAAAGACACAAAACATACAAACACTTAATACCTATTATACAAAAATTCCTTGCACTGATAAGAACCGACAAAAAATCAGCAAGAGCTGCTCTTTTCTGTTTTATTTGATACAGAAGAGACCAGTGGAATCTCTCTTCATTAGATAACGAAGTCACAGAATACCATAATTAAATTATAAGAAAACAAATGCAAAGCCTAATCAAAGCTATCAATTTAAATGCCTATAACTTTTGTTTAGTTATATTTCCTATCCTAACCCACATTTCATCATATCACAGGCAAATAACGTCGCATCTGGTGCGATGTTTACTTTAAACAAGCGGCTACAAGTTAGCCGACCGGCAAGACTCGTCGGCCGCGGCCGCGAACGAGCAGCGGCAGTACATTAGCGAGCTGACAACTGCGCACCATAGTATAAACAACATAGATGCGACGGTCGCTTTTAAACATTGAATTAGGACACTTCGAACAAAAATTTGAAGTTGTTTGAAGAGAGGGCTTCCTGTACTGTTGCCTCTATCGCAATGGATTTATTATTGCCGTTGGGCGATAAATTCTATAAATACATGTGGTTATATTGAATGTGTTTTATCTACACAATATTACATTATTAGTAAATAGCAAATCAATTCCTCATTTAATTTGAAATATTTTTTTATTAATCTATCATTATATTTATTCCTGCTACGGGAACATAAGACGTATATGTTATATATATTTTTTATGGATGTTACTTTTCTTCAACTAAAGACATCCAATGTTAATTATAGATCTATAGCTTGAAATCTCTTACACTCTTAGCGTTAGTTTATATACATTTTTTAAATATATTACCGAATATTCTATATATTACTAATTATTTATTATCCTGTTCTACAAAAAACCACGAAGGTTTAAGTTTATAAATAATAAATCGATGCTTCCAACCAAAAATTCGGTAATCGAAAAATAAAAACTACACTGGAGAAAAGATTATTGATAAGAGTGTGACTATTGGAATCACTGATTTATGAAATGAAAGCTATTTTTTGTGAAATACTTATATTTGTGATACTAGTGTGCATTTTCCTTTATTTTAAACCTAGTTATTTATGAAAAACTATACGTAAAATATTACAGCTACGATGCTTATGAAATAAAATAAAATAAATATTATTTGTAACATTACATGGGGGATGATATATGTATATATACGTGTTATTACAGATTCATTATAATAAATTTGATATTATGGTAAACGGTATTAATAAATAACATTATTATTGCCAGGAAATTTAGAATGAAAAGTTTAAAATTAACGGTTTTCTATACCTATAGATCCGTTGCATCGATAATTTCTTTATGTTACCTAGCTACTTTAAGTTTTTGCAAATGCAAAATAATATTCGATACAAAATTAATTTATTGTGCAAACGCTAAAATAGAAGTGTTTAAATCTCATCTAGAGTAACTCAGTTTATTGATCTGTGATAAGCCACCTCGCCCACCTCGCGCGATGGCGATGTGGCCGCGTCTAGGGCGCGGACCGGCAACCTCGCATATTATCGCTTCCTCTCGCTCAGTATCGCATCGACGTCGCTTGAGGAGGCCGTGTTTCGCTCCCTCTAATAACATGACTAAAATGAGCAGTAGACAATATAGAGAAAAGTTAATTGACGAAGTGAAAAAATACCCAGTTCTATACGACACAAGACATGAAAATCACAGAGATATCGATATTAGGGATCGTTGCTGGTTAAAAATATCAGAAAAGCTCGGTGCGAACAGTGAGTAGACTTTTAAGTTTGTATATTGTACCTATTCACATGCTAAATACAGTTTTCACTTTAAGTCCATAGCCATAGAGTGTTAATTTGTTTGGTAATGTAAAGGAACTTGACCGTAATAAACCTTGTTTATTGAGCAATAAGAATTGAAATCGTTTGCTATATGCTTGTGTGGCAACGTTGCTTGAACAACTCTTTCGATGTTTGCAGATTCTGTATTGTATTGTAATGTAACTAACCTACACGCTTATCAATAATTTCTAGTAGTTACTCGCTATCTAAATTGTTTTTTTAATACGAACATGCTATTTTTGTGTATTTGGCTAAAGTAGGCAGATAAATGTGTAAGTACAATTGGTACTTATGATGACGTACCCATTGTTTATTACAAATTTTATTAAAGTAAATAACTATTTGCCAACCATAGAATAATTAATGAAAATAAAAACGAGTAATTAATGAAAATAAAGAATTAATAAAGAGAATTGACTTGAAAGTACCGTCGGTGTAATAATGAACAGGAACATGCTCCGTTGATTCGGACATATAGAAATATTGCCAGTTGAAAGGATAACAACAGTCAAAACGCGTAGGTGAAATGATGCCGAAGTCGAGGAGGGCCACAACACATCGTTCACGATCAAATCAATCTGTTAGAAGGTGATGTCAGAAGCCATAAAAACCGACGAGTACCTATGTTTGTATGAAAGTGGATGAGGCGAAAGATTTATGTGAGGACCGTACTTTGTGGCGCTCGGTTCGCTCTGTCTGCCAAGATAAGGCTTGAATAGATAGATAGAACTTAGTTTTATTTAGTAATTATCATCATTATTATAATGTATTACTTTTAGGTATTCTTAAATAGATATATAGGCACAATATAGCATATATATATATATTAGCCGATTAGAATAAAAAGTTATTATTTCTTATGTTTAATCGCTTCAGGTGAAGTCTTGAAACGGGAATGGAAGATCCTGCGGGACTCGATGAGGCAGGCACTGAAGAGGACTAAACGTGGGGTGACCACGAAGGCCGGGGTGCCTTGCAAGAAGTGGCGTTTTGAGAGCCGAATGGCGTTCATCCTACCTTACATGACAATGAGAAGGTAAAATGATATCATCTACAAATTATTAAGTCTAATTTGATAATAAATCTAAAAGTGTCGAAAAGCACCCTGTGCACGTGATGCTGAGAGATAATATGAATATTTCAACCGTTAAAATCGCGATATCTCAAAAATGGGGAAATAGGAAAAACTTGAATTTTTGACCTATGACCTTGGATATTTTTTTGCTGAAGTAGGATCGATGGGGCTTTTTGACATTTCATTAGTAATGGTTTATTAAACGTTTTAGCTCTATGCTCATTTTGTTTACTTACAACTTTTTATTTTTCTATTTAGTCAAGACTATATCAGATCATAAAAATAAAATAATTTAGAAATTGAGAACATGAACAATCAATCCTTTTTTGAAAATGTTAAAAAATGTATCTTTCATGCCCGTAAAAATGTTAACAAGCTTAAGTCCAATCTGTGATTTTTCAATTCACTTTGGTTGAATATAGTGATATAACCAAGTGCATGGTATTCTTCTGAAATTTTTATTATCTACATAAACAGCGCGGCAAATTGCAATTGTATGTTATAACTACAGAATATTCGGATATTTATTAATAGTAATATTTCATAAATTTAAACGTAAAGTTAACTAAAACACTCTCGCAAATAAATAATATACATATTGTTATAAAAATCTGCAAGCAAGTCGTTATACATATCATTGTGTATACGGGATAAAAAGGGCCATGAAGATCGAACTACCATTTAAATAAAAGGTAAAATAAACTTCCTCATCAAAATATTAGTATAGACGTCTCAGTTTGTAACCTCACGTTATGCGTACATAACGATGGCCGCATCGAATAAACCTGTAAGAGCTATTACACAAAACAATTTTTGTATAATTCGATATAAATGTCTTTCTGCATCACCTCAGACTTTTTCAAATATTTTCTAAATTATAGTAACATTAATGTTTGTTGTAGGGAATTAACGATTTGATTCGTAGCCCGAATATTAGTGTAACGCAATAATATCACTCTCAAGCTACCTAGTTAGAACACGAAAAAGCGTGTGTAGTTTCATACTCAAATAGGTATTTTTCCTGTTCAAGATTGCAACGCACTCTTGAACGTTTATTCATGTGAAACTATAAACCATCTTACAGTGTAAAGATCCTTGCAGGTGTTACGTCTGTTTTGAGGTTTAATTGAGAACAAAAGTTTTTTTTTATTTTATAAATAAAATAAATTATGTAATTTTTTTACAAAAAAAATATTTTTGTATTGAAAGTGCAAATAATGTTGATTATTTTTATTTTGAAATTAATGAATAAGTATAGAATTATTTTAGTCTTCAATTTTGCTATGCATTAAGTTATTTTTTATTAGTATTAAGTTTCTTCCATAGATTTCTGACATGGAAAAGATATTTAATTATTAAAAAAATGTTTATTCTGATTATCATAACTACATAAACAAGGTAAAGTGGGTGTAACTTTATAGAACTCTGTAATTTTTACACAAATAAATGTGCAAATTGCTGTTGCAGGTACATGAAGACATCACATGTACTAGAATATAAAACTAAAATGGTGTTTCACAAGTTTCTGCTTATCTTATATTGTTTTTCATATGTTCATATATTCTATCACAGGGTAATTTTTTATCTTTGACTTTGTTAAACATTGTATATTAATATTAAAAAACGGTTTTTATTTTTTCCTATAAAGTTTACTTTTATACTTGCACGTTTATTCGATGCGGCAATTGATAAGTCTGCTCAATATAAAGGATGAGTATTACCAAACGTTTATTTTGTATTCCTTACAGAAACCAAAGACTAGTAAAGGACAACGACATTGACGTCAAGATGGACGAAATGGAGGAAACTGCGCACCAATCAGAGGAGGAATCAGAAGTGTGGGATCAGGGGCACTCGGGGGCAGATCAAGACTCCTTAGATCTATTCTTCGCTAGCGTATGCCAAAGCAGTAAACGTTTACCAAAGAAATTCCAGAATTCTATCAAGAGGCAAGTACTGGACGTGCTATTGAGAGTGGAGGAAGAATTTGAAAGCGAACAAGTTACCACAAAACTGGGAGACCAAAAAAATTTTTAAACGACTCCCCTTCCCCCTTTTCTCCCAACACTGAATGGGGAAACAGAATGGGTCGCTCCACAAGCCGATTAAAGGGTCGGAGACTCGGAGAGTGTTAATTTAAACGGTGCGACTGAACACCCCGGCAACTCAATTAAGAGATGATTTATTTGTATATTTTGATTTACGAGAAAAATCTACTTACTTAAGTAATTTATTATTGTACTTTATAAAAGTTTTCGAAGCGCGAGATTCAAGTCGTGAAAGGATTAAGGGATGTCTAGTACTTATTCATTTGTGAATAAATGTGAGGAGGAGAACTGTATCGACTTTATTTACTTTTTGTTCAACAAAACATTAATAGTCGTAATGTGATGTATGAACACAGGTATAGATAACTTTTGTTGCTGTCAAGTGCACAGCAATATACACCACACCGACAAAAAATTTACCTATACGTTTAGCCAGATAGCTAATATATAAGTTTACTACACCAATTGTCAGCTTATGTAAAAATTATTCTCTTGTTATTTTATTCTACTTATGTAAACGTACACTATTGGCCGCTTATTGCTAATGTCAGAAGAGACACGTTAAATTGAGACTTGTTAATTGATTTTGGTCAAATATAACTAAATAATATTACTGACACACAACAATATGACTTATAAGACCTTTTGATTTGTTGAAATTAATATTGTACCTAAACAATACCTATGATGACAACACATTACAGCGCTGCGATCCAGTCATGTACTGTTATATAAACAAAGAGAAAACGAGACAGCGACACGCAGCCAGCATGAGTTGGGATATTGGTTCTGGTAATCATAACATGTTTAAGAAGTTTTCACTATTTTTCTAAGAAAAATAGTATAGCTTCAATAGGACACTTATAATCAATGGCAAGCAAGTAGTTGCATCATTTATATATTATTGAAAATTACAAATGACACTTTTGAAGAGTTAATTGTTAAATTAAACAAATAAATTTTGCAAATATTTTAATGGGACACAGGGGCATGGTAAACCATATTCTACTTTCGTAATCTTGGCAAGAAGCTCATTGCCGACATGGTAAAAGTTGCCAACCTTAAAATAATCTTGACAGATGGTATCTATTTTCTTGATATATAGTTGGAAATCGAGCGGTGGGTCGGTAATAGTTTCAAATGAGTAATCACTTTTTTTCTTCTTTGAAATATTTAACTTCTTCAATTTCACTTTTTCCGCAATATAATTATTAATTATTTCACAATAATTCTATTGTTGGTGGCATTTTTTAAGTAAATGCCTACATAAATATATAAGAGATTTCATTAATAATTTTTTTAGATACGTTTTCTTTGTGTGACATGAACGCATTTTGAATTTCAGCTACATTCACTAGTGTTTGGCCAAGATCTTCGGAAGGTTTGGCATTCACCATATATGTTTTAATATTTACAATAAAATATTTCCTAAATGCATAATGAAATCAAATCGCTAATGACTCACAACACTTGTCACACTGCTGCCTCACTCAATCGAATAAATCGGCAACATCCAAGTTAAATCTTCTAGTGTACAAGAAGTTACCATCGCAATTTCGGTGTAACTCGTTGGAATTCTTCTAATTTTATTTGATACTTGATATTTAGAATTTAAAATATAAACATTGTTGAGGAGGTTTTCTATTAGCCACTAACTTCAAAATAGCAATAGACACAGTAGTTGTTAAAGTTTGTGAAACTTCTGTTTCTGATAACTTGTAAGCTATTTTACATCAATTATTTTTGTCAGTTTCATGCAAATTTACTACTTGGCTCAAAGATGCCATGGGCTGAGAATTATCAGATCTATTGCAATACAAAAAATCATAAATAATTGAATTGTTCCTCAACGATTTCAAAAGGTACCTACGTCAAATATATAAAGTATATTCATTAGTACACAAATTCTCTTCAAATTTGTTTTTTAACTTTATACTCGTACTAACAAAGATTTCTTTGTTAAGTGCCATTGATACAAGTTTCGTGTGCAATTCAGATACGGGAGGTATAGTCCTCTTTTGTGTCGAAGTTTCGGGCATAGGAACCATTTTGTCTATTACCTGTGATGTACTCGCGAAGTCCAAATTATATCGATGCGGTTACCCTTGCACAATATACATACCTAGTATGTTAAATATTTTTTCATTAATTTGTGTATACTTTAAATAATCAGAGGTGCCTTCCAACTGTGATAACTTGAACGTAGGTACGGCACTTGCTTTTAGTTTCTTTTTAATATAATTAGATTTAAAGAAATGAAGATCACAAATTAAAAAAAAACGATGGCACATAAGTTATACAAAGTCAAAGTCACAATAATCTTTATTCAAATAGACTTCTTAAAAGTTCTTTTGAATCGTCCAACATTTTTATCTACCGCTCGTTCAGGGGGCCAATTCTACTAATTTACAACGATCGATCATGAATAGCGTTTCTGTAACGGTTACGTTTCGATTTTTGCTGTAAATTTGCATTCCGCTAACGTCAATTATCAAACGAACGTTTACTAAACTGAAACGTAATCGGAGCCAAATCGCAGCCGAACCAAACAGCTGTCATTAGTGTTACCAGAATAAAATAAATGAAATTATTAGTTAAACGGGAGACGATTAATGATTATTCATTCCTTCATTTTTTTATCATTTCTGTACGTAATGAATCTATTATATTCTTATTCGAACGTTTTAAAATACGGACGAAACACCCGAATATTAGCTACATTAAGAAAGTGCATACCTAAGTGTTAAGCTATAAGGGAAAATACCCAAAACGCGAATTTATAATTAATATTTTTATCATTATGGGTATTTGACACTATAAAAATAAGTTTTGTACTATTATCATCATGTTAGATAATAATCTAATAAAAGTTTATTTCTTAGAATCTGTAGATTTAAACAATTATATTCATCGAAAATAGAACAGATTCTCATGTAATATATTGACAGTGTGTTTATAATGTATCAAACAACTATTTTAATTAATTAGTTTTCAGAAAATCGTCATATACCCAATTCTAACTTTTATTAAGCACTCAACTTTAAACATGCTTAATATTTAAAGCATAAATCCGATATAATTAAGTCTTTTAATTAACAAAAAAGTCAGATGAAATACTATAAATCCTGGCGTCGACTAAAGATAACGTCAAGCTTAAAGAGTTAAGTTTCAAAATTCGAATGGTGTTGGTTTATTTTATTGTTTATACCGAGTTTTAATTCGCAAAATAAATGTTATTACGTGAGATAAAGTAGCATGAAAATGAATAATATAATTCCGTAAAATAAAACGGTACCTACATAGGTAGGTCGTGAACAGAAAAGTTTTGACTCATTTTCGGTCACTAACAAACTGTAATAAGTGAGGTATGCAATCAGTCCAAGACTAGGACGAGCATTAATCCAGAGGTGTATACTTTACTTTAAACAACTCCGTTTCAAAAGAATGTACAACAAAAATAATCATTAAATTTATATATTTGTTTGTACTAAAAATTAATGTTAAAGTTAAATGATGATTGCATATGACTTTAGTAACTTCATTAGGTTTTCATATAACATTTCCAATTACGGGCATTGGAAATTACATAATAATAATAATATATATATATTTATTTATTTGGGCATTGTTGAATCAACAACCGTAGTAGTCCGTAAAACATAGGAAAAATGCAAAATTGCACCAAAATTAACTAAAAGTATATTAAAGTTTTTTTTATTCAATAAATGTTACTGCAGTTCTATTACATATAGTGAATTAATCGATTATTTTCCAATCGATGTTTGATTTTCATATTGCAACACCAATTCACTTTTTGTCAATACGACTTTTTGGCGGGAAGTCAAATAGAGCGCTAACTTTTAAACTTTATTTTCATTTTATTTAATTTTCTTGGTTTTCCTAAGCGACTTTTATTGGAAAAATAAATTTGATATCAAGATGGGGCCCCCCAGCGATGGGGAGGACCCAGGAGAGGTAAAAAAGAAACGAAAACTAAATAACGTAATCAACAGCAATACAAAGAACGATAAATATAAAATTTATACAAAAGGAAACTATAAAAGATTATTTATTGAGAATAATTCAGGAGAGTACACAGTGTATGTAGAATCCACACAACAAGAGAAACTAGGTAATAAAAACCCAATCTCTCTTACAAAACTTTTTACTGATAATGTGAAAGGAATTGCTGGAGTTCACCGAGTAAATGCACATAAAGTTGGCGTCACCTTTAAGAAAGTCTCTTCAGCAAATTACTTTTTAAAAATGGAAGACTTCTTAGCTAAATACAGCATGCGGGCTTTCATCCCAGCATATCTAACTGAGAAAATTGGCATAATAAAGTTTGTTCCCAAAGAACTGTCTAATGAAGAAATTTATAAAAATATAACTTGTGACGCTGAAGTAATATCAGTCAAACGCTTTATGAAAAAAACTAACGAGGGGCTAATACCCTTAACAACAGTAGCAGTAACTTTTGCCACAACTTCTTTACCTCTACATGCATATATACAATTATTCCGGTATCAGATTCACCAATATATTCCTCCAGTTTTACAGTGCTTCAAATGTCTGAGGTACAATCACTCAGCCAAGGTTTGCAGAGGAAACCAGATGTGCTCTTCATGTGCTGGACATCACTCCTATAAAGAATGCGAAGTAGACGAAATTACTTGTATCAATTGCAACGGCAACCATTTGGCCATATCCCGAGATTGTCCAGTGAAGAAACAGAAGATGGAAGAGAATATGAAGAAATATTCACAGCAATCTTATGCCACTGTGGTGAGTGCGACACCTCCCAATAATGATATGAATAATTACCCCCAACTTAACTATAAAAGTCAAAACTCTAAGGAATTTGATATCAATCAAATTGCAAATAATGAAATAATACTGAATGCTATTGTAAAATCTTTAATTGCTTTAGGCAACCAAAAGGAAAAAACACCTTTAAATTCTAAGAAAATCAGAGAGACATTTTTATCACATTTAATTTAATGGATAAGTATTTACATTTGCTTCAATATAATATACAAAGCTTACACAACAAAAAAGCCTTATTACAAAATTTATTAAATGACAAAAACATAGATATCTGCTTACTTAATGAGACATGGCTCAAATCTAATAGTAAAATCCCACATTTTCCATCATACAATTTCATTCACAAGATCTCTCAAAATTCTCATAATGGGGTAGGTATGTTAATTAAACATGGACTGAAGTACAGTGTTATTAATACAGTATTTCATGAATCCATCCAGAACATATGTATTTTATTAGAGACGAAATCTGGTCCCATAACTATACTTTGTATATATTGCCCACCAAGTAATAATAATAATCGATTTGACTGTAATAAATTAAAAACACTCATTAACTCCATACCTAAACCAAGCATAATTATGGGAGATTTCAATGCGCATCACGTAGCTTTTGGATGCCACAGCGATAATAATAGAGGCAGGTCATTATACAATATAATAGATGATTGTGATTTGTGCATTATAAATGATGGTACACCAACAACAATTCCATATCCCAATAAGCAAGCTTCAGCAATAGACTTGGCTCTTGTTAGTTCTCAGGTTGCTCATTTATGTGAATGGTATGTACACAATGATCCATTGGGTAGCTATCACCTCCCGACGTTGCTCGACGTGAATGTTCAGCCTTCTTCATATGATGTGACTCCTGTAGAAGAGAAATATATTTATAATAAAGCAAACTGGAATGAATACTACTCCCTATCTGAAACTTCTTTTTCTCAAATAGATTGTAGCAATGAGAGTCCTCTTAATATGTATAATAATTTGATTGACATTTTAAATGATTTGCGGGATAAAACCATTCCAAAACGCAAAAGAAAATCAAACACATTAGCCTTGAGAAAACCAGTCCCTTGGTGGAATCAAAAATGTACTGATGCTGTTAATCAATCAAAACAAGCATTAAAAGCATACCGCTCTACATCTACTATAGAAAATTGGATACATTATAAAAAAATTGATGCTCTTAAGAAAAAAATATTGAAAAATGAATGCAAAGAATCTTGGCATAAATTAGTAGGTAGTTTTAATAGGTTAACACCAGTATCTAGAATATGGGGATACATTAAAAAATTTAAACGGATAGGAAGTAGTAATCGAAATCGAAATTTTAATGATGAATGGATCCCAACATTTTTAAATAATTTATCTGATTCTACACAAATATATGAGGATAAAATAAACAAGTTCTTTGAAACAGCTACAGAAAATAGAGTAAATATGTTTCTCAATAACCACTTTACAATAGAAGAGTTGCATACTTCACTGAAAAACAGAAAAGACACTACACCAGGTATAGACAATATTCCTTATTTTTTAATTAAAAAATTACATTTGAATGCACAACTAACATTGCTCAACATTTATAACAAACTTTGGGACTATCTAGCTATACCTGAATCCTGGAAAACCCAGTGTGTCATTCCAATACTAAAACCTAACAAACAAGAAAATATAGCATCCTCATACAGGCCTATCTCTTTATCATCTTGTCTGGGTAAAATATTTGAGAACATGTTAAAGTCACGTTTAGATTACTTTGCTGAATCAAATCACTTAATTCCACCTATACAGTTTGGCTTCAGAAAAGGCAAAAGTTGTTCTGAAAGCTTTGTATCTTTAATATCTGATATTAAAAAAGTGCAACTGAGTCATTCTAATATGATATGTGTCTTTCTAGATGTTAAGGGTGCCTTTGATAATATAAATATAGAAAAATTAATTGAAGTACTTCATGAAATAGGCTTAACAGCACAGAATTTGAAATGGCTTTATAAATTTCTTAATAATCGGACAGTATTTGTTAGATATAATAATAAAATGCATGGCCCTAAAATTATAAATAAAGGTACTATGCAGGGCGCAACATTATCTCCTTTGCTATACAATTTATATACTTCCCAAATATTAAAATATATTGACACAACTTTGATTAAAATATTGCAATTTGCTGATGATATTCTTTTGTACAGCATAAATCAAAACATAGAAGTGGCACAAAGTAATATAAACAGTGCTTTAAATCAATTATATACCTACTATAAAAATAAACTTAAATTAGACATAAGTCCACAAAAGAGTTCTGTAATAATTTTTAGTAAAAATCCATGTGCTCAAACAAATACAAAAATAGTTTACAACAATATCCATATTCCTATTGTAAAGTGCCATAAATTTTTAGGAGTTATTATTGACAATAAGTTAAAATTTGAGGAACACATTAAGCACATTAGTAAAAATGCTTTAGGAGGTATTAATATTCTACGACATTTGGCAGGCACATTCTGGGGATCTGACCCCAAAATAATGAGTATGCTGTACAAAAGTATAGTAAGAAGCCATTTTGATTACAGCAGTGTAGCATACATGAATGCCAGTAGCACTCTTTTAAAAAAATTGGATGTTATTCAGAATATGGGATTGAGATTAATTAGTGGAGCAATGAGGTCTACACCAATTAATTCATTAGAGATTGAAACATGTATACCTCCTTTAACCTTACGCAGGCTGCAGTTAGCTGAGAGATTCAATTTAAAAGTTCTAGCTTCAAATAATAGTAACTTGATTAAGCAACTCACCCCACCATCCGAAATATCCCACACCATTCCATCTACTGTTATCTCAGCTTCTGCACTTGTCCATGGTCCATTTCCTGAAATGACAACAATTTTTACATATGTTAGGAATAATTGTAGAAACATCAAAAAATTTGATATATGGCCTATTTATAAATATCCCTATCAAGGTAAAATTAAATGTTCAAAAAGATTTCATCTTGATGATGTACATTGTGCAATAGAGTTTTTAGAGTTTAAAAATACTAAAAATAATTATTATGACATTTATACAGATGGCTCTAAGGCAAATGAAAGTGTCAAAGCAGCTTATTTTGATCCACAAACAAATTATAAGAAATGTATCAAATTAAATAATTCAAGTAGCATTTTTACTGCAGAAAGCTATGCTATATACTGTGGATTACATTATATAAATAATCTTGTAAATAGTGTAAACAATATTTTGATAATATCTGACTCAAAGAGTGTTTTAATTGCCCTTTCAAATGTAAATAATAATAAGTCGTTTAAATTAAACTATATTTTGTATGAAATTTTAAATATAATAATAGAATTAGATAGTAAGAATGTTAATGTAGAATTTTTGTGGGTGCCCTCACACAGTGGCATAAGGGGAAATGAAATGGTTGATATGATTACGCGCTCAGACCATGATGAAGATCATTCAGAGACATTATACCTACCTTTTACTGATTATTATAATTTCTTCCAAACCATGGCAATGGACCTATGGAAGCAATATTGGAACATTACGCTTGAAACGAAGGGGAAATGGTATAAAGAAGTGCAAAAGGAATTTCCTACCAAACCATGGTACCATACCTTTGCATACAGCGACAGGAGATTCATAACTACTATATCAAGGATGCGATTGGGACATTGTCTAACACCAGCACACTTGCATAGACTGAACATAATCCACAATAGCAGATGTTCTCACTGTAATCAAGATAAAGCCGATTTAGATCATCTAATACTTAGATGTCCTTCATTTAATTTACAACGGTTAGTGCTCGCGGATGACGTTACCGAAGTTATCAATGACAGTACTAGTGAAATAAGTGTTCCCCGCCGCATAATAGACTTTTTAGCAAATCCAGATTATTTTTTTCCATTGTTTAAATACATTTGTAATACTATAGAAAATATATAAATATGTAGGCATATAGCTATTCTACAAATGTTAAATTTATAAAATGTATTCGGCTGAAGGACTTGTATCCATGGCTATGAATAAATAATTATTAAAAAAAATTTTGTCAATACAAACCATACAAACATACAAACCAAAATGATACAGACAATGTTTTAATTAATCTTTCATTCATTACTTTTTCATTTTACTTGTAGAAATTAATTTATTCACTTGACTTTGGCAGAATTGTGTGAAATGCGCAGATATACCATTAATAAAAGAAGAATGAAATTGACAAAATTGAATTGTAAATGACAATTTAATATGGGATATCTACTAAAACAATCCGCATATGTGTATTTTTTTGTAATATTAAACTGTAATAGAAAGTGAAACATTATACTTGAAAATATTATTTACAAAATTAATTTTATAAAATAATTCATACCATGTATTGGCTACGCACGTGAAATTGGCAGAATTATGCGAAAGCCCTTAATAAAAGAAGAAGTTTTCGATTGAAAATAAATATTCATACGTATCAATAACATAGTGAAGAAGATCAACGATAGTCGACTCAAAGTAGACATTTAAGAGAGAATTATTGATGATGAAATGAATCCAATATCTTTCGAAATCTGGCTATACCTACATCTGTACACCGAATCAAGCAAGGCAACATAATATATACTGTGGAAAATCTATACAAGATTAAATTTAAAACAATGTTTGTTATAGAAACCCATTAGAAATGTCATTATTGACTAGATATTATAAGTAAAATCAGAGAAAATTATTAATGATTTGACATATCTTTCACATTAAGTTGTATACAAATTAAATTCTTGTAGTTGCATAGATCTGCTCGCAGCTGTCATCCATGCTGACTATGAGCAAATTAAGTATAAGTTTCAACTGATATAAAAGAACTTACACATATAAATTCCTGCAAAATTGAACAAGAGCTCCTGATTCACAGGCTTATTTTTTTTGTTCTAAATTGTAACCCATCATAGCGTATGGCAGTTTTCTTTGGGTTAAAATTGGTGGTTGGTTTTAACTTTGTGTCAAAAACAGTAGAATATGTATTTTTCATGTAGGTAATACTAATTAGGCTGAACATTTATCTTGCACACAACTTAATATATGGTTACAGAAAGCCTCATGTTATTTCAAATGTTACATAAAACTGAGCTGCGGCTAAGCTCAATTTTATGTAATTTTTTTAAATTAAAAATAATTCAGAATAAAATCTTATAAACAGTATATTTACCTGTTTAACAATCCTTTAAACATGATGATGATATGATGTAATAATCCTTTATAAAATTATAATCTCCAAATTATAAAAAAGTGAGTAATACTTATGTCAGAAAAAAAATATTCATAATTATAATTTTTTAATTAAGATTATTATTTGATCATATTTTCTTTTTAATGTTATTGATAAAATTTACACCCCTGTCTTCATAAATTGTTATCTCTCTCTCTCCATCCCATGATTGCCTGGAAGAAATCACTTTAAGCGATAAGGCCGCCAATTGTTACATTATTTTGTTAAACTGTTTTAAATTTGTATACCTATATAACTTGTGTAATGTTAACAATAAAGAATTTTCTATTCTATTCTCTATAATGGTATTATTAATATAGTTTTGGTGAACTTCCTAAACATAAATGAGCATATGCTCACTAGTAATGCAAGTAATTCTTAAATTCACAAAACCTGCTGGTTGTCTGGTAGTTAAATTGGTTTTAGCAGACGCCCAGACTGTGAGTGTTTATGGGTTTAAATCCCACCTCAAGCACTAATTGCTTGAAGTGGGTTTTTTAATTATTTTCCTTTAAGATAAATATCGATATAGTATTGCAAATGCAAAAGTGATCAGAAAAAATAATGATAAATTAATTAATTTGTAAACAAGGACTTTTTCAGTGCCATTTTTATTGGAATTCCACACATGCTTGTAAATACACACTTTTAAGTTTTCCTGTAAAAATACTACAATAGTTTACTTTTTTCAATACAAATTATTCAAAAATTCATGTTTTTATAATCATAGATAAGTTTACTTAAAGCCAAAAGCCCCTACAATCTAATAATGATTTTTACGATGTTCCTATTTACAATGATTGTTTATAATTATGTAAAGTTTTAACAGAAATAAAATTTTTCAATTTTAATTTACATTACATGCCTCAACTAGGTGGACCTTATTTATGTTAAGAATCTACATAATATGAATTCAACATTTCAAATTCATAGAGGAATGAAAACCTATTATTTACAAATAGATGAAATGGCCCGCCGCCGGCCTTGGCTGGGTCGGGACCGGTTTGAGCACCACCGGTATCGGGAGCGTCCTTCCGGGTTGCGGATGGAAGGAACGGCCTCCAGATATGGAGGCTATCGGCTTTGCCGGCGCTGACACAAAAGGCTCACGACGGATGCGCTGGCGTCCCGGACGTATTCCGGGTAGCGGCAGCGGGTCGAGGTGTTCCGGGCCGGCGTCCCAGACTTATTCTGGGTAGCGGCGGTCCGGTTCGGGGCCCGACCGGCGTCCTGGAATTGATCCAGGTGGCGGCGGTGCGGGCGAGGGCGACGGTGTCCACTGGTTCGCTTACCCCGGACAGTGGACATGCCTTTTGGCAACCGTCGGCCGACCCGTTACTCTGCTTTTAGCGGAGCCGGGGGAGCTGCCCTTAACCGGGTGGCTCTGCGAGGAGACAACCTCAATAATAAACCCCTAAAGACCCGGCGTTAGGGTGCGCGACGTCGGGCCGCCCATGCGTGGGTGGTTGACAGGGCTAGTCAACCTGCTAGCGGCCAACCCAGGATACCTCCCGCCCCCCTGGTGTATATAGGGTTACCCGGGTATCGCGGAGTCTCTGCCCGGGTGGACCATCCATTCCTCCGCACTCGTGGGTATCAAAATGGAGTTCGAAATTTTAAATGAAAATAAAATCATAACACGAAGTAGGTCCGCGAAGGACGGTGCAACAAGTACTGGGTCCGCTGAAGTCCGGGCCGATGCGACGCAAACAACTACAGAAGTCGCCAAGGAAGTCAACTTAGCTGGCATCTCTTTGCAACCATTGGTGGTGGTTGAGCCACTTGATTTTTCTGATCACGCCTCCACCTCATCAAAAACACCAGCAGTCGTGACCGATCCAACTAGCTTAAATAACCTGACACAACTACCCACCGATGTTGCAAGTGGGCGCAGTTCTCCTTCAAATCGGACTGAAACATCAGATCTTGTTTACCAAGACAGCCTGCCTATCGACTTCTCGGATAGTCAACACTTCCTCTTACATCCAGGCTCTGGCAACATACTTGACAGAATACATGCTGAGACAGTTAGGATCCTTAATAAGATTGATCACAGGAGGTCTGGATGCAACTCTCTAAAGGCTGAACATCGTAAGGAGGCTATAAATGGCTGCGAAAACATAATAAATATCATCAAGGCCTTTAAAAGTTTTCCTCAACCTGTGATACACGACACTGCGGGTTCTCTCCCATTTGGGGAAGCTGTCAATGCGGTGCCTACAACCGACATGGTCCCGACTGCTTCAGCTGGGCCTGTTGGCGCGTCTACTACCACTGCTGTAGCAGCCGCATCCGCAGCCGCATTAACTTCTGCTATTGCAACGGACTTGCGAGCGATCAAGAAAGAGATAGCTGACTTGAAAAAGCAGCTTAGATCACAACCAAACATACCTAAACGAATCTTTCCTACATATGCTAACATAACTGCGACTGGGCGTGCTCCACCTTCCCCCTCCAAGTATGGGGATGGTCCACCGGGCATGGTAGGTCCGACACGCCCACCTATCGCATCTACATCGCACTTCGCGATAATTGTGACCTGCAACAAACCAGATTCAGCCAAAGAAATCAATTCTAGAGCTTTCATAATAAAGCAGCTTCAGGAGATTTTTCAAAATTACACCCCCAAACTAGACTGTCCCACGGGTTGCACGAGCTTATCCAATGGAAAGGCAAAAGTGACATTTACTAACAAGGACGCCATGCTCAAAGCTATAGATACGATCAACTCTGCGACAAATGCTTTAATCAAGGCGGAAGCAGAAAAAAAGATTAACCCTAGGATACTCATTAAAGGTGTGTCTAAGGATGTACCGAGGGAGCAACTAATCCCCGAGCTTAAAGCAGGCAATGTGGAACTCAGTGTCGTAGATTTATCGGAAATGCAACTCCGATTCATCAGGCAAAACCGAAATAAAAACTTGTACAATGCCATGGTTGAAGTTACTCCTCGAGTCTGGAACATCCTTGCATCGCTGCGACCAACATCGAGGGTTCGTATCGGATTTCAATTAGTGCACTTCGAGGAGTTTTCTCCCTTCCGGCAGTGTTTGGGATGTGCTCAGTTCGGACACACCCAAGGGCGCTGCACTCTTCCCAGCGTATGCTTGCACTGCGGCAGGCAGAATCACCGAGCGGATGACTGCCCTCTCTCCACCGCGGCACCGTCATGCGTAAACTGCCGTAATCACAATGCCAAATTTAAAACTAATAGTGACACCAAACACTCTCCAACCAGTCAGGAATGTCCCAAGTATCGCGCCATGTACATTAGAATTTCCGCAAAAATCGATTATGGCGAGCAATAGAGGTATCCTCAAATTCAACGCTCTACAAATAAATCTTGATAGGTCACAAGCTTGTTTTAATGAATTAACTGCTACTTTCGCTGAGGGCGACTTTGAGGTTGCCATTGTTGCTGAGCCATACCTAGGAGGCACCAAAGCCGTGGCCAAGGGTATGCGTGAGGCCGAGGTCTTTCAAGTTTATGGTCGTGGTGACCCAGTCAGGGCTGCCATTTACATTAAGCCAGACTTTGCGTCAAAATCAAAAGCAATATTGCTCGCGCAATTTTCCACCCCCGACTTGGCCGTTGTCAAACTCACCCTTGACCATGATCATGATGCACACAGTTCACATAGCATGTACATCGTATCTGTATACTTGCAGCCTCGAACAGGCTCCTCCCCGACACTTGATGCACTTGCCAACTTTCTGGACTACGCTAACAACACACACTGCATTGTCGCGGGTGATTTTAATGGTTGGCATCCAACATGGAATGAGACTGGCAGAGAGAACAACCAAGGCAACATTGTGTATGACTTTATGGAATCTCGCGAATTTCTGTGCTGCAATTCTGGAGAGCCCACCTTCGAGACCGTTACACACGGCGAACTCAGATTTAGCAGTATCGATTTGACGTTTGCATCTGACGACATGTATCCACGCATCACGAACTGGCGGACAGACCGGAGGATTATCGCCTCCTCCCAACACATAGCAGTTACCTTCAAAGTCCAGCATTCGGATACCAGATCGCAACCAGCTAATTCCACCTTTCGTTATTACACTCACAGGAAAAGCGACTGGGCTGGCTTCGGGCAGGTGCTGGAGGATGTCATCCGAGATCATAACTTGGAGGCACTTAACATCTCTAACCTTTCAGCGGCTGACATTGACGACTTCGTACTGCGCTTCACCTCGGCTATCCACGTCGCCGCTGATACGATATTCCCTTCAAGGGGGGGGACAGGTGGTCAGACGCCGCCTCCTCCTCCCCGCTCCTCCCCATTTTGGACTCCACAGCTCGAAAGGATTAAGAACGATATCAACCAACTACGACGCGAAATGTATCGAGCGAAGAGGAATAGAACACGACCAGACCATATTCATCTTGTTACTTCCAGGTACCAGGAGGCTAAAGAGGAATATCAGAAATCTATCCGTCGGGAGTCTACTGCACATTTTAGACGTTTTTGCGAGTCGCAGTCACTTGAATCAGTTTGGACGGTCACGAATCCTGTGATGCGCTCGGACGGAGCCCCTAAGAGAACTCCGACTACCCTACCCACCCAGGACGGATATACTAATGATGCCGAGGAGACGACGGATCTGCTTCTCGAATACTTCTTTCCAGAGGACCCCCCGGATATGGATACTACTTCACAAGCTGACATGAGGGGTAGGTCTAACATTGAACCCGACACTCAGGACGATTCCTTATTCACACAGGACGAAATCTTAGAAGCTCTCGACAGCATCTCTCCGAAGAAATCTCCAGGGTTGGACGGTCTGACCGCGGACATCTGTATGGCTGTGACACGGCGGTTTCCATCAATTTTGGTTACACTGTACAACAGGTGTCTTTCATTAGGCTACTTCCCCAGGAGTTGGAAGATGGCAGTGGTGAAAATAATACCGAAGCCGGGCAACAAAGGCTCCGATTCGGTTAGGTCGCATCGACCGATTGGGCTCATCGCTGTCTTCGGAAAAGTTCTGGAGAAGCTTTTCGTCAATCGTCTCATTCACCATATGGCTGTTTCTAACAATCTCTGTCCCAGGCAATACGGCTTCAGGCGCCACACCTCGACAATTCACGCGCTCCGTGAGGGCATCGATTTTATCACGCGTAGCCGATCTGACGGCCTTCTTTGTGTTGCTGTATCGCTGGACATTGCATCGGCCTTCAACCGGGCCTGGTGGCCCTCCATCTTGGAACGGCTTAGGAAAGTCAACTGCCCTGCAAACATTTTCCGACTTATTAGCAATTATTTGAGCGACCGTACGGTGTCGCTTTGTTATGCTGGATCCAGTTCTATCAGGCGTATGAGT
Organism: Diatraea saccharalis; assembly: GCA_918026875.4. NCBI lineage: Eukaryota > Metazoa > Arthropoda > Insecta > Lepidoptera > Crambidae > Diatraea > Diatraea saccharalis. The sequence continues at coordinate 574,434 of OU893333.1, forward strand.
AGGGGCTGTGTCCAAGGGTCGGCCTGCGGGCCGGCTCTTTGGAACCTTATCCTGGATGAACTTCTGGACCTGTCGCTTCCTGACGGATGTCGAATTCAAGCGTACGCCGATGACGTGCTGCTTTTAGTCAATGCCAAAGACCACACCGCTTTACAAGAAAAAGCTTGCCGAGCATTGGACGTCGTGGCGGATTGGGGGCAGAGCGTCAAATTGTCCTTCGGACCAGAAAAGACGCAAGCTTTAGCATTCTCCCCTAAAGCTGCTCGTGCGCGCGTTCGTATGCAAGGCCAGCACATAAACTTTGTCTCCCACTTCAGGCTTCTAGGAGTCATTATTGACAATAGGCTCCGATTCCACAAACATGTGCAGCATGTCGTACAGAACGTAACAAAGCTGTTTCAACGCCTATGTTTGTTTGCTCGTCCTTCGTGGGGTCTTCACCCCAGTAACATAGACAGTATCTACCGCTTCGCCATCGTTCCCGCCGTTACGTACGCGGCGAGTATATGGGCTCATGCGCTTCGAAGACAGGCCCACCGGACTAGTTTGCTCAAATTGCAACGAGGCTTTGCCCTACGTGCAATTAGAGCCTATCGCACAACATCAACAAACGCATCTACTGCCCTTGCCATGTTCACTCCTCTTGACCTCGAAGTTCTGCGTGTTGCGGAGGTGGAGAGGACTCGCCTGAGTGGAACCTCTGATCTTCTAGACGACGGCCTGCGGCTGGAGACTCCGATCTCCATTTCACAGTTACCCCATCCAGCATTGCGTGTATCCCCGGATTATGATGTGGCGACGAAACAAGAGGATTTAGATCGGAAGTATTCAGCGGGTGTGCCTTTGGTCTTTACGGACGGTAGTAAGCAAGAGAGCGGCGAAGTTGGTGCCGGTGTCATCTGCGTTGACATGGTCACATACTCTCAACCCACCATCAACTCTGCGGGCTATAAGCTCGGCTCGGCCTGCTCTGTTTTCCAGGCTGAGATGTTCGCCATCATCAAGGCATGCCAGCTCATCGCGGAACGCGGGTATCCAGATGCGACTATCTGCTCCGACTCGCTTTCTGCTCTTCAGGCCCTTCAACAGCGTAGCAGCACTGATCCCCTCGTGGCTCGAATCCACAAGATCATCATTGAGCACAGGTCGGTTGGCCAGATCCAATTTTGTTGGGTGAAAGGCCACGCGGGGATTCACGGTAATGAGGCTGCGGATCGAATTGCGGGTGAGTCGGCGCTCTCCGAACGGGAGCCCGACTACGATTTGTTCCCAATATCACATATCAAGCAGATTTGCCGCACACAAGCGAGAAAAAAATGGGAGGAGAGGTACCGCGACGCTCCGCAGGGGAGTCACACCAGGTCCCTCTTTCCCAGTCTTCAACATATTGAGGAATTCCGGCAACACACTGAACCTTCCTTCCAGCTCACGCAGTTTACCACTGGCCACGGGGCACATCGCGCTTACCTTTATAGATTCCATATCGTGCAAACCGACGTTTGTCCTTGTGATTCAGCCACGCCTCAGACGCCTGAACACCTTCTCGTGCATTGTTCTAGATTTGCTGCTCGGCGTCAGTCACATCTGAGTTGCTGCAGGGATAAAGTCGATAATGCATTCAGTCTGCGTGAGCTGAGTCAGTCTCGGACGCTAATAAAGTCACTCGTTGAGTTTATAGAGCATATATACAACAATATTAAAGAATTTAACGCACACGGTGCAGAATAACACGTGGTTACCAATCTGAGCATTCACATAAAGGGTCCCGTGACGGGCCCGCCCGCCCAGTGGGCAGCGTGGCTGCGTGCTGGGCGGGCGGGTCTTTCACAACCCCCCCCTGCTAACACTTATTATTTACATTTTTTTTATTATTATTATTATTATTTTTTTTTTGCTTCTTTTTTTTTATTGTTGCACTCATATACTTCTACAATCAAATATACCTTTTTTTTTTCATATATACATTCAAACAACCCTTTTTTACAATTTTCTCTTCACCGCTGTCCCCTTTTCCTTTCCTTTCTGTGTTACTTCTGTCTTCCTTCTGTCTTTCAGTAAACTGTCCTCTACCTCTGTCTCTTTCCCTCCCATTCCTTTGGCTGAGTCAGACTGCATCTCGAGGCGTCGTCAGCTGAAGTGGATGGGATGCACGATCAGGTTCCTATAAACCATATTAATATAAACGCTCACACTATATCATCTCACTATCAAATTTCGGAGAAAAAAAAAAATAGATGAAATGGTGTACATAAAAAGTTTATTAAACACTATCACACTTGTTTATCTAGCTCCATAGTTTTCGATTTCATTTTTTTTCTAATCATTTTACATAATTAAAATTTTTTGGTACCTTAATATAAGGTATTTTTATAAATACTTATAAATACTAAATTAATGATAAAGCAAACATATCAATGGATTTACACAACTTATTATGTTCTTTACAGTCTATTGATAACTCACTCACAAACTCTTAAAATGTAGGAATTAAAAGTCACAGTGGATTGGAGTATTTAATATATTTCACGTTGTAAATACATAAAAGTCAGATGAGAGTAAAGAAGAGAGTGACATAAAAACAAAAAACAGTGTATAAAATACTAATTCAAAAAGGTATACGAAAAGATGCCAGTGTCTGATTAATATAGAAAAAGGTTTTATCTACACCTCCCCATAATCAGGACACTTATGTACACCCTTTATATAAACACACTGTATGTACAAAAACACTATAATATCAAAAGTACCTTAACATGATGCCCTAATCTAATTAACCTAATAACACAAAACAAATAACACTAAACTAATCCTAAATTAGTTAGGCACATATAGTGTCTCAGCTTAGGCAGTGGCTTTGTGAGAATGTCTGCTGTTTGGTGAGCTGATGGTTTGAATGACACATTGACTTGTTTAGTGGATATAGACTCACAAACAAAATGATGTCTAATATCAATATGTTTTGTGCGGGCGTGATGCGTGTTGTTTTTTGTTAATTTGATGGCACTTTGATTGTCACAATTAATGGTGATGGGTGACGAAAAGCAAAAGATGTCGCTTAGTAATGAGCGAATGTAGATGGCTTCCTTACAGGCTTCACTTAGAGCCATGTACTCAGCTTCTGTTGTTGATGTTGCAACGGTTCTCTGTTTACGTGATTCCCATGACACTGCTGAACCACACATTTGGAAAACATATCCTGTATAGGATCGTCTGTCCACCAGATTACCACCATGATCGGCATCAGCAAATCCGATTAGATCACCACTATTGTTATAGGTCAGTTTCCTATTTTTTATAGCCTTCAGGTACCGATGAACACGTTTCGCAGCTCTCCAATGTACCGAGATAAAACTTCTTCTATACAAACACTACAAATACCTATGTTTGCCGAAGTTACTTTTGTAGGGCAAAATGTTTTTAATTATCAATTCTGAAGATGGATAAAGGCATTTTATTTCACTCAGCAATTGGGGGTACCTAATTGCACCTCTTAAAATTTTAAATAATATAAATTGTTTCACATCTATCATTAAACGCTAACTATCGATCGTCAAAAAGTAGAAATTTGCAACTTTTTAGAAATCGTTAATTTTGACAGATGAAACGTTCGGATTTAGTAACGTTTCAGTAGCGTTTCGATCCAACGAAGTGTCAAAATTTTAGTGGAATAAGGGCCGACGATCGACTCAAGTATATGGACGTAGTTATGCAAACCAGCCACATGATGTCAGTTTTGAGAAAAATGGGTTTCTTGTTTTTAGTAATAATTGTTTGTAGAATATATTTTATTTTATTTATTTATCAAGAAATTTTGTGAATTTACAACATTTGAGTTTAATTGCAACACTTTTAGGCTTCTCTGCACATAATTCGATTTTGACAGATTTATGGGTTGGTTCCGGTTTGCATAACTACATCTGTATAGTTCTATGTTCGATTGAGCGAGTAGAATACCGTTTACAGTTTCTGTTGATCGATAGTTAGCTAAACTAAAATAGAACCGGAACTGTATCGTTTGACGCCATTTTGACACCGAGTAGAATAGGAAAAACACTAAAAGTTGTAGTTTCGTTCGGTTTCGTTCCGTTTTCGATTCGATTTAAACAAAATTTATTTAGTAGAATTGGCCCCCAGGACGTCTTTTGGCTGATAAGAAGAACGAGCAAGAAACTCACCAGCACTAATAGCAGTAATGACATTTACAAAAACTATGTCATTACCAGATCAATACATTATAAATAGAGAGAGAAAAAAGAAAACTATGGTCCAATATTCATTTAATAATAATGGAAACAAGATAATTTTTGATATATTACGAGTTAAGAAGTAATCACCTATCCAGCTGCTGGATCATCTCAAGTCCAGGCATTCTTATCTGTTATATAATCGGATACCTTCTAATAAGGCTTTTTTAATAGTAGATTTAAACTGCATGATATCTAATTATTGTAAATTTATTTTAACAAAATTATCTCCCTGATGGGGTTTGAAAGGCAGTAGCTAACAGTCATTCATCTCGCCATACTGAGGTATAGGATATGACTTCGTTACATTAAATAAAATAATAAAACTGTACCTACAGTATTTTATTAACATCTATTCAAATTTAGCACATACGAGTGCCTTGGTGCAGGAATATTCAAATCAAAATCATTTATTCTAGCCCGTTAGAAAGCACATGTGGAAGCCAAAACTCTGTCGATATGCCATCGGTTTGTAGGTCATTTCCACCCAGAATTCCAATTTCAGAAGGTATGGAATGAAAAACTATTGTTTAAATAACAATCGGCGCCCGGGCATATATACAATCGTATGTATGGAGCGAACGATCGACGTGCGCTTCATGTCGTGGTTAGTCTCACACTGGAGATCGGGAAGGGAGGGAAGGCGTGTCAATTACTTGTTGTTGCAAAAACAGGCGAACAATATGATGGCATTAAGTAGCTAGTACAGCGCGTAAGCTACACTTGCGCGAGGTTAATGCTATGACGATATAATTATGTAGTAATGTATATATCATGAATATTATTGTTTTAATTAATAATGTAAATATATATATAAAGGTAATTTTTAAGGTTTGTTTAGAATACCTAAGCTAATTTATAAATTTTAGTCTTAAGTTTTTATTGTTTTTGTTAATGTAAATATAATGATTGATTTTGAATAAATAAATATATATATATAGATAAGAAGAAAACAAATACATTACAACCATTAGAAACCATTACAAATCAGGACCTCAGACACAGTGACACCACGGTAGTTCTAAATTATGCGAACCAAAGACATCTCAGACTTTGGTACTAGTACTTAGATTGATATTATCGTCTTCTTTGAAAAAAAAAAAACTTAAAAATTCCAAATTTCACCCGCAATATTTAACAAAAATTACAATATGAAACTACTTAACTGTTCACTTCAATGGGGAAACGAAAAAAAAATCTTTTCTGTTAACGCCGGTGCTTTCGAAGCGTCCATGTACTATGCAAATTTACAACATGCTTTCAAGATTTCCTTGTCGGATTTACTTATATAATATTTTCTTATAAATGCTGGGGTAAGTACATGACATACGATGCTGCTTACAGTGAACGTTAGGCGTGGAATGCCGTGTGCCGACTGCTGACATCGATCGCACGCACCACACCAATAACCAAATTTTTGCGGGTGGAGGGGAGAGGAAATTTTGCTTTTCACTTATACGTGCTATTTTAACTAATCTGTGATATAGAGAAACAGTATTCTAATAATGCAAGAACGTTTAAAACAACAATTAGTTAAGTTGAATTAAATAGAAGCTATTATTTTTCTGTAAACATAAATGGCAATCTATGACCATACTACTAGATTGGTTTCATTCAGCTCGACCGCGTTTGGTCGTGTCTTTATTTCCACGCCATAAACCATTTCCGGGATGATACGGAACTAACACTTATTGTTCACGTGTCCACAAACCTCGCAATGGCAATAACCATTATATTTAATAGTAAAATATGGTGCCAACTATACACACGTACAGAAAGTAGGTACATACATACTGTTCAGCATACAATTTTCAAATTTCAAAGTTTTGTAAATAAAATGTAATAATGAGAAAATATTTAAAAAAAAGAAAGCATGAAAAAGCACCTCTACTAGATGGCGACTTTTTTTTTATGGAATAGGGGGCAGTCGAGCAGACGGATCACCTGATGGTGAGTGATTACCGCCGCCCATGGACACCTGCAACACCAGGAGGCCAATTCTACTAAAAAAATTCTGTTTAAATCGAATCGAAAGCGAACGAAACTACAGTTTTAAGTGCTTTTTCTATTTTACTAAGTGACATACGATACAATCCCAACTAAAATAGAACTGGAATTGTATCGTATGTCACTTTGTAGAATAGGAAAACCATTAAAAACTGTAGTTTCGTTCAGTTTCGATCCGTTTTCGATTCGATTTAAACAAAAGTTATTTAGTAGAATTGGACCCCCGAGGAGCTACAAGCGCGCTGCAGGCCTTTGAGCAAAAGTGTATTTTTGCAGGAAACGAATGGGCCAAAGACGGTTATTACCGTCCCCTTTAACTAACATATTAAAAAAAACTGAAATTTGAAAAGTTCGAAACTTAGATATCAATACAAATACAAAAAAGTACAAATAGAATATGATTTGTTTATTGAGTTTTGAAAACTAATTTACTTTTAAACATGAAAGAAAACCGAGGGTTGTCATGGAGAAATCAATAACGTACCGTAGCGACATCATACCTAATGAGGATTACGATTTCAGTGTTACCATAAATTATAACAATAATCACTGTCAACTTCCATCATTTTCATAACATTATGTTTTCTGACTTAATTTCGAAAGAATCTTAAAAAATAATTAACCTAAATACATAGTTCCTATGAACTATTTATGAGATAACATAACTATTTATGAGACGTATTTTTACACGACTGACCAAAAAAAAGAGTGTGGTACCTATAGCGTTTAGAATTCATGTATATATACACTGCTACTAACATATACTTATGGGCCATGACTCTCAAAGCAGCTCATGCTAGGACCAATGGCTTAATGTGCCTTCCAAAGCACGGAGTAGCTCGATATAATATTTTTTTTTGTCACTCATCCCGTGACCGACCCTTGCGAAAGTTGCTTAATAATAATGATAGTGGGTTGCAGCGCTTATCCACTACGCCAATTTACATGAATGTTGTGTACTTATGAATAAACCAGTGTCTCCAGTGAAGACTGAAAATACCAACTATGAAGTTAAAAAAAAAAGACCTCAACCAATTTGTATGTAAAGAAAGTAATAAAAGAGAAAAGTAACTCGAGTTGTCTTTATATTCTTAATAACATTATTTGACGTGAATCTAACTTTTTTAACGTCGTGGAAAAAATGTTTTTAAAACATGAGGAGACTAGATTCTACAATTTATTAATTATAAAAACGAAGGTGAGTTCATATAACTGTTTATTATTTTGTAAAGGAATACTCCATCTAGATAATACAATATTATACCTTTTAGATACTGATTTATATTCAACAAAGTAATGTCCTGTTCGTTCTATGATTTCAAAAGTTTAATTTATATTTTTTCAATTCGATCAATGTATATAGCATACTGGGGGTTCAAAACGACGCATGCGTATTCTAATAGAGATCGAACGAAGAAATCATTCAATATTTTAAAGGTATATATTTCCTTAAACAGTCTTGTGTATAGTAATATCGTGCTAAGCTACTTGTGTGCTCTAGAAATAATATTGTCTACACGTAGATAGCATAAAGTGCAACTTGGCATATAGTACAATTCCGAGGTCTCTTATTTCATTCACGCGCTCGATCTTAAGCTTTGAAAGGATACAATCATATTTTAATGGAATTGTGTTAATGAGTAATAGTGTAACACTTCCGAATTCAAGAACAGTTATCTATTCTCACAATAAATTTCCAAGTTTTGTAAACCTGTTTGCAGCTTTGATCAGTCATCGTAACTAGAAATAACTTTATAGGTAACGCGAATCGTGAAAACAGAATCTAACTTTATTTATATATATTGGGAATAAGAAAGGGCCTAAGTGTGAGCCCTGTGGTATGACAAAAAATATATCTGGGAATCTAAAGGTGTAGTGTTACAGCTTCACTTCCATTAGTTATATATAAGAATATAACCATCGCAACAGGTCACCATGTATACCGAACTCTGAAAACCTTTTTATAAGTGTCAAATGACTGATTTAGTCAAAAGCCTTTGAAAAGTCGGTATACATATAACACTAGATTACTATCAACACTACGACCTCGGAAAAAGCCGTCTTATTGTTGCGAGATGTGATGAAGTACGTGTTCGTATAAGTTATTATTTTTTAAAAGATTTTGCCCAGTATACACAACTTAGAAATAGGTCTATATTGCTGCACGTCATGTTTTGTAATATAACTATCATTCAGTAATATGACATAAATTATATATATATATATATATTTTTAATATATATGTAGATAGTTTATCATTCGATGTATAATATTTCCACGCCTACTATACAAGGCAAGATATTGTTGTGCTTAAAACCGACACAATATTTGAGCAAATAAATATTTTTTTGATTTGATTTAGCTAAGCCATAATATTTTCTTTTCATAATGTCATAATCTTCCTTCGGTTGCGGCTCGGAATCATTCGATTTTAGGTGTTTAAATAACTTGGTTGAAGTGGATAGTACTTGCATTTTAAAACGTTAATCGTAGTAGTTCCCTGAAAATTAGTAAAATATATGTGTCACTTTTTCATAATTAATAGGTACTGTAATTCAGTATACCTGCTTTCTATACTGAAAGTATAACATCGTTACAGGCCGATCTGTTGAACATACCGATATTGACTCTTAATATCAGCTGACAGGGCACACTTTCGAGTCACGATGACTTGCATGACCTTGGCAGCGAGCGAGATCGTGTATTTATAACAGCAGGGTGACAGGAGAGGGGGCAATCTAGGGGTGTCACTGTTGTTATAGAGGACATATCAGCACTAACAAATATCGTCCACATCATGTATTTAGTTAAATCGATGTCATCTATAGTCTAGTATGAGTTTTATTGATGTTTTTATTCGCGTTCGATCGTGAACGCATTAAGATTTTAATTTCAAATCTCCATAGGTACAAGTTCTTTTAACCCGCTCACTGTAATACTAACACCCAGATCATTGAAATCTTTATGAACATATACTATAGCAATAGTAATAGTGCCCTAAAACTAATTGGAGCATTTAAAGGTATAGTACTCTTTAAAATAAAAAAGCGAAGAATAACTTAAAAATTACGAAGATGGTTAACAAATTCAATAAATACCTTTCTTAAAGACTGCGCTGACGTATTAGTTTGATGAATTGTTTTTTACTTGCCTGGCCAAAAAGGGAGTGTATTATGTTTAGGGTTATGTATGTGTATATTGTGTTTATGTACATTATGTAAGTATAATAAAATAAAATTCTTGTGCAGCAATGAGGGTTTTGCATATATTTTGCATTTCTTCCCTTAGTGCTGTTTTCTGGCTAAGAGAGTCGCTTTCTCTTCTCCTCTTCATTCTAGCAGTAAAACTAGGCGGCGTTATGAGAAGAAAGTCCTGTCGTTGCAGTCCTACTCGGTCCATATCAGTGTCTGACAGCGATTTATTAATATTATTGTTTATCTTCTCAGTCATCTTAACGCAGTTAATAAAAAATGGTAACACAGTGCTCAAAGTTGACGGTATTAGAAAAAAAAAAAACAATACCTCTCTTAACTTATGCGGTTCCGATATAAACGATAAGTCGCACGTACTCAACCAATCGAGATACCAGGTATCGATATATCAATCGAGATACCAGGCGAGCACGGTTTTCTGGGGGATTGATGTTCTGTTCCCACTCGCACACAGCTATCAGAAGGTGGAGTGAACTCCGCTTTTATGACCAACTTCACTTTAGATTTATATCAGTAGTGGATTTGATTTCGTGGTCTCTTTTCAACTTACGCCGCACATGCATTCGTCGTTGCAAATGTGAATATAGCCGTGGTCTTAGTTTGTTGCAACAATGTATGTGCTTTAACAAAAGTGCGAAAGTGACATCAATAGTAGCACATACCTATGTGGGCAAAGATGGAAGTCCCACGATGACAGTAGTGGTCAGCAACCGAAAGTAAGGATTACCACCTCCACCTTATGTCGTCCTATTTTCCTTCCGTTCTTTTACCTATAATTTTATTTCTTGTGATTTGGATTTATATTTTATATTTCGCTCTCAATAAAAAAGACGTCTAGTACACGTAAATACAAAAAGAGAAAAGGATGTATAGTATGTATGTGAGTTTCTTTATTCCACCATAACTTTTGAAAGATTATTATATTTTCTATAAATATTCAATATGGCCGATGTATGACGCCTTTTAAAAATATGTTTTTTTTTATTATTATTATAGGTATTTAAGTGTTCCAGCCTCCGCATGACCTACTTTGAGTTAATCCCTCGAGTTTTACTCAATTACAGTGTGATTATACCCTCATATTCCTAACTAATCGTGACAATGCGGGTAGTTGCACTCGCCCGTTGACAACACCATAGCCGACGTGGCGGCCATATTGTTCCTCAGTACGTCTTAAGTTTTCGAAGTGAGCAATGTGTGTGTTAAAAGTTTTTTTAATGTTTGTTATTCCACGAAAATACTTAATGTATATAAAATAATAGTTGTTTAATTTCCATTCTTTTCAGATCAGTATACCTGCATTTATTTAAGAGATTGTCTTGGTTAGCAATATAATCTGAGAAATGAAAATATAACTCTCAGTACCCGGTATTTCATTATTCAACTTTTGCCTCACGATATTTTATGCTATTACTGGCTACCACTAATAGGTATCTGGCCATCCTTTTTATTATAATCTAGTCCCCCACATTATGCGGATGGCATTCCGACTAAACCTCCTCCGATGCACTATCACTTTTGGAGAAAGGGAGTGGAATCCAGCAGGGACAGCTCCACACTCAGATCCCGATGTTTGGACCCCTTGGAATATGTAGTAGCCCTACTACCTACTACTAAGGCCATCCTTAGGGTAAATCCACCACTGTCAACATCTGCGTAAAGTCAAAATTCCACTATTTTCAGTACAGTAGTTTACCAGATGACATGAAATATTTGTATATGAATGAATTTAAATTAAAATTGTCAAAGTGGCTTATAGAACATAGCTTCTATAGTGTGAAGGAATTTTTGGCTTTTAAGAAAATTGCATGATTAGAATATTTGCACGCCTGTTCTCGGGTAGACTACTGTATCTCATTATTTAATTTTGTGACCTTTTAACTGTATTCTAGCAAATAAAGATCTTATCTTATCCAAGAAACATTTAAAATTTGCTTAGACTTGCCCCGCCTATGATTACAACATTTGTATAAGAATGAAAAAAACGCAAAGGTAAAATATGTAATTACCTCCATTATATTATGGTATTGCCGAGCCTCAAGCAACACTTTCATATTCTATTATTTATAAATAATAAAAAATGCAGCTATTTTCAGTCAACAGAATACCAAATTATCTAAAACTCAGTCTCAACAAATATAATTTTAATCTTGATAATCAACATGAAACTGAAATTTGCTATTTTTTGATTGCCAATTTACCTGGTAATGTTGTAATAAAGATTCTCATTTTCGTTAACCTGAAGTGCTGTACGTACTAAAAGCTAAATATAAAGTCCAAGATCGATACCGAGGACCAATCATCTCATCACTCTCCTCGTCAATGTAAGGCTATGATCTTAAAATTAAAACTAGGATACCTGCCTGGCCTTACATGTAATACTTTATCCTTTATGGGGTTAAAATATTTAATTTTAAAGTCAAATCGGCTATTGCATATGTTTTATTTTAGTAAGTGACAAATTTCCAACAAAAATACGTAAGTTCCTGCCTGATTTAAAAAGGGTAATTTTTATAATTTCCTTTTTTATCATTCAAATAAAAAAAAATAAAACTAATTACCATAGTACAGACATGTCCATATGCTCTTTTCCTTCTCTCATAAAAAAAAATTGGAGTTTCATACATAATCCAATTATTTTCAAATAAATTAACTGCTTCCACAATAAGCCTCCAATATGGCTGAAACTTTGCGTCATCTTTCTCGCCTGTCAGCACCAGATTCTTCATTTTTCTTATATCAATTTACTGATTGTGATGTGAAGAGAACTATTCTGTCTATCAATTCCAATGGGGGGGGGGGGGGGAGTAGTGATTCCATAAGTTACAAGATGATCCTTCCACTCATAGAAACCCTTACTCCTGTTATTACTTTTATCCATAATACATCGATCTCCACTGGAGTTTTCCCCAAGTCCTGGAAAGACCCTAATGTTATTCTATTATATATATATTATATATCCGTTCTTTTTTTCTTCTCTAAAGTTCTTGAAAAACTTTCTTGCTGTTAACTTACAGCTTTTCTTAGCCAAAACCAACTTCTTAACCCTTTCCTATCTGACTTCCTCATGGGTCACATCACATCTACTGAACTGGTAAAGATTTCATATGACAGACATGGAATGCAAAGCCGCGAGCTGACGCTGCTGTCGTTACTGGACTTCAATGATGCCTTCAGCTCAGTTGACTTTGACATCCTCTTTGATATTCTGTGTTGTCATATCTTTAGCGGCAATTATGCCGCTACTTCACAAATATACAGAAAATTTACAAAGGTGTGACTTCATACGACATTACCATAATTTATTGATTACGCAAAAACAAAAAATACGTATTTAATATTCTTAAATAAACTACCTGACGGACAAACAAACAAAAATTATATGTACGGTTTGAAAAATTCATTTGGTGAGATACTTGCATGAACGTTATATAAAATGTTATTAACGGGCCGTTATATCGTAAAATTTTTATGAGCTGTAAAACATCCAGCTGTAAGAGGCTTGCAGTCCGCTCGTCGCCATGTGGCTTATTATAGTCATCAGTAAGTGTAATTTGAAATTAATTTATAATTATTTCTTTGAGCTCACTACTAGATTTAGTAGTTTGACAAGTCTTATCTTCTTGCTAGCTCCAGACGCATGCTAAAACCTTTTACAATGAGAAAAAACTTCCTTAGAAGCTCCCAACCTTAACAAAAGAATCACAATTTTCTTAATGAAAATGCTCAAAAGATCCACTTTGCGTACTTTCATCAATGTTCAGGCAATCCACCCTAACTGCCGTAAGAAATATTTTTACAAATATCCAAACTTTCGCTTGAAATGAAAATTTGTTCTAATTTATATTTTATAATTTAAATATTTTTCAGTATATCATCGTGAATGCAAAATTGATCAAATAAAATAAATGAATCCTAAATTAAATATCAAAGTATCGTTAAATTTCACTAAACCATCTCGCTAAAATGTCATCGATCGCGTGTCAATATTCGAAGTAATGAACCACAGTTTATTTCAAAAGGTACAGTGGTAAGCTGCGAATGCGCCCGATATATAGAGGTCGGAGATAAAGATTTGGTCGGGGAAGATAGGCAGTTGGCGAAGCTGTTGAACCAGAGGACGAATCACAACGGGATGAGGCTGGCGCCCATGTCCTTACCCAAGCAGTATTATGCTAACGAACGAATGAATAAGATATTGAAGAATGCAACGAGACTTGGTAATAAAATATAGTATTATTTTTCAAAACATAAACTCAAGATATTTAAAATAATATTACATAGAAAGATAAATAAAAAACTTATTTTTATCTCTCTTCGTTTTATCAATCTTTACACAAGTTTTATATGTGGACAATGACGACTTGGGTGCTCGTATATATACAAGACCAATTATATTTTTTCTTGATTTACTACCTCAAAATATAAATTTTTGTTGTCTCTTTACGTGTAAATGGCACTAACGTGATATTGGCAGAATTGTGTAGACGGAAAGAGGCCATACATTAAAAGAAGAACAACTGAAGCATGCAAAATCATAGACAAACGTTGCCTATAAAATTATTATCTGTAAACTACAAATAGTGCATTAATCTGTAAGTAGACCTAATAAAAATAAAAATTAGCAAGTGCTGAGTAAGGCGTTAGCTAACGTTACAGGTTTGGTAAAACCACAACTCTGCTTAAGCTATTCTCAGTATTAAGTGATTTCTTGTTAAGCTGTGCTCTGTTCTAGGTTAGTGAAAATGGGCGTAAGAAAGTTTTAAAATTTTGGCAAAAAATCAAAAGTAATTTAATCTGGTTTGGACCACTGAAGTCTTCAATAGTGAGATTCCTTAGGTGACAGACCTTTATGAGAAATTTTAATTATGCCCGAAGCTGTGTTTTATAATCATTCCACTAACTTCAAGAACACAACAACTAAATATTCTTAATATAACTTCGATGCAGATGGCAGACGACGTGGGTACGATTATAATAAAGAGCAGCCATATGAAAAAGGGTATGATCTAAACTTGACGACAAGAGCCATGGATATGCTGAGACAAACTGTTTACCTCACCCAGTACCGAATGATGCACCTGCAATACGTGACAGATACATACTCAACTGATATCAGGTCACTATTATTGACATTGTGATAAATTACATACGTCACTTTAAAGTAATCCTCGTACACAAATACTCAATTAAAACTAAAAAGTAGTAGCAGTACTTACCTATATATCCGCGTATATCCTGAGCAATATTGTACAATTTTATATTACTACACAACATACTAAATTCAGTATTTATTGTATTCAATAAAATGTTATTTACATACAAATGCAATATTGTAGTCTGAAATACTGCCGGTGCATCAGTGGAAGTAGGTATCGGTAGCGTTACACTTTTGTAGGACTTTCATATCAAATAAAATTAATTAGTGCCAATGAATATCCAATTCGAAGTTACTCCGGCAAAGATCGTAATAAGATGTGATGTGATGTGATGTGATGAATTGATAGATTCCAAGTTGTCTGTTCCTCACTGAAAATTCTGTAAGTTAAAACAATTTATGAGCTGAGTTATCTGAGGTTTGCCAATGACAGTGTGACGCTGCTTGTCATTGCAGTGCAAAAACTAAAAATATAGAATCGATTTGTAATCGATAATCATTATAATGATTCTACTTACTTAATGATGTTTTATTTATTTATTAATAGCTAAGTATAACGGGTACAATACATTTAATGGCTTTTTTTTCACGAGTTTTCTTTTATGATTGATCACGTAAATTTTTATATTATTTCATGTGATTCATTTTCTCTTATATCACTTCCAGATTGATAAATAAACTGACATTTGATATATGAATATAAAAAAATATGACCCTTTGATGGATCACAACTATCATCGCATATATATTGTTCAAAATACAAATAAAATTTTAGGCACCTGTATTAAAGCAACCCGAAACAACGAAAGTAGCATAACAATATAGACAGTAAATTTCCTACGTCCTAACCCGACCGGGACTCGAACCCGCGTCTTATAGATGGCCTCGCCTTGAAACCGGAGCGCGAGCCACTCGAACGCAGAGGTCGTCTATACAATAAAGTTTAATTAATTTTTACTTTGTATAGTTCTAATTATATTTGGTTTCGTTTCTTTGTAGCTTTCGTGTTGGGTACATATTCTCCAGACTGGATAAAATCATTCACGATATGCGGCTTCTGTACACGGTCATGAATAAAACTACTATAAATGACACAACTCATAATTATTATTATCCGGACTATCAAACTGGATTTTATACTTATCTACTTTACTACTCTTACTTCCTCAAGCACAACCACGACGTGACATATATAGTTGAGTATTTGATAGAACTGCACACAAATATTGTCAAGGAGACAAGAGAAAAAACGAAAAAAGGTACGCCCAAACCAGGATCAGAAGAACCATCATTTGAACCGGCAGGGTCAGACAGTGATGCAGGTGGGTAGACTTGTAGCATGTTCAGAGGGTCTTCCTTCAATCTATCTAATCTATATCTTTATCTTACTACCCGTAGGCGTCGAATCGCACAAAATAATAAATAAACAATATATTTTTATGTTAAAATATCTAAGTAAACTTAAACCATTACTTTATAACTTTATTTTTATTTTGAACCATTGTATCAAACAAAATGAACCACGATCGGAGAACACCACGTGGTTCGTATTTAAATAACGATTCTCATGACCTCTAAAATTTGCCACAACACACGTAACCGAGCTCCTATTCCCTACCCCCCCTCCCCCTCGCTGCACATATACATATATATATATATACATACATACATGATTATTCCTTGATCATAGTTTATGCCTTATAAATGTTTGATTTGTAGCGTCTGTCTGTAACTGCTTTTTACAACTGCATATTATGTATGTATACAGATACATATACCAAACATTCCCTCTACACACACCAACTTTAAGTATACTAATGAGTATTTTGTAATCTTTCATTATGACAATTGACATATTAAATAAATTTTGCATTTAAAATTGATGATTGATATTTTATTAATATAGGTAAACAAAAATACTAAATAGATAGTCTCATTTGCTAGAGTTGGGACTACCGGTTATTTGATAAATTATTCATTCACAATGATCGGAAACCGGTTACTCTATTTATAATCCATAAGATGAGTAATTTTATTAATGCATCAAATGCGTACTTATCTCAACAAGTACAGTCGATTGAAGACCTTGCAATTTATTTTGGATCTCATTAAACAGGAGAAGCAGATGGAAAAGAGGGCGCTGGAGGGGGACCTGCTGGAGGCGGAGCTGCTAGAGGTGATACTGCTGGAGGCGGGCCTATTGGAGGCGGACCTGCTGGAGACGGACCTGTCGGAGGCGAATCTGCTGGAGACGGACCTGTTGGGGGAAGACCTGCTGGAGACAAACCAGCTGGAGGCGGACCTGTTGCGGGCGAACCTGCTGGACCAGAACCAGGTGGAGCAGAGGAACCGGCTGCAGGGTCTCCAGATCAATAACCAGATGAGCCATCTCGCCATCGTTAACGAATTTATGTATACGAATTATTTAATTATTTTTAATTCTTTTGACGGTCCAGCACCGTATTTTTTATATTAATGACCTGGTTATTTAAATATTTGGTATATGGACTACGATTCCGGTGGTGTTAATTATTTTTTTTCTTATGAGAAGATTACTCAGAAACCATCTTAGAATTATAATCATTTAGATTCATCCCAGTTTTAAATTCGAGATTCGAATTCGTTACCGTTACGTTCTGTTAAGAGATGTGATTAGTTTCTTTATTTAAATTATTTTTTATTTTCTAAATTATTTTTTATTTTGTGGAGAGAAATAAATGCTTATTATTGTTATTATTTTATTATTATTTCCAAACATTTTATAATTGAAGACGAAGAAGTGTGAATGTGACTTTACCACACTCACACTCAATAACCCCACTCAAGCGTAATGAGTTGGTTCAATTCATTTTACCTTTGTTAAATAAAAGTCAATTAATCTACACCTTTTATCGTAGCATGACACTTATTTACGTCTGACAAGTAGCATATTGCTGTTATAAGTATTCGCTCGCTACTTGAGCTGCTCGATTTCGAACTCTAACGTCTTTTACGACGTCATTAGTATCGACGGTAAAATGATATTTATCTATTCAACTTTACTAAATTGCCAATCCCTGATTGTTGAACTTTTAATAGACTTTGAAAATTTGTTGGGTAAAGTAACAATACTAGATCAGGATTTGAACTGATACTAAACAGTTTTTCTTGTGTAGGCAGTATACAATCGAAGTAATTATCTCCTTTTGAATACTTCAGCTAGCACTTTTCAATTAAATAAATTAATTTACTTACATGTGTAAGTCGAAACGGTATGCAATCGGTTCGTAAATCTACGGCAGGAGGCTTTCTACCGAGAAGAACCGACAAGAAATGTTATGAAACGAGGGATAACCATCTAGAGAATTTAAAGAGGATAAGTCTATTTAAGTGAATGATTGACAAAAACGAAAAATGGTACAAAAATAATATAAAGGAGGCGTGTGAGGTGAGTAGTGAAGTGTAATAAGTATGTTAGTGGTGAAGGTAGTCCGGTAAAGTGTGCGTCGTTGAAGTGGCGACAGAAGTAGCACAACGTCAGTTCAAGGGGAAGGCAATATCCTCCAGCAGTTTTGAGATATGATGGCGATTTGAGGTGTAGACTCGAAGAGGAGTAGAGTCTCCCGGGGCATCGAGCAGGAAGTCCTTTTATAGCCCAAAACTATAGCCTCCAGGAAATAAGGTTTCAGGATTAGATTGCAGGTGATGTAGAACTGAAGGTTGTAACGGTAGAGTAAATTAGTTGTCGAGTTTATGGTTAAAGGCAGAAAGTCTTACGACTTTGAGACCATAACTTAAAGAGTTCCCGGGGCAGTCGACCCCGGAAAATAGACCTTTTATGAATTTAGGTAGCTCACGGCAAGTTTAAAAAGCTAGTTTATGCAATTGTTGCCGTAGAAGCGATTACCCTGGGCAAGGCTTTGTATATCCAAAGTCGGGCTCAAATTAGGAAGCGAACGATTTCAATTTAGATTCCTAAAACTTCCAAAGCTATAGAATACCTAAAAATGACAAAGTGTGGGACATTTTTCATAAAAAGTATTAGATGTAACCATGGCAATGTCAGTAATTTCAAAATAATTAAAATTCGGGATAAATTGTGTAAAATTAGCTAAATACATCATGTATTATCATATGAAATTGTAAAAAGTATTAATTAAAACTATGAAAGCTACAGGTAAGAGTTTACGTTAGTGTAAACAGGCAAATTTGATATTTAATAGGCAGAGTGAAGAATATAAATGGAATACAACCCTAAGCTAATCGATATAAACAACACTAGTGATGAGCATCCAAAGAATGATAAAGGGAAATAATGAGATGGTAGGTTAATTGCGATAGAAACTTGGCAATGGCATTACAAATTATTTTATAATATTATGTACTACGTCGACTGTATTTCATTTAATTTTATTGTACAAGCACACCTTTTACAAACATCTAGAACATCTCGTAATCGTATGTGTTAATCTATACTAATACCACAGATACACATAAACTATACACCTAATACTAATATTTATATTTAAAGAGGAAAGATTTTATTATTTGTTTTCATTGAAACTTCGAGATCGCTTTCAAAAATTCTTTCATCTGCAGGAAGGCTTTGTCTGTCTATGCGTCGGATATCTCAAATGTATAACTAAAGACAATGTCCGATTTTGCTCTCGCTAGGCCGGAAGGTGTCAGCACCAAATTCAAACAAATGGGTAACCTTTAGAACCAAAGTCATATTATAAGTAGGTATATTTAGTTTAAAAATGTGGTGTTGGACTGTCGATCGAATAAATACTTATTTAAGAAATAGCTCTGCAACAACTTCAAAAAATGTAATAAAGGATACTGCAAAAGTAAACAACAACTTATTATAACTTTCCTCTTAAAACAGGTTAACATTTACACCCCCGGGTCATACATAAATACTTGGTTGTTTAATTATGATGAGGGTATGACAGGCCGAGTTGTCGGAATACCGAGTTCGATCCCCGAATGATGCCCATCAAACTCTATTAACTTTAATGCTTTCACGTCGTTTCGATATCCATTGGGTAAGGCCATTTTATACTGCTGTAATATTTTGTATTTGTCTATACATTCTCTACATATCAGGGCTTGAAACCGGTTCAAAATAAACCATTTGAATTTAGGTAAAACCTGTTCTTTTGTAATGTTCCGTCGGAACTGAATCCAGATCGGAACTGAATGCGGAGTGAAATTAAATAAATTGTTCTTACGATATTTTTAGACCCGTTATGTTATAGATGTTATGGATATGAGTATACCATGGAAAAGATTGGAGAGCGCATCGGCTCATTCTTGGTACAAATGCGTCTCACCGATTTGTGGTGCGGGGGGAGATCAGTTTCGGCTGTGTTTATTGGCTACTCAAAAATCACTGGATACTCTAGGGTTGCCAAGTTGGTAAAAATATCGATATCGATAAAATAGGTTAATCAATTCCAATAAATTGAACAAATGATTTATATGGTGCGCAAAGAAGACAAACATACAAACGTCAAATTGTATTTTTTCGGATCAGGCTTAAAACGTAACAAATAGATTTCATATATACCTCCTAATCCGGTCCTGTCTGAACTTTCATAGAAACTTGTGAAGCACTCAGCCCCCCATAATTCGGACTTATTATAAAAATCTTTTTAACTGACATCGTCAAAATATTACTTACTACGTTGCCAAATTTCATGTTACTGACATTATAATAAATTTCCAGATTTCGTGATTAATGGTAGCTCATGTAAACATATAATAATAAAACAAAACTTTCTAACTTATGGTATTACATTTAAATTAAACCAATTATATAATAATTTTCAAATCTGCATTCGGACTTGTCAATATATTTTGTTACGATGTCGTTATACAGCACTATCGAGAAAATAAGAGACAACTACTTATGAGAAATCAATGCACCAGAAAGAGACGGCATGGTAGACATCAACGCGTGCATTTCAGAAATAATAAATTGTAATTATTTATTTGGTTGTATTTTTAATTTCAAAATAAACATAGAAAATCACTTATCTGCGAAATGATATCCACACTACATAATGCACTATCCACACCATTTATTAGGGCAACTAGGTTAGTAGTTTTTAATTTAAAAACGAGAGAGCGTAACATACCAACCCTTGTTTATTAAAACTTCGACTGGCGGAATAATTCGTTAGTGCACTTGCATTTGCGTACTATTTTCGAAGCGCTTGCCCCCGCATGCTCACTCCAGTCTACTCCATGGAGTATACGCACTTAAAAACCGCGTCGAAGTTTGTGAAATCATTACCTGGAGTCATATTTAAACCGGTTAATGAAGAGAACCGTATTTCTAATGAACCGTTTTGAAAACCTGTTTAAAGGAGCGTAACCTTTTATGTAAAGTTCCGAATGTACTTACGTCGAACCGGTTTCCAAACCCTGCTACATATCATTGATCTCAATATCAGGGCCGGTGGGCCCAGCCACAGCAGTGCAAGCTATCATCGACGTCATCGATGATGACCAATTATTTGTCGGATCACGGTCGCTGTTTGTTATTTTCTTTGTTACCCACTCTATCAATACGAAAAACTAATAAAAGTTAGGCTGTTGACACATTCACGGCAGAACGATATATTCTGTACCAGATAATTTATGGTACCTACCTGTCAGATGTAGATCAGAGCCTCTGGAGGCTATGATGATATGATGTGGCCAACAAAATAACAAATTAAAGGATCCACCCTTTAATTTGTTATTTTGTTGGCCACATCATTCTAAATTTTAATTCCACTTTTGACATAATAAATCACAAAAGATAAACACAATTCAAAATTATTTATTTCATTCTTTCTGATCGCAGACAACTTATCAAAACTATCAAAACTAAATCAATAATACAGAAGCTGTATTTAAATAAAAACTATATCTTGACATAATTCAAACATGTTGATACCGATAAATTTGTATGTCAAACTACACTTTGCAAATCAATTCGAATTTAATTTGCTATATTAAAAATTAAAAGACTCATATATTTTAAAATATTTCGATATAATGTATATTGTTTAGGGAATAAATGAAACTCAATATTTCATCCATACTTGGAGGGCCAATATTACAGTTATTTCCGTGTCGTAAATAAGGGTGACTACAACGTCAGTTCTATGCGGACTATCTCACCGGAAACTGTTAATGCCCATTCCGCTAAACTGAGGGTATACCATATCATAAGGGGTTTGCTTGGTATTCCAGCAGAGTGACCGGCGTGCCGCTCACGAGGTGACGGGAGCGGTACAATGATGCAGTCCATCCACAACAAGCAAACTACTTTTGAAATAATACTTTTATTTTCTTTACTTCTTTTATTAACTTCTCTTTCTTCCAGAAGTTTTGTATTAAGAAAAAAACTGAGAAAGACAAACAGACAGACAACCGATTGATAGTACTTTTATTTATTTTGAGGTTTCGAACCCAACAATATTCTGGTAAACATTCATAAGTTACAAAAACTATAATAAAACGCGGTCTAGTCAATATTAAGGGGTAGCATGATTACATCATAAATAACGTTACCAGAGGGGGGCGCCGTCATCACAAAGGACAATTTTACCACAAGAGATAATACTATAAATATTACATACAGGGTCATTTGTAAAACACCACCAACCACACAGGTCACACAGGCTGATGTTATAAAAAAAACAACATTCGTTCTACGAATTCCGTCTAGCTCAGAATACTCTTTATTTATCCGAGCAATGTGTGTGATTGCTCAGATTCCAAGACGAGTAGGTATAATAACTAGCTAAAACCTTAATATGGAGTATCTAAGACATACGAAGAACTACGACACCCAGACCCGAGACAGTAGAGAAAAGTCCATTTTCTACATTGACCCGACCGGGACTCGAACCCAGGCCTTTAGATATAGCAACCTTACATCAGCGTTTGAACAACTCGGTTACGAAGGTCGTATTATATAGGTATAACAATTTATTTAGTTCGGTGAGATAATTGGTGTGTAACAAATATCTATTTATATTTTTTATTTATATTCCGCGGTATCATCGCGTTTGTGCGCCATTTTAATAGATATGTGTATTGAAAAGGTCAATTCTCAAAGTTTTATCTTCTTTTTATTAGTAAAGGTGGACCACTGAAAGATAATATCCGACATTCATCAGTCAAAATGTGAAAATATTAACAATGTGCTGGGCTTTCTAAAGTTTAAATTTCAGTATGTAATCACTCAGTACCCAGTGCAGAGGTCAGCTCCTGCTCACACCCAATCCAATAACGATCTCGATTTTCATCAAATCTTAGCTCGAAGTCTTGACACATAGACTCGATGTCAATTAGTACATTCAATAACCACGCAAAATTGAGTCAATTGGCTCTAGTGTGCCGAATCCAGAGCACGAAACGGCACAATTGTAATGTCGTTCGATCGCGATTGCGTTCAAGAGCAAGCGTGCTAGCGGCAACGGCGTTCTCTGATTCGGCACATAAAGATATTTCTAGTGATTACTGAACCCTTTTTCGGAGTTAATTTTCACATCAACTACTGAGATATGCTGAGTTACCGCGGTTCACTGCTGTGTATATTTTTTTTATAATTTTAAGAATATAAAAAAATGAAATGACATCTTATTAACCTGAATAGTTAATCATCAGTCATAAGTTATTTTTGTTATTCATACTAGAAAACAATCAAATAAAATTGTTGTTTTTTTTATCTCAAAACCAGGGTTCGCAAAAATATCATCAAAATACGTGATATTTTATATTTATCCGATATATATCATTCATCAAATGAATGATATAGAGCTGCGATTTTTAATCTTCTACTGTAAACATTAAATTTTAAGAAAAAATAATAAACTTATAAAAATATTATAAAAATGGGAAACTATCCAGGTTCCAGAACACCTAGACATGATACATTATAGAAAAGTATTTTTTTCTACACTGTCTTCGGTCGGGAATAGAACCTGGAGCCTCAGAGATGGCGACAATAAGCCGGCGTGCGAGCCACTTGGCTACGGCGGTCATCTATCTTCGAAATCTAAATATACACTAGGTACTTGGAATGTTATATATTTTCGTAAAACGTATATGAAACATATCGAGTCCGCAAGAATCCCTCTTATAGAAGCTCGTCACCGAGTGTCATCAGGGCCCGTGCCAGCCATGCCACACCTCGTACACAATACAAAAATTAAAAATAACCCGCCCGCTCTCCGCCGCCCGCCCCGCCACCATCGATCCGCCCCACCTGCCTACTTACACCGCTTACATTTACTATATTCTTTTACTAGAACAGGCGAAAAGATGAAAAATGACACAAAGTATCATTACAGCTTTGAAAGAAAACGATACGTGTAGCTATCCATAGACCCTGACATCGCTTCCGTATAGTATAGTATTAGGGGATGAGGTCGGTGACCTATAGCGTCCTGTGTGAAATACACTAATTAACATTATAGCTTAATAAATAAACAAACACAGTACATAAGCTAACATTACAACAGTCGTTCGTGACACATTTAACATAACAATATTTCATAATAAAGCCTCTGTATAGCAGCACCTGTTTTGCACCGCATTCAAATTTTAATATCCATTTGGGAAAAATAAACGAAAAAGGTTAATTAAGGCTCACAGACCACTGAAGAGACGTGAGGCCATCTATCATCCGCCATATCGTTCAATGCTTAACGTTTGACGATTTTCCCGACTTTACTCAGACCAATCGATTTTGTAGGGTTACCAAAGTACTACATATATGTTACAGTACTTTCCATCCACACAAAACTTAACCGAAATCTGAATTCTACGCAAAATTTTTTGAACAAAACGATTTCGCAGTTTAGTTAAGAATAAACGCTATCTAGTATCACCATCATCAGCCTTTTTACATACCCACTGCAAGGGCTCAGGCCTTCCTTTTTAGGATACAGGTTTAAGGAAGATGGTCCATAACACTCCAAGATGGCTCAAAGCGGATTAAGGGCATTAACGACTGCAGATGCAGCTGGGACCAGCGGCTTAACGTCGCTTTACAACAACGATCGGAGGCTGTGGTGCTTATCCACTACGCCACCGATCTGCTCATCAGTATAGCAAAGTTTAATATTCTTAATAAATTTTATTAGAAAACTCAACCTTGACCAAAACAGTGTGATGTAGAAGTATACTTAACGTTTTCTCTCGTATATAAAATAATTTGTACTTGAATATTTTCAAAAATATTAATTCAATCAATTATGTACACAAATAACACTTTTTTATTACAATATACTTAAGGAAATATTTATTTACATAGATTTATTATTACAACGACAAATCAAATTCTAAACAATGGTTGCTATGGTAACATTTTGATTTCCCATAAAAACTTTCACTCCCATTTTCATTCCTTTATGTGCTAATTTTCGGGATGAAATATAAGCAACCAGTAATACCTTCCCAGGGTCTTAAACTACTCAAATGTAAAATTTCCATCGATATAGGTCCAAAAACAAAGAAGTTTCATACAAACGTTTTTATGGTTTTTGACCCGCTTCGGAATGGAATTTCCAAAAATAGGTTCTTCTACATAATAAGACGAATGTACCCTCAAAATTTCAAGTCTCTTCGTTTAAGGTGTGCGTTGTCTGCCAGTCAGTATATCAGGACATCTCCGTATATATGTATAGATGAACTATAAGTTAATAGTTTTAATTATTCTGAATAGGTTAATACTTATATAATATGCATAAATCAATTGCTATTTGCGTAATAATTTAAAAAATACAACACTTAATATTTAGATTTAAATGAACAAATGAGTAATGAACGAAAGACAAATTAGAAGTAAAATTTTTGTTCACTTAAGTAGTTGTTAGATTTTTTACCAGAATTAAATACACAGATATTTCCCCCTTACAATTTAATATTTCTATAATATTGTGAGCTCCACAAAATGTAGAAGATGACGGAGAATTACTTTTTGAACAAACAAATAACACACATTACAGATAAGTGATGATTTTCGTTGTTTCGAAACTAAACGATCTAATACGAGGACTGTGTTACACTAAAAAGACCTGCACAGATATATAAATTGCTATCAGAGAGATGGATAAGTATTTCCCAGTAGGCACATCTGAAATATCACTGTAAGTGCGAACACAGCCAAACCTGTCAGTTGGCGACATGTCCCCTTAGGGTGGTAACGTAGTGCATGACCGACTTTATACCAAAGCTGTAGATAAATTTAACATCCAAAGCTAACAATTTGTGATTATCAGATAGATTAATGTATAACGGGCTCATTCGTACACGACTAGGTTTATCCAAACAATTTTAAGTGTGTACTAACTTAATTTGACTACATAACTTCTCTTAAACAGTATACCTATTTCAAATTCACACTGGTAGGTACACAGTTTAATTTTACGATATTTTATGGTTACACGGACACAACTGTCCCTAAACATTTACCACATATAGCTTTGATGTGTAATTGTGTTGTCAACTAAAATGTACTGGATACTCCATAAAGGGTGACCAGAGATGCTAAGATGCTACTAAAAATAGGCTCAATAGGTATGAATGTAATTTAGCATGCATATACAATAAGGTAGACGTGGCCATTACCCAACAAAATAATCAAAGAAATAAAGAAAAAAAAGACATACACGTGTACTTTTATTGTGTATTAGATGTAATTATATTTGATAATAACTCACCTCTAAATATCTTAGAGTGGAGAGGAATGGGGTTGTTAGGAGGACTCGGTGGGTACCCATCCTGCCTACCCTCCGTACTCGGGAGCGAGGGGTTATAAATAGGCAATCTCTTTCACTGTCAAGGTCGGCCACGATCGATGCCCGCCGCCTACCCCTCCCCACTCCAATCCGATGTAACGTCCGCATCGTAACGGTGATTGGGCGCTTCAATTGATATATAGCGGGATTTAGAATTTATAGCGAACGGAATTGCATAATACGGTATGTGGATAGTATTTACTAGCCGTTTGAATGGTATATAAATATTAGTTTTATTTTCACTCAATCGGTAGTCCGAACAGATACTTTTTACGATATATGATTGCGTTCCTTGGATCCATATATTTAGAATTTTAAAGTTACTACAAATTTTACACGTTCCGACGACGTGTAGTCGTGTCGTATAGTCGCGTTATCGTTACTCGATTTCACATAGAATCGTGGTTTTAATCAGCATGGTGTTTAGACAGAGAAGTCTGTCGTAGCTTCTAACCAAATAGTAATAATATTTATCTGATACGCTCATAGTAACAAACGGTATCTAATTCAGAATGTATTTTACGCACAGCAGCACACAGGTTATCACGAAATCCGAATTTCTCAGAGCAATTTTTATTTGTTGATGAATTTCTTAGCATACTGAAATGGAAATAATTTGTCTACTCAATAAAAATAGCTTGTTAATCGTCACCGATTAAAAAATATCAGCAAATTTATTACCTAAAGGAACAAGGAACTACTAAAAATCCAGTCCAATCAAATCTTCCCAAGGGGCCCCGACTTCTACATTAGAATTTATGATTTGTTTTATGTGTGTATCGATTATAAAACTATTTCAATTTAGTATTAATTAACAGAATTCTAAACTACTGGGCTTGTTTCTTACTTTTAAGTTTTTATTTAAGTTAATTTTTTCATGTATTTTTTAAAATTCGTTTTTACGCAGTCGGGTTTTTTGTTTTTCTTTAAATTATTTATTTCAAGAGTAATAGAACTATCTAGCGTTCTATTACGCTTGAAATAAATAATTTAAAGAATCAATAAGTGGATATCATCTCTTTGCGTCAAATAGAACTAAACATCTACTAAATATTAGTTAAATAATGCAAAACTAACACTTGTATTTAAAATCGAAAAAAGTAATAATAACTTGAGAATATGTCCCTAATGAACAATGCTTAAAAAGTTAATAAGTTATGACATATTCTCTAGTAATTATGTACTTCTCTCAACTATAAGTAGACACAAGTGTTACTATCTACAGTAATGAACCCAGCTGATTGCCCGAGGGCTGATGAGGTAGAGGGTGCGAGCCCGCCTGTCGTCAACGTCGAGTAATCTGCTATGAATGGGCTTGAATCATAGGGGAAAACTTACTGTATCCATGGTATAACTCAACCTACTGCTAAGTTGAATAATTGAATTTTTTATCACAATATTCCTCAAATATTACATCGGTACATGTAAAGTAAGTTATGAAAACGCTCAGAAGGATTTTCTTATTGAAACGCTCAATTAGCGTATGTTTAACTTTATTTCACGGCAACAATATATTTTAGTTTAAGACAGTTCTCTTCCGAAATAATGCAGACAACTTTCAGTGTGTGACAGTTCGATTATTTATCGACAAAACTGTCGGTAAATAATCTATCATAGAATCAGTCCATACATAAATGCGCTCAAATACATATTATTATTTTAACAGTGGCAAACTCTAAATCATATAAACACATTGAAAAACAAGCCTTATACTTCACTAATAACTCTTTACATATTTGTTTTTCACCGAGAGTGAGGTTTTCACCGAAATGAACCGTATATTTAAATTAGAATATTTAACGTACCATGTTTAAAAAATATAACCTGCGACCCTAAGTTTTGAATAAGTATGTGTGCGACTCCATTAGTTATTACATACTCACCTGATAGCAAGTAGAATTGCATCCCTGGTGACCCTGTAACTAAACCCCACTAAACCCCCGCATAGATATAACCACTGTAATTTATTTAATTATTTAAGCTTTATTACACAAATTAAATTGTATAAATGGCGGACTTAATGCCATGGGGTATTCTCTACCAGTCAACCGGAGAGTTGTAGCAACCAACAAGACACAAATCGTCTATAAGTAAATTATTCAGTGCTTATAATATAAAATCGATGCTAAATTTTGCCTTAATTATAGGTTGCCACGGCATGCAAACGTGGATATAAATAACAGAACACTTTCTGATTACATACACTTATTCGAAGTCAAAAATACATATACTATTACAAGTCAATACATATAATTACTAACAATTAATTTTCAATCCATTAAGTGTAAAAAAGCAATAATCAATAAATTAATTAAAATTATAAAGAATGTAGACAATAATAACAACTAAACAAAAATAAAATTAAAATATGATTAAAATGTCAAATTAAATGTCAAAACAGGCACAGTAAATATTGCTACACAGGTCCAGATATGAGAGCTCGCACCTCCCGCTTGAATTGCAATGGTTTATTGCAAAAAATATCCGCGTGGCATTCTGGCTGTTTGCTTAACAGATTAAATTGTCTTTGGAGTCTATTTAATGTAGCATGGTGGCCCAGGTTACTTTTACTACCCTTCACCGAAAACGTAACATATCTGCCCAAACGAGGGAGCCTGAGAGGAATATTAAAGTTCAAGCGACTCAATAGAAAAGGGCAATCGATTAATCCATTTACAACTTTATAAAGTAACATATGGTCCAGAAGTAATCGTCTGTCCCTCAGACTCATCAGACCAAAAAAAGAAAGACGATCTCGGTATGAATGCAGTTCCTTAGTTTTGTGGGTCTGATAAGAAAGATGCCACATGAACCTTTTCTGGATTCGTTCAATACGCTTAATATAAATGTCATATTGTGGATTCCAGACCTGACTGCCATACTCCAGAATTGAGCGTACCAATGTTGAAAATAGCAAAACCTTAGTGGAAGCCCTTTTAAATTCCTTAGCGTTTCTCAGCACAAAACCCAGCATTTGAAATCCTTTTGTCACAATGGCATCCACATGCTTATTAAAGAGTAATTTTTTATCTAACATTACACCTAAATCACGCACTGAGTCCACCTCCTCTAACACACAACCATCGATGTCATAAGTGTGACTCGTTATGTTCTTGCATCTAGTAAATCGAATGTGCTTACATTTATCAACATTTAAAGTTAATTTATTATCAGCACACCACCTGGCTAGGTTGTTCAAATCTTCCTGTAGTAACGAAAAGTCTTCACTACAGCGGACTGGCATAGCTAGTTTCATATCGTCAGCATACAGGTAACAGGTAGCGTGTTTAAAGACGTGAACAACATCGTTGATAAATATATTGAAGAGGATTGGGCCAAGGTGGGACCCCTGAGGAACGCCGGATGTAGAAACAAATGGAGATGATGAAAAACCACACATAACCACTTTAGAAGTGCGAAGTTCTAGGTAAGAGGCAAACCATTCAAGAAGTCTACCCGCAACACCAAACCGTGAGAGCTTACATAGAAGAATTCCATGGTTAACGGTGTCAAAAGCCTTGCTTATATCAGTATAAATAGTATCAACAGATCCGCGTGAATCGAGCTCGTCCGTTACTTGTGCTAGAAAAGATACTAGATTCGAAGTTGTGGATCGGGACACCAAAAAGCCCGACTGCTGAGGTGATATCTGTTGACTAATATGCCATGACAAAAGCGGACACAACAAGGACTCGAAGACTTTAGAGAATACAGATAAAATTGATATCGGTCTATAGTTTTTTACAGATGAGTTATCACCTGCTTTAAATACAGGGATAATAAAAGCTTCCTTCCACGCTAATGGAAATATGCCCGATCTCAGAGATGCATTGAAAATGATGGTGAGAGGTGGGGAAAGAGGAATGCTGCACTTTTTTATAAAAAGAGAAGGTATGTTATCTGGCCCGGCACCCTTTGTTCCATCCAAACTTCTCAATGCTTTGTGCACTTCCTTCTGAGAAAATTGAATAGCCCCAATAGTCTGGCTCGAGCAAGGAAATTCCATCATGTAGTCCTGTGGAGATGCAAAATTTGTGGTGCTATAAACGGTGGCAAAAAAGGAAGCAAAAAGATTACATACATTATCGCCACCTACAGCTTTAACCCCCTCAAAATTCATTGACGAGGGGTAAATAGTACTGTTACGACGCCGGTTTTTTATATGTGTCCAAAATAATTTTGGGTTTTTGGACAACAATGAAACAGAGAGACAAACAGTTTCAATGTGAAAAATATAATTACAAATTAATAAGAAAATTTACCATATGCCACAGAAGAATTCAATAGATGTTCGCGCAGTAGACGTTTGAAATTTGCCTTCAAGCAAATTTAATTAGAGCAGCTTGTATATCGGAAGGCAGTACATCACTATTTGCATTTAAAAAAACCTTTTGTAATTTATTTACTCCTAGTTTTACTACATCGCCCACTGCGATGGCTAATTACAAGGTTTCGTTAGTGCACAATCATTCAAATAGTAAGTCCAACTCATTTTTAATGATTCTTAAACCGGGCCTATCGGTAAAGCTATGACCAAGTAAAAATGGTATGTGATAGAGATAATCATCTACTATGAACACCTCTACATGTTTTTCTCTTACTCCTTGTACTTCAGTTGATATTAGACATCTACCACTAGGTAAGTACGAATTGTTGCCTAACCTTAGAAGCATGGGGCCATCTCAAGATTCCCATTTGAGATTAAACTTGCGCGCATCAGACTCGCGAATTAACGTGGCCTGGCTTCCTAAATCTAATTGGCATGGAGTACAAACGTCGTTTACTTTGATAACTTTAATATATTTGTTATTACTGTCTTCCTCAATAGATTCTTCAAGAACATTTTTAGGTTTGTTTTGCGTGCTTTGAGAATTATTGTTTTTAATATTTCCTTTTTTGGGAGAGTTGCTAGAATTATGGCCTAAAATTACATTCAGAACATTTATTTAGTGGTTTACGGCATTTGCAGCTTATGTGCCCAGGTTCATTATAGTTAAAACAATTAATACTCCACCTTTGCCAAGTTCAGCCTTTAGTACTGATTTTTGTAAGTTGCATAATGAAGTAATTATTCATGACGCGAGTATTCCTATTATGAATTTCTTTTCTAACATCAAATGTATCCTTAGACGGATGTTTGACACTCCTAAAAACTCTAATGTCCTCTGGCTTATTAAATTTGCACAGATGAGCTCTAAGACAGAGTTTTTTATTTTCTATGCCGAATAAAATGCAATCATCTGCTTGTTTCCCTAAAATTTTACAACAATTCAATAAGTTAATCTTAGAATAAAATTCGAATAAATTTACAAGGCTTGTTTTTTTATAAAATCTATTAATAATTCTGCGTAGTTTTCAGTTGATGGGAATGACTGTTGTAGCAAACATTTGCATTCTACCCATGAGAGCTTAATGGAAGTCATTCCCTGATACCAAGTTATCGCATGACCTGTTAATCTGGGCAAAGTATAGTGAATGGTTTGTTTATCACTCCAACTATACATCTCCGCACGTTAATCTACTTTACATAACCACATCTCTATCACTGCTAGCTCTAGGAGGACTGCACAATACATGTTGTTGGCTAATTATTTTTTTGACGTTCAATCTTTCATCTAAGGTTATTAATTTGTCATTTGAATTCACATCAGATAAGCTCTTATCGATTTCGTTTCTCCTCTATAATTCATTCTCTAATAATCGTAGCAGTTAATGCATGTCTTCGTAGTAGTGTCGTCTATTTTTTTTAATTTCCCGGCCTTACAATATGTGGCCGAGCTTTCTATCATAACCCCATTCAGTAACAGGCCCTTGTTGTTCTTTATTTCGCTTCCATTCTAGTTCTCGCTTATGTACTATCTTACATTCCAAATACTTATTCTTTCTCTGTCATTTTTTTCCAGCCGGGATCACAGTACGTATTCTATTATAATCTCTAATTTATTTCTTTATTATACTTATTCCAGGGGATTTTATTTTTTTATTTTCTTTATTAAGGGTTTACTCACATACTTATATTTTTTTACATTTTATTATAGATAGTAATCTATGTTTTCTTTTATTTACATTCTTAGTATATTATATTTGTTTCCTTTCTCAATTCATTTACATTTCTCAGTATATTGCCTTATTTTCTATTACAATCTCCTAATTTCTAATACTTTATTACTTTCCTATTATGCTACTTATATATCTAGTACATTTTTATTCTATATTGTTGCTTCGTCGCCGTAAACTAATACTACGACTCTTACAGAACGAGCACAATAATATTCCCGATCGCTGGCTCGAATATTACTTTTGTGACAACGGGTGCTCACCGCCCGGTGACCACTGCTGCAGTACCGTTGACACTATCTTGTCTGGTACGGCTCCGGCCACGTTGTTTATTATCATATTCTTTAGAGGCCCGTGTCATTCCACCTGGCTGCTCTGAACCTGGTGATTCCTGGTGGTATCTGTTGTCCGCGGCTGGTACCTTCCTTAACCCCCACTTTCATTGCCTGAAACTCAAACAATATCCAATATGTAGCTGTTCATCACTAAAATAATCTTTAATTATATACGTAGGTGCATAACAGATGTGTATTTCAGACATACACATGGTTTGGATTCGCTTTATTGTCCACATCTTCATACATACTATTTAACTATAAAGTTATTTAAGTATTGATTAAATTATAGATGCAATGTGCCATAGCAACTTAATAATCAAGCCATAATAAATTCATGAGTTCATTGTAAAATCATCGTGTTTTTATACATAAGTGTAGCGGAATTCTGCTTCTTAGGATACAAAAAGTATAACACATACGGAATGTACACAATGGCGTCATAGATATAATTTTCGAATTAATGAATTATAGGTATGTAAAAAAAAACAAGATTTTAGGAAAAATATGTAATAGAAAACAAATATGGTGGTGTAAAAACTTTACCTTAAGGTCCCAACAATTCCGTGGGCGTTGCAAAAAAGGTATATTTTTGCAGTAATCTCACTTCTAAGCTGAAAATTCTCAGAAGGATTTTCCTTTTGAAACGCCCAAATACACTTATATTTAGCTTCATTTCACAGCAACAATATATTTTAGTTTTAGACAATTCTCTTCCGAAATAATGCAGACAACTTTCAGTGTGTGAACATGAAAATTGTCGGTTAATAATGGATCATAGAATCGGTCGATACATAAATGCGCTCAAATACATATTATTATTTTTATAGGGTACATTATACTTGATCAATTTCGCATTCGCAACGTTACACTGGAAAATATTCTTAACTAGTGGCCGCCAGCGACTTCGTCCACGTTTTCCATTATTTCTTCTAGCGTGATGTTATATAGCCTTAAGCCTTCCTCGATAAGTGGTCTATTCAACACAAAAAGAATTTTTCAATTCGAACCAGTAGTTCCTGAGATTAGCGCGTTCAAACAAACAAACTCTTCAGCTTTATAATATTAAGTATAGATAAAAAATGCTTAAAAAATACACTTTGTCCCTGGCACCCTGCGCTTGGATAAAGTGGATTTTATTTATTTTCATTTTTAGAATATTTTAATAAGAACTATTAGAAAATAATTATTACAACCTTATTGTTACATTTGATATGAAACTTTATTCGAGTGCTGTTTTGGATAGTTGATTATTTCTGTATTAATTTGTGTATATCACATTCCACAAGTTTCCCATTCAAATTGTTTACACGTGCTGTTTGTTAACACTTCCACCATCCGGTTCCTATCCGTTCCAGTTTTATAATTACATATCCAATAAAAGTTATATTGTTCCTTTAAATCATATATCAAAATCATTTTAGAATTTACTAAGATAAAACTTTACATAGTGGGAGAATTTTGAGTAAAAAATATAAAAATAATCTAATTGAATAGACTTGAGTTGAAAGCGGAAATCAATAAAAACAGGACAAAGCTGCCTTAAATCAGCTGATCGGTTGCTGCCCGGGCGGATTCGTCAACCGATCGAGCAACTGGATGAACAACTGACAGGACTCCACTGCGCATGGCTCCAGTATCGACTCTCTAGCTACTTTTGAATGGAATACCAAAATAGACTCACATCTCAGGAAAGTAAACTTCAAAATCGTATGAAACCACCAATCGGACTAATATTCACCCAATGACACCGCTAAGGAGAAAACGTTGTCTAGAATTTACAATCTTATTTCTCAGATATAAGATGCAAAATAGTTCGTAATTACAAATATGAACTATAAGGCAGGCTGTAGGTAGGCGTACGTAATTAATATTATCTCCGGAACAAAGATAATCTGCCGGTAGGTACCGTTTATCTTCTGTATCTATGAGCTCAGATGAGCTTACATGTATGTATGTACAAGGAAGAGGGCTGACACTTTAATATTTGTATATTAATTATTCATCTAACGAATCTAGTGATGTGTGAACTTAACCAGCAAATCTAAGGAATTAAGTCATAGCTTCTATGTAGGTACCATCATTTACTTTGGCTTAAGAAATCTTGCTTTCAAGATTCGGTGAAACCGTATGTAGATACCTACTATTCTTTGTTACTTTCTTATTTCTGCGCGTAATGTCAGCAATTAGGTACACCACTTCGCCACATAGTGTATTTATTTAACAAACTATTTATCCTCTATAAAAGTCAAGAAGGATGATTTTTTTCTACTGTAAAATCATAAATATATTAAACCCGAATTTCATACCATCTAGCTTGTATGAGAAACAAAAAGTTTTAGTTTTAATATTTTCCTCTCAATTTTCCTTCCTTTCTCTCCTTCATTTTAGGGCTTCGTCGTATATCTGTATTAAATAAAACTAATGTTAATTTACTTTATCATTATTTTTTTCCGAGGTCTGGAATCTGACCGAGTATACTTTTTATGATATTTAATCAATTTTGCATTCAAAATGCTATACTGAAAATATTCTTAATGGAAAATGCTTGAAAAATCCACTTTGACCCTGAGATGAGATTCCAACCCACGACCTTTCGCAAACCGAACGACTGGTCTAACCACTGAGCTACCCAAGACCTAACAGGACAGACGAATTCTTTAAAGAATTTGTTAGTTTTTTGCTACTACAGAACGTATTTTCATCAATGTTAATTTTTAACGAAAGCTTAAAATATTTCTTTCGGGTGTTCGGGTCTTCGTGGAAAGTTGTTCCAATTATATGTGACTTCTATAAAATCATTTATTGGAAGCTAAGAAAACTTATTTTCATCTTAACTTTTCATCTGAAATATAGTCTTTAAAGTTATTCAACAAAACTAAATTATAGCTATGTTATGTAAACGAACAGTTCGGACGTAAAGGTAGTGTTTGTTTTAGTTTAGGAATCACAAGAGATCCCGTGAAGTTATACCTCCATGGCTGAATATACGCACGGCTCGTCAGTTTACTACAACATGCCAAATTACTCCAGTTTATATCTTAATGTTTTGACATATTTGCATAACCTAAAGTGATGTTAGCTGTACTTAGATACAAAATAGACAGACAGATATTTTTTATCTTGTTACTATCAAAAGAGAGAGTTAATTTACTCTTTAGAAATATAACATTATGTCATATATACAAATTTAACGAATAAGCTAATTAGACTAACTTTGAACAAAGTAGGGGTTACACAATTGCAAAATTATGTATGCATTCAACATTTCTAAAGGTTTCGTAATGAGTCCAATATTTATGACCATCAATTACATATGGTTTCCTTTTAGCCGTAGTCAATTTAAGTTTTCACCGTTAGTAATTATAACATGAACTTTTATAACATAAAATGAATGTACCGGCAATTACATAACAACTGACAATTACGATGCGTTGCGATAACAAAATTGTATAACAAGAACCAGCTTTTACAATGACCAATGTCAAGGCCGTTGTAGTGCCAAGGTTGACTCGCCAGTTATTCGCTGAAAGTTTTTTTTTGTCATTTACAAATGACGTGTCCCAGTCATTCATCCGTAACATTAGTAGAGTACACGCATATCGTTTACATCACCGCCTAACGCCTGGGTATAAGGTTTATAATCGTGTGATTCTTGATCTGTTGCCAGCTGAACTCTGCTCTGAACCTGCTAAAGTCACCTGTCAACCAGCGTCATTTCTAGGAAACAATTATAAATAAGAGCTGACTCCCTGTTGCCAAGTGGCCGGGAGAGCGCTAAGCCACAGACTAATTACGGCTCAGAGACGCTAACGAGCTGTCAACGGAGATAATGACGTCGGGAGAACACCATACCCACCTAGATGAGAGGTGTAATATCTATCTGTGCTCATTAACAATTAACTTTACCTTAACCAAAACGTTTACTAACGACGGCATACATGAAATACCTATAACTTTAATCGTATCAATAGGTGCATAGTTTCAGAGAATAACCTAAAGCTTTAATAGTTGCATAGTTTTAGAGACTACTTAGCTTAAGAGACACCTAGTTAAGGAGGTAGATTAAGGATTGATGGTGAAATCATGAATACAGAAGCAAACTTCTCTAGTTTCATTGAAATATAAAAATTCCTTGTCGAATACTTCTAAACATTCCGATATACACAAATAAAACTAATAATATGAGTTATATGAAAATATTAAGAATAACATTATATAGAATACTAAACTCTAACATTATACTTATAATATTAATAATAATTCAGGTACTTGCATCGTCATCAAATTGTATATTTACTCGTAGAATAAAGAAATGGTAAGAATTAACAATATTAATTGACTGTGAAGAACTACGGAGCAATCTTAAATAAACTTAATCTTTACAAGACGTTTGTGTTTCGGATACAGTTGTATTTAAAATATTGGTGAAAAATTTAAGAATCATATTTATACAGAAAAATATTATTTTTTGTAATAAAACTCATATGGGATAGGTACATCTTTATCATGGTATAAAGAAACAACAATAATAATTATAATATATTATTTATTACACGCTACACATGGCATATTACAGAGAAGCTAGAAAAAGAGAGAGAATAAAAGAACGGCCTTATTGCTATATAGCAATCTTTTCTAGGCAACTCATGACGAAAGAAACAATAAACTATATAATAAACAAAAGAGGGGCGGGGGATGCAAGATGGATCAGTAAATAGGTAAAACTAAATAACGTAATATAATAGATAAAAATAATATAAGCAACTAAGTTGTAAAACCAGTTCGAAACAAAGGATTCACTAGCGTCGCTCCAGGGCTAGTGTCCCGCTCACGGCAACAAGCCTCCACTGGAACCTAACACCTCACTTATCGACGCCTTCGATCGTGTGATATGAAACGCTTCAGAGAAGGAGGACATAATCTGCAATATGGCCGACCCCAATCTCGGGATTCATAAAAAAGGCTCTTCAGAAGCTCAAAATGTCAAACATCGCACCGAAATTACTTTCTTTTATAAATAAACCGCTCGAATTGAGAGCGAGCGAATCAACAATAAGTTTTTCGGTGTTGACTTTCTACTCAGATGTAATGGAATACCGGCCTTCGGTGTTAATGAAGGACGAAATTTAGTTCTCAGTTGTAATGGGATTGTGGAAGTTACTCAGGGGCCGCCTCCACCTACAATTATGCAAATTTCAACCTTAATTTCATGCTCTCGCTCCGTCTACTGTCTCACGCAGGATATACTCAGCTCTAAATTAGGATAAAGAGATTAGATAACGCTATCCAGCAATAAAGCCGAATTAACTGCAGCATTAATTCACAATTTAATCGTGCCACTGAAAGTCGTATATACATAAACCGTCGGTAAACTACAGTTATGATTATTGAATCCCTTACCTACTGAGGCTCGATGTGTTATGTGAAGGGATCTTTATTTTTGTGCGCACGAAAATATTCCGAACTTCAAAAGAGTTTCTAAGAAGTTACGCCTTGACAGTGAAAAGAGATGTTACCACGGATGACAAAAATATCCTCCGAAAATAAAGATGTCTGTTTTTTCGCGAACCACGACTGAGACAATTAAGGATAAAACTGCCGTGCATTGAATAATTTTAGTGCCGCCTGAAACTTCTGGCGTTTACACTGTGCATAAAAAATAATGTTTTGTACATATACGTCTCATATATGATGTAAATTCGGCGGTTTAATCGAGATATCGCATTGTTTCTTGTGTGTATTAACAAACAAAGTACATCCTTAAAATTGTTCTAGTACATTTTCTAAAGATAGAATAAAACTTTTAATGCTACTCCGATAAAGTCTTGTACATAGTACTAACACTGATTAACATTACAGCGCGAGCGCCGCGCTGTCTGCGCTACCAGTATACAATACACCCACTGGTTACATACGTGACCGAGACGCGCCCGTCGAGCGTGCGTTCATACGACAACGTGGGCAGAACTTGTGATATGTGGATACCTACTAATATAGTTTAATGGTTCTGTGAGAACACAACGACATGACATGGATAGCAAACAACCAGACAGACCACCACGTGTATATAAAGCCACGTGTCGAGTACATTTAAACTTATTATTCATCATGTCGTATAATATTTATAAGTATATAATTTTCAAGAATTTGTTTATTACTGATTCTAGGTCTAATTCTAGGTTCTATTGACATTATCTTGATAATATTATAAGTTTTCATTGACCGTTATTTTAACAAAAACGATAAGGTACCAGACATTAAATCTCTATCATAAAACCTGTTCGAATAGTGTTTTATAAAGTAGGTACCTTTATTTAATTGCTCTCGTACTCAATAGTATTACTGTAGAATTTCATAATATTTATGTTAAACTTAAAATGAATTCTAATAACATCAAATTATGACAAATTACTTTTCTGAATTAGAAATGTGCCTTTACAATTTTCATGAAATATAACACTCTATCCATGAACAAATAGAGTTTATTTTTATATAGCTATATAATAATGATGCAAGCGACGGTTATACAAGTGTCACGAATCCTGGCGTGAACGTGCCAAGCGTAAGACACGTGTGCTCAAAATGTTGCCAGTTTTTGAAGATAAACATTTTGTTATTTATTTCAGGTATTATGTCGTCTTGACACCGCTACAATTAATGTTTTGTAACTCTGTTCATCATATTAATAAAAGAGTTAAATATTATAGTCTAATATAATTCAGGTTAGTAGATAAAACTCTTTTATCAAATTATATCTGCGTTCCTATTTCTGTTAATTTAGTAAAGATAAAAATACTAAATGTAAATTATGATTAGGTTTACGTCTTGGGGCGAATTCAGACGCATTTTCAAGTTCAATGCAACAAACGCTTTATTTATTTGTAACACTATCCTACAATAAAACTTATAATTTTTACATTCTTTCACAATGCTCCGAAAACACGCCTTCACTTCACAGCGTCCCGAACAATAATGCCCCTTAAAACTAGCAACTACCTTACTGCAGGACTAGTCAAATCAGCATTCATTATTATGCCAACACAATATCTGTTTCGGGACAAGTGTAATTATTTTATTTTGCAAGTATAGAATGCAAGTTATTATCGACACTCTTTGTAAATATTTCTGTTCTGTGAATAATACATTTAATTAGAAAGCATATTTTATAATTGCATTTTACAAAATTACAAGTCTATAATAAATATATAATAAGATTGGCGGTTTAATAAAAATACAAGAACGAAGTAAGTACGTATTCAAAGATAATATATTTTTCGACCTAATGTTTACGAAACGCGTCTATATCTCGCGTAATTCTAGGGAGGGTGTTAATAATTTGAAAATTAAACTCATAATTGATCGCATACATGTTTAGAAATCTATCCTCGGCACCGGACGAGTCTCCAGTCAACGAGTGATCTGCGGTTGACAGCGGATGGACCATTATATGTACTTATAATTTAGTTCAAATAATTCAATTACATGTTTGCCTGTTTAAATACCGTCAATAATATTGAATGGACCTGGCAACACTGGCCATTGTTACTGACTGACAGCACGTATCGCGTGTCTCTAAATAGAAACAAAGAGACCAATGTAAGTATTATGGAGTCATCTCCGAAAAAGACTTGTACAACGTTCTGCAGATGTGTTCACTGGGATTAATCAAGGCAAAAATGTACATAAAATTATTGAGTTTTCTTTTTGAAACGTTTATTATTTGCCACACATGTTCAGGATGTTTAATAAATACAAAAAAAAACATGCAAATTAAAACAATTTTATCAACATAGGATACTAATGATGATGAACTTTAAAGATGTTTATGCACTTTGACCGACGATATTCTTTTTAACCTTCATCTTCTTCATCACAAAAGGGCTGTACCATACCATTAAAAATGCGACTTATTTGTCTTACTATTGATAACAATAAGTAGGTTTTTTTTAATTAAACTGCTTTTAAACGGTTTTATCGCATGACGTTTTGATACATTCTTACATTTACGAGCCTTTCAATTTTTATGGTTACAGGTTTGACTAGACTATTGATTCTTAGAATAGAGATATCGAAAAAACTAGAATTTTGACTAAATTGCAATGTTGAGTCTCAGGAGTAGAAGATTATGATTTAGTAGGACTTCTCTGGGTCCGTGTCAAACTGGAAGAGACTAGTCTTTTTGGTGGATAATGCAAGAGAAATATATGGATACACAAAAAGACATAAAACGGTGTAGCAAAAAAAAGAAAATGTCCATAGGTTTAAGGAACATTTTCTTTGTAAAATCATCAGAATTAAGGAAAGCAGAAGGATCCCGACGGACAGAAGACGTTCACGTATGGACTGCGCCAACTACAGGTCCGTCAGTTTGATCATCTTTGCAGTCAAAGTGTATGGAAAAATATTTGAAAGGAGAATGAGGGTGAAATCCGATGGAATGCTGTGGGAGGCACAGGGAAGATTCAGAAATAGAAGGGGAGGCACGGATCCAGTATCAGGCCGTTGACCGAAAACTTTTCTGCGGAATTATATACGGCATGTATGAAAAGAGTAATAAAAATGGATGAGACGAAAAATTATGTTTATATGAATTTTCTTTGCTACCTATGTTAATCTTGTACAAAATTATATTTTGACAAAGGTATGACTAAATAAGTTCTACCATTCGAACATGTTCACTGCATTCGAGCAATATTTTACTGTAATCAAGTATCAAAATGTGCGGCCATTATTATACTTGTTTTGCTGCCGGTACGTGGGTGCATTTTATGAGTTGCCGTGCACGTGCAAAAGAGTTTAATACATTTCTAACATTCTTATTTTAAATGTATGTATTTCTAAAAAAATATCTGCTTTATAACTGTAACTTTGACACTACTTTATTGAATCTATAAAATTCTTTACTTATACCTGTTTTTAGGACCCTGTAAGGCAAATTCTATTAAGGTGCGCACACTGTATACTGTAACGTACGTGCGCATAACTAATAAATAAATATGTGTATTTTTTTAACAATACAGTAAATCTGTCAATGATATAACATATATAACATATGCCAGTGTTAGTTCGAAATTACAAACATTCGCTTAATGGATAGTAATTATTTTTCTCCTTACGAGAAGTGATGTTTAAATTGGAATTATTAAAATAAAATACTTCAATTCATGTTCTTAGTTCAACGCATAAAAGTAGTAGGCTAAATATACTTTTTGAACCTTAAAATGCCTCGCTATCAACTTTGAATAAAAAAACAGTAATATCACTTTGATTTTTATTTTAAGCAATTTAAAAACAACGGACGCCTTTTTAAATGAATTAAAATCTACCAACTCCGATGCCTGCTTAAGGTAATATAACAAAAGAAAATTATGTCAAGATAGAGCGAACAGGACAAATTACTCTGCCAGCATCTTTAGGATAACAATCTCAATATTATGTATGGGAATTTTATTAAAATGAAATTTATTTGGGCTGTAATTAATTTTGTTCATTCTCGGAATAATTATTTTCAAAGTTAAAATATAATATCGATATTTCTTTCATGATATCTTAAAGTATAAAAACATAACATTCAGTTCTCTTTTCCACATAAAATAAATCGCTATTAAAAATAGGGACCATAAAAACCATTAACACGTTATGTGGGTGAGATTAATATGTTTTGGACGAAATGTCAATAACCCTACCCGAAGTTTATGAAATAGAAATTTCTCGTAAATACTTTCTTTATTTTGTCTTAAAGATATTCATAGAATTCATCAAAACCTTACATTTGCTAGGAATTTTACTTAAAGGCTTTATAGACGAATTACTTTGAGGATATTAAAAGCAATACAAAGAAATCAAGAAATAGAGAGATAAAAAATGCAAAATTTTCAAGTTATTACAACGGAGAGAAAATTTCTAAATTAAATTTCGTCAATCACAGAAAATTTGACTATTGAGATTTAAAAAATGATTGTCAATTTTATATACAACTAGTAGCACTGTGTGTTACTAATAAAATAAGCGGTTTATTTCTCTTCTAAATGTAGTCGAGTTATGAGCAGCCAAGCGAAGCGACAATTTCTTTTAAACAGAACGATATTAGAATTCAAAGACCTTAAACTTAAAACGTCACTCAAACTCAGAGTTGTATGCACTCACCTCAGGCGTCACACAAAGTTTATGTGCTCGCCAAGAGTGATTGATCTTGATCTCTTGGCTGAAGTGCTAGAATCGAAATCTATATTAACGGTCTGCATTTACTGTCCTGTGATAATCAAAAGATTCATATTGAAATAGACAGTATAAATCCAAACATGAGAAATTTTAAAGTTACATTGTTATCGTTTCAATATGTCAGCGTATGACAGCTTGAGGCGTTCACATTTCACCTCTCGTGTGTAAATATGCATTCGCGTGTCAGCATCAGAATGCCAAATCGCCGCTAAATGTGCTCTTTACAACATTCAACGAAAATACTCTCACGAAATTCCTTTAATAAACAACCGGTCAATTTAAAAGGACGCACCAGAATTATTTCAGCAATTCGCTGATACAGAAATAGATTGGATGTTTTTGAAGCTCGCCTCAACTGGACGATTTATCTTTGACAATTCCCGATGTTATTTTACGCTCACCGTTTGTAATTGTCAAAACTGTTTATTGCTTTAAAATTTATTTGTTATGGAGTTCTCATTTTGGTTATTTTTCCATTTTAATTCTCTCCGGTCCGATATTATTAACAGAAAATGTTTACATATTGCTAAATAACAGTACGAAAACATCTTGTGCGCGTATTGGACATAAATTACCATGCTAATATATGATTGACATTTGGTTCGATACCACTACATTTTTCAATTATCATATTTTTTAAAACCATCACTCTTTTATGAATTTGGCTATTTTATCCCACCTGGTCGCATTAATTATTTTCGAAGATAACGATTAATTTATGAAGTAGCAGATGAGAGAGCACATGTGTAGGGATTGCTCTGTTCTTACTTCTTAATGACCCAGATAATTTATACGCCGCGCTTTATTGCTCTTACATTTTGGAAGCTTTTAGTTTCCACGTGTTCTCGCTCACAAACGTCTAAAAGACAATCGTGTTCGAGTTGTATTTCAAATGTAACTACTATTTAATGATGCCCACGAGTCGATCGCAACAAAACGTCAGCTCTACGAATGACTTCAAGTTATTTGTTTATAGCCCCTTTTGGTAGCGTTTCTAAAACAGGATACGTTCGTTCGGGCTCGTATATAACTTTTTCTGTTCATAATTACCGTCGTTACTTCGGACCGTTGCAGCATTTTAAACTGTGTTCTCTAACTATTACAGGTTATTATTCAATATCCTCTTAAAAGAGTATATCGGATTGAATGTAATTCTAAACCGTTTCTAGAGAAAGAACACTTCGTTTCGTCTTTCGATTTGTTTCGCGTGTATTCGGTACTTCTGCTTGTCGTTCATTAG
Organism: Diatraea saccharalis; assembly: GCA_918026875.4. Lineage (NCBI taxonomy): Eukaryota > Metazoa > Arthropoda > Insecta > Lepidoptera > Crambidae > Diatraea > Diatraea saccharalis. The sequence goes on from OU893333.1 coordinate 618,697, forward strand.
TGAACTTTTTATACACATAATAATGGTTTTTGGGAGCAATTTGGTACAAAACATTACGATGGGTTTTCACTCGCACTCCAGTAATTGTTCACAGTGATTATAAAATTGCTCGATTAAACTTAAATCGGTTTGTTTACTCGATTTTGTGGCTAAATTGATACCAATCAGAGAATATAAGTATGTTGTACTCGTAATAGGAGAAGCAATAATAATAATCATTTAGTTTTGTAATTTGTATCGTAACGTAAGTGTTGTGATAGACTATTAGATATAATACTAAGGCTCACAGTAGTCAAGTCACTACGATAACTGAGTAACTAAATACCTATAGTGTCGTGATGCCCTAGCGATACATTTATGCGGATACTGGGACATTTTGGATTTTTATTGCTAAAATTATTTCAGCTATTGTGATTTATTTAAAGTATTTATAATTCTTATTCATATTTTCTATAAGTGGCAGAAATATTTTCCCTCGGACTAACTGCTTGAAACTCGATTTTTGGTATAATCTTCTTTTGACGAATACGCCCAAGGCATAAAAATTTATAAAAACTTATCTATTACAGGAATTAATTTTGGCAAAATTTTACTTCGCATAATTTAGTTGGCATAACAAGATAAAACCAATCAATCAATTCTGGTAGGTTAGAACTGAGAACAAAACAAAAAGCCAACCGCGGCAGTGGCCGAAGAGAGACAAATATATGTTTCAAAATGTATGTCTGTGCTATATAGGTATATTATTATGAAAACATGTATTTATTTATTCTTTATTGCAAAAAAATCACACAAAATGCGGACTTTATGCCTAACGTATTATCGACCAGTCTACCAGAACAGATAAGGTGACGAGATGTTTCTGACTTTCAGAATTATTAATTTTGTATGTGTGCAACGTTGGTGAACACTAAACAACTGTCTGCAAAATAAAGTATATTATTCTCTGATCTGCGTAAAAAAAAATGACATATAAAGTTTTGCTAGATGGGGGCAGAATTTATTGAAATATAGTCATATAGTTTTTATTGAAAAATATATATAAGATAATTATTAGTCGTTCACACAATCAAACTAAAAACAAATCGTAAAAATTACAAAATTTTCTTTAAATGTTGAACGTGAAAATGAGAGATAATTATGTTATTAATTATCAAAAAGGCATAGTATAATGGGTATTGTGTTTAGTTGTACCTCATATCAACCGAAAAATCTACGTAATGATTGAAATGCTCCTCTGAAAATAAAGAATGCTATTATTTCGGGTTGTTAAAAGCATATCATCCATACTTCATTTCATTCAACTGAAGAGATAACGGACTAAGAAATCTCTCCACCTTTTAAGTTCCTACTTAATTATATTTCTAAAAAATTTGGTTTTTATCATAGCGAAAATCTAAAAAGCGAAAAAACTACATATGAAGTAATGAACGCGAACTTTTTTGAATGTTTTAGTAAACGATACATCATTATCTATGATCTCAATAACAGTTGTACGTAATGTATTAATATAGCTTGGTCAGTGGCATCGCGCAGAACACATCAGTACATGTCATACTCAACTAATTTCCACATAGCAATTGGAAAGGTGCCTTTTACGTCAGTTGTCCGCACGCCAGCTAGTCTGCACTGAAAATTGGACCAGCATCAACTTGGCCATCTAAATCTTAGCCTCCAAAAACCATCTTACATCCCTAAGAAATAAGACGGCTTATCCCTCACAGCAAGTTCCACGTGCCCTCGACAGTTCGGAACATAAATAAAATATGACGCGAGCGGCAATTTAAGGATGTCCCAGTAATTCAATATTTGAGGATAATCTCAGTGGTGAAGTTGGAAGCAATTTGTCTGAAAGCTTCCTCGTGTGTCCAAAAGAAATCCTACATCTTCCTACACGTATACATATAATCTTCCTTTAAATAAAGGATTATAAAAACAAAAGTTAAGCTAACATATTTGTGACGAGAAAACGAGCCATGTGTTTTATTTGGAAATTTTCAGAGTCAATATAAATGCAGTGGCGAGCAGAATTTGACGATCAATATAAATTCTAGCGAGTGTCGGTGTGTATCTGGCCACGAGGATTTATATAACGATCGAGCTTATCGTGAGTAATGGCGTACTAACCACGGAGAACAATAGCGGGATAGCTATACAAATAGTCGACTCGGAATTAATCTGACGAGGAGCCACTACTGGTATAGGAACTTCACTAAATACCTATCCGAATTACTCAGATCAATTCTGCATCGAAAGTGCTCAATTTTCAACAGTATGAAATCCTTTCTTATTGCACAACGAATAAGGTTCAAAATAAATAAGAAAACTGGACTTGTCGATCAGTTCGAAGAGTATATTTGAGGAGGCAAAGTTAGTACGAAGTTTGTTTTGCCGGCGCTGCCACAATCATTTTGATGAATAACAAGATTGTGAAACAATGTTTCAGTACCAAAGATATCCGAGTATCGACAGCCTCGTACCCATCTACATCGGTTGATGAATCTAAACAAACTGTATGATTTAACACTGCATTACTATAGAAGTCCACTCAAAGAAAAAGCGATCGATACCTTTTCAGAATACTACTACCTGTAAAATTGGTTTAGGTTAAAGAGCAGTGGTTAAATTTAAGTACGTCGGATATATTATGTTTGTTTTTACTTAGGACTGAGCCCACTAAAAAGTCGATCATCACCGCCTTTAGAGTTTGCGGCACTTTCCAATACATAAATTTCGATTCAATACTAAGTATTAATAGAATTAAAGTGATGATTCTATTAATTGTCCGTAAATATCTCATGCTTAAAACACGAACCGGTTATCTTTGGGGCGCTATTTTAATCAAATCGTTATCTCGGTATAGTGACATTCTATTGTGTAATAAGAATGGAAACCTTCCCATCTGCCTCCCTTCAGTCTCAATTAATTACTATACATCTGAGGCTACAGGCGGACAATACGCAATTTCTTTGTCGTCACCAACGTGAAATTAGTTAACGTTTTGCTGTAACTAAGATAAAATATAATAATGATTTAGAATTACTCAAGCTGGACTGTATTATTTCTTTACTGATAATAAAGCTGTACAAATACAATTTCATATAAAGTTATTATAAAATAACCGTCGTCGTCGTCTGTCTGTTATGCTTTTATGGTTACTGAACCAATACCAAATAACAGTGATATATGGAAGTAATTTAAGACCTGAAGAAGGACACAGATTAGGCTTTCCTTCTCAAAGTCCATGCCAATAAAGTTGCAAGGAAAAATGAACTCTCATGTATAGTACAAAAATGCTAGGATAAATTACGAAAGCTAGCCAATTTTAATAATACGAAATCATACGAAATCATAAATATATGCAGGTTATTGCGCCCTCGAGTTATGTATGCTCAATTAAGCTCATAGTAAACGAACCACAGAATGATTTCACGTTATCCTTGAAGTCCCAGAATACCATGCTAGCCGAGAAACCTTTGCTACGGACATTTTAATTAAGATAACTCCCTGCAAAGCCATCGAAACTAAATTAAATTAACAAAATGTTTCATTGAAATATGTCCAATAACAATCCGAATAACTCCCTCAATAAAACAGGCTCGGAGCGATTAAGAGCTGGAGTTGAATAAAGATGAAGATTAATACGGAAGTGCGAGATAATTATTGGGATAGAGGAAAATTGGGAAAGGAAATAGTGTTCCGAAACAACATGGAAGCAGGTAATCCAGATTAGTCCCCAATAGAGGTAAGTCCTTCGATATTGGGAGCGAATGCCTTACTTAAAGTGAGCTAAAGACTCCTTTATGAATGAAGCCGAATTCCCGAAAGAAGGATTAGGGAGGTCCAATTTGTTATTATTCACACCGTTGGAAATAGCAAGGCGTATTCGAACAGCTACATAGTATGTTTGTATGAGAGATGACTCCAAATCGATTCCAGGATCTGGGTCTATTTTTAAAAGCTTGTATTTAACTTGCAATGTATACAAAGTATGTTTGTTCGGGTGAAATCTTTGAACTCAATTTTGAAATTGATATCTTCAACCGATTGAGCTGAAATTTCGTATACACGTTTAGTTTGGAGACAATATATAGTAAAAGTGTGTAGCGTCATTCTAAATCCAATATAGCAGACCATCCACGATGGCGGAATAGTTATTATTTATGCACTTCTACAATATGGGCATCAAATGAAAGGGCTCGTTGGGAGTAACTAGAAAATTAATGTAACGTAATTCTAAACCCAATATGGCGGAATATTCAAGATGGCAGAATAGTTATTATTTATGCACTTCGACAATGTGATTATCAAAAGAAAGGGCTTGCCGAGAATAATTAGAAATATTGTAATGTGACAAAACTCTAAATCCAATATGACGCACTATAGAAGGTTTCTATTCTTTAAAAAAAATAACAAAATTAACTGTCAAATAAACTTGCAACAATGAAGAGTTGAATGAGATGAACAGACTGAACCTAGCCAGCAAAAACTAAACGGTAAAAAATATATTAATAGCAAAAAACTTAAAAAAATATATATATTTAATCTCTCTAAAAGAAAGAAAATATTTTTTTCCTTTTAAATTGTAACTTTCAACTTACAACCTCATTATACACAATTAATATGAGCATAAAAGCTGGTTGCGAGGTTGACTTGTGTAAATAAACTAGTGCCAATTATATTATGAAAAAACTGCTATATTTAAAATTTACTGCTAATAAAACTCTCTGAGAGAGTTATTAATTAGGTTTAACGTTGTAGTAAATTTAGGCGAAGACTGCACTTAGTATTAGTCAAAATTATTATTATTAAACAGGGACTTAGCAAAGGTTAACTGGTCTGGTTCTATGGGAGTAATATTTACACCTAGACGGTAGTAGGTTTGCTTATTCTTATTAATTTGGACGCCAATGCACCTTAAAGATCCAAATCGCATCAAATCGCATTTTTTTGGATTTTCAGGGTCTCAATGAGGTATCTTTTTCCCTTATTGATTTTTCAAATCATTTCGTCACGGTAACACAGTATTCAGTCTGAGGCCTGTCACCGAGATTGAACTGGCGGATATCATCTTTTCCATCAAGTGCAATGCTTTTGGGAGTGGTGGATTGAATAGAGACATGATCTTATTGACTTTGCCATAGTACCTTAACTGTATATATTTATTTATTTATTTATTCTTTATTGCATTTAAACACAATAGGCGGACTTAATGCATTGCATTCTCTGCCAGTCTACCAGTAACAGATGTTGGAGTCCGGATGTTAGGCGATAAGAATAAAAAGCAAAACACAAAAAAAAAAAAAAAAAAACAGTGGCCAAAAAATTATTACAACAAACAAATTGATAAAAGCATAAAACTATATATACCAAAACAAATATATATGTAAATATAGGTAAAATATAAAAATATATAAAAAAAAATAGAATACAGAACGCATATGAAATAATTATATATGAAGATAGTGCTCATGCACCAATCTCTTAAAAACCATTCTACTCTGAGCAGTTTTAATATGAGCTGGGAGAGCATTCCAAAGGCGAATAGCTGTCAGAGTAAAGGATTTGGAAACAAAATCAGTATGATGAACGGGAGTTTGTAGAATGAGGTTGCTACTAGAGCGAAGATCACGTTGATGACTGGAACCAAGATATTGAAATCTAGACTTCAAATATCCAGGGGTACATGGATCGTAAAGTATTTTGAAAAGCATACAGACAACTCGCAAGTTCCTGCGTTGGTGGATAGTTAACCATCCGAGTAGTTTTCTGTATTTAGAGATGTGATCGTACTTACGAAGGCCAAATATAAACCGAATAGAGCTATTAAGCAAACGATCCAATTTGTTGAGAAGAAATTGACTAGAGTCAGAATAACAGACATCAGCGTAGTCGAGAAGCGGGAAAACAAGGGTCTGTACTAATGCAATTTTGGTGCTGTATGGGAGAAAGAATTTAAGTCTATATAGTGATCTAAGCGTATTCACAACTTTACGACACACTTCAGCAACCTGCACCTCCCAGTTGAGAGAGCAATCAATGTGAAGACCTAAATTTTTAACACTGGATTGAAACGGGATGACTTGTCCATTATACAGCAGGGGAGTAACAGTATTCATGTCAATAACCGACAATTGGCGTGAACTGCCTATAATAATACTTTGGCATTTTGTTGTATTTACTGCCACGCCGTGACTTTTTGACCAATCCAAAATGCTTATAAGATCTTGATTGAGGCACAGAATAGCGTCGTTAATGTGGTTCTTGTCTGCCTGAGCATATATCTGAAGATCGTCTGCATATAGATGATAAGAAGATTGAAGTCGTGTAGTAAGAGAGTTAATAAATAACGAGAAAAGAAGAGGAGAAAGTATACCGCCTTGTGGGACACCGGCAGTCAAATCAAGCCAATCAGAAGTTTTCTGATTAACTCGCACAGCCTGTCGGCGTCCACGAAGATACGACGAGAACCAAGCCTGAGCTGTAGAAGAAAGTCCAATGTGAGTAAGGATGGTAAGAAGAATCTCATGGTTAACAGAGATGAAGGCGTTAGAGAAGTCTATCACAACCATAATTGTAAGCCTCGAGTGTTCCATGCCATGCCGAATGTCCTCTAAGATATTAAGAAGAGCAGTAGAAGTACTATGTCCGGGACGAAAACCGGACTGAAAGGGACTCAATAACTTCAGTCGGGACACATATGACACAGTAACGTATATATTTATGAATTTCTACAGGCACTTTTCCAACATGCGCTGGTAACACCACTTCCTAAAATTGCGCAACCATCTGAACTTAGGGATCTTAGGCCTATCAGTGACTTGCCTTTTGTGTCAAAATTTTTGGATGAACATGTATACTCAACTGTACAGTTATCTTGAGCATAGTGACATAGTCTGCCCAGACTGCAGTCTGGTTTCCGTCACAACCGTGGTACATCCACCGCTTTACTCGATGTTATAGATAATATTCTCTCTCAGCAGGACATTGGTCATGGCAACATCCTTGCACTACTCGATTATTCGCGTGCCTTTGACTGCATTAACTTTCATCTTCTCTTATCTAAGCTCGAGTACTATGGCTGAGACGACCTTTCAGTTAAATGGTATACAAGTTACCCTCTTCCACGGTACCAACCGATAAAGCTACACGGAGACCCCGGAGATCACTCGGCAGAAATGTCAGATCCTAAAATAGTTACACGTGGTGTGCCCCAGGGTTCCGTTCTTGGGCCTTTGTTGTTCATCATTTATACGGCGGATATGGTCAACGTAATAAAAAAAATGTAACTACCATTGTTATGGAGATGATGTGCAACTGTATATCTCTACGTGACCGGCGTAAACTCAAGAGGCTGTTTTGAAATTAAACAAGGATTTACAGGCGATCGCTGACTGATCCAATGAGAATGGATTGGTTTTGGATCCCTCTAAATTTAATTTATGGTTATTGGCTTGAGAGCGCAGATGGTTGGCATTGTTGCTTCCAATCCAGCTGTGGCTGTTAGACAACATCCAGTGCTGAGGGTCGATGAGGCGCGCAATTGGGGAGAATTTTTTGATAGCAAACTGCGGTTCGTGTTTCACATCTTAGGTTTGGTCAGAGCGTGCAATTACCGTTTAAAGGTACTATACCGGATTCGCAATTTTCTCAGTGAGAATACTCGCATAACACTATGTGAGTCTCTAATTCTCTCGAGGCTTAATTATGCTGATCTGGTGATCGGCCCTCGCCTACTCTCGAAGTATACAAAATGCGTGCTGTAGATTTTGCTTTGGCGTGCCTCCTCTGGCCCACATTACACCAATTTTAAATTCGGCAAATATGCTTCGTATGGAGTCACGTAGGCAACTGAACCTGGCGTGACTGTTGTTTAACGTCATAAAGCATCAACAGCCGGAATATTTTTACGAGAAGCTTATATTTTTGAAGTCATTCAGCAAGTACACCATTAGAGCCATAAGACCTGAACTGGTTTGTTACCATCACCGCACTGCAGCATTTAGGGGTAGCTTCGAGTTCCAAGCCACAAAGTGTCGGAATAATTTGCCGCCCCCTTTGAGGAGCCTTTCTACAATTCCAATATTTAAACTTAGAATCCATTTCCTAGATCTACAAAAGACGCTTATACTTAACGCATGTTTTAGTAGATTTCCCGTGCTACCTTTTTGACTTTTAATATTACAATCTTTACATTGTTCTTATCAATATAAATCTGACTTCTAAAACTATTCTAGCATTTAATATTAATTATACTTGACGTGCCTTTTTATTTATTTATTTTTATTTCCCGGTTTTTTTTATCGAACCTTTTTTATCTCTATTTATATTAATTTTTGACATTATATCTTCATGATTCTATTCATTTAAAAACACATATTTTGTCCCCGCTTATGTCAATAAGGGCGATGGCCTAAAGCCTTCATCTGCATTAGATGATTTTAGTGCACTGAGCCTAGACCCTTCGCGCAACTGGTGCACACGGTTATATTTCTGCTTCTTGTTCTTCTTTGTTTCTTTTATCGTGTCATTGTTTAGTAAGTGATGTAATTGTGTGTTGCTGAGAAATAAACTTTTTATCTATCTAATAATAAAATTGCAATTTTAATATAAAATCGTAAATTTACTCTGACGCTAAATCTTGTTTATTAATGTCCTATTGTATGTGTATATATGAGTATTTGTTATTTTATTAGTCGTAGTAGATATAACGTTTTCAAGTTAACTTGTTATCTTCTCTCGAAATTTCAGCTCATCGATAATGATTATGCAATGCGAATAGGGGCTTGTTTCTAATTTAAGATTGCTAGAGATACAACAATTTATCATTTATGATTTATTTAATCTGGATTGCTGCTAGTTATTTTTATGATAAAATATTATGAGTCGTAAAATCAAGTGTTATAGTACACAGTCGTTTGTACGAGTTTTTTGATTCTTGTATAGCTATTGCGTCATCGCGTCAAAACACGATCTCGGAAATAGTTGAAATAAAAAATGGCTGAAATATTTTAGTGAGACCTTGATCTTGAACCGCTCTTGACAGAGTGATTCGCAGATTTCTTAAGAAATTTAGAAAAGCTAAGTCGTATTAATAGAGAAATTAAATAGACGGACGTTTGGACATGTAACATTTGTTGGCAACCGTCATAGAGTTTAATGCACTACAGGTGGCAGGTATATATCTATATCTTTATGTATTAAAATATAAAAATACGCATTTTCTTTGTATTTTCTAAAAGTTGTTTTCCAATGTTTTAAATTTAAAATTTTCTAACCTTGAAATATGATTATACGTATTTAAAAAAGCGACCTTCCGCAATTCAACTTGCCTTAAGCACTTGGCAACCGGAGCGTTGCTGTTGCAGATTATAGAAATAATCTGCAACAGCAACGCTCCTGTGTCATCTATCATTTGCACTCATAAAATCTAAATGAAATTTAACTACAAATCCTTACTTTTTTTAACGCATTTCAATATTTTGATTAATTATCTTTCTTAACAGCTTACATTTTGTATGAGTTGTATTAATTATTGCTCATGTCAGCAATCACTGATGTTATGGATGACAACTATGATCTGCGAAATGAGAATTGACATCTTGCCAGAAGTTTCAGGGTTTTGTTTCATACAATATATGAATGACATGTAATTTTTTCTTTAAATTTTTCGTATTTGATATTCGCATTATAAGCATTAGGAGGAGTCTGGCATATGACTTCAGAGGTTTAATGACGTTTAAATATACCTTAAAGATAGACATAGAAGACATTAGTATTCGATGCTTAATTAAAGATCCAAGTCATAACTCAAATGAGACTTAATCAGATAATAAATCAACATAGGGTAGGGTATTATTGTGAACCTTTAAAATTAATAATCACCAGTCAAAAATATCAAAACATCTTTTAAAGTTAAATTATGATACACACGAAATCTGTCCAAGTCCAAGTTTGTAATATATCATTAATAGTACATGCGTTTCTACGATCATATCTTATTGGTCCAAATCTAATTTCTCGACGTGTTTACCCACCCGCTGTGGCGTCATATCTGTCACATTAACGATGTCCAGAATTTATCAAAAACCACTTCCTGGACAGAAATAACTGTCTTCCGCTTTCACATCGAGTTAGCGGGAGCAAGGAAAATGTCGTGTTACATCTCAGCCGGCAATGTTTTGAACACTTCAACGTTTGGATTATGTCTGAATGGGACACCGACGGATTTTCGATTTTTCGTGCTATTAATCTTGCTGATTTATAAAAGGGATTATCTAGTGTTGCCACTTGTGTCATTGTATCATTAATTACAACTGTGTGGACTAAAAAACAAGAGTTGAGGGAGAAAAATTGACGTGATATCAGCACGATTTGGCACTACGTTAGGTTAATTTAAAATCTAAAGCGCATATTTCACCAAATATTTATAATACTCGATTAATGATAATTACAACGCTTTTTTTATTGTCATTGTTAATATTGTAATCGAAATCACTTTCGACTTCATACTATAATAAGGTGTGAATTGTTGTTTTTGAATTGAATAGTATTACATATTAATTCCTATAGTTTGTGTACCTAACTATCTGTGTTAAGGAGTAGGTGTGAAGGCATTTGTCAGTCAAAATTCTTCGACTTACGACTTGAATAAAATGAAAAAGCGGTGTCACTTTATACCATTTTTATTCATTGAAACTTTATGTAATATATATCATCAAACTTTTTAATGTTTCCGCAATTATAAAGTAAGTGAAGCTTACAAGGGTGGCATAAACATGGCCGTTGATGTCCGTAATCTGGTTAAATTGTACACAATTGAATAGAGATCATCTCTGACAAGTAAATGGGATAACTCCATTAGTATTCTGCACAGGAGCGGGGCGGACAGACCAGCAGTTGTGGATACCACGCTCGTTACGTCACACTGTAGATATATATACCACGGAATTCAAAGGGTATAAGGCATTTGAATATAAAGCATTATATATCATTTTGGAAATGACTATTTAAACCCGGCTGGGTTTACTCCGTTGTGTAACTACGGATGACAACTATCGGAGAAAGAGTGTAAAATGTGAAAACATGATTAGGGAAATTACGAAACTCGTAGATTTCAAATCTAACTTTCATATATTCTATAATTATTGTGAATATGACTACCTATATGCTAATTATCGAGAATCTACATTTGATTTTTTAAAACAACTAAATAATGTACAAATATTTTAACTACACTCAAACTATACAATAGTTCAACGTTCAAACGCTTCAATTAAAAAATAAAATTTTTATTAGATACTCTGATGATCTGCTGAAGAAGGAAATAAAAGATATAAACCTTCATTATTCGTGTGTAACAGTTTTCCTCAATATAATTATCTGATGTTGATGTGATGTATTCTGAGAATCATTAGATATCCTGTCGCGCACGTACAGTGTCATTAGTTAAGAGCTGCTAACAATATAACAGGCTGTTAGCTTAATTGCTCGTTAGCTATAAAAAAACATTGGTTACATGTATCTGTTATCAAACGTAGTTAGTAAAAACACAACGCCCAGTGTGTGTTACAGCACCATGGCTATAAATTACAAGGCATATAATTACAAACATGAAATTTTAACAAATAATAAATTATACTACTCCAATTTTATAATTATTTATTTATTAGTATCTAGAAAACGTATAAATTAATATTTTTAATTATTTATAATTTGATATTTGCACATCGTCTTAACGATAAAATATGCTGGTCTAAAATTGTAAAACTACCCTGTCACCATATTTTTACAAATAAGGTTATTATTACTACTAATCTTGCAGTTTTGATTTAAGCTTTCAGTAGTTAACATCCAAGATGCATTATTATGTAATAGTGCTTCAAACTACGAGAACCTACATAGGTATTTTAAATAATGCATAATGTTATCATGAAATAAACTTTGTAAATAAAAATCTTATAGCATTGAAAAAAATATGAAAAGGGCTATATTTATATAGGTATTTAGTATTTTTTATAATATGAAAGAAATATTATACTGTACATTTTAGTTTAGTATCATTATTTACTTATAAAATATTGTTACTACTAGCGAGTTGTGTGAGTGCTAGCATCCAGAGGAACGTGACTTGCAACGCGGTTCACGTGGCGTGGCCGCCATGTTTGTATACTCACGTATTTAATAACGAACCGCCAGTAAACCCTACTCATATTGGGGAAAAAAACAACACATCCTTCACAGCTAAAAGAAACTCTGAATGGCTAGTGGTCCTTCCCTCTCTTAAAGGCAGAACAGGCTCCAGAATAATACCATTTTCATTTTCATCTCTGTGACACTTTTATGTTAACTAGCTTTCCGCCAGCGGCTTGGCCCGTATGGTCTTGTATTATACATAAAAACCTTCCTTTTGAATCACCCTATCTATGAAAAAAAACCGCATCAAAATCCGTTGCGTAGTTTTAAAGTTTTAAGCATACAAAGGGATATAGAGTCAGGGAAAGCGACTTTGTTGTATACTATGTAGGTTACCACTTCGAGAAATGCAATAAAATATTGAGTAAGATTAAGTCTCATTATTTTTTTGTGCGTAAAATTACAAAAATATCATTAATTATGTATTTCAAATTTCTAAGTATCTCTGGTGTAAAGACAAGAGTCTGTTTCCTGTTTATATTATTGCCCGGCAAAATAAACACAGAGGAACACAATTTGTCGATTTCGCCTAAAAACTGTTTAAATTAAATTAATTGCTCACAAACTATCACGACTATCCTGAGTATTGCGTACCCTTCGCTACGAAGTGACACATATAAGAGACGGTTAACTTTGATATTTTTTTTTAAAGAGAAAATTTTGTTTTTGCGAAAGCAAGTAAAATGTAGTTTTCCCTTTTAAATTTGGGGTTTAATTGGTACAAAATCAATAGAAACATGTTTGCAGTACGCGCTCTCTTATTGAACTTATAATTTATTCTTTTTTAAACACTAAAGAGGCATTCTCTTTCACAACTTCTACTTACTTAATTTACGCCATTTTAATAACAGTAAAATTTGCGCTCAAGGTATAAAGAGATGTTTATAAAAAAATATATATAAATATTTACAAAATAGAAATAAAATATAATAATAGTTAAATCGTTATAAAAAAAACATTTACACAAATGTTATTTTTTATAATGCAAATATCAAATATATCATCACGTCACATAGGTACATATATAATTTGAAGCGTAATTATTCTTGCCCTTTTCCAAACACGATTCTGTTAATAATTCCATCCAACCAGCGTTAGCACAGTAAATGGTTTCAGTCAAGTGTTATACAAAATTATCACTCATAAATACTTAATCAGGCGAGCACATCATATAAAGCTACTGACTGACACGCGATCCGACGTTTTATTTGTAATATTCATGGGTTTCTGTTTGATTTCACCGTTCAAAATCCATTGTGATATTTACATGACAAGGCAATGCCCAGATTATTTACTTTTAGTTCCTTTGATTTATTGATTAGTTTTTTTTTATAATGATCTATATTTAATATCATTGCTAATAGCAGTGATTGCTGAATGTTTACCTGTCGCATTCGCTCATGCTGAAATTATGCTAATTTAAAAATAAGTCAATTACCAACGAAGTGCAAAACAGCTTTTTAAGTAGCAATAGTTCCCCTTGGCAACCAGGATTAGCTTATCGTAAGTTAGGACTAATCTAACGGATCCCAAGCCAACCTCACCTGCACGCGGTACACCCTGCCGACTAACCAACGAGGCTCTGGCGCTCCCCACCAACCCGCATTGGGCCAGCGTGGTGGGAGACGGCCCAAAACCCCTCAGAGATAAAAATTGAACCAAACGAAAGGCCCCGAGTGCCCGGCGGTGCCGTAAGCCGTGCTGGCGCGGACGGACGCCAACTCGGCGAAGGCACCAGGGGTGCGAAGAATCCCCGGGCGGCAAAGATCCCCCGTCAAACGACCTTGGCCCTGGCAACCTACAACGCACGCACACTGCGGACCGAGGAGAAGCTGCTGGAACTAGAGAAGGAATTGGGCAGGATTCGTTGGAGTATTGTAGGATTATCCGAAGTCCGAAGAGAGGGCGAGGACACGATGATCCTTAAATCCGGTAACCTGCTCTATTTCCGGGAGGGCGAAGATCTGTCCCAAGGTGGCGTCGGGTTTATCGTCCACAAGTCTCTCGTGAACAATATTGTACAGATCGGAAGTGTATCGAATAGGGTGGCGTACCTTATACTCAGAATCACCGAACGGTATTCGCTGAAGGTCATACAGGTTTACGCCCCGACCTCGACGCACCCCGACGAGGAAGTGGAAGCCATGTATGAGGACATTTCCCGGGCAATACATGGTTCCACGACCCACTACACTGTTGTCATGGGAGACTTCAACGCAAGGCTAGGCAAGCGTGGCGATGAGGAGTTGAAGGTGGGGCATTTTGGATCTGGGATCCGGAATCACCGTGGTCAAATGCTAGCCGACTACATGGAGAGGGAAGGACTCTATATGATGAACTCCTTCTTCAAAAAACGGTTGCATCGAAAGTGGACCTGGAAGAGTCCGGATGGTGTGACAAAAAGCGAGATCGACTTCATCATGTCGACTAAGACTCGGATATTCAATGACGTCTCAGTGATCAATTCGTTTAATACGGGAAGCGATCACCGTATGGTAAGAGGCGCATTGAATCTAAATGTAAAAGCTGAACGGTATCGACTGGTGAAGTCTACGCTCCGTCCTGAAGCCACCCAGATCCGGGACCCCGAACACTTTCAGCTCGAACTTCAAAACCGCTTCGATTGCCTGGAGAGCTGCTCGGATGTGGACGAATACAATGACAGGGTCGTAGAAGCTGTCCTTACGGTGGGTTCAAAATTCCTCAAACCTCGCCGTACTCAAAAAAGAAGCAAGATCTCGGAGCAGACAAGCAAGCTAATGGAAGAAAGGCGTGAAATGGTTCTGCAATCTTCTGAGGATGCTCGTCGGCAACTCAATAGACAGATCTCGAAGTCTCTCACACGCGACATACGCCAATTTAATACTCAATGTATTAAGGAGGCGATTGAGCGGAATAAAGGCTCCAAAGTGTTCGCTAGAGATCTGTCTCTCGGACAAAGCTTGCTGACGAAGCTAAAGACAGAGGACGGCAGAGTCGTTACATCCCGTCCTGAGCTTGTGGCGGAGATCGAACGCTTCTATGGACAGTTATACACAACATCACAGAAACCTGTCATTGAGGCTACAGACCCTAGAGCCAAATTAACCCGACATTATACCGAAGACATCCCGGACGTCAGTCTATACGAGATTAGTGTGGCTCTCAAACAGCTCAAGAACAACAAGGCGCCGGGGTATGATGGAATCACAGCGGAACTTCTGAAAGCGGGTGGACTACCAGTCCGGAAAGCGCTTCAGAAGCTATTTAATTCCGCCATACTCGAGGGCAAGACGCCAGAAGCATGGCACAGGGGCGTGGTGGTGCTTTTCTTCAAAAAGGGCGACAGGGCCCAATTGAGGAATTACAGACCCATCACGCTTCTGAGTCATGTGTACAAGCTGTTTTCGAGAGTCATCACGAATCGTCTCGCACGTAGATTTGACGACTTCCAGCCTCCTGAACAAGCCGGTTTCCGAAAAGGTTACAGTACCATAGACCACATTCATACGCTGCGACAGGTTATACAGAAGACCGAAGAGTATAATCTGCCACTATGCTTGGCGTTTGTGGACTATGAGAAAGCCTTCGACTCCGTCGAGACCTGGGCCGTGCTTAGGTCACTCCAGAGGTGCCAAATAGACTATCGATACATCCAAGTGCTGCAGTCACTGTACGAAAATGCCACCATGTCAGTTCGGCTCCAGGACCAAAACTCGAAAGCAATACGACTTCAGCGTGGAGTGAGACAGGGCGACGTTATATCGCCGAAACTGTTCACTGCCGCACTGGAGGACGTGTTTAAGCTTTTGGACTGGAGAGGACTTGGCATCAATATAAACGGCGAGTACATGACGCACCTTCGTTTCGCTGATGATATCGTAGTCATGGCTGAGACCATGGAAGATCTAGGCACAATGCTCGAAGACCTCTGTAGAGTTTCCCAGCAAGTGGGTCTTAAAATGAACATGGAGAAGACAAAAATAATGTCAAACTCCCATGTCGTACCCACTCCAGTGAATGTTGGAGGCTCTACACTGGAAGCTGTCGACGAGTACCTTTACCTGGGACAAATAGTCCGATTAGGTAAGTCCAACTTCCAGAGAGAGGTAAGTCGACGGATCCAACTCGGCTGGGCAGCGTTCGGGAAGCTACGCAGTGTATTCTCGGAACATCTACCGCAGTGTCTCAAGACAAAAGTCTTTAATTCGTGCGTGTTGCCAGTGATGACTTACGGTGCTGAGACGTGGCCGCTTACGATGGGCCTCATAAGGAAGCTCAAGGTCGCTCAGAGGGCAATGGAAAGGGCTATGCTCGGGGTTTCTTTGCGAGATCGAATTAGAAATGATGAGATCCGCAGAAGAACTAAAGTCACCGACATAGCCCACAGAATTGCAAACCTCAAGTGGCAGTGGGCAGGGCACATCGCTCGCAGGACTGACGGCCGTTGGGGCGGTAAGGTCCTGGAGTGGCGACCGCGTACCGGGAGACGCAGTGTTGGCAGGCCCCCCACAAGGTGGACCGACGATCTGGTGAAGGTCGCGGGAAGCCGCTGGATGCGGGAAGCGCAGGACCGATCGTTTTGGAGATCTTTGGGGGAGGCCTATGCCCAGCAGTGGGCGTCTCTCGGCTGAAATGATGATGATGATGATATCGTAAGTTATTATCTTACATTACAACCTATGGCTAACAGGTTAATGTTTGCCATTCCCATCGTTCTAAACGGATCTCTACGACAATATTTCATATGAGGATTTTTTCACGACAGTCCCATTCACGCAAAACCTACATGTGAGTGTAATTAAAATACCAAAATTAATTTACGGTCGGGGAACCCTTCCTTTTGTGAACGCGTTGCGTGCAAAAAATCGGCCATATCTCTTTGTGTATCTCACAATTTACGACATCACATTTAATTTGCACCACAAACGACAAACTTATATCTCACCTGATAAATGTGCTTCATCTCGTGTTCAGACAAATTATATTTATTGATTAAGGCGACGAAAATGTTATTTTTTCTTAACTTTCATCACCGATATATTAGGACCAAATATATTATAAACTAAAGAACTCAAATTCAATAACGAGACGACAAAAACAAGTTAAAATTCAAACACAGGAGAGTCTTCTCTGTTAACTTGTTAACGAACTCTTGTTCCTTGCACTACATCGAACATTACCATATGTAGGAGTAGGTATGTAGTATCAGGATTCACGTAAACAGTATTGTTCTATAAAATAATAATAAAAATAGATATTATACAAGATCAAATACACTGATCAGATTCCGAGATGAGTAGCTAACGCACTCATATTATGGATTGTCCGAAACAACGAAGGCACCACAACATCCAGACCAGAGAATTGTCTCGATAGATAAAAAATAGACAATACTCAATTTTTGAGTACGGATGGCCGGAAATTGGATGAGCGAGTCGGAAGCTCGGCCATCAGCGACGGCGCCGGCAACGGCGGAGGCGGCCGATGTAATTCATTCTGTACCGTTCGCCGGACGACGTGCTGCCCCACCGCCGCACCATTATCGTAAAGGGCAGATTTTGGGACAAAAATTCCGATGACTTT
Organism: Diatraea saccharalis; assembly: GCA_918026875.4. Taxonomy (NCBI): domain Eukaryota; kingdom Metazoa; phylum Arthropoda; class Insecta; order Lepidoptera; family Crambidae; genus Diatraea; species Diatraea saccharalis. The sequence continues at coordinate 636,457 of OU893333.1, forward strand.
CATAATATACGAGGTTTTAAGAGCTTCATTAAAAACTTCAGTAAGGGAAAACGGGTCGTATCAACTTTACACTGTTATAGAGTTGAAAAAATAAATCAATGTAATGTCCCTTTTTAAATATTTGCAAGCCTACCTGCAACAACAAACGCTGTCCTGCGGTGCTATTAAAATAATATTAAATATAAGTAAATAATTAACGACATACGGATAAAAATGTATCAACAAACATCGTAAATGCAAATAGCATAAAAATAATAATCTTTATAATACCTAACAATTAAAATTAACCAGGCTCTAATCAGTTATTTGACCCTTATCAATACGGGAGTCGTATTATTGACCGTAATTCTGATTAGATATAACTTTTTATTGCGTAGCCAACATCCGCAAACATCCAGCAGACTCACTCTTGAAATCAATCGCGATCGATTGATATTAGAATTGTAGAGTTCGATACCCTTAACGTGCCACATTATTATTGTTATTGAATTAAATGATATTTAGTTTTACATTAGCATTGTCGATATAGTTTAAATATTGTGATCGAGACTGACACAGACCGTATGCAACTAACTTTATGTTTAAGTTCTCAATATCCAATTCAATGAAGAAGTATTTAAAAAAAAAAAGAGAAAACACTAAAAAATCCACCTCACTAGATGGCGACTGTAGCAAAAGTAGATTTTTGCAGGAAACGAATGGACCAAAGTTAGTCATTTCCGTTTCTTTTAACAAATTTGCAAAGTTCGAAAGTTAGATATCAATATAAATACGAAAAAGTATAAATAGAATATGGAGTTGTTTATTGAGTTTGGAAAATTAATTTACTTTTATACATGAAAGAAAACCGGAAGGGTTGTCATGGAAATATTAAGAAAGGACCGTAGCGACATCTATTTTGATTTCGGGAACTAATATTTTTTTAATACTTCCTTATTGCAATACTCAAGAATTCTATTTCAAGAGTGCGAATTACGATTAGACGATTATTAAAATCGTCATTGGATTGGATTGAAATTAAAATTGAGATTCTGTTCAAGAGTAATCCTGTAGCTTTTTTACTTTTAGCAAGAGGAAATTTTCATTATAAAATAACCTAAAGAAACAATGGAGCATCCATGGAGATCCGAAACATCTAAAAATGTAATAGAGTCTAAATTAATTATGTATGCCAATACAAAAGCCAATATAGTGAGCGAAAAAAAAATACTTAAATTGTAAAGAAACTTATTCCAGACAAGATATGAAAGTGAAAGATTTTTTTAATAGTTGCAAGTTGAAAATTCTCATCTGACGTAATTATTTCCATTCGAGGAAACAACAGTGTTGGAGTGAGCGGCGGCGGGCGGCGGGCGGCGGGCAGGCAGGCGGGCAGGCCGACAACAGAGGAGGATGAACAGAAAAATTTAAATAAAAGGAGCGACGTAATGGAGCGTGCTCGTGAAGTGTAATTGTTTCGCGAACGGAGCAAAAAAGACGTCATTATCCTCACGCCATTACTTCACAAATGGCGGCCATGTTCGCCTCGGTGGAACATCCCCCCACCCCCTGCGCTCCTAAAATCCAGAGAATTGTTAAAAAAAAGATTTCATAGTAATGCAGTAAAACAATACGATACACAAATATTTTGGAATACACTCGTCCCTTTATCAGCTCTTCCTTATAACATAAAATGTTTTCTATCGGGAGGGTAAAAAAAACATCCATACTTCTCAAGAAGTATCAAACAAAGAGTAATAAGAAGCACAAGTCGAAAAGCTACAATAATATGAAAGGAAATTATTATACACAGATAGAGCTCTTTGAAACCTTGGCGCTTTTATTTATCAAAATTTAATAAGTAGGTGTTCCGTTCTTCCTCGAATGCTTTTATACTTTAACAACTTAATTCGAGGAACAAACAATAAGCTCAGTAAATATTGGTGCATTATATCAGCCGATCTGAAATATTCCCGTCTTTGTTCCGGGGCGTCAACAAAGGGCTATCCTGCCTCGACTCGAGTTAATTCTGTTTAAAGTGCCCGAAGTCGGACGAACGGAACACGCGACTCGAGGCGTTTCCCTTTGACAAGGTTCTATTACAAACAACTCGCCTACGAGTTTGTTACTTTATTGTACTCGCTCGTCTCTAAAAGTTTGCGGCGTCTGAACACTGGCGACTCCCGAATACTTATTAAAAAGTTCCCTTTAAACATTTAAAGCGGCTTTTATCTTTTCATTAAGTTTATTTAGTCATTTTTTTACAGTCTTACATAGTTCTCATTAATTCAAGATAGCAAAGTGTACATCAGATAATTATGTATATTGCTTATTTAAATATTAAATAAAATTATTGTTTAATGTTGTAAAATTTTAAAAATAATTTGATTACCAAACTTATTACAATAAAATTGTATATTAAAAGTACCTATATTATTCTCCAATGCAAAGATTGATGCTACTTTTCACATTTTTATTGGCGAAAAGAAAACGTCAAAGATAATATATAATAGTCATTTTCCAGTCTTTTAACTTATACCTGTACATATTCAGCCAGTTGCACAAACATTCATTAAAATTTTCATTAGTTTAAAGCGACATTACCAATACAAATTTGACATTCATTAGTATTAAAAGACGTCATTAAACGTTAATGGACGTTTGTGCAACTGACCGTAATTTTATTATACAACCGTACTATTGACTAGCACTAGGTTTGATAGTGTTGGATACACCGATGTTTTGGTGTTGCCAGTAGTGTAGCGACCGACCAATGGCAACACCGCAGTTATGACTCGCTCACGTTAAGCGAGATTGATTGTCTTAATACATTCTAATATCCTATATATTTCATTATAGAGAGAATATGGACTAAAGTGTTCCCATTTTGATTTTAAAATTAAATATTTTTTATATATTTTTCTAGATTACTCGAAAAAAACAGTTATTTTTATTCCAAAATTTTAATTTATATAAACTTTACTTTTATTATGACAGTTGTCTAATGAAAATCTTAAAAAATAGGTATTCACAGGCACCTGAGCAACGGAACATTATGATTAAACAGGAAGAAGATTTACGATATATTTAAGTATACAATGAAAATGATAATTTTTAAAAGAATCTTTAATTCTAACGTCATGTTAGCACCATCCAAACCCAGTAGACCCACTAGTTCAAAATTTTCCACAATAGAAAAAACTACTCTGTGACGTCACTAGTAACTCGCTCGTTGATCGGCTTGTTCGCGTGACCGTCCTCAGAAACATAAAAACAGATGAACTTTATCCTTAACAATTAAGGCTTAATTTTCACAATCAATCTTCGTAAAGAATGGAACAATTATCAAATAGGGTTGCGAAAAGTAAAATTAGAAAATCTGAACTCTGATTTCTCATTATTATTATTAAAAAGGCAGACTTTTTGATAGAAATAGGTTAAGGCGAAGCATCTCTTCACTTTACAATCCGATGAATTCTCTAGCTTCGAGAAGAAAAGGCAAATTATCCTAGCCGTTGGAAGAACAGATTAAAAAATTAATTGTATTACTTTATTTTATTTTTTTTTGTCAAAATTATCCAACTGCCAACCCTGTTCGCAGATATATCATTACGTAGGCGAGTTTAATACTATCGAATTGACATTTTGACTTCGGGCAATCTTAGATGTGAGGTAGATATAATGTCGTGTAATGTACCGGCACATCTCAGAACACCGAGACCTTTAAATATAAAACAATTCTTATTCCATTCAAGTTAGGGTTCAATTTGTTACGGAAAATTGTTGCTAAGGCCTCGGGTATGTTTTTTTGCTTATGCCATGCAAACTTCTGTGTGTGTCAGCAGAATATTATGTTGTTTTGATCTAATGAGCTGATGGTGGTTATGTGTGCGTACAAGATCATCGACCTCGGCTGTTGCTAAGTGGTTCTTGCAATCCAAACAATAGGTACCGTTTTCTTTGTTTGTTACACTTCTTGGAGTTAAAGCAATTTACTCCAATAACAATAGGAGATGTTCTTGAAAAACGAATGCTACCATATAATGCTAATGTAAAAATACCTAACATTTTTTTTAAATGATACATTTTTTTTAAATGATAAATGATAGTAGCAGAAAAAATATCATTAGCTAATTGTTACATTTTCGTTTGCGTAAATACATAACATATATGCATTTAATGTTGTGTTATAATATTTGATGGTACCGATTTGGATTGTTGAATGAATTATTCTAAAAAATATTTAATCCTGCGTAAACAGCTTAAAAACTGGTTGACTTGGATGACATGGAATATAAAATAATACTTATCTTAAAAGCAGTTACATTTTTTAAGAAACATTGAAGTCGGGCTGAGGTTTTCTGTGGTAATGAAATATTAACCACCGTTTATTAAATATTTGAAGTCGGTAAATTTCTTTAAATAAGAAGTTTTTATTTCATGTATTTTACTGATATTTTGAGTTTCGGGGTAACAAACATCACGCATAGTTAATGCAAATTTAAGACTGACATGGTTTCCTCATAGAATCCATTGCTAGATCTGGACCAAATGAAAGCACTAGCTTTCAAATAAATAAGCTCATCAAAACCTCCTCCTTTTTTTGAAGTCGGTTAAAAATACAAAACAAAATTAATTGAATATCCGTGTTAGATATTCTATTCCTATATCATATCGAAACTCACTTCACTTATTCCACGAAATCAATTCGAGGTTAAGCGGATGCCGCTTCTTGAAGTCAATGTACCTGAGTAAATTCGAATTCAGGTTTGGATTTTTACAAAATCGCAGGGCTGTGTCCTTTTCCTAATATTTCCCACTAGGTATATGAAGATACTTGTGGTTTATGCAACTGCGTATTGCTAAAACCTGTGGCTAAAACCATACTTGGACATATAACAAATATGGACATTGTAGTCATTGCACTGTTAAAATTTTCTGATAATTAGACAACATATGAACGTAATACACACGGACAGTTGTCCAAGGAATTTTCTGAAACAGACTATTGCTAAATATAGTTCCACCAGTGATATCCAATTATCTATATATCGTCAGCTTCGTCGTGCTCCATCACATCTTTTATTATAAAAATTACAACCGGTTTAAACCCTCCTCACCCTCTTGCCCAGTGGCGGGCCATTTTTATTATTTCATCCATCTATTTCACGCTTAAATAGGTCAGGTTTGCCGCTACCCTACTCTAATCTTTTATTTCTCTTTATTTTTAATTATATAATTTTTATTTTATTAATACATTTCATGTTTCTTTATATATTATCTAAATGGTAATCTATAATCTATGGTGACAATTTTATATTTCCTTCTTACTCTATAACATACAAAACTAGTCTATTTTATAATTAAGCTTTAATGTGGCTTCAACCATAAAGCTTTTTTAACATATTTATATCTAACTTTTAAATAGCTTAATTGACGTTACTAATATTATACCAGAACTATAAATGTCAATTTAGCAGCAATTATTATAAACAGCATACTCAGAAATATTTGTTTATTTATTGCTGTGACAGTATATCATTTATTTTACAGTTATGCACCTAATATCATTTTGTGACAACATACGGCAACACATTGGGAGCGATCTATTACTTAAACTAAAATAATATATTTTTTAAATATTTATATGAATTAAAAAGAAATCGTGGCATACGTTTGTTAGTTTAACATTTTTTTTTTTAAATAAAGTCCTCATGTATGGCAGATGATTAACTTTATCTATTATATTTGGTAATTTTTTTGCATTCTCAATGGTAACTATTTCATCTCTTTTGCTTTCTTTCCTAGAACTAGAAAACTTTCACGTTTATTAAATAAATGTAGGTATATATATATTTTTATGTTCCGTTCCCGGCATAGGGTGTTATCATCGACGATGTTTCCATTACCCAAAATTGCTTTCAGATTCTCAATCTCAATTTAAAAGCCCCCTCCCCTTCAGCCCCCTTCGGTTTCATTATGCGTGAAAGCGTACACATCGGTTACTTGCCGACAAACATATTATTTACACCGCAAAGTAAATAACGAACGAGTTTACTTCACGTGGGCGTAATATGGAGGGAGGGCTCCGTGCTACACATCAGATATACATATAACACCTATCACATATCATCACGTGTGTGCGCTCGGTACTGTATTAAATAAGATAAAAATTAAATGTGTATATAATAAAATATCTTCGTAAAATAGTTTAAAAATCATCTTCCCACCCGGATTGTGTTCAAATAAACAGTTACCAAACTTTTCACGTGATCTCTTCTCCTACAACTTAACAATTAATACTAGAGGCGAATTCGGATGTTTGCTATGCTGCCGTACGTTGTATACTTAGGTATAAGATTTAACAAAGAGACGGTAATACTTGCCGAGGCATTACATCTAGATATAATTATACAAAAATCATTTATTTTATCAATGAATCTATTTATATTCTTTTATAATTATATATTTTTTATTCTTTATACATGTATTTGGTATATACATAATACTTTCTTTTCTTATTCTTTTCAAAATGAATTTGTTTATCTAAATTAAACTTTTTAAAAATTATGTTACTTAACTAAAATAATTCAGTGAAATACAATAACAAAAAATTTTATTAAATATGTAATTGATAAAACAAGAACATTATAAAAGAATTATGAACATATTCATATCAATGAAATGTAATGGATGAGAACTAGTAATAGGAATTGGGGAAAATAAAGGTTCAAAGTTGAGCAAATTATATTATAAAGATAATTAAAATGTATATCTTACAAACCAAAATACGCCGCTAACTTACATCACAGCATAAGACCAAGAACAAAAAAAAGGAGAATAACATGTCAACAATAACCTTTACCATTTCACCGGCTTTCTGGTGTGTAAGTAATAATAATAAAATAGTAACTAGAATATTGGGACCCACTCTTAAACCAGATTAATTTTACAGCACTTAATAGATCAGTAAGAGTCCTAAATTGTTGTTTAGTGCAACTATCGGGTCCCTATAATAATGTCTTAAGAAATGTACCGCTCTCACGTATGATTCTTGCATTATAATGTGTGTTCTATCGGAGATGTAGTTAATTGTAATTTACTTTCTTTCACTTGTATGATGTGGTGTCAGTTCTGCTGTGTAATTCTTGGAAGTAGACTATGCAATAACTTTTATCTGGGTTAACTTATATGTTTACATGTGGTATGGAAAATCTAGTTATGCTTTTGTGTACTATAATGAAATGGATTTACTTCTGTCGTATCAATTGTTTAAAAGAGCTTAAAATCTGTTTTGACAGAGTTGCAACTAAGTTTATTCTAATTTTTTCCGACGGTATTGACATCAAATTTTTTACTTTTTTATGAATTTGTGTAGAATTATTACTAGAATATAGATCTATTAAGTAACCTGGTAGATGTTAAACATAGAGGTGATGTACAATTTATATTCTGTTTTTGTACTTCAAATAATAAAGTAAATAAATAAAATCAATAAAACGTTTTTATAGCGAGAGAGAAGGTCGCTCTGCTGGTCTGCTTGTCGGCGGCCCTTAGACTTACAAAGCCATTCGATATTGTTGAACAATAATATTGAATGGTACTTTGTATCCAAATATTGCACGATAATACGAATTGCGCAATGTTTTCATGTTCAGTCGGAGAACAGATTCTGCGTGCATTGTGCGCTGCACAACAACATGTCACCCAAGACTTAGCACTGTAGCTGCAGCTGTAGTGTTTTTGCGTGTGGCTAAGAGTAAATGTAAACAAACACGTCGCCAGTATGAAAGATGATGATGAAAGGACATACAAAAAAGGGCAAAAGTATACTTACGAAAATCTAAAATAAAAATACCTTTAAATAGGTACACTGTAGATGGTTCAGCCCATTTGGCCATACATATCATGCAAACACTGATGATAAAATCACAAAGTCGTATATCCAATGTCAAAATCATTTAACTTCTTGAAAGAAGTTGAGAAAACATACAACTTTATGACTATAGCTAATTTGGCCTATCAGAGAACTGTGGCTAGAACTAGAGGTTGCTCAGAAAAAAAGAAAAAGTTAGTTGGTTTAAGAATCGCTATCTCCAGGAACTATGATCTTAGTTTGGAAACGAGTAAAAAGATATCGCGGTTTCCCTCAATCTACACAAATCTAATTGCAATGATCCATCAAGCTGGTAGATCTGGCTGGCTGATTTGTTTGCAGATAATAAGTTCTTCCTTATGTTCCTTATTTTGAATGTCAATGTTTCTAACTCCGTGATCCCTTCATGTGTGGAGGTCTTGATGGATTTCATTTAATGTGAATAGTAAAAATCTTAGCCTTGCATATTCTATATTTAAGTACAGCACATAAAACAACCACATGCTGGTTCACGCTGATGAAATTCTTGTGACTCTTGTTCTTAGCTATTTTTTTTCAAAAACCATGCACCAGTTAGGACAACATTACACTTCAAAATAATACACACTGTCAAAAGCAGATTCATTAATTGTACACCACCAACGATATCATTTAAATAAATATCATTCCCTTTATATAAACGTCGTGCTGCCAGTCTGTCATTTCCTAAAGTCCACTTTTATGTCTTTTGAGAAACTACAAACATCTGACACATCGTATAATAGTTTTCAATTCACTCCAAGATCAATAAAGGGAGAAAAAACTTTGTCTCCGAACAACAGCAATTATTATTATATTCGGGCATTATTTTTTTATTTATTAAGCTACCAATCTCCGGTGCGTATCAGGCTAATGTCTCCATTTCCTCAGCGGAATTATGGCCATTATTGAAAATAAACAAGACGTTCCACGAAATGCTATCATTCACAATTTGTGTTTTATAACCTTTAAGTGTATATTGCTGTGGAAAATTATATTGATATTGAGCGGTGCCTCGGAGAATAGCCATAATAATTTAACATTATAACGAGTATCGTCTGTTACTGTAATATACGTTATGGAATAATACTTTTCGTTTGATCTGAAAGAATGCTTCACTATAAGGATCACTCTCTATAGCGGTTTCACTTTAGAAACATCTATAATCGGGAGAAGTCGGGAGAAGGTATTCTCGGAGTAATTCATTAAATGATAGGCGCCCGACATCAATAGAATTTTCTCGAATAAGTCGCTTTTGAAATAAGTATTATTTATCACTTTTTTAAAATTGAAATTTAGTGATATTTTTATAATATCACTAAATTTCAATTTTAAATAATATCACTAAATTTCAATTTTATTTTTATTTACATAAAAATATCCGTTTATGTAAATAAAAATATTCAACACAGTGAAAGTCTTTGAAAGGGAGATTTTGTTTATTTGCTCGACATAATTTTACCCAATAATCGACACTCTCATTTTGCAGAGGAAATATTTGATTGCTTGTTTGTTTTTTTGAACCGATTTATAAAAGTCTTTCATGTACAGGAAGCTACATAATACGCGGAGGACATAGGCTATAATTTACGCAGGCGATGTCGCGGGGAAACAGCTAGTTTGATAGAAATTGGTTCATATCAAATATACATACTCGTTGAATATAGAAAATCCTCCTTTCAGATTTCGATTGAATGCAACATCATTTGCTTTTTAGCTGATATAAACATGTCACCATCTAAATATTTCGGTGATATCTGATGAAAATGTCAGAAGACGACTCGGGTGGGGGCTGTCAGCCAAAGAGTAGGAATTACCGGCGATACCAGTACAAAAAACCCTACTCTATATTCTTCGATGTGAACCATAAATCGGAATGAACCTGCGGAAATATCGGTGAACATACATAAAACACATACGTCGCCGTAGAACACATAATCTCCTTTTCAATTTTCAAGTCGGTTAAAATCTTCTTCTGCGTTTTGAGAAGAAAAGATAACCTACGTCCTTCTTCATGCTTCAACCCAATAGAATATCAAATTTCTTCATAATTGGCGCATAAGTATTAATGTGAAAGCGTCTCAGACAGATTTACTATCGCATTTATAATATTAATATAGTTATAATAACAATAAATAGTGCTCTAAATATAAACTATAATATTTTTATTGTAATTGGTCTGCTTGGAGCCACGATTAAAAGTATAAATCGCCAAGCCAAATATTGAATTCTAAAATCGGAATCAACAATCGTATAGTTACCATGGAATTGGTTGCTATTGGTGAGATCTCATGTTTATCAAAATCCCACAGTTTATTGCATAATTCCAGTCAGAACTTACCTAAGTGAAGTTCTATCCCAATTACACGAAGCTTTGTCCGAAGAAATTAAGATAACAAGTGTAGTAAAGCATCTGGGTGCTGCCATCCATCACTATAGTTCAAATCCATAAAGGAAAAAAAAAAAAAATATTGTCAGACAACATGCACTTCCTTCCGTTTACAGAACTATACTTCATTTAGTTGAAAGCCTGAAACATAAGAACCCTTCTCGCCCAATCCTAATGAATAAACCTGGTAAATAGCATAGGGTATCGGGATGGGAGGGTCTTAATTTCTTCGGACAAAGCTTCGTGTAATTGGGATAGAACTTCACTTAGGTAAGTTCGTTTAATCTTCAATTACACTTCAGCTTTGTCCTCGAAATTAAGATAACAAGTGTAGACTTTGAAAGAAAATTGCTATGTACCTGGTATATTCATTGAACATATGTATAAGAAATAAACTTAAATAAAACGAATGAATATAATGATCTAGTACTATATTCAAAATTTTTGAAAAAATCAACATTTCTAAATTTAACTTAGTTTAATAGGAACGATTCTTTAAACATATACATTAGGTAACAATAAAACTTAATTCCTAGTCACATATTATTATTATTATCTTGTATATACATATGTATATATTGTAACAAATTATGTACTATTTAATATGGAATGAGCAAACTCATCCTCTTCAGTATCAATTATCTGTCTTTGATAAAATCTAGCAAAAACTGATGAAGTTCCACTCCAACCCGCTGTGTTTCTTATTTTATCAATAGTGACCCCAGATCTATGTGCAGCAGATGTGCTTGCATGTCTTGTAGAATGAGCAGTGAAAATAGTGGTATCAATACCACTCTCAGCTAAAGTTCTTTTAATCCATCTGCTTATGGTCTGAGATCCAACAGGGTTGAATGGCTTTTTAAAACTAATAAATAAATTATTTGTTTTCTTGCGAATCAACTGTGTTTTCTCCAAATATGAATTTAAAGCCTCTGCTGGACAGATTTGAGGTCGTTCTCTATAAAAAGGCAGACGAAGACATGGTTGTAGTGCCCCTAAACGAGATGTCTTTAGAAGTTCTGGTATTTTTATAGATATAAAACTTTCAGAAATTGAAATACATTCTATTTTAATCTTTGAAATGGTCTGAACCCTATGGGCTGTAACCAGAGCAATTAATGTTGTAACTTTTTTACTTAATGTCTCTAAATCTAAACCACTATTAGGGTATAATGCTGAGAGATAATCTAAAACAATAGCCGGATTCCAAGTTTGATTATATTTTGGCAAAGGTGGACATGTTCTGTAAAAACCTTTAAATAATCTATTTATTCGATCATCTGAACCCACTCTTGAACCAAGTAATAACGAAAGAGCAGAGCGATGGCTATTTAATGTCCCATATTTTGCTCCTTCATTAAATAAATTAGTTAAGTAAAAAATTATATTTGGGACTGATGCTTCAAAAACATCAATATCATGAGATTGACAAAATAAAAACCATTTTCTTAGTGCACTATCATACTGTTTGAGAGTATTTTTTGATAATGAAGCTAGCATTATGTTTAATGATGATGGTGGTACACCTCTTCTTAGAAATGCCGTCCTGATAACTTGGCTGCCACCAGGGTAATTTGAGGTGTTTGGTGAATGCTGTGGGATGACAATAGATTATTATCTTCCGGATAAAAAAACAATTTATCAGAAACTAACAGACTTTCAAAAAGCGGAAACCAAGGTTGAGTGGGCCAATTTGGAACAATAATAATACCCTCAGCTCTGTCAGAAATTATCTTCTTAAAGGTCTTTAATATTACCGCAAATGGAGGAAAAGCATAGAAATTTAAATGTTGCCAATCTATTGTGAATGCATTTATAGCATGAGCATCAGGATCTCTTTGCCAAGACACATAATTTTGACATTTTTTATTAACTCTAGATGCGAAAAGGTCAATGTTAGGTGCACCAAACATATCCACAACATCTTTAAAAGCTGAATCACTTAACTCCCATTCTACATCAGGATGAATACGCCTGGATTCAGCGTCAGCTATTACATTTTCTTTTGAACTAATGTATGAAGCGAAAACATAAATATTTCTTTGTTCGCACCACTGCCATAGTTGCTTAGTAATCCTGTTCAAGTGAGGGAATCGAACCCCACCCATTCTATTTATATAAGAAATGGCTGTTGTATTATCTATCCTTAAAATAATTTTACAATTGTAACTATTTTTACCAAAGATCTTTAACCCAAAAAATGCTGCAAGTATTTCTAATTGATTAATATGTAAATCCTTTTCTATCATAGACCATTGTCCACTAGCGGTTTCTTCTCCGCATGATGCCCCCCACCCTGTTTTGCTTGCATCAGAAAATATTTCAAAGGAATATTTTTCATCTCGAATAGGACAAACTGAATGTTTTAAGGAGTTTGACCACCAAGAAAAATCTTCTTGTAAATGTGATGGTAACTTCATGTGCTTATCATAATCTTTATTATTTTGCAGGGCAAGATATTTACATCTCTCAAATTGTTTGGTATACAGCCAGCCATATTGTATGGCTGGACATGCTGAAGTCAAAAGACCCACTAAACGAGCAAAATCTCTTATTTTACAAGTACTTAATCTGGAAATCTTCTTTAGTTCTTTTTGAATAATATTTCTCTTTTCATTTGTAAGTTCAACATGAAACTTTTGAGTATTAATTATGAAACCTAAATATTTACAACTAGTACTAGGTGTGAGCTGACTCTTTTTCTCATTTATTACAAATCCCAATGCTTCCAGAACTTGTTTAGTTTTCAAAACATTATCAAGGCATTCTTTATAAGATCTTCCAATACAACAGATATCGTCCAAATATATAGTAGAAAAATAACCTAATGATCTTAGTAAGGACATAACAGGTTTAAGTAATTTGGTAAACACATACGGAGCAGTATTTAAACCAAAGGGAATAACATTAAATTCAAAAATTGTTGAACTACATTGTGGATATAAATCTGATGGTATTTGAAACCGAAGAAATTTTTTGTAATCCTGATGAACCTTGATTAAAAAATATGCATCTTTTAAATCAATTGTAGCTATGTAACAATCTTTAGTTACCAATTTTAAGGTGGTTCTCAAATCCTCTATTTTAAAATGATTTGTTTTAATAAATTTGTTCAAAGGTTTTAAATTTAATATAAACCTTTTGGTTCCATCCGATTTGGGTATAAGAAAGGTACTGGATATAAACTGATTTTCACAACTGTCACAGGGTGATATGGCACCTTTCTCTAATAATTTTTTAATAGCATTAAGATATTGTGAAGAATCAGAACCACTAAATCGTTGTAATGGTGGAATGTGACTTTGATACACAGAATTACAAAATGGTAACTTATACCCTTTTATCCATGATAAAAGAACTGGATCTTTTGTGACAAGATGCCATCTGTCAAGATAAAAGGAAATTCTTCCAGCATGACTCACCGGTATCACTTGCGGTGCTGTGTCTGCATTCGTGAGCGCTGCAAATACCCCCGTTGCCGTGGCGGTGGTGGCGGTGGAGGACGGTATGGAGCTTGGCGTGAGTTCGTACGCGTCATTGTCGTGGAGGCGTTGTATGTCTGGCGCCTCGTAACTCCCATGTGCCTGCCTGATGGTGGGGGTCGAGGCTTCGAGTTTAAAGCTTGGTTGCTTTTAAGTGACAATACTGGTTGATTTTTTAGTTCTGAACCTGATTTGTTTATGGCCTTTGCCGCCTTCAAGGTTTCAGCTAATTGTTCTCCAAATAGGTAATTATCTATTTTTGTTTCATACAATTGGTCTCTTATCTCTTTTTTTATTGAAGAGCAAATAAAACCTCTTCGGATCCTTGATTCTGTGTGTTGTAGGTCACATGCCAATTTTCCAGCCTCTGTTAATAATTTTATTAATGGCAAATTTGAATCTTTGCTGCTTAACAAGGATGTAAGGGCTTCACCTATGTAGGATATAATCATAGCTATTTGTCGCTGTTTATATTCTATGGCTTTATCTTTTTTTGTAAGTATGTCGGATAAGGCAGCTTTTATTTCTGCATTTAAAACAGGAGCTCCAATCTTCGTTGTGTTTTGTGGTATTTGATATTTTTCCAAATTCAATTTCCGTTGATCCTTTGTTAAGCCTGATGTAGCTATGTACTCCCAGCGTACTGCTATATCTGAATGCAGGTCTTTTCCATATATCTTCTCTAAAGATGGACATTCACCGAGAATCTCCAGTATTTCTACTGGTAAGTTTTCTTCGGGAATAGGTGGCTCAATAATAGCTGGATCAATTGATTCATTAATTACCATGTCTGGATCAACAGTCTGCTCCGGAGGTTCACAAACAGACATTTCTAGTGTATTCTCATCATGTAAAGACATGATCTCACATGATTCTTCACTATTACAATAGTTTTCATCTGTAATAGAGGTATATTTATATTATAAACTTACCCATTATTACCATAAACACCTGAAGTACTTCATAAATGACATGGGTAGGTAACAGTCCCTATAAACTGCACACAATCATTATACAATTTATTTGTCATCGATTATGAAAGTTATTAAAATCTGTAAGTTATATTATATGGTAACAGTCCCCTTTGAACTGTACACAACAAACGGTTATGCGTAAAAAATTATACACTGTAGGTAAGTATTTACAATAAAGCTTGCTTGTAATATAGAAAGGTAATAGTCCTTATAAACTATACACAATCGATCACAATTGTCTTCGGAAACACCCCATCTAGGTGTACACCAGACTTACTAAGTTTTTCGACAACTTATTTCTGACTCAAGTAGGTACATACCATTTCTACGCGATCTTTTCGCCAATTTCTTTTTAAACTTTTCTTCTAATTTCTTCATCTTTCTCATCATATATTTCTCAAAGTCTTCTGAACTTCTCTTGGTCATTTTAATTAAATTCAATTCAAATTTAACTCTTTCCGAAAAAAAAAACGCTTTAAGATGGCGGAAGCACTAAAACGCTAATGAAGTATAGTTCTGTAAACGGAAGGAAGTGCATGTTGTCTGACAATATTTTTTTTTTTTCCTTTATGGATTTGAACTATAGTGATGGATGGCAGCACCCAGATGCTTTACTACACTTGTTATCTTAATTTCGAGGACAAAGCTGTTAATACCCATCCCCATTGGGCCAGCGTGGAGGGTCATGGCCCATCCTTTCTCCCTTCCCGGATATGTGTACAGAGCAAACGTGTCAGTCTAAGATTACATTTAAAATACATTTTTTATATATTTTTATGTATTCCTTCGCAGACTCCAGTCTCAATTTAAATTATGTTTGTACATCAACCTATTTATTGCTTTTGTGATGAGTGAATAAATAAATATATTATTATTATAATCTAACCATCCCTAAGGAAGGCCTAAGCCCGCTCAGTGGAAATATAAAGGGGCTGATAATGATTTTGAACGGGAACATCAATATCTAGGCTAATAGAAAGTCAAAGTTATTCTGAAATGCATGTATACCTAGGTAAATTAAAATTATATTTGAAGTCCTTTGCAGTAAATCTTTTGACACCAGTATTTATGATATGTTATATAAAATAAGATATTAACGTAGTACCAGCGAGTGTTACCTCATCGCCGGTTGTTTCCATTACATTTCACGTTGAAGCACCTCGTTAACAGTTGTTGAAGTTTAACAATCACTAATGACCACAAATTATCCACCGGCTCGATCCATCAAAACCGCAATTATGACATATATAGTATTGTATATCTGCCTTTAAATGTAACCAGAAATTGTACCTTACGGTGACGAGATAAGGTGGTCGTGTGTGTCGTACAGAAAGTACTGAAATACGGTTGTTATGGTTGGTAAGCTATTAGAATCATTTTGTTAGTTGGGTGAACGGTCGGCAAACGAGTAAAATGATCTTGTGTGAAGCAGATAAAGTTCCAAATATTATGAAACAAAATAAAAGTAAAACAGTGTCCTATAAAACCTTCGTAGTGTAATGGTGTGCTCGACAGATCCACCAAATTCTATCACGACTAATGAATTTATTTAAATTACTGTTTACAAACATTGTTCTGCCGATAATTTTCTTCGTGACCCATTTAATATTTTAAATTCCAACCCGAATCAATTAAGTAAAAGAACCTGGGTGACAGAGCTTTGCTCGTTTTTTTGGTAAATTAAACCTAGCTATATCGATTTGTGGCCCTCGAAACTTACTAAATTTTATTACCCTAAGTTTCCAAGTCAAATTGATTTCTATATTTCTTTTTAAGGTAAACTAGTGTTGACAAACAAAACATGATTTAAATATTGCAGGAATGTTAAGATTCGGTATTTCATTTTAAGAATCCGGTACTCGCTATCGGTCGCAACCTGGCAAATGAGGAAACACTGATTTGACTGACACCTAAGATGATTTCTTCTATCTATCTATACATTACATTTAGAGGTATATAAGTTTACACTTCCAAGTAATGTTTGCTAAATATTTAGGAGTTAGTAAACGACACCAGTTATTCTTCGTTCGTGTAGAGGCCATCGTTTATAACTGATATTTTATTAAAACTTGCTATAATTAAATGGCCGCTGGTAATTAATAATGATAAAATTTTTAACTTATTTAGTGATCATATTGCTTGAGAATTGTGAATATTTTTGTATTATTTCCATAAGGTTTTTGGGCATTCTTTTAAATGCCTATTACATAGATGATCCATTTTACGGAATCACCCTTAACACATCATTAGGTAACAAATTCATATCCATTCAGCGAAAACATCACACTATCTATTTTAATACCTAAATAACCACATAACCTGTAGGGATAATCAATTGCGTTTTTTTTTTTTTCAAAACGTTACATCAGAACCTGATGCGTTCCGCATCTTGATATTTCGTCAAATTATAACTCTTTATCTAAAAAATTAAACTTGTAAGCTGCGAAATAAATCGAGAATCAATAAGTATCATACCCAATGCTGTTTTTTTTTTAAATGCCTTCAGGTTAATTGAAAAAACAGGCTTTTAGATGCTCAATATCGGTAGAGTTCTCTTGGGCCCGATACGTCTCCCGGCCCGAGCTTACGGCTCCCTCGAGACCTACCCCTATGATATATAACCGACCAAAAACAACAATGTACACACATTTGGCATATTGTTTGTACTCACATTTTACCGGTCGTATGACCTACTTACGACGGTCCCAGATTGGAATACCTTTCGTCTATTTGTAGATCTATTATTTCTGTCTGTACTTCGTTACTGTTTTCTTATCTAAATGGTATTGTATCTACTAATACTACTCGTAGGTATACCAAGTGAGCCTTAGACTTATATAATACTGCTGTTTACCCTTAACTTCGTCTGTCTGAATCAACCAAAAGCAACCGCGCATGATGAAGCGACCCGTAGCTGAAAGAATTTTCGTGATTTGATCAGTATATACGAAGATTACCCCCTACAAATGAACAATGTTCAAAAGCTTTGCTTCTAATAAAAATTAGTATAGATTCTATAAATTTATAGTAGTGTTAGTATAATATTATAAACAGGAAAGATTTGAATATTTGTTTGCATAAAATAGGTTCTGAAACTACTAGAGCGGTTTTAAAAGTTCTTTCAACAACGGAAAGTTACATTATAGGTATGCGGTGGACATAGGCTCTATTTTATCCCGAAAAACGGCAATTAAAGGGACGAAAATGGGAGTGGAAGTTTGTATAGTATAATTCCCATTATTTACTTTTCAATTTGATATCCGATTCATGATATGAAACCTTATCCAAAAATTAAATTCTAAGTCTAGATTAACATATAGACTACTCTTTGTCCCTCTAAACAGTTTCCTGTGCACCATGCGGGCGAAGCCGCTGGCTGAAAGCTATAATACAAAACTTTCAAGTTCAGAACACTACCCAAAATCCAGGCTCTTAGATTGTTCTGAAACATAAGTTTCAATATTTTGGTGTCCCTCATAATCGAAACTTCTCTCAGACATTAAATTGTCTCTTCTCACCTCTTTCCACCGACCTGCTTTTATATCAAACTTATTTACTCTTCAGGCGATATGACTATGGAACGAAATAACTACCTGTGTACAGAAAGCACCAAATCTCCTTCAAACTATTACTTCGTGAACATATATCGAATTCCCCATCCTCATCTGATTAATCTGTCAAGTAGTAATATAGGATACTTATAAAATTATGTTTTTTATCTATGTGTACCTACTAATGTATACGTTTGCAATTTTATGATATCATAAACAAATTGGTACTATAGTTGATAAAATTAGTAAAGTTAAGCTCTAAGGTTTATAGTCCAGAGTATTATTACATAGATTTTATTCAAATCCGTTGCTAGGTTCTAAGCAAAAGTAGGATATACATAATGAAATGTGTTTCGTTTCGTCCCAGTCACTTGTGCTATCCTTACTGATAGGCACAGTGATCAGTATTGGCTGTCCCTCCCTACATTATGTTCAGTCGTCGAACCCTCAAGAGCAGTACGACAACGGCGCAGGCCCACTGCGCTCTACCATTATTAGCTCTATTCAATTTTGGACAAATTACATCGGTCAATTGGGTTTTCAGACAAACTTTTGAGGCGTGTAATTGGTTTTTTATAATAACATTTAATGATAGATTGCCGTTCATAATAAGACTTCATTTCTGAACGTACTTTTTATATATAATTGATTTAAAAAATATCCACGAAAAAGAATCTATCGAAATACAGTTAAAAATTCTATTCAATATGATCCGCCAAATAAATAATGTAATGTTTAGACTTTTGTTTTTAACTTGGGCCATGTTTAAAAATTATTTCAAACATCAAAATTATCCGTAAATTGCTATAAATCACAGTTGAATAATGTGAATACCCGATAAAATTTTGCTATCCAGGATCAACAGAATATCTTAATTCTTTTTAACAACCCAAACAGCGACTATTGTTGATCTTGTTATTACATACACTGAAGCTTAGAAAGGCTTTAATAAAAATGTCAAATGATTGCATATTGTGCGCACACGATGACAAGAATTCTGAGTCCGTCACTTCCTTTCCCGTCATAATTGTGTTGAACAAGCGAGTCCGCAGGCCAAATGCTACTATTATCGTCACGCGCGCTTACTGCATCGAAAAAACTACAGGAACAAGAACGCGACATTTTTCACGTAAGTATTATAATTATATATGCTATAATTACTGTCAAACTTACGAACGTCTGCTGCTTGTAAAGATGTAGACCCATTTTTATAATGATTATATTAAATTAAATAATAAATAAGAGTCTAGAGCAGCCTTTCGCCCCCCTGTGAGCTCTGCTGACCTACAGGAGGCGGTGAGAAAACGAGAAAAAAGGGGGGCCTTGTGTAGATGTTTGGGCGTTGGGTAATTTGTAATTTCATTTGGCTAGGAGGCCTCATAGACACCGACTGCATGAGCTCTCGACCCTCAACTACAACTTGTGAAACATCAACTAATATTAAGTTAAAATATTGGTTCGATAATCCTCTCCATGTAGGTCAAATACCCTGTCTATATATATATATAAAAATAATTATGCCAATCGGCCGCTCCGTTTCGAAATGAAATTAAACACAAATGTAAAGGCAACAGACAGACTGTCGCATTTCTAGTTATAAGTACTCCTAGATAGGTAATTTTCGTCGATAGTAGGACGTGGGCAATCATGTTTTAACAAGTTTTTGTTAAATAACCCTAATTATAATAATATAATACTTGTTGAGCACGATTAAGCGCCGAATAAGATAAACGAGTTTATGCATGTTTATTTTAGTCCTGTAGGTGTGTGCTGCTTATGCAATCCTATATAAACAACATATTTTTTATTTTATTTTATACCTCCTTTAGCTTTATCACCTCAGCTGGAAGAAGAACTTATAGAATTGACAACAAACTAGTAAATAAAAATCAAGTTCAAAAATGGTTTCCACGACTTTTGGATACAAAAACCGATCCCGCAATTGTACCCTGGATTGTGGTCAACCACTCAACGATTCTTGATAGCATTTCCATCGTCATATTTATGTAAACGTGGATTTAGTGCTGTGGCAACACTGCTTACTAAAAAAAGAAATCGTTTGCATGTTGTCGGAACCTGATATCAACAGACTTATTAAACAGCATCAGATTCATCCTTCACATTAGTTTTTATATAAGAATCAATTATGTTTGTTATATTTTGAATAAAATGTACCCTGTTTGAACACTATAAAGTTGCGTTTCAATAATCATTTTCATTGGCAGGCGTAGCCCGT
This sequence comes from Diatraea saccharalis, assembly GCA_918026875.4. Lineage (NCBI taxonomy): Eukaryota > Metazoa > Arthropoda > Insecta > Lepidoptera > Crambidae > Diatraea > Diatraea saccharalis. The sequence continues at coordinate 656,962 of OU893333.1, forward strand.
AAGAGTTAACTTGAGACTTGAGCGCCGTTGTGGATTACCTACTGCGCTCAGGTTTCAAGTTAACTCTTGCGAGTTTTATTAAAAGTTTCGCTTAAAATTAATGTTTAATCTCCGCTAATATAGATTACAATAATGAATTACTTTAATTTGAAGTTATAGTGGTTTTTAAGTAGGTGACAAAATGAGGGCGCTAAAAATAATTTCTTCTCAAAGGAGGCAGTAGACAAAATAACTTTGGAAACCTCTGATCTAGAGTCTAGCTAATCCAACCTCCTATATAATATTTCACATAAGTAATATGTATAGCTTAATCTACAAGTAACGGTATAAAATTATCATTATATCCAAAATACGTATTTGATGGCAGCACAGCATAGAATCAAAAAATACAGTCTGTAATGTAAAAAAGTCCTTTATCATATTTTAACAAATAGCGAGGCACCATTCCCCTTCGTACACTTAATTTTCAACTCTATTATCACAAGAGAAATGCTCGATTTTCGTTAAGTGAATACAAAGAATCCATTGTGAATCTTATCGGGTACTACAAAGGTAACAATTCGAGTGCTGTTGAATTTTTAATAATTTCCTTGCCTTGCGGAAATGATAATATATTATTTAGACGGTCTTATAAGATTCCTCCAAGTGGTCTCAGATGGCAAATTGAACCCTAACGCCAGAAGCTGCTCTATTTTTTTTTTTATGGTGAATACACACGTTATCTTAATACATACTACTTATGATATTCTTATCACTCATGTGTTGACTAGAACTGCAGTAACTTAATATTAGGTCCTTACATATCAAATTAACGTTTTGTCGTACTTGCCACTTTAATCACAAATTTCTCCTCCTTGGTTGGGAATTCCAAATTCAAATTTATACAGCCATTTACACATGTATTTGTGTTTCGTTGAGCGGCAATCATTGTTTTTTTTTTTTCTTCTGTTTGTCCTATTTACGTCACCCAGTATAAAAAATGGAAAACTTGAAATATCGTGGTATTTACGAGTACGAGTTCCACCTTGATACCAGTGCTGCGGAAACGGCTCGAAGAGTTAATGATGTGTATGGCGGTTGTGTCGCAAAAGAGAACACAGTGCGCTTTTGGTTCCAACGTCTTCGTTTTGGAAATTTCGACCTGCAGAACTAGCCCCGTGGACGGCCGGAGACCCAAGTTAGCTGCAGTTCAAATTGCCGTGCAAATTGCAGTGCAAATTGCCTTCAAAGATTTTATTGATTTCCGTCCGAATTGTTGTTTTAGTAAGGTGATCAATGAACTATCTATGAGATGTCAAAAGTTTATACTTTGATTAAATAAATATATTATATTAAAAAATATTCGACTTTTTGTTCCTCCCATACTAAATACCAATTTCATATGTAAGGACCTTATATTACACTGTATGACTACCAAAACCTAGCAAACTTAGCTAAATAAAAGTTTACAATACCACCCTATGTTGCTCAAATAGAGACAATCGTTTCCCAGATTATCACCCATCTGAATAAGGAATCTAAGCACAACATTTATTCTTGTAGACGGTTTTGGGAAACATACTCTTTTATAGCTTGCGCAAAATTTCCAGCAGCTGATACATATAATATTAGTTTTTATGTAACACTGTCGGGTATAATTATCTTACTGTTGGCACATATTCCATAAACAAAAGTTCATTTACTACCCTGTTAAGACCGGGAATCGAAAGGAATGATTTCTAAATTGTTACATAGTTATTTACACACCTACAGAAAAAGCCCGACTTGGCTGAATAGATATTTCTTTATAAACGGGGATAGTAAATCCCAAACGCTAATAAAAAACAGTACTTTAATTTAATTCAAATGTATTACGTAACTTATATGTGCATTTTTTCTTTGTTTCCGTTGATTAATTTCTATTTATCACCTACTTCTGAAGTTTATATTTAATTATTAATTTTATCATTTTATCATTACAGTTTCAGTTTCATCGTCAGTGAACAGCTTAGTCTCAATATAAGGACTGTCTACATCGTCTCTAACATCTTCAACGCTATAGTCAGCCATCTTGTGAGCACCACCTATTAATCCAGTGCTTGTATTACAAACTGAAAGTTCTTAGAAAATCAAAAACTGATTACATTAGCCAGTTATTAGTTTTATTATATCTTTTCAAAATATTGTCCATTCACGTCAATACACCGCTGCATGCGATGGAACCACTGGGAAAAGCACTTTGCCCACTCGTCCTTAGGGGTCTCTTCAATGGCATCGCGATACGCAGCCACCGCTTCTTCAGCATTCATAAACCGCTTTCCTTTAAGTTTTTCTTTAATTTTTGGAAATAAATAAAAATCACAAGGCGCGAGGTCGGGGCTATACGGCGGGTGACCCAGTAATTCAACGTTTGATGTCGCCAAATAGTCGATCGTTCGCTTGGCGGTGTGCGACGAGGCGTTGTCGTGGTGAAGGAGGATCCTACTGCGAGGTCGTTTCTCTCGAACTTTTTCCAAGACAAGTGGCAAACAATTGGTAGTGTACCATTCTGCAGAAACTGTTTTTTGATCCTCTAACACAATTGTTGCAAAATGACCTATCCTTCCAAAGAACGAGGCCACCATTTTTTTTCCCGCACTTCGATCTCTCTTCACTTTAGTTGGCAACTCCTCGAAAGGAAACACCCACTGAGCAGATTGTCTTTTGGTTTTAGGATCATAACAGTAAATCCAGCTTTCGTCACCTGTTAGTATGTCGAACACAGCATTTGAGTCACCTCCGTTAAATCTTTCAATCATTTTACGACACCAATCCACACGATGGAGTTTTTGAGCCTCAGTCAAATTATGAGGTATCCACCGGGCGCAAAGCTTCCTGACCGCTAAATGTTCGTGGAGGATTTTGTGCACTTGACTCATACCGATGCCTAAGCTTGTCCGAATCTGTTGATAGGTCACTCTTTTGTCAGTCTCTATCATACGCCGCACAACACAGATGTTATCTTCAGTCGTCGCCGTAGAAGGCCGTCCCTCACGTAAATCATCAGTGAGATTAGTGCGACCACGTTTAAACTCATTAAACCAGTTGTAAACAGTCGCACGAGATGGGGCTTCATCGTGAAAGGCCAATCGTAGTCTATCATAACTTTCTTGTTGACTTAAATGACATCGAAAGTCATAAAAAATCATTGCACGAAAATTTTCTCGTGTTAAATTCATGATGACGTGACACAGACAATTTTCAATTTGCCGCCAAATCGTAAAACAAATGACAAATGAATGAAATATATACTCAGTAATATTGGCAAAGAGTTATATTTTCAAATTTTAGAATTATTTTTTTATTATATTGTTTATAAGTGGCCAGTTCTAAGAACTTTCAGTTTGGTATGTCTTTGAACATTGTTGTCACATTTCCCTATTTCAGCATTATACAAAATCTTATTTATTAGATAGTGAGTTGTGGCTCTGGCTTGTTTGATTGGTAATTTCCACAACTATAACATATTCGTCTCTGGAGCATCTCTCCTCGCGTCTAAGATTGGCTAAGTCGTATGCGTCTCCAATGGCTCGTTGCCGCACTCTCTTTCATGACATTTGTTCACTTGTATCTATTTGTCTTCTATATTACTGCCTTCTTCAGATTTAGTATCACTATTATCCTGGTAAACCTATAAATATGTGTAGTTTGTTAAGTGTAAAATATTTCCATAATTTTCTATAAGCTGTTTATTACATATATAAAAGACCGCGAATCTAGAAAGCACCGTATACAACATTTAAAAGGTATAAACTTATTGTAGTTTTTTCAGTCAGCTGTTGTTGGAGATTACTAAAGGTAAATCTTTTTCTCTTCTCTTAAGTAATAATTATAAATAAAACTCACAGAAAACTCTTATATTTGATATATGACGGATGCTCCGAGAAACAGACACACGAGTGAAGCAACGGAACATTTTCGTCTTTTGAAGTACACAACCCTAAACAATGCAATTCAAAATACAAAGGTGAAAATAACTATCCAAGATACCTGTTCACTGACGGAACTGCTGGTGGACGACTAGATAAACGATTTATTTTTTGCCACAATACACACACACATAACATTTCATTCAACTGAAAAATAATTAATAAGTATGTAAGGTTAGATAAATGAACATTCGAAAACAAAATGTGTGTGTGCGTCACAGCAGTAAAAAATGGTCCCAGCTCAGCGTCAATTATTCACGCGCATACGCGAGCAAATCGCTGATTTTCAGCTGCTACCAAGGGTGAGCGCAAACACGGTACTGCAACTAATCGGGCTTAAATATCGATGAAAATCAGATAAAACCATCCTAATATATATATTTTATAGATAGAAAATATATAAAATAAATAGTGAAATATAAAATACATTAGCAAATATTTTATTGAATAATAATTACCATATTTATTACAAAATTCAAATCAAATTATTATATTATTTAAATCAAGTTAAATTATATAATTCGTTTTTATCATTAATAAACAATACATTTAAACGAGATATAGTATATTGAACACCAATCAATAAGTGAAATAACAAAAAGAATTACGTTACCGCCACCTGTCAGAGTGTTGGAATACCTAATTTTTGTTTATCTAGCAGATATGACTTTAATAATTTTTTAAAACAATATTTATTTTTCAACAACCTTAGTGGCGGTGGGATATTATTCCAACACTTAGTTGCGTGGTAGCGGAAACTGCCAGTAAACGCCACAGTGCGGTGTTGGTGAACTACGAGAGGCGGTCGTATTGATCTCGGTGCGTAATCACGCGATCTGTTTGAGGTACAAAAATTCAATTTTGAGAAGAGGTAATCGGGACTTTTAAATTTTGTTATATCGAATAAAAGCGATGCCAGATGTAAATGTCGACGTGATTCCATATTCAATATTGATTCATTATTAAGAAATGGAGAAATACGAGAATGAGGCGGTACATCAAAACAGAATCTAAAGCAGGCATTTTGAACTCGCTGTAACAGTCTTTGAGATTTATAAAGGAGACGTGGTCCATAAACAAGATCTGCATAGTTAAGTCTGGACAGAACTAATGCCTCGACGATGTTAATACGAGCATTCTGACATAGTAGATCACGTATCTTATACAGGACCTTCAACCTGTAGAAACAGTGTTTGGCCAATGCCTTTACATGGTCTTCAAAACGCAGCTCGCTATCGAAGTGAACACCCAAATTTTTTACACTGTCCACACGTTCGATTGTATGCTGCTGTATTGTAATATGAGGAGATCTGTTAATGATCTTCTTTATTTGGGATTTAGAGCCTATGACCATATATTTAGACTTATTCGGGTTAAGCATAAGGCCATTTTCAGTACACCAATGAGCCACCCCCTCCAAATCCTCATTCAAATACCGAAGTGCACACGCCACTCTATCGGGATGTTCAGATATGTACAATTGAATGTCATCGGCATATAAATGATAACGACAATGCCTTATAATCTTTGTAAGATCAGCACTGAAGATTATAAATAGAAGAGGCCCCAGAATGGAGCCTTGAGGTACGCCCTGACTAATTAATTTAGGCGAAGAGACGTTTGCAGTTCCATCCCGTCGTAAAAGCTTGACGGACTGATATCTATCAGTCAAGTAACTATTAAACCATCTGACCGCATGCGCGTCCAGTCCATAGTAAAATAGTTTCGAAAGCATGAGACATATATTAACACATTCAAAAGCCCGAGAAAGGTCAAGAAGAGCAAGGATGGAACCCCTACCGACATCAGATTCTGCCAGTAGATTGTCGGTAACATCAAGCAAAGCCGTAACTGTTCCACGACCTTTGCGAAATCCAGACTGGCGTGACGGTAGCAATTTTATTTTCTCTGCATAATCGTACAGTTGTCGATATACAACCTTTTCCAATATTTTAGAGAGAAAGGGAAGTATACTTATGGGTCTTAGTTCTTTGAATTCGCAGGGTAGCTCCACTTTAGGCAAAGGAGTAATTAACGCCTTCTTCCATTGACCGGGAACTATTCCTGTACGTATGGATTCATTAATGATTTTGGTAATCACTGTTAAGGTTCTAGGCAGAGTTAGAAGAACCATATCTCTGCTTATATTATCACTGCCTATAGCGTTGGATTTAGTGGACATAATATACCTAGAGATCGTTAATTCATCGACTGGTTGGAGCGTAAAAATAGAGTTAGAAAATTTGAAAGATTCAAAGAAAGCAATATTAGTCGACGTGATAGTATTATGGACGGGTACATCCAAAAAATATTCATTAATAGACGCAGGATCACAGAAACAGTCAGGTAAACGATCATTTGTACTAGGATCGATCAAAACTTTTTGTTTTATATTGCGCCAGAAGGTTTTGCTGTTATTAATGTTGGAATTGACATAGTGATTGAAATATGCCTTCTTTTCCCTAACCATGCTTGCAGTCACCAACCTCTTTAAATCCTTATAGTAGGACCTATGACTATCCGAATTAGTCTGTCTGTAAGTCTTAAGTGCCTTATCACGCAATTCAATCATGAATTTAAGATTGTCTGTGATCCAAGGCAAAGTCTTATTTGCCCTCGTACGCAACAATCTAACTGGAGCATGTCTATCAAATAAGTCTACCAACAGCAGGTTGAACCTGCTTACCATATCCTCAACAGTTGATTGCTCGTTAATGGACTCCCAATTCACCGACTCCAAATCCTTTTCAAAACTATCAAATTCAATATTTTTCAACGGTCTGTATGAAACTACTTTAGAAGTAGTTCTAGGCTTCTTCAGATTTATCACACAATTTACCATGGCGTGGCCAGTGAATCCAGCAATATTTGTAACTGATGTCTCGCGTACCTGACAGTTAGTACACACAATATCAATCAAGGACTCGGATCCTGAAGTAAAATGGGTGGGCTCAGATACAACCTGTTTGAGTTCAATATATTCCAGAAAATTCAGTAATTTGACTGTTTTAGTGTCATTCTCTTCAAGCAAATTTATATTAAAATCCCCCATAATTATTATGTAATCAAAATAAGATAACCTTGAAACAGTATCAGTTAAAACATCCAAAAAAGTATCAACATTCATCCACTGCGGTCTGTATGCCGTACCTATAGCAAGCCTATAACCATTTGCACGTGTAGAGAGCCACATTTGTTCAATAGAAGCATCCAGGTTCTTTATATATCGAACATGAATATTACTTTTTATATAAAAGCCTACACCACCTCCCCGACCCCTGCGCATATGCTGTGGGCGTGGAGTAAAGCGTAATCGGTAACCAGGTGGAGCAGGAGCACGCATTCCCTGTCCAGCCGCCAGCCATGTCTCATTGATGGCAACAATATCACTCCTAAAGCGATCCATAGCCACCAAGAACTCATCATGGCCAGTGTTTAAAGAGCCGGCATTGTATAAACATAAATTTAAAAATCTATTCTTGTGTACCATAAGTTGTTTTTATTAATATTAGTAGTATCATACGATATAGGCCATGCAAAAATTATTATATAAAGTAAATACCACAAAATAAATTCATTGTTAATTAAAAATAGTAAAATTAGTTCATTAAAAAATAAAAATAGTAAAATCAATTCATAATTAATCAATAAATAGATAAAAAAATAAATAGATAGATAAATTAATACAAAACAATGGTCAATCTCACTAAATTCGATCATTCTAGTAGTATAACGTTTACCACTGCGGCGCACACCACACATAACAAAATGATGTATAGGACTACTACAAACAGAGAAAAACTGTGTTATTAAGCTAACAAGCTTTATAAACAAACTACTATAATCATTACAAAATACATCAATATAGCATAGAGGCATAACAAGCTTAATGATATTGCAAAATACTGTGTATGAAGCACAAACCAAGACAAAGCAAATAAAAATATAGCCATACTCTGCATCTACCGAAAACAAAACACTTCTATCAATATACCTCCTTCCTTTCCCTATACTGTATTCTATAATTAGCTTAGGTAAAACGATTCGTATAAAATATATAAATTGCTTTTCTAATATATGAAATTTCCATTTTTTCATTATTTTAGTGAATATCACCTTCCACATTATAAATAATAAATTCAAGGACACATATATCATATGTATAAAAATTAATGTATGTAATTCTTTAAAAACAATAGGTACTAACAAAGTGAGAAGGATATATTCTATATAATTTTGTTTGGTTTTCTGATCTTTATTAAATAAGACATTACATATTTCATTTAATACTTTCAAAAATATACATTGATTAATTGATTGAATAAAATTAGGTAACTTCAGTAATATACAATTATTAGTTATTTCATATGTTTCACCGTAAAAATCAATCAACATTATATATAAAAGTTTCAGAAATATTAGAATACAATATAACATTAGAGACAAAAGGTAACTACTTATCAACAGCATGAACGGCATTTGGTCCAAAAACACGAACCAAATCGGCTTCCGAGCGTAAACGGTGGCGTGGGGCATGATCGCCCTGATGCTGTCGGACAAACACCCTCCCATCTCTCGACCAAACGAAACGCCAATTCAGGCGCCCTGCGATGTCACGAGCACGTCGATAGATTGACCTATTAACTCGAGTTAATCGCTCATTAACATAAAATCGTCGCGGTGTACCCGGCAACCCCGTACCCTCGGTGGTGACTCCGCGACGCACTCGTGCTGCTTGTAACATCTCATCACGCACAGCGCGCCTTGCCAAGCGAATTACAACGGTCCGTGGTCTCACTGACGATGACGATGCATCCACTTGCCCGGGTGGACGGCCCACTCTCATTGCGCACACGACTTCCTGCTCACCGATGTTGACTCCCAATTTTTTTGCTAGAGTAATAGCGATGTTGGTCAAATTTTCACCCTTTTGTTCTGGAATACAGGCTAACTCGATATCATTGAGCAACAACTCTTGATCACGATCGTTTATTTCATGTTTTAATTGTTCCATTGAAGCAAGAAATGTATTATTATCTGGCTCAAGTATTAAAGGGTCTCTGTTAATACGTTGTTCCAACTTCTCAACACGAGCATTAAGCTTATCTATTGTGGTTTCAGATGCATCCATTCTGGAGACCAAATTCGACAAAGAAACATTAAGTTCGCCTATCTTCCGTCTAGTAGTGGACAATTCTTCCCGAAACAAACGTAATTCATATATTAATACATCACGATTCGAGCCACTCAAACCGGTTTCACGAGAATTGTCAGGTGTATTATTTTCACAATTTATATCCATCATCGAAATATCCAGCTGTGAATGAGGGCTAGTCGTCGCAGCACCCCTCTTTGTAGTGATTTTATCCTCGGCCGATCTTACAGGAGTGTTTGTATTATCCGTTCGAGGTTGTTTACTCACACACAAAGTGCATTTCCAGGTTTCTCTTTTTTCCTTAGTTAGCGTATTGTAAAATCGTGACTCGGATACGTTAGCACATATCAGGTCATAATGTTCTTTACAGATACTGCAACACAGAAAACGCCTGTCAGTAATCTGTTTTAGGCATCCGGCACAACGTATCGCATAATTATCATCACACATTATCAAAGCGGCAGGTATAACTCCGATGATTAAGCGCGCGAAGTGAGACGGCCCAATGCCGGCACCACACACTAATAAAGGACAGCAAATGCACCCCGGGTTCGTAATACCGTCTTATTGATATCGCACCGTTCTTGGTTTTAAAAATAATCAATTTTCACAATAATTCTAATGTGAATAGATATTTGTTAATGTATTTTTAAAATATAGGATTCAGACATCAAAGTGATACGTAGTTTATATTTTAAAGGTGATTATTTAACTGAATAAGACACGAAAACAGTAGGCACTATATTTTTATGATGTTTACGCGGCAACCGTCAAACACTCACATTGCCCAAGAAAGTCAACCTCGAGAAGGCAAACCAGCGACTTTGGACTTCTGTCCCTTCCTTCACCAGTTCACATCGGTATTAACCGCAGAGCATTCTGACTTTCTTCTCTACTAGGTAGTAGAGAAGAAAGTCAGAATGGATAGGCAGGTGCCTATCCATACCAAAAGCGTCAGCGATATCTCGCCACGCCTTCGACTTCTTACTCATGTCTCTAAAGTATTCTATACTCCCATAGGACAACTTTCTCGTGAAACAAATTGATTATATTTGATATCATCTCGTGATATTTTTGATTTTGTGACATTTCGTGAGCACATCGTACATGGAACCACTTCGAAACGTAACGGACGACTGAGTAGTTTAAGCGAATCGATACAGAGCGAGTGTCATCCGTCCGTTGTATAACTTTTGAAAGCATTCGCCAACTTTTATCAACACGTTTCATAACAAACTATTTGGATATAGCCAGTAGTGCGCTGCATTATTGGACTTAATTATTACTGTTTTATTATAACAAAGTGAGATTTATATTATTTTGTATTTATTTATGTTTTGTATTCATATTAATTCGCTAAAATGATACCTAGCATAAATCATAAAACAGAATGAATAATGCTTTATTCAATTTTTAAATGACTTCAAAAAAGGCCTTCAATTCGACTGTGTTTGTTTTTTGTTTGTTTGTTATGCGATTAATCCGCTAATTAGTAATTGATTTTCAAAATTATTGAACAGTTTAATGAGCCTAGATGGTCCCATTTAAATTTTATCGTAATCCAATCAGGTTTTCTTTTTATTAATGTTAATTCAGCGAAAAATAAAAGATTTCTTCGTTTTCTTATGGTTATGGTTATTTTTCGTTAACCGCAATTCTGCCAACTTCACATAGGAGAAAAGATTTATATGTTCATAAATAATATCCTTTTTGTACATAGATTAGACTTATTTCTGTCTTTATGTAAATATACTCTTTCTCGAATCTATGGTTTTGAAGTTCTATAGTCAATAAAGTTGACTTATATATTTTACTCAATGGTCGTCTTAAATTCTCGTATTACTTCAGCTTTTCTCAGGTTTCCCTATATATGTTGAGCTATTGATAATATATATTATATTATTTTTTATACAAGTAGGCATCTTGTAAGAAGGATGGACAACGGAGTATTATTCAGTCTAGCTAGATTGTTACAAGCACTTATGAAAGTCATACCTCTATGCAGTCAGTTCGTATATCTACTGCGGGAAACCTTGTACTGAGAAGAACCGGCAAGAAATTCAGCAAGGGCTTCTTTTTTCTCCGTTTTATTACAAAAAGCGAAGTTAATTAGAAAGTGACTTTATTAGACTATGAAGTACAGTTGACTATTAGTTAGTAATACGAGCCCGAAAATAACACTGAACAAACTGAAAATGTACGTGAACTAGTTGATTTTCATAATAATACATAATTTCGTCAAGCGGCTGGGTGACTCGCACGCCGGTATCACGGCAACGCTATCTCTGAGGTCCATGTGAGGGTTTCGATTCCCGGTCGGGTCAATGTAGAAAATATTTTTTTTCTATTTTGTCTCGAATCTGGGTGGGTCTAGTATACACTAGACATTAATAGCATTATTATGCTATTAGTTAGTAATCTATATATTAATAGTGAACTAATGACTGATTTATATATGAAACATTTTAACTGTTTTAAGTGAATTAAAATTCAAAATACATCATATTTACAGGTGTCAGGTGTAGTGGGTCTGATAAAATGGTCATCCTCCTATGACACTATGTCATAACAGGACTTGCCGCTATATGTACTATGGACTACAGGGACAGTAGCAACAAAACATTTTCAGCTCGAATGATTAACGGAAATATCAGTAAAATACTATCCAAATTTGAAAACCCGTAACATTGACATATAACAATATTTCAAAGAGAACGTATTCAACTCCATGCCCGAGTACACTTCGCAACAACTATTACTGATATTGGCTAACTGCAAATTAGCGGACCTTGTGACCGCAGCTGACCTCGTTAGGGCATCGACCTCCTCACAAACAAAGTAAGCGCTGCGCTCGGGCTCGACACATGAATAACGCCACTTTAAACCATGGTCTAATTCATTTATTGGAAACGTGAAAGACAGAAAGACCATAGACCCAGGGGTGGTAATAAACAAAAACTGATTTCTGATTTTGGAGGTAGACGAGGTCTAAAAATCGACCCTTCTTAATTAACAGAAGTTCTTGTTTGAAACATTCAAGTTCCTGTAAAAGTGTGTGTCCATTTATTTCCTTAAATTTTTATAAGAACATGATGTCAAGATTACTTATTTAAACGACCGAAAAGTATTTAAATTACTAAGTATTTTATATCAATGAGAAAAAAAAAACTAGAGAAAAGATTTTTAAAGCAAAATGGATATGGGAGTCTGCGGTATCGGTTCATTTTAAAAATAGTCTCTGATATAAATTAAATCTCTGGTTAAACTCTGTATCTACGATGACACAGAGTACGATGAGGATGACAGAGTAGGTAGGACGTGCGCGGGGCAGTAATGGCCGCGCTCGGTGTATTGGGGCGATACTGCCGTCACTCCATCACGATTGCTTTCATCTGACCACTGGTTAATAAAGACTATCGTTTTACTAATTTTTATTGTTGCATCGACGTCATGTGCCATATCAGTTAAAATGAATGAAAATAAATAATAGTTTTAAAAACAACCCTTCATTGCTCGGTATATTAAGAGATGGGTAATGTCTGATAAAACAGTTATATCTAATCCGGAATATGGAAAAAGAGAGTGAAATTAATGTATGACGCAGAAATTGATGACTGCAACCGTAGCTACGGTATCTAAACGTTATAAGTCTTGATTTTGTTTACAAAAAATACGATTAGATTTTGTTCCCTGCATACACTGCACGGACTGAGACACGAAGTATAAAAACATGAGTAAACTCTTTCTCTTGCTTTTAAATATTTATAAACATTAACGAATGCTGCCTTTAGCCATTATCGAAATTGAAGCTGCTGTTTGCTATTTAATACGAATGTTCGTGATTATAGGCCATTGCGGTTAGTATCGAAAATATTTCAAAGACTTACCTCTATTGCAATACTACAATTTTACCTTACCCAAAGTGATATCGATTTATTGGCCAGCCATATCCCACGATGACAACTGGGTTGTCGCGAAAATAAAATGAAAACTTTACCTCGTCATGGGGCTACCATTTTCTTTTTTTGTCAAATTATACTCTTGTGTGGACATACAGAATGACACTGCGGTATTATTATTTGTTATAATAAGGTGCTATGCAGTTCCCTGAGGAACTGTAGTTACTGCAACCTTGAAGATCTATTGTGACTCGCCGCCAGAGCTATAGTAACTCCTTTAGCCCGGTAAACCACAAAAACTCTATAATATTCCTGACTTTTAGAGATTTTATATCTTCTGGGCTGATAATATGTCATCCCACATATATGCTTCGTTTGTGGATCAGTGGACACTGCGGTGAGTTCAATACCGATTTTCCCTCGTTTGCATCGTCACAAACCCGTCAAACCTCATCGCCTAGTGGCTAGACTGGGCAATCGTCGTGTGTCGTGCATGACAGGATCGCAAGCGATTTACATCAAACGAAACGAAACAATAAAAACCTGCAGATAGTAGAAAGTTTAATAAAACACACCAAGCATTACCTATTCCGTGTCATCACCAGTCACAATCTCAAAAAAAAATCTAAATGATATAGTCCTCCCCGTCGCCCCACCCGGCGCGCCTCGATCGCCCGACAAAATCATATTTTATCTCCAATCGAGCGACATCTCTAGTAACTCGGATACGCTTCAACGCAAATTGGTAATATGAGCGAAATTGAATTCGTAATACCTACATTATGTATAAAATACTGCCTACTGCCTACAGCCAAACGAACGGCAGCAACTTTCAATGAATAAATAACTTTCCTAGTTTGTAGTGTCCAATCAGCGAATCTTGACTACAGAACTATATAATATTTAGGATCTGTTGTTTTGTGACAAATATTAGTCAATCGAATGTTCAACTCTGGATGAGTTAGTTTACAAAACCAGCCAAGTGCGTACCGGATTCGTGCATCAAGGGGTTGTTGTTTTCTATGGAGTTCGAAATTGTCGAGTTAAATACAATTGGTCGACTATTATTTGTAAACTTGTAAAACCAACGTAAGTGTGATAGTTTTTCTTTGAACTTTCGTTTTGAATAGGTACTACCAACAACCATTTAATTTTTAGAGTGGGGGATACTTGAATCTATCAAAAATTTAAAAATCCTTGTCTACTAAGGAACTCTAAAAAACATATATGTAGAACCCGCTCAAGCGATAGGCAAAAATCACTTACATTTAATTGATCCCAAATAAGCTGTATTTAAAAATGTTGGAACAAAATCATATTATTTGTAAAAGACAATCAGTGAATTCAACGAATTTAAATGTATATCTAACCGGTGTAACATTTAATTCGTTTTGTTATTAAATAATATGAAAATTACTAAGCAGCTGTATTTGGTAATCAGATAGGAGGATGCCCATTTGCTATGGACACAGTGACCCGCCTGTAACTATTTTGCACCTTTGCAATTTCGTAAGTGACACAAGTGTGATCCTTCCGTGGAGCCCTTCGAGTGGTTCAGTTCTTGTGTAAATTACATAATGTGTGATCTACCATTTCCACTGTCTGTCAAAGTTTCGTAACTTTATTCATAACTTAAATAACATCGAAATTTCTAAATCATTCCACTGAAAAAAATCAATTTGCCGCCAAATTGCAAAACAAATGACATATTAACGAAATACATACTTAATGTACTAAATAATATTAGCAAAGAGTTCCATTTCCAAATTTAAACTCATTTTTTAAAAGTTCCAGTTCTAAAAACTTTTTGTGGCACCCTCGAATTTTTAGATTTTTCCTTTAAATGATTTGCGAGTGGTTGATCAACAAATGCTTGGCGCTCTATATCGTGCAGTACGCCATCATCTGTGTCTAAAATTAGATAATTATCTTTCTCACTGACTTGTCTGCTGGTTTCATATTATTTTCCTGCAAAGATAGGATGACCAAAATTTGATTAATTACACGGTCCCCGTACTTTTACACTCGCATGACACACCAACAGTGATTGGCCTCTGACACCCGCCTCTGTACACAAGCACAGCACAAATGGCAGTTTTTCCCATTTCACATTCATTAATAAAGTCGACCGGCTGACAGATGCCCGCGTCAACACGGACTCCATTAGTAGACTCAGGTGGGGGGCGCATGTTACAGGGATAATTCAGTTTGAAGCAACTCCATAATTCTGTGGCTGTCATCAGATTACTGACGCAAAGTTTGTTAGATGTGTTGTGTGTGACTGTACCTATGGTGTGTGTTTGAATGTATTAAATGCTCGTGTTTCAAATATCACTCTTAAGGGTATTGTGGCAATAATAATAAAGTGTAGTCTTCCTTTCCTAAATGAAGCTCGCAAGGTTTGAGTCATTCCTATAATGTAATATTAATGAATTCTAATTATTTGTATTAATAATAATATCAGAGCCGACTGGTAGAAAAGTGAGAAACAAATATTCAAGGGTCAAGGACAAGTAAGCAGAGTTCTGTAATTTGGTATAAATTAAAAAAAGAAAATAATGAAAACCTTATTTTTAAATAAGAAATGTTATAAATAAATAAATATTAAACAACATCACATACATAACCCAGATTCCAAGACGAGTATCTAAAGCCCCCATATTATGGAGTATCTGAGACAACGAAGGTAACTCAACATCCTCACCAGGGACAGCTTTTGACTTTCACAAGTGCTGGTTACATAACCTAGACTAGACTGGAAATTTGAATTTGTCTAGAAGAGGAGAGTAAAGACCTAGACGCATAACATTACATGACGTTGAGTAACAAACATATTATTTATTAAGGCTATTCATTTGTTACCTAATTTATTATTTCTTTTAGATATATCAAATTATTCAATGTAAGATTTCATAAAATGCTAGATTGCTCGGAAATATAACGAAAATATAATTAAATTGGAACTGGACAATATTTCAAAGGTGCGACAAGAATATTTCCTGAAAATGGCCAGCACATACATTGCCCTCGCCATAAACCAATACGTAATGGTTCCGGAGCCGTAATGGACAATAATGGCGAACCCCAGAGTAATATTAATCAAACAACAGAATTACATAATAACGAACGCGTATTTTTTATTATGGTAACATATTCCGTATTCCCTCTGATAAAGCCAGAGCCTTAATCAATTTTTTGTTACTTTTGCTGTTTTTCCGCAACTTCGCACGCGTAAATTATAGGCTAACTAAGCTAAGTTAAACGAAGTTCAGCTGCGTTTGCAATAAAAAAAAAATTAGGCAACTCACAGATGTAGATACTGCTAGGACAGTATACTTTAGTTATTTCCATAGCGTTATGTCATATGGCATTCTGATGTGGGGTATGGCTGCAAATATAGAGTCTGTATTTATTTTACAAAAAAGAGCAGTAGGACATCACTTAGAGATAAATTCAAAGAAGTTTGGATATTAACAGTGACCTCTAAGTTTATACACAATGCATACTTAATGTTAGAAACAAACTATTACTAGAAACAAAGATAAACTTGTTTTGCCGTCATGCAGGCTAAAGAAGGTTCTATCAACATTTATGGGTCAAGGTGTACACTACTATATAAAAATACTAATGAAAACTTTAAACTTACCCGTGCCTAAATTTAAAACTCATATTAAAAATTGTCAGCACAGTAAAGGATATTATACTGTAAATTAAATGGCTTATTTTAATGTATATTAAATTATTTATCTGTGAGCTTGTTTGAGTAGACATGTGATTCGATTGACGTAAATACTGTTTGACTTTTATATTATCTAATATTGTAATGGTAAGTGACTTCATATTTTGATGAAGTCATTTTTCAATCTTGACGCTCTGTATGAAATAATATAGGGAGAATAAAGCAACCCTTGCCGAGTTTCTTGCCGGCTCTTCTCGGTACAAGGTCTCCCGCCGTAGATTTACGAACCGATGGCGTAGCTCTCGACTTTCACAAGTGCTTGTAACAGCCTAGACTGAATAAATAATTTTGATTTGATTAGATTTGCTATGTCAACCCCATATGATGTAGCTACTCGTAAGTTAAATTTTTAAAATCGGTTCAGGAGTTTCGGAGCCTATTTGACGCTAAATCTACATAATCATTATAACTGAAAAAAACCCCAACAAAATCAAATCAAATATTATGACCAAACGAACTTCTAGAACTGTGGAAAATTCTATAAAAGATAATACCATTGCGATAACATGTAGTCAATGCCTGATGGCAGCAAGCAGCTTCAACTAAAATGAAACGAACGCCGCACGCCTGAAAATGAAAATGAAACAACGTCATAAATAACTTTCCAGCTCCCCGCGCCCCTCACACCCCGCCAGCCCTTCCCACAGACCGTACCGGCTCGCACCAGGGTTGCCAGATAATTTAATGCATAACTGGTTCCTGTTTTTGTTGAATTGTACACCAATCAATTTTTGTATGTTGTATTGAAAATGTTTAAAAATAATACTTGTTATTAACAAATTAAAGTCAAAAAATCTATTACCATGACTACCATGACTAAAGTAAAATGTTAACAATTTTATTATTACATTATTACAATAATTTTACTTTTTTTCTATGGAAAAGGGTATTGTAGGTGTTAACTAGAAAATTTCATGCGAAATTTTAATTGGGCCACAAATACTTATAACGTTATACACAGACAGACAGAGTGAAGATTGACATCAACTGGTAACCCTATTTGCATTCATTATTCGCGCAATCGGCGAGCCCCTTGTTTTTATTTAAGTTTCGTCGCTCACAGTCACAGTAACTTCCCTTAATCCCCGGCCGTCCTAGAGTTTTATCAGCCCCATTAGTTCCCGTTCGATTCCCGACTAAAGACACTTCGGGCACTTAATGCTTTAAATTAAGACTTCCCCCTCGGCATCGCTCATAAATCGCGCCGATTAAATCAAATCACTTTCCTTATGAATTTCGTCGCTTACGTACGATGACTTTAATATTCATAGTCGAAGTTTCTTCCCCGGCTTCACTGATAATATGAATTGGTCGGAACTCACAACGGATTTTTTCAAGCGAATTTAAGAAACCGTAATGTGAGGTAAGACATCCTGCCTCTATAACTATACCTCTGTTGATATTGTTGTTTTGTTCATCTACTGAATAATTTCATAAGAACTCCAGCGTGACTTGAGATTAAGATAATGTCGGTTAATGGTAAGTAATGTATTTCGATTAAAATTACAATTAAAACATAACAGGGGCTGATATATTATCGAAGCATTATGCAAGTATTATTGAAGTATTGAGTAGCTCGGTGGCGTAGCGGATAAGCGCTGCGGCCCGCGATCGTAGTCTTTAAGCAACTTTCGCTAGGGTCGGTCACGGATGGGCGACCAAAAAATTATTATCTCGAGCCTCTCCGTGCTTCGGAAGGCACGTTAAGCCGTTGGTCCCGGCTGCATTTGCAGTCGTAAATACCATCCATAGAGAAGGCCTGAGCCCCTGCAGTGGGGACGTAAAAAGGGCTGGTGATGATGATGATGATGCAAGTATTCGGCGTAGGTATCTTAGTGATCCCTTTTAGTACCAATCTGTTTTTTATAAGGAGTATTTAGAATGTTTTATCTCGGTAAACTAGAGAGATTCCGTAATAAAGTAGCCGAGAATGCTATAATTCTTCAGATATTTATGTGCATGTGTTGCGGTTTGCAAATGAGATGCAGATGCAGCGGTCAACGCTAGTTATTTGTAGATTAGGTCGCGTGGGATGCGCGCGCGCAGGCAGACGATGCGGCATCACTCACCAACACCACACAATGTATGTTTGTATATTTATATGTGTCAATTGTTCGGGAAATTATATATGGAATAGAATAGAATAGAAAGCGTTTATTTGGCATAAAATACAAAGTAAGATAATATTACAGAGCGGGCCTCTGCTCAGTATGAGCCGAAACAACATTTTGTTGCAGCAAGCAGATGCCTCGAAACTTGAATTTCAACAATACACAACATTTATAATTAGTAACACTTGTGTAAGGTACTCTACTACAATTACTTAATTACAATAACATTTTAGTAAATCAAATTCACACGAATTTCTAGCATGGGGTTGGAAATGGCATCAGACCGCGGCACTCCAGAGAAAGCGATCACTATTCTGTAATATTTCACGGAGTTCTTTATTGGTGGAGGGATATTGTTCCGGCACTTCGTAGCGGAATACCGAAAACTACTCCAAAATGCACTGGTCCTTTATGCATTGTATTTCATGCGTGAAGCGTTTCGCGTTTGACGTTCAGAGAACCTTAATTTTTCATATAAATATTATATACACTTTGAAACCGGCGTGCGAACCACTCGGCTAATTACTGTCGATTTTTTCATTTTCAGGGGATCATCAAAGTGGTTACGACAAAATTTATTGAATGTATTAATATTGCGAGTGCTGAAAGGATTCCATTTGTTAAAACTAAAACAAACCCGCCAAAAAATTAATTCCAAAAGTATTAAGCACAACGGTTTCGTGCTAAACATAATACTGAAAGAGCGCTTGTTAAAATCACAGATGATATTAGATCAAGCCTGGATAGTGGAAAAGACACGGTTTTATTCTAACTTGATTTTAGCAATGCTTTTAACACTGTAGATTTCGATATTTTGCTTGGGATATTGCACTCTATTAACATATCTCCAACGGTGCTTAATTGGTTCCGTAGTTACCTGTCTGGGTGCCGGGAGTCTCCAATTGGTGTAATATTTCTGCTTTAGTGCCGCAGGGTGGCTTTTTATCTCCATTACTTTTCGCCATATTTATTAATTCAATTTCCTGTCAGTTTATTTCGTTCTTCCACCTCTATGCAGATGATTTGCAAATCTATGCAATCTAGTGTCGAGTAGCTTCCTCAAGCCATTAATGACATGAAGTTATATGGCTTGAAAGTAAATCCTCACAAGACTCAAATAATCATTGATAACAATTCCACGCAGAGTAACAAAATCGATTGGACAATGTTAGAAACTTGGGTATTTTAATTGATAAAATTATCTAGTAAAATTACCGTTCGTTTGATTGATAAAATAGGTATCGAGCGAATAATGTAACAATATACAAATACAATGAAGGTCCCATTGTCAAAGAGAAAAAAAATGATATAAAAAACCGGGTAAGTGCGAGTCGGACTCGCGCACGAAAGGTCTCGTATTCATTTCATTATCTATATTATTATAAAGGGGTAAAAATTTCTAACTTTGTTGGTTTGTTAGAGGTAATCTTTAGAAATACTGATCAAATCACGATAATTCTTTCCGCTACATCATACATAGTTCCTATAAACTATAATTTACACGGGCGAAGTCACAGTAAAACAGCTAAATATGAATAAAAAGTTTTTTTTTTTCAACTATAATATAAAAAACTACAAGGTAACCAAGCATTTTTTCTAGAGGATAAGGATAATCGTTCATCTAAACTAGCCACCTATCATAATGAGATATCTTCTGAGAAATCATATCAACGTCGGTTTCTAGAGTAGTCAGCACAATTGTTGACGTTTCCCCTTTTCTGATAAAAACCTATCTATATCCATGACTATTTTAAGTTTCCCATGTCATATGTAATGTCTTATGAATTTGGGTATAGGTAATACGACTTATTAAACAGGCGCTTAACAGCAGCAGCACAGAGTACAGAAAAGAGGACAAATTTTCAAATTTAGAACATTTATCAGAGTTAAAGTCGTTATTAAACCCTAATAGAAGTTTGTGTAACTGGGTGTTACGAAAATTGAAAGAGGTCTGTTTATTATATGATTAAAGATCATTATGATTAAAGAGTATTTGATAAATATTGCATTCACAATTCTATACTGATCTTAATGCTTTAAACCCCCAGGTACCCGTACGTGACGGGACTCGAACCCACATTTTTAAACAGGATTGAATTTTTCAAGCTTAGTTTTCGCTTCTAGTGACCGTATTATCTTTCATCGATGTTCAGGCAATGCACCCAAATAGCCGAAAGAAATATTTTAAACTTTCGATTTAGATATTAGACAACAGATCGGGTTCGATTTATCAATTTAATTAGGCAGAAAGGTAAGGTCTGATTCATTACGTACAGGAATTAGGTACCTCCCTAGTACCTAATGTACTTTTGCCTTTGTTCGTAGTTTATAACATTGCCAGTTATGTTTGCATGGTGTTATAGGTATTTTAGTCCTGGATATTGCCTACCTAGGTACCTACTTGTACAATATTATTTTATTATTGCACACACCGCCAACCGATGCGTGCGGGGCGGGGGCCGGGAGGCGAGGGGCAAGGCCACCCGCCAGGGGGGACTCATCGATCCGAAACAGCTGTGAGAATGAAACCGGCAAACTTAAATATATATTTCATTAAGCTATTCTAAGCAAGAAAATTAGATAAAACATGCTCGAATAAGCAAACCTCACAATATTCATCGAGTTTTTAATGTTTTAAAAGCGTAAAAATAAAGATATGCAAACAAAGACCGGGAAGGGTGAATTGACACCACATTGGTTTGAGTGAGAAGGCGTGATAGATGTCTGTGTGTGCGAGCAGAACGGGTGCTCGAGTTGCGCAATGTTCCCAGCTGATTTTGACTGTTGCCAACTGGGGGGTTGGATACCGAAGGGCTTCTCAGAGGTCGATTCAATGTTGTTGCATCTCTTATAAATATGCAAAAGGGCTGATTGTATTTTTAAAGCTCAAATATGCTGTAGGTAGATAAACAAGTGTTAAATATTTTTTTATTTAAACAAATTTACTTAATATAGGTACACGTTTTTTATAAGAAACAAAGTGTTGAAAAGGGACGAGTTATCGTCAGTGGTGGTTTTAAATCAACCAAAAGAGAACAAATACATTTAGAATACCTACATAGGTATTACATAACATATCTACTCGATTAATTCCCAAAAAAAAAACAAAATATGTAGAAAAACTCATTCTAATCTACAAATACCTAACCTAAATTTAAGATACAGTCAGGGTCGGCCCGTGAATATAGGCAAAGCTGGGCACTCGTATCTTATCTTAAAAAATGAATTTTGTTCTTTGGACATGAGTCCATACTTCATGCTCGCGGAATTGAAACGTAGATACAAAATTTTCAGACCTAAGGATTACATCCTTTGTACATTGGTCTTTTATTTTGTTTTGGTGTTTAGAGAGGCTTTGTTTCAATATTTTCCGTATTTTGCTCAATATTTTGAAACTTGACGCTTCCATTGAGCTGACGCTGGATCGTTTAGTAGTTTCAGATATGAGGATGTCAGTAAATTATTGTGTATATTCTCAAATTACGTCCATATTATTTATCCTAGAATAATAAAAAAATACCTCAGCTATCCTATCCAATACAAGTTCAAAAAACAGTTTAAAAGAAGTATGTCTATGGTTTGAATGATTATACCTCAAATTTACTCGTATATTTAACTTTTGTACCTAATAAAATTTCATATAATATTATAATTTCAAACCTAATAATTAGCTAAATTTGTAAAATAATCAACGCAAAAATAACAAATCGATCTTTTGAAAATAGACATTACGTAGATGTAACTGTATTCTCTTATTTGAGATTCAATAGCCCTTTTTAACATAATAAAAAAATTATGTTATTATATATTTAGTGTTAAGTTCAATAACAGCAGATGCGTATTACTTATATAGAACAAGGAATGGTCACAGCGAAACTCATCACTACTAAACCAGCAGCTCACACTAAATAAGATATAGTATTGATTATATTACATAATCTAAGGTTTTTAACTCTAAGAGACTGTTCCTCAACGTATCTAGTATCCCTTATTTCATAATTTAATTAGATGATGATTCATATTTCCCATTCAAATTTTCCTAGTCAACACAATAGGTATCTACTGTTTGTAGATTTCAATTGAACGCTTTTCAAAAGTTTCCATTGATATGACAAAAAACATTGACCCAATGAATTATTGGTACCATTGTCACATTCAAGAAAATGTTTTAATTTTTCACACCTTAACCCCTAACATCTATTTTTCTTTCTTTGTATCACATTAACTCCAGAAATAGTGCAATCAGTGCCAAGAGGGAAAGCCAGGTTGATTTAGTGGGCCATTAGGGCAGTCATCTTCTTGAGTATTTTTTTCTATGAGGAGCATAAATATAGGGACATCTTCGTGAGTCGAACCTGAGTCTTAACTGCGCAGATGTGCTGCTAATGTATATGTATTCTTACCTTTTGTTGTATTTTATGGCTTAGCCTCGGATGGCTGGAGCTTTTTACGTTTTAACTTTACATTACACACGTTTTTTTATGAATATGAATTAATAGGAATAAAACAATGATCTGAAAGCCTCTGTTGTACTCTGTTTCTTCGAATACGAAAATTCGTCTATTTTCGAAATCCTAATAGGACTCTAAAGGAACACATTTTTCGATAATTAATAATGAAACGGAGGTAGGACCCTGACGCTGCTTCTGATGCACAGGTAATATTGACGCATATGATTTAATAAAAAATTGTAAAAACGATTCGAATTTTTTGTAATTTTCGTACGTAGACAACTTTTTTGTGAAGTTCGCTACTCTTCGAAACATTATCTTTTTTGAATATTTTCTCTAAGAATGTAGGTGCAACGTACAACAGCTGTGCTATAAATATGATTAGGAACGTCTTAAGTTTCGGTTGTAGTAAATTTTAACGTTTTTTATGGTAATATTTAATAGGACACTGGCGAGCCCGATTGAGACGTAAAAAAACAGCTGACAGTATAGTGTTTACAAGAATCTTATAAATAAGGACATAAAAAAACTCACAACCTCCATCTCCGTCCGGTATTTCTGCGAATCCCTGGCAGCAGTAGTTTACGTGTGCACCAAAACACATGCTTCCTTTGACAGAAAACAGCTGTTGCCCATTCCGGGAATAAAACGGTTACCTAGTGTGGCGCCATCGCGTAGACAAGGAAATGGTCTCTATTACGATGGTGATAGAGATGAGTGTGCACAGTTAAGTGTATTAGTGTTAATCAGCTGATCGTTTCGGTGTTAGAAGTTATAAACAGGATGCGCGAGCGCTTGGGGGAGGGTCTGTCTGATTTATTTATTTGTAGTCAGCTGAGAGCGGCGCCGGCACTCGACTCGGCGGCGGTGGCCACGCTGCATGCGAACGACAACTAATTTTAGAACTATGCAGGTGTCCTCTTTTTATAGAAAGAAGAACTTTGGATTACCTCTACTATATAGTATGATATTAGTAGGTACCTACTGATTACTATCCAAACAAAGGCGTCATTATTGAAAGACTTCAATAAAAGGACTGTTTTAACATTTGTTTGTATTTTTGCAAGGCGTGACGATTCTACTGCGCACTAAAATGGAAAGAAGAGCAACTGGACTATTCTGTGAATATATCTTCACAGAAATACCGGTAGATTTTTCTTATGAGGGGACATTACTCAGCTAATTACATGTATAGCTGTTGCTGTACCATAAAGAACTGTAGCTTTTTGATGTAGTCGTTGATGTTATAGTCTTCGAAGTTAATTCTGGTCACCACCCATCCTATGACCGGTCATTGGGAAAGTTGCTTATCAATCGTATCGCACACCGAGCGCTAACCAATGCGGTATCGAGCAACTTACGACATATTCATTACATATTAACCTGAATGTTTTTTCATTACTTCACTCACACATGTCTTCCATCCATCTCGTCAATTTAAGCCCGAAAAAAAGCTGTGAGTGTAAAAATCGACTAAGTAATTATTATTTATATTGTTCTTAGTCTATTTATTTCAGTAAATGGGTGGTAATCCCTTATTATATGATGACTCAAGAGACAAGGAGAATATTCTATATTAAATATTATACATGCGAAACTAGGTCTGTGTCTGTGTGCATGTCTGTTACGACCTTATACCTAACCCACTTAACAGAGTTGACTTGAGGACATACGATATAGGTTGCTTTTTATAGTAATAAAAGGGTTCACATAGGTAATTTAAATTCGTATGGAACTTCGTCATTGGCAAAGTTTAAATCATGAAACTTTATATTCAGACATTTTAAGCAATATGATGAATAAATTTTATTTTAACGTTTTTAGAAATGCTTACCAAAGTGACTATACCACGCGGACGAAGTCGCGGGCCAAAGCTAGTGCTGTATAAAAATAAAAAACTCTGTCTTTGGAAAGGACGCACTAACTAAAGCACGTGGATCAAGAAGCTGGCTTTTTTTAAATACGCTACAGGAATCAGTTTGAAAAAGAAAGTCTCAAATTTCTTTTTTAATTTTTTTATTAAACCAGAGATCTATTGTAGTACACGTACTTAGAATTTAACACTTACATAAAGAAACAACTCGTATTACTAGCTCTCCATTTGGTTTAGTCAAGTCAGTGCTAGAGCCGAGTCATCTGGTTAAAATATACTAAAACTATGGACTTACTTTTTACATTTCCAATCATAATCTCAGTTCACTTCGCCACTTCGATTGTACAGTATTTCTAAATAATTATTCACATTCAAAAAAGATCTTATCATAAACAAGGTCTAACTTTGGTACTTATTCCACACAACTGTCGTGTGTTACCTTATTTACATTGATTTTATCTGAAACACAGTTATGATAGGTATATGGCATTGGCTCAGTTTTGAATAACCTTTATACAAAATAACTTGGAGGCGATTGTGTTGTACCACTTTTTAAGTAAAATATAATAAATAAACTAAAAAAACTGAAATCGGTTTAAAACGGTAACCCCTTGAAAAGTAAAAATTAAAAATAATCATCTAACGAAGACATCGTGGGACATACATACATTAAAAACATTCTTCCTTTTTTTACAGTCGGTTAAGAAACAAGTTTCGTTTTGGGTTGAAAATAATAGCAATCTCAAAATATTATACCTAAATTAAATGTAGTTTGTGCACAGAATTACTCGTTCATTTTATGTTTGTTAGGTCATGCATGATCATTTCCCAATTTCATGGCAGCTTATGAATTATAGGTACATTATTAACTATACCTAACTTATTTAATTAACAAATACTCAAGTCATGCCTATGTGGCGTTTCAATGAGGAAGTATTTAAAAGAAAAACCATGAATTCCCGAAATCGAACGCTACGGTACTTTCTTGATTTCTCCAAGACAACCCTTCCGGTTTTTTTCATGTATAAAAGTAAATTAATTTTCAAAAACTCAATATCCTCATATTCTATTTATACTTTTTCGTTTTTGTATTGATATCTAAGTTTCGAACTTTGCAAATTTCAGTTTCTTAATATGTTAGTTAAAAGGAACGGAAAAGATTCCCTTTGGTCCATTCGCTTCCTGCAAAAATCAACTTTTGGTAGAGTCGCCATCTGGTGTAGGTGCTTTTTAGTGCTATCTTTTTTTTTCTTAAAATACTTCCTCATTAAATATCCACTATATTACATTTTGATATGCTGTGCACGGTACTTAACATATGATAATAACTCTTATATAATAATATTATATGTTATTTATTAATAAAATACTGATTCTTTCGCTCTATAATTTATAAATACAACCATAGGACCTAATTATCTTTCTTTAACCTTAATAATGATTAGCTGGAGAGGTAAAGGCGAATATTTATGATTTCAAATATTTTGGGTTAATTTATTTCCAAATTGACTAATAAATAGTATGGAGAGTATTATTAAAAATACGTTAATTTTCGACTTGCACACGTACCACGACGAACTCTAGAAACGTTATGTGATATAAAAATTGGTCTACACGAAGATGCCATTTTTCTTTTAATCGCTCGAGAGTGAGACATCGCTTGGGCAAACCGAGAAAATAGATAAAATGTTGTCGAGTTCGTCATGCGACGCGATCTGGTTCCCTGGAAACTAGGCAATCAACAGGTGTTAAGTTATATAATTTTATGTAATTAACACAGTATTTGCTGAAAATAAATATTGTTAAATAAATAGCAATTGATGTGATTAAGATATACGCAAGCAACAAACGAGTAAAAAGTAATCGACTACTCCTTTTTCGGTTAGCATGCAGTTTTTTGTGATGTCCTCAGACCGAAAAAAAGTTTTTGGTTTGGAAAACTTGGTCTGCGACTATGCAGCAGTTGCACACTGCACATACGCCGCGTCTACTCTACGGTTAAACAGCTGATTTCTTACTTCAAAAGTATTTTGTGCAACGTGGAGTAAATCTATATATACAAGATTTAATGATACCAAAGCCAGCGAGTTGTTGTTTTATATGATTAAATAAGAATTTTCCAATGATTTTCGTATCGTTTTTACCATATATAGCCAGAGGATATCTTGTTGTAGAATGCGTGTAGATGCTCTCGCTCTATGAAACTGCATTATAATGAAAGGAGTGACTGGTGAATGCTGAAACACATTGCCAGATGCAACAGCGACATTTAAATTTATTAAGATTAAAGGAAATTATTGATTGTCCGATACAAACTAATATGTATAGTTTATAATGTTCGTAGGTAAGCTCGTTTAAATGTTTATTGTGATTGAGTTTTAGTGTTGTTTTTATTGTAGTTGTAGTAGAAGTACAACCATTGCAGGTACGCGGCTCAGGAGGGCTTGTCGTCGTCCTTGTCGTCGTCGCTGCTAGAGGAGGAGGCGGGCGCCCTGGCCCACAAGCTCGCGTAGCTCTGCTGCTCCGCTACTAAGGCTTCTTCAGCTTCCATCACTGCCTCGAATAGGCGACGTTTGATACTGATTTGTGTGGGGAAAGGGAACCGCTTCGTTGATTGGCACATGCTGAAAAATATATGGGTAATATTGAACTTTTGTATCGTTGGGTATGTCATTATAATTCTCAAGAGATTATTGTAAATTTAGTTCCCTGGAAGGTATTTAATTTTGAAAATAGTAAGCTTTAATGAAATGTCAATTACCTATATTTGTAATTATCGTTTTTCTAACCGACGTTATACTTACTAAATATGTTTTCGGACTACACATACAATTACAAAACAACTTTAGTTTTCTGTTATAGACTGTTATATCTGTTATAGTTCTCATAAGTAGGTAACCAACCACTTTATATATTTATTAGCATCTATTGTATGATGTAAAATAATTATATCGCACATAGACCATGTCCGCAGTCGGGTTCGATCGGAAATGGTACTCGACCGAATACGAATAACAAATCTGCTATTCGGCGAATACCAATAATTCAACAAGGCAAATAAATATACACACTGTTCTATTTTACTACAAGGATATTTACTAAATACGATATGATGTACCACTGACAGGCCTAAGGCCCATGCTCCTTAACCATCCATAAGAAAGGCCTGAGCCCCTGCAGTGGGGACGTAAAAGGGCTGGTGATGATGATGATGATGATGATGTACCACTGACAACATTTCGTTTGAGCTTTTCGGTATTGTCTCGACTCAGGGTGTCGTGTAAAAGTTCGTTGTTTCAGATTTCCGTAATCGCTTGTACGGAAATCTCAAATAACGAAGTCCTCCAGCTGCTACTCCAACTGCCTAGTCTGAGCAATGTACAGCGCCGGCTCAGTGACTTGGTGCCCTTGGCAAAACACTGCCACGAGACGCCCATAAAAATCACGACAAAATTAAAGACTAGGTACAACGATTAGAGAGTCTAATTTTGCCATTGACAAAGTACTGTTGGTTACAGCGGACATGGCTTTATGTCTGCTTGTGATGTGCATACATACCTATTGAAGAATATATCTAGTGGGTCTGGAGCGGGCGGGTCCCGTCGTCCTGTCTCCATGCAGGCCCTCTTACTTTGCTGCGCTTTACACAAATAGTCTAGTTTCCGATCGATAACAGACAAACGTCCGCAGTTCTTCCGTTTGGGCGAGGAGTCCGCGTCCGAGTCGGACGAGTCGGTCGAGCCGGCGGCGGCTGCGCCGTTGGGTGCCGGCGGCGCCGTCTCCGCCGGTTTCTTTCTGTTACTCATGTAAGGTTGTAGAAACTGCATCAAGCCCATGTACTTCCAGGGGTATATCTTCTTTGCAGCTGTTCCCGGTTCTTTGGCGAGCATCTCGCTTTGGCGCTTCAACGCGTCTCGGTAACTGTCTCTTAGCTTTTTCCATTTAAGCTTCACCTCCTTGACTGAAACCAAATAAGAAATATTTTATATTTGATAGATTTTGTATTCGTGATGAATGCTATATTGATATTTGTAAATATTTGTTAAAAGACTTCAATCTTCGATTTGTTCTACACTGACCTACGACAATTATTTTAACCGATTTCAAATCGTAAAGGCGAAAGCTCAAGTTCGGTAGATATGTATGTTTGTGTATGTTTACCGCCCTTAACGCGAATGGTAAACCGATTTTTAAAATTCTTTTAAATCGAAAGCTTATGGGATCTGTGAACACCCCGTTCATATAAAATAGCGAAATCGGATTAGCAGATTTGATTTTATTCTTATTGCCTTTAATTCTTTGTTATCCGTGTCAAATAATTATCTATCTTATTTTACGGTATGGCTTAGTATTTTGTAATAGATATATGTATTAAGTTGTTCCTCTCATATGTTGTTTTAAACTTACATAGTCATTAACATTAAAATAGTTACTCCGTAACGAACTTACTCCGTAATCACTGTGCTTGTTACAGCGCTGATGTATCGGGAATTCGACAAAAACATGGCACCTACATGGCGACAATCCCGCAAAAAACTATCATTCTAATGTTCCTTTCATGTTAAATTAGATAAACATTTATTTACCTTTTTAATTTTAAGGTAACTAAATAATATGTTAATAATTCCCGACAACAAGTGTCATTTTTTGGCACACAAATAGGAACACAGGTT
This sequence comes from Diatraea saccharalis, assembly GCA_918026875.4. Taxonomy (NCBI): domain Eukaryota; kingdom Metazoa; phylum Arthropoda; class Insecta; order Lepidoptera; family Crambidae; genus Diatraea; species Diatraea saccharalis. The sequence continues at coordinate 686,810 of OU893333.1, forward strand.
TTTTATTCATTTTTAATGAATGAAAAGAAAAAGACAAAAAAGAAATCTGAAATCACAAAATAAAATCTGTTGAAGTCCGGAAATAGTTAAGTATAAGAGAATTTAAAGAATATTATTTGAAATTTACTGAATTTACTGGTTTATTTGATGTCCAATATGCAAGAGTACCTACTTCGGTACCCACTTGGGTAAGAGGCCAACTAGAGGATAAGAAGCGGTTGACTTATGGTGTACATAAGGTCGAGTACTGGTGAAAAGTGCCATACTTCGATTAGTCTTGATTATTTATATAATTCCAGTCTAATTATAATATTTTGTTGATCTCTTTAGAAAATATAATAAATTACCTTTTGATAAAACTGCTGATTTTATTTAAAACCCTTATTTTTTAAATATACTTGAATCAAATTAAGATTCTCATTAAAGGTGCGACTACTGGGCATTTTACCCTACGCAGCGCACGCAAGGAAAGCTTAAAAAAAAAGTAAAATATTCTCCCGTTTTTACAACATTTTTTATTGCTGCTCCACTCCTATAAGTCATAGCGTGATGTTATTTATCCTATAGCCTTCCTTGATAAATGGACTATTCAACACAAAAAATATATATTCAATTCGTTCCAGTAGTTCCTGAGATTATGGAATTCAACCAAACAATCTCTTCAGCTTTATTATTTATTAGTAAAGATTTATATTCTTTAATATTTATGATGGGTGTTCTCAAACCTTATTTTGTTCTTTCGATTGTTATTCGTATTTTTTTTTCATTGTATTGTTTTCTACCTACTTAATATAAAAATTGATTTTTTCGTCAACCGTTACTCAGGATATGTTATATTTATATTGTTATCTTAATAAGACATTTAAAGATTGATTTGTATTAAAGTACCTATCTTATGATTATTAAATATAATATAAAATACAATAAACACAAAAAAATATTAATTGTGTATTAGTTTACAGCTAACAGCTGTACAAGGCGCGAACATGGAGTGTGCGATATGCCTGTTTGTCTATCATCTGGCAGCGTTCTGCCACCACGACTGTTTGTATAACAATACAGGAGCGATGTGCAATAATAATAATACAACAAGCGACGCGAGGGGCCGAGCGTGTGTGCGTGCCACACTGTTATTATCTATGCACACTGTGATGTGACGACCGAACACCAGCAGCGGACCGCCGCGCCGCGCGCCGCCGGCAGGCAGGAGCGGGCGCGAGGGACGCGGGCCTGCGTACACTACCGAGTACCGACCGACGAAGCCGCACACACGAACGAACCGGCCGGCGGCGTCTGGCGCTTCGCTTACCCGACGACAGGTCCGTCTCCTTCATCACTTCCGCCCAGGCGGCGTCCTTCAGCTCCTGGTCCCTGTACTCGATCGCCGTCGTGTTCCACAGGCAGGGGTACTTGCGGACGGTCTCTATGAAGTGCTCCATGTCTGCGGGGCTCGCAGGCAGCTCGGCGCGGGGCGGCGCGGCGGGCTCGCGTGTCGTACTGAGCCCGGCCGGCCCCCGCCGCCGCCGCCGCCGCTGCCGCAGCTCGCCGCCGCTCGCCGCCGCACGCACCCTCCCGCCGCGCGGCCCCCTTCCCGTCGGGCTTCGCTCTCGCTACCTGCACCTGCGCTGAGCGCCGACACTTTTCGTTCCTTAATATCGAGGAAACGGTCGATTTCGGGATCCCCAAATTCGATGCTCTCTGGCGCAACGACAAACTAGGGTCCTCTCGTACGCTAGCGAGCACCCGTTGAATGTTGCCAGAGTTCCTTCTCGGCCCGGGCGGTGGTTTGTTCAGAGCCGAGCCCGTCTCTAAGAACCTCTTAACCCATGATCTGATCAGGGCTGTACTCGGGGCGTCGCTCGGTCGCCGGATGTCGTAGTGTGTGCAGAATTTTCTGCGAGCACTAACACATGATTCGTTAGCTTTGAAATATTCAGCGATAACGAACGCGCGCTGTTCGCCCGTCCACTGCGACATCCTGCTTGAGATAGAATCGAACGACCAGCATGCTAGTGAAGCTCTTAGTGGACACATCCCCACTCCATTAAATTAAAAACTCTTAAAGATGATCTGTAACAAATTAAATTCTGGTACTTATCTTTAAAATCTTAAAAGTAATCATTTTGATTTATTCATTTCATTAAAAATATTTTAGTGTCAATAAATTTCTCATATTTTTGTACCATGAAAAAATTGCAGTATGCTTAGATAATAGTTTTGAGATAAAGCTTTGCCCGCAACTTCATCCCGTGGTATATGTTACTTTTGGGCAGCAATTATATACTTACGTAAACGCTAAAATAAATACTATTTATTTTATAAATGCCATTTTATAAACGCTATTATATTATATTATATACTGCATAAATAAGAGATTTCCAGATACTCGCCTGAATAAAAAGAAGACGTTAATAATGTCAGTAAACCCATTTTTTAAACTGGAAGTGTTATTTTTTGAAAGCCAAAAGTCGTAATATACATTTTCATTCAAAACTGCAGTCTAGGTACACAATCAAATAAAAAGCAAGGCACATTTCCTTGAACAAAACAATAGCGCGATAATACACTTCACGCTATCTAGTACAACTTAAAATATTTTTTCTTACGTATTAAAATGACATAACAGGTAGGTACCTCAGTAACAAAGTGAGTGTCAAGGGCAAAGTTGATTTTTTAAACATTTTTTCACTAAGAATATTTTCTGGATAGCATTGTGAATGAAATTGATAACATTTATTAATTACATTTTTGTTATAAGTACATACATACTCAAATACAAATCTTCATATAAATAATGTTAGATAGATTTATTACAATGACAAATTAATTACCTAGTTACTGTGCTAACTCAATGTCAAAATGTTTTTATTCAAATAAACTTGTTTCAAGTACTTATGAATCGTCCAGCATTTTATTCCCTACCACACATTCACGACGTCTTTTGAATGATAAGAAGGTAACATTTTGACCCTCCATAAAAATTCCCACTCCTTTTTCATTTCTTTTAAGTGCTGGTTTTCGGGATAAAATATAACCTCTACCTTTCCAGAGTATTAACACTCGTAGTATCTACCTCGTGTGTTCATAAGTTTTGAGACAAACTTTTACTGAAAAAATAAAATATTACTGGCCATTATTTATATTTTTTATCGATTTTGAATTTGGAATGTAAACTTTTAGTTTATTTGAGTCGCAAATTCATTTGTTTATATTTTCTCGTGTTGATTCAGTCTCAAAACTTATTAACACACGAGTTATATATGTAGTAGAGAGAAGATGTCATAATTTAAGCAGAAATTTTAACCAAATAAACAAAAATCTTAATATTGTAAGAACTGTTAATAGTTAAAGTACTATTATTATTACCTATTAACAGTTCATACCTCATTAAAAGTTTCATCTATTGAATAAAAATATGAGTGTTAAACTACTAAAATGCCAATCTTCATAGCTATTGGTGAGTAAACAAAGAACTTACATACAAACGTTTTACCCCCTTCGGAGGGGAATTTTTTAATAATTAGTTTTTATATAACTACTTGGATCATAGACTTGGGGGACAGTGTAATAAGAGGTACAGTGTAACAAGGGGTACAGTATAACATCCTGGTTATAAATCCTTTTCTTTTTTATTTGTCTATGGCGTCTGTTCACGTATTTTAACAATCTTAAACAGCTGCCAACAAGCTTCAAATTACTGGGTGGTAATATTATAAAGCTGAAGAGTTTGTTTGTTTGAACGCAGGAATAATCTCAGGAACGACTGGTTCGAATTGAAAAATTCTTTTTGTGTTGAATAAACCATTTATCGAGGAAGGCTTTAGGCTATATAGCATCACGCTGCAATTATAAGGAGCGAAGAAATAATGAAAAACGCGGACGAAGTACCTGGCGGCCACAAGTATGAAGATAAAGACTACTAAGATTTATGATAATTAATATATTCAAAGGAAACATAACCATTCGAACGATTTAAACGACACAGTAAACGTTTTTTATTTTTCTAAAAATAAAAATGCCTTTTTTCTTACACTATACCGCAGTTTACTTTCCAAAGTTTAGGCTGTGCATTCCCTATCAGTCAATTAGTAGAGACAAAGATTCTTATAATATGACAATTATTATTCCTAAAAAACAAATTATCATCCTCAGAAATCAGGGGAAAATAGTAATGTTTCTTGAAACACACACGCCGGTAAATAAACAGGAACGTAATATTCATTGCTCGTTCAATTTTACGAGTAAGCTTGCATACGCTTCGACATTTTAGTTGCGCTTTCATCTACAATTTCATAAAAAAGAAAAACTTATCTTTGATTTAGTACAAATACAACCTCTCACGCGACAAGACTTAATTTCTTATTCAGATTATAGATTATTTGAAAACATTAAAGTATTTTTAAAATATTTTTAAATGTGTATTTCATAACCCCGAAATTGGGTAAGTGTTTTGATATTGTTACAAAAAAATCCCAAGCATAATACATCAATTAGAATATCATTCAGTTGAAATATACTATTTAATATACTTATTAAAAAAGCTTAATGATAGATATCTGATCATAATGCGATTATTTATCAGATCAGAGTGGATGGCCCAGCAACTGGATAAGTGATCTATCTTATTGCCATTATTGAATTATTATATTATCATTATAAGATCTTATCTATTGAATAGTGTATTGATCTGGTGAGTTTCTTGCTCGTTCTTCTTCTTTTATTTCAAACTCTGATTCCATTCTCGGAAAGTGAATTGTAACGGTTCTTTGAAAAATACATTTTTTATCTTTCCCTTAATCTCGGGTTCAATTCCCGGTTACGCTTTAAATAATTCCGAATATTTTATAACCTTCAAAGTAAGACGATTTTAATTCGAATAGGTACTATGTGCTTTATGTGGTTCGAATCCCGGTATTTGTATTTTTTTAACTTATAGATTATTTTTATAGCATCTTATAATTTAACTTCATTCTTGCGTTAAATCTTGATGCGAAATTATAAAAAATTGCAATATCAAATCATAATGTAAGCCTATTAATATAATATTTATACTTATTACTTTGATTTATCAAGAAATACTTCTAAAGAGACGATGACTGTAATTAATAAGTGTAGTATTGACTTGATAATGTAATTGTACGAAATGTTACTATTTAAAACAAGTAATATACTTACCCTACCGTGTAGCTACATATTATGTACAAATTTGTAAATTTGTTCGCCAGCATCCTAACATGTATTCTAAAAAAGGAGATGTTCCTTGTCATAATACACCACGCTATAAAAATAACCTAAACCAAATACTTTACACAGTTCCGGAACTTATAAAATGTCAATTAAAATTTATAATAAATTACCTGAATACCTAAAGAACGAAACAACATATACTCGATTTATAAAAATGCTAAAGAATATACTATTAAATAAATGCTATTATACAGTGAATGAATATTTGCATGAAGTTTTAGATAAAATGGAATGTCTGACCCTCTTCTTTCCATCTTCTATATTGCCATGCCTATCAAGGTGCATGTGAATATTATTAACTGAAATTTATGTATTTAGTTTCTAAGTTACATGTATGCAATGCAATGAAATAAATAAATAAATAAATTAAAAAGATTAATGTTAATGACTGCGTATTAAAAAGTATGATATCGATTTAAGTATGTAATGATACAAAAGGGAACTAATTATAAAAAGTAATTTCCAATGTCGTTCAACTATATGTTGTTATATTCCTAAAAGATAAATATGATTAAACAAGCTCAATGTAATAATTTACAAACTTAAATGTAAGAAACTCAAAAATTAGAACATTGATTGTGTTTAAAACGACATCTTGCGAAAAACTATGACAGTATTGTTTTTGGCTGTTGGCAATAGAATAAAAGAGGAACGCCGAGTCATATCAGTGGAATAAAGTGTTCATCAAATAATATTGGTTTAAATTAATGCATTGGCCCCACTTTTGAGGTTTTCCAATAATAGTTTTTATTTTTTTTTTATATTTGAACTTCTGTTCATGGGCTATGTTTATGTTCACAGGGTTCCTCCACCGGAGCCCACCTGCCCTGTGCTACTATGCGATCTACCAGTTCTCGTGGTTCACCGGTGCTGCTTGCCGAAGCTGGCGCCTCGTGTAAACCCTCACCAGCCGTTGTCCGTCCGTGACGCCTTAGACTCGACTTCAGCTCTCAATCTCCCCTTAAATTAACTTAGTATGATAAGCCCACTCTCTCGATACGCACAAAGACCATAACGAGCAAATCCGTAGGACCTAACTATTTATTTAAATACATATATTGTTCAAACTAGCTTTTAATTTTTTTTACTCTTACTTGAAGCCTCGCGCGCCCCCCATCAACTCTACCCTTCGCTTCGAACATCTAGTGCATAAATAATAATAGTGGTTAATCCTCGGCCACAGTAGTTAGGGTTCAAACTGTAGTAGCAGACCTAGGGGCGTAGTTACCACCATAACTATAAAACGGGGCCCCGGGCTACAGGAACCCCTCCAAGGCACACTACGCCACCAATGTTATTCATGAAATTCTAAAATAGAACTTCAACCGAGAATACATGTTCAGGATAATCGAAAAATATATATTGCCTAATAGAAAATTAAATTATTATTTTCATGAAAAATTAAAGAGCTTATTTTCATGGCCAACAACTTTGCAATGAGCCTAAAAGAAAAGTATATATATTTTAATAAAAAAAATACCTACAGCGAAATAAATGTGTAATGATGGCACCCGATTTAGATCTAGTCAAATAACTGATGAGAGGATATTCTCCTAAAGGCCGAGTCGCAATGAAGTATAGAGTGTAAATGCATACAAGTAACGATACCACTCACTAATCGCAACACAATGTGTTATACACTATATGTGCTCTATAGCGAAACAAACATAGGTATGTAAATGTAATGTATGTAAATACATCTGTTTATTGTTAGATTGTATGTATTCAGAGCAGACCAGTCGGCGACACGCGCTTCTATCTAATATAGACTATAGATGATATGAAATAGACTAGGTATGAATTGTATAATGACACACTTCAATATTAATCAAAAAAACTTTTCTTGCTGTCGTCGTATTTTTCAAATTAGGAGAGGAACCGCAAAGCAGTTGAACACTCGTAATCATTCAAATCAAACATTTCTTACCAACTATTAAATATAAGCAGTATAGTATGTATTAAAAACAATTCAAACCGCATATTAATGTAATATTGTGGACTCAGATAATATGTTAAAACGAACAGTTTCCACACCAAAATGTATTTTGTACAGCGGGATACAAAATTTTATAAGCAATTATACCTACCTAACATTAATGTCTTCTTTCATGGAAATCATTATAATTGCCTTTAACTTTTTTTTATCAATGTTTTTTAAAGTAATTATCATTATTATTAATTATATGTATGCAAAACGTTACCGACATCCCCCATTTTACAGCATGTGTTACCAACGTCGTCGATTAGCATAAATTAATAGTAACACTGCCCGCATGTCTGCCTGTTCGTCGGTCTGTGGGGTCGCGGTCGGCGCACCGGTGCACGGTGTCACCTTGCGTGGTCGATTCATACACCCCCCCCCCCCCCCTCCTACAGCCCGCAACCGTTGCAGTCTCCAGGCACGGTTACTATGCAGCCTGATAATTATTATCAACGTCTTATCAACTCTTCCATCACCATCCAAACGTTCACTAGAAATTTTCAAAATTGGTCCTAAATCAAACCTAGCTAAAATTTAAGGCACACAATGTACACGGTTAAGAGCATTAACGGGGTTGATAGGTTTTATCTTTGGCTTTTGACTAAGGCATCACAGAGGTAAGTTAGGATGGTATAGTTATGGCTATTTATGTATAGAATTTATATGTGCATGTAATTAGAGTAAATTACAATAAATACTCATTTAAATTTTTCGTCTTGATCTCGTGGTAGGAAAAAATTTACACAGCTTCCTCCTTAACCAGCCCCTACAGTGGGGACGTAAAAGGGCCAATGATTATGATTGACATTCAGCAGCATGTCATAAAAATCGATTAAAACGAATCAAACCAACGATCAGCCCTTCCCAGCGATGGGTGTAGCCATCGACGGGAAGGGCATGAATTCAACGTGCAAATTATTCAGCCAAGATTAACTAGATAAGCTATTTAGATTGAACATCAAACTTAAATATATAGATCAAAATGAATTATACTTTACAACTGTGTAGAGAAAGCTCCAAAATCTTTATCACACTGTACTGCCTTCCTTCCCTCAGGATAAGGGTCAAAATGGCTCAGTACCTAATATTCCCTTTCATATACATTGACAAGGGCATCTTGTGACGTCATTCCATTAATAAAACCAACTGCCCTACTTCCCTGTCCCAATTCCGGACACGCAAGGACTTGCTACAGAGTACTTATTGAATCTTTTGTGAAGATAAAACCTTACGATATTTAATTATATATCAGAAAAATTTCCAGTCACACAACTCTTTTCTTTAGATATAATGCATTTCAATTCCTTATCTTTATAGTATGCAAAGCTTTATAGTAATTATAACAATTATACGTAGGGTAGAAATAACTGCATTACCGAGGTGATGTAATTTATTAATTAAAAATTTCATCTTCGTTTATATTCATTGAAAATTCGACCTGATTTCACTGCAGCCTTTAAAGTTCAATATAAAAGTATTCTTTTGTAAGAGGCGACACAACATATTTTGATTTTAATTGAATCGTGACGTCACAGGGGCTGTTGAAGAATCTATTATACTCGGACCTTCGTCCCTCGTGTCGTGATACGCCAGAACGAAACTCACTTATCCCCGAGGAATACCTACCCGCTTACCATTCACGATTTTATAAACGCTGACTTAATGACAGCCTTACTCCCTCAAAGTAAAGACCACTTTCCTAGAAGCATGTCGCGAATACGTTAAACGATAATAATAGAAAGGGCTGGCAAGGTGCGGGGGGATCACTCTATAAATCAAATAAAAGCCTTTCCAATAAGGTTTTCAAATTTGGACGCTAAGAACCGTTACGGTGGCACATGTGAATTGAAACAAACTATATTACAAAAGACCTAGACAATTTCTACATCGTCATATAATAGACGGTCTATTAGACGAAAGCTTTTAGCATCTATACATAATTTATTTATTTTCCCAGTAAACAGATCCGAAACGGTATTGCTGAATTCTCTAATTTATCAAGTCACTTTTTTAGTGGAAAACTTCGATCTGCTTTAGATTAAGCTCATATTCAGTAATATTTTTACAATACTTTTATATACATTTATATATTTTTTACCTCCTGCCTCTCTATAAGTCCTAACTACCTATGCCCCTGTCAATTGCTTTGCACTTCAATATTCTAACTTCAATCAATTGCAATAACAAACGCAAACCTACTCAATGTACTCCTATACTCCATTCATTATAGCATTAGACAGAAGTGAAATAAGGTTCTTTTTATGGTATACTTTGTGACAAAATATCAATAATCATGTTACTTTTAAGACTGACGGCTAATTTGCTACATCGCTCACTGAATAGTACAGTGGCACAACTCAAAAACCATAATTTCGAGAAACGCTCTTCGAAGTTATTAAAATTTAATATATTTATAATTTTGAAAATCAAAATTTTTAGCATAACAGTTAAATCGTTTGTATTATATTATTACTGTTAAGTTTTTAATTTTTTCTTAAAATTATCTATGGGATGCCACCACAATGTTGTAGCGTTTTCTCGAAATAATGGTTTTTGAGTTGTGCCACTGTACTATTCAGTGAGCGACATATTCACTTAAATATCAGCTGCTATACTTAACTGTTGTCATTTAAGCTAACTATTAAACAAATTTATGAGTATATGACTAACTTAAATGATTTAATAAGTATTATAATAAAAAGTGTCCATCGTAAAGAAGCAGGGTTGGATAGTTTCGGCACGATTCTCATGTCACTATAACTCTACCAAATTTAAAACGTTGCCTAACCCCTTCAAGCGTTTCGGTAGTACAGCTTTTTAATTTTGTCAGACTATTATTTATTCATAATTGTTAAAATGGTAATCTGGGATTGTCATCCATTGTGAATGCTACTGCCTTTCTTGTTGTTTAGCCGTTTTCCGTGATGTTATTGTTTTATTTTTGTTGTTAAGTTTTGGTATATATGGACGATGCCGGTACAGGCCCGAGTGGCCTACAAAAATTACGCTCTAAGCCCCCATACCTACCCTGAAACTTTGACATTTCATGGAGTTTTTCCAATGTCTTCATCAATAGTTTAACTTATTACACTTACAATTAGAATTTATCAAAACACACAGATAGTTTCAGTTTTAATTCTATGTTGGCTTGGGACTAAAAGATGAATTTATAAAATGCTGGCCTCATCTCAACCCCAAGGTATCATAAAAAATGGAAAATCAGACTACCTAACGTTCAAAGTTTCAACAAAACTAATATATTTTTTTTAAATTTATCTTGAAAATAAAATGTTCTGCACTGCTGCTTCTATGAATGGAGTATAGTTACCCCAATAAATCTTACTGTCATCGAATCGAAGATCAATTACATGTAGTAACATGTATTTAAATAAATCTTTTATATTTAAAAACCGTCAAATAGTTAAATAGATATCGAAACTAACAAGACTCGGATCTAACCTCGCTAATAATACCGAACTAGACGTGAAATATTTAGTTCGCTAATGAATATTCTTCAAAATTAGTTTGGCAGAACCATTCTGTCTCTTCAAAAATTCAAATAAGACCGAACTGCTAAATAATAATAATGCTTTTATTAATACACAACTTACTCTTTATTCAAATCTTCATAGGAACATATTAGACACGGAACACTTATCGCACGAGATTTTCACTTCGTATTTTCAGTACAACTAACGACTTGTTCCACAACACACAACGGAGTCTTGTCACGCTCTTCGTCACTGTCTGCACGTGAGAACCTGGTGAGGTTCATGGCGGAATCGCTTTTATACACCATGGACACTGGCACGTCATCTTCATCGAGCAATTCGTGGAGAAAATCTAAACATTTCCTTCTAAAAAGTCTTTGCTTTCTTGGTGGCAGTTCTTGGTAATCGCTGTGTATGCCACGGAAGAATTGAAAGTAGGAATTGTTCTCTTCGGGGTCGAAAGCTGATGAACAGCTGTCATCATTGGAGTACGGCTCCCGTTTTGTCTCTACGGAAGCTTGATTGCTAAAAGCGAACCAAGGGTTTGCCATAAAGCTCTGCTGGATGTCCACGGAGTCAGAGGTTGTATCGTGTTCGCTTCCATTCGCCCCTTCCATATCTACTAAAGTAGGCGCATAATTTGAGAACGACGGAGGACGTCTGGTGACAAACAAACCAATCAGTAATAAATTCGGAAACAATATTGCATAGTTCAAAATTTTAATCAACAGGCATTGGGTGAACTAATGAAACCTCAGACATTTTTAGTAACACAAGAGAAGTGAGTAGATTATTAACCTAAGTTGAAACTAATTTAATTCCCAGGATTTCCGTTCAAGCAAGGCTCCAAACAAAAGCTGATTTACCATAATTTATTCTAAGGCAAAGAAAATATTTTTTCCAAACTAGGTGACCCAGTGTTACTAGGTTACCTCTCACAGTTTAAACCTTCTCTGAACAATGATAAATATATCGAAACTAAAATGTATGTATATTATTCAATGTATGTACCTTGTTCAAAATCCAATATTCGCTTACTCCGCACTGCAACAGTGCCGAAATATACGATAGATATTACAACCTTCAACCAGTACATAACGAAGCACACTCACATATCAGTAGCCATGTGTTCCCGCAGGAACTCGAGCTCGTCAGCGAGGTACCAGCGGGAGACCATGCGTCCTTTGCCGGTGCGGGCTCCATGCATCTCGTTCCGCAGGTGTCTCGAGTAAGAGTTCCGTATATGCGACCATTTCCTTCTAACGTCCGCAACTAGTGGAGTGAGAGGATTTTTAAAAATCAATTATAATTACGTCTTAGAAGTCTTTACACAGCTATGAAAGAAATACTATATTAAATAAAGCTAAAGCGAGAGATACCACAACAGCCGATAGGAAGCCAAGAATTGCTACTTATTGCGTTGGAAACGCTATTTTAAAATAAATCTCCCCTATACCGGCTGTGCACGTTACACCAACAGGTTACCTCTACTGCTTTTACTTTATATTTAAGCTTATGAGTTTATAGCGCCTGCCGTTTGATTCCTATCTGCTACTTATGATACTTTTTACAAGCTCTCCGACTCTAGGAGACGAAAGTTTGTGCGATACGAAGAGATAGTACAAAAAAGAATAATAAAAACCTTTTTCTACACCAAGTATAAAAAGGAATAGTAAAAGCCGCGGCTGCCTAAATCATTTGGTTACCAAATCATACTTTCAAATATTGTATGATAAATTATTATTAATAATGATTTTATATAAAATTGCATTAAAACTTCTCAATATAATAAATAACGTTACTAATAAATAATTGTGTTAATGATGCATTTTAAAGTCGCTTTAAATAATAATCTAACTAGTTACTTATTAGAATGCTCATTTGCTACTGATAGAGAATAGGTATTAATTAAATTCTTGTGAATCTGCTTAGTTATTATTTGACTTAGAAAAATAATAATTATGTAATTATTATAATATCGCGAATAATTATTAGTAACAGTTTTATATTTTTGTATTGCAATGTTCTGTGTACTGAAGTCATAATAACCAAAGGAGGCCGATCATTCCACGGAGTGGAAAACGACTTCGACCTTAGGAGGTAAATTTTATTCCGTAAAGATTAAAATCAATGGAACTACAACCAAAGTATTTCTGCGTGTTCTTAGTGAATAATCGCTTTAATAATAATAATAACATTCACAGAGAACCGTAGGTGTATGGAAACATAATTTGGACAAACAAAATGTACGTCTACATGTTTTTAGCCGATTCAATGCTATAACAAAAAAGATATAAAGTGATGACTTCGCCGAGTTTAGTGTAACAATTTATAATACCTACTTGAAATATTACATCACTGCTATCCGATAATCCGATATTACCTACCTCATGATCATGACAAACATTATTCGATTTCTTCCAAAAACCTTAAACTCGAATTACTACTTTTGTAGGTATTACATATTTACTCTAATATGGATAAAGTAATACAAACAAGCAATATCTATAATAGAAAACGGACATTTACTGTAAAATATTAAGTAAGTTGTTAGTGAAGATGGCCAAAAAATTCTCCGTCTTTGGCATTTTAAATCACAACTTTATTAATATATCGCGCAGTAACCTACTTATGTTTCTTATTCCCTGCACATAAAGTACAGTTCCGTCTGACTTCAATACACATCTTGGGTTGAATATTGCAAGTCCTTCTGAGAGTTATTTTTGGATCCAACCGGTTTATAAACATCTACTGTTCATACATAAACAAATAGATAAACTAGATTGTTTTTATTACATTAAAAGAACAATGTCAAAAACTAATTTGAAACATAAATAAACTACGAATCTTTTGTTATATTCGAACGAGGCACGTAAACAGATAACGTTATCTATTCACCGTAACACTATCATAGAGGAATCGGTATGTGAATAATAGAATACAACACAGTCCTTGAACTTTCAAATTGGTAAAAATTGGAAATAATGACGCATTATGCCAGATACGTTTCTCTGTGTACATTGCAATAGAATAAACAACACACGCTATGTGAGTAGCGTCGACAAAATCATACCTACCCGTCCATCCCATGTGCTGCGCGACCTCGTTCCACAACGCCTTGACGCGAGTGTAGTAGCTAGCGACCGGCATATTGTTCCTGGCGTAGAGGAGCCGCCGCTCGCGCACCAGACGTATCATCTTCCGGTCGTCAGCCTGGCTCGAGTCCACCATGCGGCCCACATCGTTGCGCGACCCACCACCGTCTTCCGAATCACTATGCTTCGGCATTTCACACGAAAACTACGTCATGCCCCCGCGAGCTCGATATGAAGACACGGCAACGCGCATAGCGGCAAACAGACACGCGCAACGAGAAGCAAGCGCGCAAACACGGCCGTCTCGCTCGCACGCACGGCCACGTCACTCGTACGAACGGCGCGGATAGCGAAACACGTGAAAAAGCAAGAGCGCAGACGCTCGGGCCGGGCTGTCGGTCGCCGCCTCGCCGGCCACTTTTATAAATTCCACACCAGCGCGTATCGATTAGGCAGCGCGCGGACGGTTGGCTTCGGACGCTTGTTTCCTCTGTAATTCTCGTTTCGCACTATTTATCCGAATAATTCTAAAGTAGATTGATGATATCGATTTACAATGTAATGTGGCTAGAATTCAACCGGCATATAAAGGACTGGATAATCTGCTTACATCTTTTTCTATTGTGACTAAGCTATCGATAGGTTTACTTATAATTTAGTGGAAACAAGAAAATTTTCCTAATGAAAATTTCAAATATGAACTACTTTCTATAACCAAATCGATAACTTAGGTACTTTGTGGTAGGTGCCTATTTGATTTTAGCAGTTAACTGCGAAAATCTCCGTTTTTAGAAATGGCGATACGGTCGGTATCGAATTCAATTTATACATACCTAATCAAGTATCAGTTTTTATCACACCTGTTATGAGAAAACTCCGCGTTGACGGCGGCTCTTTATGTTTTAATTTATTTTATAATCAGAATTTTATATGACTTAAAAAATATTTTTCTTTTTCTTGATAATAATTTATCTTTTTATCAATTTACTGCAGTCCACACTCCTCCTGTCGGTAACACTCTTGATACATACAAGTTTTTAGCATATGTATGTTGATATGTTAGTGAAATAATATGATTACAATATGTTAACATGTCATAATGAGACGATTTCAAGAGGACGTTAAGAAAAGCTTATTAACTTTTCTTGATATTGAGGCACCTAATATAAGAGATTAACTTTGAATTGATTTTAACAAAGAAATAAAGTCCATTAAAGCTGTTATTACGAATTAGAATATGTACCTACTATAATAGGTACGTGTAGTAAGGTACAGACATTCTTATTTGGTCGTTTTGTGAATTTATAAAAAATAAGAATATTGCTAGTCTTAAGTTATTTTTGTCTAAAATGGAATAGACGACAGTGTATTACCAACAAAACTTTATACCTAGAGAAATAGTCAATAAATGATAATCGACAGTCTGTAATTTGTATGTCGAGTAAATCAGGCATTCAATTAGGCGGCTAGCCATTAGTTGGTGAATTGCGCCAATCAATTTCACGCCTAGTTTTCTAGTTGAATCATAATTTTTGATTTACCGTTCAACAAGGCGGTTGATTCAAAAGCCGCTAATACGTTCATTTAACTTTAGACATGTGTTAAAAAAATAACGATGCGTTCAACTACACGCATGATCAAAGTATACGGTTAATTGAATAGCGTCATTCGTTTAAAGGGCTAGCCACCACCTTTTTTAAGTTTGTAAAATTTTCTATTTCAGATAAACACAAATCACCTAATAATATTGTCTCAATCGAATACAATTTTTTAATACATTGAAAAGTCGCTGTGTATTAATTCCTATATATTATTTACATTTCAATTTGAATAAGAAATACGGGGCTTCAAATCTTCTGACGTTTACGTTATAATCGCAACTCAGCAGTGCCTCAACTAGTTGCACTTTGCCATTGTACTATACATAGGCAGGTAGACCTAAAGGCAAATACATTATTAGTGCAATGTCTTCTTCACAAATTCACGGTGACTGACAAGCGACAGACAGATATATTTATTATTTTGTGATCTTGTAACAAAAACTGTATTTAAAGAGTTTATGCAATTGAAGAGCGATTGACTTTCCATAATTTTACTAACATTGGCAGAATTGCCTAATGGTCGTAAAATTTGGCTAAATTTCAATTGGTTTTGAGTAATATTGAACAAGAATCTATCAACGATTTTAATATGATTTGCTATCACATGGTTTGTGTCATTGTCATTATTAGGTACTGTGATATGTTTCTTGTTTTGATTGTTCTTGTTTGTAAGATTTCCCGCAGTATTATTCTGTTAAAACGCCTGTAGTGCTGAGACAGGCAGCACTGTGCTCGACGTTGCTCTTTTATTAATATTTATGTCAACAGCAGGGAAATGCTGTTCAGACAAATATTGGACGATTCCAAAGTGCCTTTAATAAGCTTATTTGAATAAAGAATATTTTTGATTCGTTTCTTTGTCACAGTTCAAAAAAATTTACGTCAATTTTTATAAAACTGCACTTTATAAAAACGCTTAAAAATCAAAACATTTTTTTTGTTTTAATTATTTAATTATATAAAATCCTCTTTTGTCCCTTAAAAATATTTACCTGTAAAATAGCAAAAGCAAGACAAACACAGAGAATGTTGATCCTGCACAATGTTGAACCTTCGATGTCTAGCGTCCGCTGCGCCATATTCTCATCACTCAATGGTTTATTTAATTGCTTTTTCACTTATAATTATTAAACATTTTTATTTCGGACTCATGTATAAGCTTGTGTAATTGAAATTTTATTTCAGCTTGGTCTGTTGGAGGTAACGTCTTTAACTGCTTACTCATTGATAAAAAGAAATGATCGTGTTCATCCATATCTGTTATTGTTCTCTTGAGTTTCACGGCATGAGATGATTTCATTATATCTACCATATCTCTTAGTAAAGCGTCGTCGCTCTCACTTTTTATCCTATGTTTTGCTGTGTTATTAGCTATAACTTGTGATGACGAGGCCTCCGGAGCAGGCGACTGGGCAGGAGGAGGGGGAGAAGCTGCCGATTCATCGGAATAATGCAGTTCAGAATCATGGGTTGAATCTTCATCGTTTGTAAAATTGTTACTACTAGAATTTATCGCAGCCAATTTTCCATCAATAAAGGGCATTAGAAATTCCATCTCCTTTTCAAATTTCCATGGATACTTTAAATTACTTTTCTTACGCCGTCTTTGTAATGCAGAGTTATATAAGTTTCGTAACTTTCCCCATCTCTCTTTTAATTCTTCGGCTGGAAACAAAAAAAGAACGACATTCATAATTTGCTTGTCCCTTGTCTTTAATTGCCATTCCACCATCACCACAACATTCACTCCTCTCTTACATATATGTATAACCTTTCAGACAGTATGCATTCTTCTTTTGTCTTCCTCTTCTTACTTTCATATAACCCACTTTAAAAAAAATAACATATTCCTAAGACCGCAAGCTTAAGTCGTTAAAGCCTTTGTTAAATAAAAATCTAAACCACCGAAGGTACTGTGTACCACAATGACTGGTCATAAAAAAAGCTTATAACCTAACTGAAAATCAAACCCGAGACCTCAAATATGGTGACACCGATGTGCGAATACTTGACCATGGACTATTAGTCAGGGAGTTTTCGTCAGAATTCAACTGAAGAAATAAATTGAAAAATGCGACAAATATTTAACAATAATGTATAAAGAATTAAAAAAGATGAACAAAATCGGAACTATTATTGTGGTTCTAGCAGAGCTATTATTGATACGGTGCAGGTAAAAATGATCTTCAGAACAATGGGACCTGGAATATTTAAATATCCGGCCATTCGGTCGTGCCGTGGCCGTGGCCCTCGTAGAGTAAACTCATAATAAAACGTGTTCTCACTAAGTATCTCATGCCAGTTAAGGGAACGGCCATCAAATATTCATAAAAACTTTAACACAATACCTAGGTAGGTATCTATTTATTCAATTCACGATAAGTTAGGTATGTGCCGTGATAACGTTTGTAATCAACGGAATGATTACAGAATAAAAATCTTTGAATCTTACCGGGTGTATTAAGTTGCTCCGCGATTTCTTCCCACGCTATATTTCTCACAGTTTGATCCCGGTATTGACTAAAAGTTTTATTATATAAAACGGGACGTAGCTTAACATATTCAATTAATTGCTCGTCTGTCATTTTTGTTATTAATGTTAAAATATGGTAATATTCTACGAATATATCGCACTAGCGCGTGTCATCGGTCGTTGCCTAAAAATACACTGCGGTGCGGTGCGGGACGGCGTCGCGCGGGCACCGTGTTTACACACACTAACGTCGTTGATTGATGAGCATGTGTGCGTATCGCTATCGTGTTGCCACAAAATAGACCTATTCCGTGCGGGGCCGTGCGTGCCGTGCCACAGTAATATTATGCGTTGGATAAATTAAACTACTTTATAGAAAGATCTTTTGCCAATAGATAATTCGTGTCGATTGTTTTTCCTACCTACTCTCTTACTATTAAAATACATGTACTATAATAGGTACGTAATGTTTCTTCTTCTTTGTCAAGAAAGGGGCCATTCATAAATTACGTCACACGTTAAGGGGGAGGGAGGGGGTCGACGAAGTGTGACATTTTATGACAAGAGGGTGGGAGGGACCTGACGTGACGTCACATTTCAAAATCTATTATAATATGAATGTTAAAACACGAACTTTAAACTCTTACTTTACAAAAGCTTTGCAAAATATGTGACATCACACTAGGAGGGAGGAGGCTTACAAATGTGACCAGCTGTGACTAGGACAGGGAGAGGGACAAAAGATCATGAAAATTGTGTGACATAATTTATGGATTACCCCAAAGTCAAACATATTCATTTGTTCCATAAATTTGTAAGTTGTCTTAAAAGACACTGTAATTTGAGGCAAAATTAATTTAACTTTATTTGTGGTAAATTTATCATGTAAACTACAAACGATCTCGACAAATATTAATAAGATATCGGGTCCTGAGTGGTAAGTGTAAGTTTTACGCTAACACGTTCACTAGTGAGCGCGTTAAGAATTTGTATGGAGATTTTTAGTTCTTGTTAGTTACCGCTAGGGGCGCTGTACCGGATTCCATACTAAAATCTTAACGCGCTCACGATCGACAGTGAACGTAAACGTCAAAAAAACTTACACTAAGCGCTCTGCTACATACCTATACTATTCCGTAATAAAAGCAGTCATGTAGCTTTCCTTGGGTGAAAGAAATTTCGAAGCCTCTTTAATGCAAACTTTCAAATATTTCCTCTATATTTACATTACACTAATAGTCTGATGATAATTTTGATGGCCACTTCTCCAGTGTTGAAAAAGACGCATTGTGATTTTTTTCTAAAAATAAATGTGATTCTGATCCAGTGATCTGTTTATAATGATATGATTTCTAATTTATTGACGAACTCTCAATGGTGTGGCGACATATCTTTTTTTTTTTAAACCGAAGCAAGTTTTTTATTCTCATGATATTTTTAAAACCCGGGCGTGTAATGGCCGTTTTCTGAATTGGGAAATGTGCAAAGTCTCTACTGATTATTCTCAATAGATTAAGTTTGTTATTTTTCAATAACAAAAAGAACTACTTTTATCAAAAAAACGAAAACATGTTTAAATAATGTTTAAGATAGATTAGGTACGGCTTGGGCCGTGTTTAAATTTAAATTTTCTGATGAGAAACCGGGTTAGTAATTCTTTATACTTAGGTCAAGAACTTATTTATTATTTTTGGCCTGGTAATATCAGAAATAGGGCTTTTTACATTTTTTCAGCTTCATAATTTTTTAATTACATAAATTTATACCAGGCCTTTTTATTTGATATGCTTTGATATTTAAAATCAATCAATTGAAGTAGTAACCTACAAAATAAGAATCTCTTGTAAGTTTGTTCATTAAAACACCGGCGTGTTAGCGGTGTGCCGGTGCCGGTAGACGCAGGTGCCGCGTTACTTTTGAAAGCTTTTATCTCTACCATTCAGAAACTTATACCATAAATTCGCGCGAAATGAGCGAAGCAAAAGGATATAGCTAGCTTAAATAGGGCTACCAATTCTAAACTTTCGAATCTACTATGACTGAGTGTCTATCTATAGTTCTATATAAATAAATATTATAGGGTTGGGGAAAATGTCTTTTCGCATATAATATGCATTAACTTCTAATAAAATCTTTCTGGCTATAACATTTGTATCTGGCTGGTTTCGATGTCATTAAAAAGATTTAATTTTTAAGAACATAATTCCGAATTCAAATTAGGAAAAAGTGTGGCTTTCATTTGTTTTTATTGATGTCAAAATGAGTGAATCTAATGAAGAAATTCAATAAATTTTTAAATTTTATTACAAAAAAGGTAAAAATGAAACGCAACGTTTATAAACCTAGTGCAGTTTCTGTGGGAGTAGCACAAATTTTGTTTAAGCGTTTTTAGTCCGGATATTTTAAAATGGATGCCATTTTTGATAATTTTGCTGAAAATAAATTTAGTTTTGGCGCATTTGCAAATCTTGGAACTCAAATTT
This sequence comes from Diatraea saccharalis, assembly GCA_918026875.4. Classification (NCBI taxonomy): domain Eukaryota; kingdom Metazoa; phylum Arthropoda; class Insecta; order Lepidoptera; family Crambidae; genus Diatraea; species Diatraea saccharalis. The sequence goes on from OU893333.1 coordinate 707,181, forward strand.
GACCCACTTCCCAATGTCCGATGGATTTGAAATTTTGCATAGACATGTAAGACATATGACAATGGAATAGTATGGTGTCAGTAAGCTGATATGATGATGAAATCGGAAGGTATGTAAGGAACTTGCCAATTAAATAACGCATCTGTATAATGTTTGGGCTTCTTATATCCGTCTTTAAAAGAACAACAATATATTGAGAAAAGAGTAAAAAAATAAAATATAATAAAAAAAGTTTTTTAAAAACAAGCTTTTATTTGTGCTCACTAAAACGTTAATAAATAAATTCTAAAGATTTAAAGTAGTTATAATAAAAACTTCTGTAACAGTAATTCACATCTGTGACAGTAATTGACTTGAAAATCTTGTGGCCCGTAAAAAGTATGTATATTATTTTACGTTTCGGACCCTTTACGTTCCGTGTTCACATAATACTTAGATGTTGATTATTTTATGATTAAGGGTATAGCTACCTTCAAAATAATACTATTGAACACATTCACAATACAAAAAAAAAATGGAAACGTTTACCTTGTCAGACATAATAGAGGTAATTTTATATCTCAAATAACTTTTTAGTTTATAAAGTTAGTTACCTTTTGGTAAAGCTAATATTATGTTGTTTTTAATAATGCATTAAACTTGGTCTATAATTAATTTATTTCTTTATTATTCCGTCAATAATATTTATTAAAGTGAATATTTCTCGAAACATTAATCTAAAGTTGCGAGCGCATAGAAAAGACACTCGTTTTTCTAAAATCATCTTTCCAATTTAACACGTGAAAATATATAAAAATCATTTAGGCATCTTCTTTGGAAAACGAATGGATTTTTTTTTAAGTTTCAATGTTATTCTGGACTTAATGTAACGTAGGAGTACAAAGTAGTTTGTGAATATCGTATAGCAAAGCTCGCACCCCAGATGGGGCCGCTGCGCCTATAAAATTGACGTGGCGCGATCTCGCTGATTTCCGCCCAAATACTGGGATTCAACCTTTTATCGCAAATTGGCATCATTTTTACGAGGGCTGTCCCCGCTCTACTAAATTTGAATTTGCTCGCACCCCTGATTGAATATAAATAGATTTTTTAATTAACTTCCACATCTGAAATGAGGTCACAACTGAATCTTTTTAGTAGAATTTCTCCTATTATAAATCATTCCAATTAAATTATTTTAATGCAATTACATAGCGCAAATATTTACATGGAGCCTTGAAATAAAACACGGTCTAGTCTTATGTGTACTTTTATATATTTTATTTTATCAATTTACGAAATACCTATAACCACTATTTATGTTTCATGGTACCCCAACCTACCCATGCCCTAACGCTACTCGGAGCAGACTTTGAGAACGCTGCTCTACGGCACAATGAACACCGTAAGGTAGTCAAGTTATTGTGCAAACAGGAAATGTTTTGCCGACCGACATCCGCTCCTGCTGCCTGGAATTGCGATGTAACCGCATCTGCTGTGACGTCAGCGACCACAGTGACGTCACAGGACGCGTGCACTGAAGGGGTGGTACGTCACCCTTTTTTGTCGTGGGTTATATTGTATTTGGATCTTGCAAACACGCTCTGTATTATGCTTCCTACTATTAAAGGAATATATTTTGCGCCTGCGCAGATGTTTTATGCAGCGTTTAACCAGTGACGGAGAGCTAATAGTTTACAATATATATAATATTATTATTGCTAACTCTTCGATGAAAAAACGATATTATTTTGTCACCCAAATGTAAACTGCGGACAGTTTACATTTTGCACATCAGTGACCACAGGGTTTGCTCAGCTTTAAACGAAAGTCTTTGCTCAAAGATACCGCCAGTTGGCCTGAGCCGCCGGCGCCGGCCGGTTCCCTGACAACGTTGTCATCTGATTCTAATGATGATTTTCTAAGTCTATTTATTTTTACTGAAAAATGTCTAGTACTGGGTAACGACCACTTAAATAATAAGAGTGTCGTGATGGACGGCTCAGTGTCGTGTTGCCTATTTGTCCAGTAACCCTTTCGCGTTGTTAATGCCACAGCGGAGACGTTCATTAACGCCCATCCGCTTTAATTATGAGATGAGTAATCACCGCAAAATAATATTAACTTTATAATATGAAAACAAGACTTCGGTTTCTGAATTCATCATCAAAGTGTCAAAGCCCATTAAATGTACAGAAGAATTTTAGTTTTACAGAAGAATTTGCAATGTACTTTAATAGATTATATTCCTTTTGCGATAAAAATAATGTATTTGATGATGCTCAAAACGGATTCCGAAAGAATCGATCTTCGACATTGGCCACTTTCAAGTAATGAGGTTCTAAATATTTTAAATAATAAGAAATTAGCTATAGGTATTTTAATTGATATGACTAAAGCTTATGAAAAAGTTTCATTCGGTACCCTATTAAACAAATTATACCGAATAGGAGTACGCGGAGTACGTCCACGGTTGGTTCAGATCCTATCTCGTTAATCGGATGCAATATGTCGAAATTGAAAATAATAACGAAAAACCACATAAAGTCTCATCAGTAGGATCGCAGGTACGGAGGGTGGAGGGGTCCATTCCTCAGGGAAGTATCCTCGGATGTGTTCTCTTCATCATATATATAAACGACCTCCCGAAAATCTTAAAAGAGACGTGCGTAATGTTCGCTGACGATTTTTCATTGCTACTATCTTGTAATAATGACACAAACCTAAATTATAAAATATTAACTACCTTGACAAAAATTGTAGAATGGATTAAAGACCACAATTTGGAAATTATTTTTTCTAAAACCGAATAAATGCAATTTAGACCACGTCAGAACGCCGAAACTTCTCTTATGAAAATATAAAAATTGATTGTACTCCTTCCATTTCATTGCTCGGTATTGTAATTGATTCAAACATTAACGGAAAATCTCACGTGCAAAAAGTAAAAACAAAATTATCCCAATTAATTTACGCCCTAAGAAAACTAATAAAGTCTACAAATATGAATACATTCTATTGCCGCTTATTATTCGTACGATTACGTCTGGCTTAATTATGGTGTGAAACTCTGGGGGAACAGGGGCCAATTCTACTAAATAAATTTTGTGTATCAATTTTATATCGTAAGTGACATAGAATACAATTCCAGCTAAAATAGAACTGGAATTGTATCGTATGTCACTTTGTAGAATAGGAAAACCATTAAAAACTGTAGTTTCGTTCGGTGTCGATCCGTTTTCGATTAGATTTAAACAAAATTTATTTAGTAGAATTGGCCCCCATCACAGACGCGCAAGACCTGTTAATATTGCAAAAGAAATGTAGCCGCCTTCTAACAAATATTGAACGAACTGATAGTTGCACATTTTAGAAATTTAAATATACTTACCCTACCGTGTATCTACATATTACAAATTTGTAAATTTGTTCGCCAGCATCCTAACATGTATTCTAAAAAAGGAGATGTTCCTTGTCATAATACGCCACGCTATAAAAATAACCTAAACCAAATACTTTACACAGTTCCGGAACTTATAAAATGTCAATTAAAATTTATAATAAATTACCTGAATACCTAAAGAACGAAACAACATATACTCGATTTATAAAAATGCTAAAGAATAGCCTATTAAATAAAAACTATTATACAGTGAATGAATATTTGAATGAAAAGTTTTAGATAAAATGGAATATGAATATTAATAACGGAAATTATGTATTTAGTTTCTAAGTCACATGTATGCAATGCAATGAAATAAATAAATAAATATTACTAATTATTATCAAGCCTAGAAAAACAAATATTTGTTTTTAATTTCTTTTTCCCTCATTTCCTCATCGTTGGATGCGACAAGAATAACATTTTTTTCTATATCAAGCGTTTGAAATCAATATCATTTTTTCCTTTTTAGTGAAAGGAGGTCGAACGACGGAAGTCACTTTGCTGATTTTCTGCCCCAGTGACAGGTCGCCAGATGATCGGGATTGGTCTGGATTGTCCCGACTTTTCGGAGGATGTCTAGAGCCCCGAAAAATAAGGAAATGTCCCGTCAAATGTTAAATAATTGATAAAATCAATCAATCGCTCGGTAACGGCTAAAACAACCTTCCATTATCTTTATTTTTTAATTAATAATCATTATTTTTTGAGGCGAATGATGATTGTATCAATTTTCGTCCCGAGTAATCTTATATTTACTCTACCCATCTGGATAGTGATGTCAAATGTGGGTGGCGCTGCCGAGTCTCGTTCAAAATTTATGGAAAAAATTCTTATCGTATTGATTATAATATACACAAAATAGAGACTCAAGAAAAACAGAATAACAATGTAATCTATATATAGGTATATAAAAGCGAAAGTCGCTACTCACTCACTCACTCATCACGAAATCTCAGAAACTACAAGTGCTAGGAGTTTCAAATTCAAATTGCAATTTTAGAACATAAGTGCTCACCACAGGTGCTCACTAAGACGAGATCCCTAATGAGATAAATTAGGGGATGAAAGATTTTATGGAATTTTCTCATTACTGGACTTAAACCTAGACCACGCGGGAAAAAGCTAGTTAATTTGTATAATTGGAAGCACTTTAGAATCGTGACTGGTGACTACGCCAACGTGCGTCAAAGTGAGAGGAGTGGTAACGCACCATAGAGAGTGTGTGTAAGTGAATGGCAATGGAAACACTGACGACAAAATGACAAAATTTTGTATTTCGATATTTTTATTTTCTAAACTAGCTTTAACATTGTTTTTATTTTCAAAATTGTTAATGGTTTGATTGTATAACTTAATATTATTTCATATTATGTGTATTTGTGAAAGAGATTTGTATTTTTTCCATTGTATTTCGTTATTTTTGCGGAGCAATTTATTCTCTCGGCGGGAGTTGAACAATGAGTTGAATGAGTATTGGAATGAAGAACGAATTGTAGTAGCTTCACTTTTTGGTACGTATTGCGTATCTAGACATATAAAAATCATTGGTATTTACTTACTCTGAAGCAAAAACGATTTCCTTTAGCTACTAAATAAAGACCTACAACCCAAGACTATGATTTAAATGTATTAGTAGCTTTATTTATTTACTTGGTTAATACAAAATGTATGCAAAAAATATAAAGCTTAATAACAATAAAATCACAATACAATAAATACTACACAGCGCTTACAAGGAACGCTAATTACAATATTTCAGTATATTCCTTCAATTCGAATATAAAAAAAATATTTCTATTATTTGAATGTAATGTTGTGTAAATGTAATGTTTCAGAGTATCTATTTACCTTGGCTTTTTGCATCGTATAATTTATTAAACTTACTTTCACAGGTAGAGGAAATAGATGTTTTTTTAATAAATCGATAGTTTATTTTAATTTTCAATATATTATGTTAATTAATTTAAAAGCGTTCGTTTATCATTACTTTTCAACATTTTTATTTCAAAGTCGTGTATAAGCTTGTGTATTTGAAATTTAATATCTGCTTGATCCCTTGGAGGTAATGTTTTTAATCGCTTACTCATTGATAAAAAGAAATGATCGTTTTCATCCATATCTGTTATTGTTCTCTTTAGTTTCATTGCATGAGATGATTTCATCATATCCACCATATCTCTTAATAAAGCGTCATAGCTCTTACTTTTTATTGTATGTGTGGTAATAATATTAGTAGCTACATCATGTGATGTGGACCCCCCTTGAGCAGGCGACTGGACAGGCGAAGGTGAAACTTCAGAGTCTTCAGAATCACGTGTTGAATCTTCATCGTTTGTCACATTGGCATGTTTATTTGTAATTCTATCATCACTACTAATATTTGTGGTGGATGTGTCGTCATCGATTATAATACTGTCAATACTAAAATTTGTGGCAACCGATTTTCCATCAATAAACGGCATTAGAAATTCCATCTTCTTCTCAAATTTCCATGGATACTTCAAATTTGTTTTCTTACGACGTCTTTGTAATGCAGAGTTATATGCGTTACGTAACTTGGCCCATTTCTCTTTTATATCTTCAACTGAAAATATAACAAACAGATGAAAATTATACAGATACTAAACTAAGTAGCTGACGCTTTCGGTTATAGAAATCAGAAACAGCAAATGTACCACAGCCTGAGCATACACAGAAAAGTTAATTTCCTACTTCAAAAATTAATTTGAAGAAATATAGTGTCACAGACTCAATTAGCCGCCCACCGGGGTTTTCTTGGATAAGTATTGGATTATTTAAAAAGTATGATACAATGACAATTAAAAACAAAAAACGCTAGACGTAATAATATCCGATCCTTGTTGTACGTATTAAGTCCATGTTGTGATATGCAAACTCTATTTTACATATTTGCTTTTTATTGTTTACTCGCGTCGCTAACAACTCTTGAATGAGTTCGAATACCATACGGAAAATTGCGAAAAGGTGCGGAAAATGTTCTAAAACTCTAAAATACAATGATAATCTAAAAAAGAACTACATAACAGGATGTTGTGGAAAGTATGTGCAACCTATGCAGGTATAAATGGTGTTAAGAACAAAGATCCCTAAGTTATTTTATTTACCGGTCGCGCAGATTATGCCTGACATAGAGTCGAGGATGCTATCATCGTCTTCACATCAAAGTAACGTGCCAATTTTGGGAATGGTCGATAAAATTTGTTTTCACGTGTTGTAAGTAACTATTAATTAGTCTGACAAAATATAAAGTCCTTATCGACTTACTTACAAACTTACAACCTTCAGAGCAGAATCGAATAGCTAAACTTACCGGGTGCATCCATTAGCTCCGCGATTTCTTCCCACGCTATATTTCTAACAATATTATCCCGGTAGAGTCCTTGACTCTTGTCATATAAAACGGGACGTTGCTTGACATATTCAATTAATTGCTTATCTGTCATTTTCGATAGTAATGATATAAAATAGAAATATTTTACAAACTAACGCGTAGTATCGGTCGGCGTCTAAAAATACACTGCGGTGCCATGCGGGGCGGTGCGGGGCGGCGTCAGGTCAGGCAGCGTGGTGGCCGCGTGCTCGATGTGAGTGGATGAAGTGTTGGCATGTGTGCGTGTCGCCTCGTGTCCTTCCGGGCCGCGTCGTGTCTCCTCGGTCGGAATGTGTGCCTTAGAATGATGACTAAAGCCTAAAGCATAAAATTTATGATAAACATAAGAGCTGAAAAATTGCTGTAAATCTCATAATACATAACTCAATTGAATTTGCCTGTTTTTGCTTATTTATTAAGATTGTAACAAGTCGATTGTCAACTGGTTACATATTTGGATGTATTTACATTATAATTTACAAGATAATCGGTATGTCTCTGAGAAAAAAATATAATTATTAAAGTATTATTCAAAGGAAACACAAAACAGTGTTTGCGATAGAACTTGTATAATCATGGGCTACAAATCTCAGACAGGAAGAAAGGAAAATACTGAAGAAACGGTAACCTTTCATCGGTGAATTATGATTGTTTTCGACTTTATTGAAATCAGTGAATTGCCTGAAACTTTATTATTAAACTAATGGTACGTGTAAGTATTACATTAAATAAAAGAAGGAATGTACCATCACTTTTGAAAAAAATATAACCTTTATGATAGGTTATGGTTTTTTCTAATATTATGTATTTCTATATTGATAACACAATTTTATTATATTCTACTGCAACAATGACAGTTTTAGCGCATTTGAAAAGGGCTGGATACAATAAAAAAATCAAAAAAAAAAATCTAATAACTATCGTTATATAGCCGAGACCCTAAAGATTTCTTATGGCAGCGTCTGCAAGATGGGTACCTAGAATGTTGACAGATGGTCAGAAAAAAGCCCTAAACAAAAATCCCTTGATGCAAGACGATATGGATTTTTGCGACGTTTGAAGACGAGACGTGGGTACGTATTTTCAATACCGAAACGAAAAATAAAAGTACGCCTGGAAAAGACCATCATCACCAACGCCGACAAAAATCCGGGTTAAATCGTCGGCTGGTAAAGTTACGGCTACTGTATTCTGGGATACTGAAGGAATAATCCTCGTTGACTATTTATATGTAGGAGCGACAATTGCCAATTCATATTATGCATCATTGATTAGAAAACTTCGCGAAAGAAACAAAAAAAGACACCGTGGAAAATTGAGCTACGTCGTGCTTTTTCATCACGATAACTCAAAGTCAAACCAAATATAGCTTGCTCGCACAGCGTGAGGTGAGCGAGGGGAGGGGAGAGCGGCTTTAAGTTAAATTACATTTTTTTTTGTATTTAACTGTTTAAGAAAGTACGAGTAATTAATAATATTTTTAGTATTTTTTATCATCCAATAATAGTTCTAGGTAATTCTTACTTATTGTGGTCTCGGACCGGAGACTTATACTCTGATTCCGTTCGTAACACCAGAAATGTCCAGGAAATGATCAACCTGGATCTGGTAACCCTCTCCATGTCGGTCGCTACCCTAACGTCCGCCATCCTGTCATGCCGGTCATGATTGTTATATAATGTTTAAATGTATTAAATATCATTCAAATAAGTAAGGACATTGAAAAGTGAAACATGACTAAAGTTTTATCAATAAAAAAGATTACACAGTCACCTCAAAAATGCACCATGTTAACTTTTTTCATTTCTTCTGTATTTAAACTCTTTAAATAAAGGGGAAATTGATAAATATCAGAGTCACTTTGTGACACAGCAATCTACACACGAAGTGCGCTCCAGTGACGCACACATTGACACCGCTCACGGACACGATATCTCGGACCGAATAGGACCAGTGCGAGCGCGAGTGCCAGGTGAGACGCGCGTTTGTGAACGTTTTGTGTGAAAATGGATCAACAGAAAAAAAGTTATTACAACTGTTCAGTGGACGGTTGTTTAAATTCAACATTAAATACAGAATTGTCGTTTTTTAAGCTACCAGCTGTACCAAACAAGTAAGTTGTTTATGACGCGCCGTATTACGTACACAGGCGTGGCCAATTACGAAACGCCATTTTGTAATGCGACTAATTGTGCTGAGACGTATTGTGGCGTCGATACGTTCTAGAAAGCGCCGTCCACTGTTTGGTATGTGGTGTTTAGCATAAAGCAAGGTAGGCTGACAACATAAATAATATTATTCAGACATTTAAGATAATTTCAATTTTCAAACTAGCTTGGTCTAAGTACGACTTTTTTGATTAAAAAAAAAACTTTATACTTTGAAAACAATAACAGCCAATACCATATAGGTATTATAAATGTAATTCATAAAAGAATAGCAACACAGGTACTATAGTGGTACATACTATATTTAAACTTGTTTTAAACTAAAATCTTTATCACTGTGACGGAATCGGCACTTAGATGTTGGTAGTAAATGAAATGTCTGACTAGTAAGTAAGTATATTTATGATGTAAACAAAAAAACGAATATAAAAACAATTCGTTTGGATTTCTAAAATTATGGTAGGTTTTCCTCAATAAGTTGAACTTACTAAATATTTCAAGAAGATATCTTTGTTTATATATTTATATATACGTATGTATTTGTCGCGATTCAGAAAGAGCATATCGTGTTACTCAAAATTTCAAATAATGTACTAAAAGTGAATAATAAAAAATAAATTATTCTAAAGGTCACAGACAAAAAGTTTGGATGCGGAAATTTAGGACATAATAAACGATGTAGTACGACGCACAGTTACATGGTGACCATATCGATATCTTGCCCGTCTTAATCACGAAAAAGCAGACTTTTCAGGAGAAGCAAATCTCTAATATAAAAGTTTTTGATTCTATAAATATGATTCTTACACCAAAAGTCGTTAATGTTTATGGTACATGATATATTAAAAGAAAACGTATTAAATAAATATTTATAATTTAAAATTTGCTGGTGAATACTAAGTCAAACATTGTTTGCATTTTACGCTCTTTAAAATGATTACCTGTCTACTACCTACTGAGTGGTGACTAGTTCTAGAGGGTTACGCCATACAATTTTACACTACTGCCCAAAAAAGGATTTTATTATATTTAAGGTTAATTTATGTGAGCTTCTTTATGCCACCATAACTTTTGTTATCTTTTTATTTAGATTTTCACATGTGGCGTGACAAAAAGTAAGGATAAATTTTTGGACGATAATCTCGAATAAACAGGGAGCATAAAGCTGAATCTAATATTGACTGTCATTTATTTAGTTATTGTTGATATTCGGAATTATACTTAGAAAAAGCTAAAATTTTATTATTTAAATCTGACGTTATTCATCAAAATCACAGAGTGTGACCTGTCTCGTTGTCTCTATACATATACCTGTCTTCTGACTTGACTTCTGTTTGTTTGTTAAAAAGTAACTCGGAATCTTCGATAATCAATTATTTTATAGAAAAATGTATATTTTTTGTTGTGTAACGTTTTGGTGTTGTAATTGTATTTGTCACGATATATTGATCAAGTTTGCATTCACAATTCTATACCGAAAAATATTCTTAACGAAAAAGCTTAAAAATCCAATTTGTCCCATCTCAGATTGCCAAGGAAAAAATTAGAATTTCGAAGCATTTTTCATTAAAAATATTGTAATTGTATGTTTATTATTTTGTTTTTATATTGTAGATTTTTTTTGCTTTGCAGACATACTGCGTGTTTGGAATAACCCCCTCATTCGCCCCGCCCATTTTGACCTTAATTCTTATGACAGTTAAATAAAATCTATCTTGTTTCAGGCGAACTGAGTGGTTGAGATTGATTCATAGAGAAGATTTAACAGATTCAAGTTGCTGTCGTGCCCGTGTGTGCGAAGCTCATTTTAGTCCTAACTCCATTAAGACAAATTCAAGTCGAAAGTTGTTACAAAAAAATTCAATGCCGACACTGCTCTTACCATTACAGAATTTTGCAAATAAAGAAATTCAGGCAATTGTTGAAACAGCCGATGCAAATGTACAATGTTACTATGGATTTCAAACGAATGCTCAAGTACAAACACCATTACACCTTTTATATGATGCTCCTGGAAAAAGAAAACTTTTAAGAGAAGTCCAAAAATGCAGAAAGAAGCTAAAAATAACAAACGATACAGAGTCTGAAGCCAACACGTTTCTTGAGTTATGTGACAAATTTTTGACTCCAGACTTAGCGCGTGTTGTTAAGCAACAGACCAACATTATAACTCAGGGACATGGGAACAGATATAACTTGGACTACAAAATTTTCTGTTTGAATTTATACTACGTGAGTCCACAGGCCTACAGCCTGTTAAAAGACACTTTATGTTTACCAAGTAAACAAACACTTACAAAAATGTATGTGCCTGTAACTACAAAAATTCAAGGCCACCTCATGGATGTTCTTAAAACCAAAGTACAATACATGAATGACGTGAATAGACATTGTACACTTGTCGTCGGCGCTATACGCATTAAAGCTAATCTAATTTACAATATTAAGGAAGATAGAATATATGGTTTCCATGAAGTTGACGGTGTGCAATATCCTGAGCCCGCGAAGTACGCTTTAGTAGCAATGATCCATGGCTTATATGAAAATTATAAGCAGCCAGTAGGTCTTGCATTATTATCTGAATGTAAAAATTATCCAAGCGTAACAGATTGGATTTATAGACTAATCATAGAACTTTTTTCAATTGGTTTCCAAGTCCGAAGTTTAGTGTCAGAAACGGGTTATGAGTTTTTTAACAACGCTAAAAAAAGATCAGTATCTGCAGAAAATCCCTATTTCTTCGTTGGTGGTAGAAAAATATATTATGTATTTAATCCACCTCATTTAATCAAATTAGTGCGAAATAACTTGATTAACTATGAATTTCATTTTGAAGATAATGTGGCCAAATGGTATCACATACTTCAGTTTTATGAGATGGATAAGATAAAACGTCTAAGACTTGCCCCAATGCTTACAGACAGTCATATTAAACCCACAAATTTTGAAAGGATGCAGGTAAAATACGTCACTCAAGTTCTAAGCGCTACCGTTGCAGCCGGATTATCTACATACAGAGACTTTGGTTTAATAGAAAATTCTGCAAAAGGCACAATCAAAATAATTGAAATTATGAATGATCTGTTTGATTTTTTGGATATATCGTCTCGCTATGGAAACAAACAATATCAAAATACATTTTGTAACAAAGAATACCAGAATGCTTATATTAATAGCATGTTAAAATTCTTTGCGTCGTTGAGATTAATTAACCCGAAAAATGGCCAAGATGTAACATCTAAAGTTAAGTTCATTGAAGGTTTTCAAATAACCTTAAAATCTTTATTAATGTTGTTCGAGGATTTAAGAATTGAGGGATTATCGTCTGTACCGACCAGACGATTAAATCAGGACTGTTTAGAAAACTTTTTTGGTCAACTTAAGGCAAAACATAGAAATTCCACGGAACCAACATCCTGGCAGCTGGTTTCGGCATTCAGAAAAAGATTTCTCATAAATATTTTAAAGTCTTCCAAAAGCGCTAATTGCACAGAAGATTTAACAAATTGTTTACTCAGGTGTGAAAATTGTAATTTAGCTAATGATGTAAGTAATCCAGAAACCACTTCTAAAATGGTAGTCAACAGTGAAGAAAATGAAACTTGTGCTAAAATTAATCTAATATCAACTACTGATTATAATACACTTGACTTACCGGAACAAAATGCATTAGTTTACGTCAGTGGATATTTGTTAAGGAAATGCTTAGATTACCACAAGGAATGTAATGAGCTAATGGATTATACAAAAGGAGATGGAGAAAATGCAAAAAACATTGTACAGGGTAGTACATTTACCCGCTATAAAGAATATTGCGAAGATGACACCAAAACTTTATTAACCATACCACCAGACAGTTTTGTGCAATTTATCAGTTCAATGGAAGAAAGATTCTGTAACTTTTTCAAGAGTAACTACTTGAATTGTGAAATCTTAAAAAGTCTCTTAAACGAGGTTCAGACTCTAACTTTACCAATGCCTTGTCAGTGTTTTCCTCTAGCTTACTGTAAAAAATTGTATATGAGAATGCGCATTTATTTTACTTTGAAATATAACAATCGTATATTTCGCCAATGTCGAAGGCATCCAAAGATATTTTCTGTGACGAATTTGTAATACATATTCACCAACGGTACTAAGTGATACACTTATTTGTTGTTGCTCCCGAGTTATAATTTATAAATAAAGTTTTATGCCAAATCATTCTATATTGTGAACTCTAATGTGCTGTGAACCTTGTAAATAACAGTAAAATTATGACTTTTACGTGGGATAACGTGGATACAGGTGTATACAACAAAGTTATTCGAACGCTTGACAATGAAATTTAACTTTGGAGCACAATATTGACACCGATGAGCCAGGAATTATTGAGAACTTGCCATATAGTCGACAATTTTGTCACTTAAACTCATTTTTTTTATTATTTTTATATCGACCGAGGATATTGAGGAATAATAATAGCGGTACGACAAGAGGGTATAAATTTATCCCTGAGAGAATGAGAATAGGTTCGACCGGGAAGAGGAGAAAATTGTGGAGAGGAAAGGGATGTGCTCATCGGGTTGTGGAGAAAGCGTAAGAGAGAAACAATCAGTTTTGAAGTGTCCTAAATGCAAGGATATCTATTGTTACTCTTGCGTAAAAATTGCAGATAAAAAAAATCGAAACTAAAGGAATAGAGATGATGACTAATTTTTGTTTGTTTGTCCGTCAGGTAGAGTGTTAAAAAATATTAAACACGTATTTTTTTATTTTTTTCGTAATCATAAAATTACGACTTTACATGGAGTTGAAATTTCGCATGACGTCACGTTAGGGTACGTTTTCTACTCAACTGTGACGTAGCGAGCCCCCACTCCTCAACTATAATGCCTGTTATCTAAGCTATTTCTTGTTGAATTGAAGTAAAAAAAATACGTATCTAATATTTTTCTATTATCTGACTGACGGACTAAATAGAATTGCATTTTTTTTACCCAGTCATCATCCCTATTCGAGAAGAGAAAGTTTGTTTGCCCGGATTGTCACGGCGCATTACGTAAAGGAGGAGACGATTCACCAACACCAGCGAGAAATGAGCCTGTTCATTGTGAATCAGAATGTAATAGCGTAACCATTCGTAGGAAAGACTCCTCCATATCATCAATTAAAATTACTATGGAAGAGGTTTATGCTGCAATAACAAGCTCACTATTTTTTTTCTATTTAACATGAAAGAATAAGCTTAATCAAAAATTCTTAAATATTGACATAAATAAAAAAGTTATGGGACTTGAAGTTGCGCTCACTAGAATATTTCGCTTCACGTGGTACCTCATCGTGTGACGTCACGCTACCGAACACGATCGCGAGGTCGCGGGTCAGTTATAAGTTCGATTTTGACCATCGCCTACATTTTACGATCGCCTTTTGTTTATTACTCGATGGAGGCCACTAAAAATATTATATTATTATTAATGTATTTCCATATGTTTTAAAGTACAACAATAAAATATCCTAATATTTTTTTTAAAATAAGGAATCGAAAAGTTCTTAGTGTTTAATAGAATGCATCTACTTAGGTCCTAAGGCTAACCACAAAACAGACCAAAATAGGTACCTACTAACTATTATCTATGCTAATAGTTTCGGAATAAAGCGGCTGTTACTGGCGGACGCACAGACGGACAGACATGTCGTTGACGAATCTATAAGAGTTCCAAGATTGACTTTAATAGGTGCACGCTGCTCAATTATCTTAATCATTGTCGCATCGATTAATACAGTCGAGATTTATTATTTATTACTCGAAAACCAATGGTCACAATTACATGAAACTTGCTATTACTCTCAAATTGTATCATTTTCTGTAAAAAATATTAAATTAGCCGCATCATTGGCAAATCATACCTACCGATACCGAGAATACATTGAACGCCCTTCGTATCTATCTCATTGCCGGGCGCGGTGAGATAGACAACGACGATCTTGTCTTTACGCCATAATAGGGATGATGACTGGGTAAAAAAAATGCAATTCTATTTAGTCCGTCTGTCAGATAATAGAAAAATATTAGATACGTATTTTTTTTACTTCAATTTAACAAGAAATAGCTTAGATAACAGGCATTAAAGTTGAGGAGTGGGGGCTCGCTACGTCACAGTTGAGTAGAAAACGTACCCTAACGTGACGTCATGCGAAATTTCAACTCCATGTAACGCAAGTAATTTTATGATTACGAAAAAAATAAAAAAATACGTGTTTAATATTTTTCAACACTCTACCTGACGGACAAACAAACAAAAATTAGTCATCATCCCTATTGCCCCCAACCTTGAAGATTATGCATAACATTTTGTAATCTATACTACTATTATAAAAAGGAAAGATGTGATTGTTTATTTGCATTGAATAGGCTCCGAAATACGGGACCGATTTTAAAAATACTTTCACCTATGGGCAGCTACGTCATACGGGGTTGACATAGCCTTTAATTTACGCGTACGAAGTCGCGGGAAGAGTAATGGATAACAAGCTGAGTCAAGAAGGAACAAATAATTAACACACCATTGCAACCTGAAACTTGATGTTGGCTAATTCATAGAAGAGAGAGAAAGTCGCGGGAAAATAGCTCGCGTATTAATAAAGCTAACAGAATCCAAAAGTAGTTTATTAAAAGGACTCGTGCTTTTGTAATTTCTTAAGTCAAATCGACTTCAATAGGCTTATTGGAGTTTAATATTACAAGAGTGTATTTTGATTTTTATTCATTTTTTTTTTTATAAATTTCAGGCCACACCTATTTTTCTTAAGTAACTCAGATTTGTTTATTTCAGCATTATAAAAAAAATAAATCTTTATAACTACAAAGGCGATTAAGAAACTTGATAAACTTCACTTGAATTCGGTCGAAGATTTGATGGAAATGCTTCAAATGATGTTTATAAAAATAAATTTTCGTTCATTTTTAATATTTTTTTCTAATCTGTCGATCAACCTTTTTAGTCTGTGATTTTTGGCCTCTATGCTTTATACGGCTCGGCGGATTCTTTAACAGTTTCATTATGTGGTTAGAAAATACAAAAGTATTCGAATATATTTCAATATTTTATTTCAACAGTAATGTCTTTTTAAACTCTGTAATGCTAATGTAATGAAAAATAAGACAAGAAATTGCACAAATACATAAATTCACATCATAATAAATAAGAAATTCTGATTTCGAGTCTTAAAATCGCACGATTATCTATAATATATAAAGCTTAATCTTAATATCTAAAAATCTAAAGTCGCGATTTGTAGTCTGTGTGTCACATGACTTGAAACACGACCTGCCATTGTGTCGTGACGAGTGTCAGATAATTATGCTTAATAACTATAAATCTAATTCTTAGATGGCGCTGTTCTTAGCTTATTTATATGTCGTAATCGATCGTTAGATGGTATTATTCTTATTTTATTGAAATCTTTTAATCTTCTACTATATGCATCTGTTTTGTGAACATATAACAATGACGCCACGAATATGACGGACAGCGTTTTCGTGTATAAAAAAGTAAAAATATTGATTTAATATTAAGGCAAGAAAACGTGTTTATTTCTCCGAAATTTTATGCCTTTTTTAAATTAAAATAAACAGTAACAAGTATTATCTCAGACGAAGTAGAATACCCTATCGAAATTACGTTTGTGCCAACTGGCTTTCACAAGTAAAAAACAACAGACCTTAAGCATTGATAAACGGTTTATTGAAGATTTTAATCATGGTTCGGACTGATAATTATCCCAATAATTATCTTGATAAATGTACTTGATAATTATTTATAAAACACTGCACAAACTCTTTTCGGGCTTTAAGACTTGTTATTAAAGGAAATCATCTTCAAACAACTGTCAAATATGATTTTTCTGATAGTGAGAATTGTCTAAGATGGGTCTACAAAACAAAAAAAATAAAACCACCTTTTATATTTTCATTACACTTTTTGGTCATTTGTTCGTTTAATTTTATAATTTAAAGCAAAAAAAAATAAAAGTTTAAACAGTAACAATTTAACAATAAGGTGGATGCATTTCTGTTTTTTTTTTTATTGTTGCCAGTAACTACCGATAATTATCAGATATTTATCAGTAATTATCCGATAATTATCAAAAAAAATATCTTAATAATTAAAAACTCTGATTTTAAAACTTAATTTAGAATTTTAATGACCTTCTATTATTATTTTTTAACATTTTCATTTCAGATTCATGTATAAGCTTGTGTATTTGAAATTTAATTTCAGCTTGATCCCTTGGAGGTAGTGTTTTTAACTGCTTACTCATTGATAAAAAGAAATGATCGTGTTCATCCATATCTGTTATTGTTCTCTTGAGTTTCATTGCATGAGATGATTTCATCATATCAACCATATCCCTTAATAAAGTATCATCGCTCTCGCTTTTTGTTGTATATTTTTGATTATAATTAGCTACAACATGTGATGTGGAGACCCCTGGAGCAGACCACTGGACAGGAAGAGGAGATGAAGAATCTGTAGCTTCTCCAGAATACTGTGATTCAGAACCGTCCCTTGATTCTTCCTTGTTTGTAATATTGTTACTTAAATTTGTGTCAGGTATGTCATCATCGATTGATATAGTATTATCAATTAAATTTGTGGCAGACGTGTCCTCATCGAGTGACATAGTATTATTACTCATATTTGTGACATGTGTTTTTGCATCTAAATAGGGCAATAGAAATTGCATTTGCTTCTCAAATTTCCATGGACCCATAATAGCTGCGCTTTTTCTGCGGCGTCTTTTGAGTGCGTTTGTTAAGCAATTCCTTAACCTTGCCCATTTCTCTTTTATTTCTTCGACTGGAAATAAAAAGACAATAATTATTCTTAATGAAAAATGCTTAAAAATCCACTGTAGGGCACAGTTCATTTTTGATATGGGATTCAAACCTACGACCTTTCGCACGCAGGTCTTGTGTTTGCGAAAAGTCATCGAAAACTCTATAATCATCATCATCATCAGCCCTTTTACGTCCCCACTGCAGGGGCTCAGGCCTTCCTTATGGATGGTTAAGGAGGATGGGCCATGACCCTCCACGCTGGCCCAATACGGATTGGAGGATATTAACGACTACAAATGCAGCCGGGACCAACGGCTTAACGTGCGTTCCGAAGCACGGAGTAGCTCGAGATAATTTTTTTTTTTCATCCATCCCGTGACCGACCCTTGCGAAAGTTACTTAACGAAAACGATCGCGGGCCGCGGCGCTTATCCACTACGCACCGGGCTACTCGTATATTTATATACATATATTTATATATTATATAACATATATATAAGCTTTTAGTTAGATGATAGATAAGAATCAGACGGGATTCAGAGTGGGTGACAGATAATGCTCTTTGACTAGTTCTTTAAAAATGTGTATGCTTTGAGCACGCCTGATATTTTCTGGCAATGCATTCCAAAGACGTGTAGTTTGGACTGTAAATGATGTATTAATAAATTTACTGGCATGCATCGGTATTGACAATATCAAGTTCTCTTATGAAGTCTAAACTCTAATGTGTGTATTATGAAGGAATTTAAAACGTTCCTTGAGATAAGCTGGTGAATAAGGATTAACAGGAATACTATGTGCATTCCGGCGAAGACGAATTGGCAGCCACTTGAGCTTAGCACGGAAAGCGGATACGTGATCATATTTGCGTAAACGCTCAAGTTAATTCGCTTTTTATTAAGTTAGGGGTACATTTATTTCGTACACCAGTCCACTTTAACACCATTTGTATAATCGAATTGATATACTGGACAGAGTAGGTCCCAGTAGCGGGACATTTGAATTTATACCTGAAATACGGGACTACGCGTGAAATACAGGTTGTCTGGCAACACTAGTGTCTACCTCCTCTAGAGTTATATTATTTATTTTGCAACTTGTTTTTAGAATATTGGATTTTCTGGTTAATTTATTACGGTAACAGTTTAAATATTAAAATACATTGTTATGTTTGTACTAGAGATGCGCCGAGTTACACTTTTGCCGAGTAACGAGTACCGAGTTTAACTCGGCTCAATTTTTTTTTTCAACCGAGTTCTCGACCGAGTAACTCTGTTTTATTAAATTCCTATTTCGCGCGCGTAAACAAGTACAAACAGGTTCGTGCCGGTCGAGAGGCCGGCTCGCTATGATACACCCACAGGACTCACTTAGCCATATTATCATAGTAAGGCTTCTACGACGGCAATGTTAAACCATGTTAAAATAAAACACGCGGAAGAGTTCAAAGATTTGGAAAATGATTGGAAATAAC
Organism: Diatraea saccharalis; assembly: GCA_918026875.4. NCBI lineage: Eukaryota > Metazoa > Arthropoda > Insecta > Lepidoptera > Crambidae > Diatraea > Diatraea saccharalis. The sequence goes on from OU893333.1 coordinate 726,465, forward strand.
CAAAATCGTGAGATATTCAAACTTGAGCATCAACTTCGTCGTCGCAATCGAATGCAATGCAAATACAGCAAATCCTTATCGAATCATTTAGTACAAAATAGGACATAACCGATTCGCGTACTCAAAAAATTCACAAAGCTGTAGCATAGATGATCGCTTTAGATAACCAATCGATATCTATCTTGGAAAATAATGGGTTCCAAAGATTAATGAATACCTTAAAATCCAAATCCCAAATTCCTAGTAGAAAGTAGTAATATATACTTTTTGATTAACACTGTTGTTTTAATTATATCTACCGAAATATATTGCTTTCTTAAAAAAAGTATACTCGGCATTCTTATCGAGTTACTCGGCCGAGTACGAGTATAAAAAAACCCGCCGAGTACCGAGTATCAACCGAGTACTCGGCCCATCTCTAGTTTGTACCAATCCGCCAACCCATCAATTGTATGTTGGCATTATTTATGTAGTTTGGCATCCTCAGCATGCCGTATTCTGCACCTATTTAACCCATTTGTGGGGTTAATACATTTTTTCTCGCGATTATACCTAAGTATTAAAATAAAGGGAAATTGATAAATATGTCACTATGGAGGGGTCGGGATTGAGAAAATTGCAAAATTATAGTTATCATATTTGGTCAAATTTTTATTCACAATGCTATACTGAAAAATATTCTTAATGAAAATGCACTCTAAAATCCAGTTTGAGAAGTGGATTTTTAAGCATTTTCATTAAGAATATCGAACCAATGACCTTTCGCAATCTGGGCGTCTGCTCTAACCACTGAGCTACCCAGGACCTAACAGGACTGACGAATCTTTCAAGCACTTGTTACTTTTATCGCTACTACAGAGCGTATTCTCATCAATATTAATGCATGCAATTGTAATGTATGCAAACAACAATAATTTAAAATAATAGTTGTTCACGCTCTATTTCGCGTATTAAGCCAATATCTATCTCTGTTTTAATTTTCAGCTTTAAAAAGCTAAAACGTCCACTACACACGCTATCTATTTTTGGTTAGAAACAAAACCAATTCTAGATTTCAACGCACTATTTTTAGTTAAAAACATAACTAATTATTAATTTCAATGCACGATAAGTACACCTGATAACGTCGTCTTCGCAATGATTGGTAAATAAAATGAAAAATGTCTTAACCTCATTTCTGGACATCAAAACTATTGAGAATAAAAATGAATCAGTGTTGAACTTACCGGGTGTATTTAGTTGCTCCGCGATTTCTTCCCACGCAATATTTCTCATATTATGATCCCGGTATTGACCTAAAGTTTTGTTATATAAAACAGGATATAACTTAACGTATTCAATTATCTGTTCCTCTGACATTTTTGTTATAATGCTAAAATGAATCAAATGTTTCGTGCTCGTGACACGCAGTGACGCGTGTTATCGGATGTTGCCTAGAAACACACTGCGGTGCGGGGCGTCGGGTAGCGTGTTTACCCCCGCCTGCGTCTGCCCGTCTCGCCGCGTCGTCGTGTCGTTTTGCTTGTAATTGGATTGGAGTGATGAGTGTATACATGTGTGTGTGTCGTGTCGTGTCGTGCCGGGTCGTGACTCGTCGTGCTGCCTCGGGTATTTTATTAGTATGGCCAAGCTCTTATCGTAACAGACGATGAAAACGCTATAATTTATTTATTTAATATTAAATCATAAGAAAAGATATCGCTCGCCATACATTTCAATAGACCAACACCAAGTATATTGGTCTAAATTTTATCGAAATCGAATCGGTAATTTTATTTTTACAATAAAACAAATTGTGCTTTTTATCAGATATCACCTAAATATTTTGATGACATTTTTATATCAGCCAAAAATCAAACGATTGCGTATTTTATTTTGCATTCTTTTAAAATTTGAAAGGAGGATTTTCTATGTTCAACAATGTATGTATATTTGTATGTAAGTATGCATGTTCAGTATGTTCATCGTTCTTGAATTGTGAATCAATTTCTATCAAACTAACTGTTTCCCCACAACTACACCTGCGTAAAATTATAGCTTATAAAATTCTTGCACCTACGGGAAGCTACATAATACGCGGGGGACATAGACGAAGTTGCGGGGAAACAGCGCTTTATCAATGCAAAAAGTTTTAATATTTTTTGTGCTACCTATTATTAAAAAATATCAATATCAATGCATATCAATATGAAATATCACTAAAAAGCATGACATAAAATAAAATAAAAAATAAAACCGACTTCAAATTTTTGCAAATTGATAAATAAAACTATCTTAAAAGCGACTTATTAAAAAAACTAGTGATTAAGTCGAGCGGCTATCACTTAATTAATAATAACCTGAAGAAACCTCCGGCCAAATTCAATAGCAGTTTCTTGAATAAGTCGCTTATTAGATAAGTATTATTTATTAAAAAATATGTTTTTAAATAATATTTTGGAGGTGTATCTGTACGTGTGCGTGTGTGTATGTTTGTCTACGTATTTCTCAATAGGGGTTGAAATAATAGGGAATATGCACATTTTTGGAAAATGGTTTTATATGATAATTTACATCGATATATATAACTGTAAAAAAAATACTCGGCACCGAAAAACTAAAATTTTATAACATTAATAATTGATGAAAATAAGTAATAGCTATGAGCAGTTTTAACACCGGAATTTTTGGCGCGCTCGTCGTGACGTCAAAGTACACGACTAGAGATATGATATTTTAAATCAATATGGGTTTTTGAGTAATAGATTATTATTCAATAACCTAAATCGATTTACAACTAATCGATTTTTTAAACTATAATAGACTTTTTTAATAAATCATATAATTTACTTAATTGGTGAAATAAAAATAAAAACCTAAAACTCATGTAAATTGTAATCAGTTGTTTATTTTGCGACATAATACATTGATGTTATTGCATCGATGTTAACTTTTTGTAACAACGACATCCCTATACGTGTACATTTTCGTCACATCCGCTCTGACAAGTAGCATGGCGTTTAAATATTTTGAAGTTACCGCATTTATTTTGCACTTTTTATTAATTATTTTCAAGACGAAAACAAACTAATATTGAAAAATACTTAGATAGAATTTATTCTAAAGCAATAACGATTGTAATTAAATATATTTAACCTCTTTTTGAATCAGACGCATATTCCTTATTATCTTTTCAATACAGTTACTCATAAAGCGCTATTTTTTTAATCCATTGTAAACACCGAAAGTGAGTCTTTAAACACATGTTAAATAAAAATGTACTGAAATCCTTTACTGCACACATCCTTAAAAGTATTTTTTTAATGTTTTTTTTTGTGCGTGCATCAAAGAAATTAAAAAAAAATGAAGAAAATATGTCAAACTTTAGAGGCAAAAGTATTTCAAGGAGCCTAGAACGAATATTTTCAAATAAAAATGTATGACACGAAAACATGTTCAATCACGTTTAATTTTAACAAATAATTTTTACCTTTAATACATACTTAGTTTTATTTACCTATATATTTGTTTTATTTCCTCGCAAACACCATTGAAAAATGTTGTAAGAAACTTGAGCGTAAAAGGTAAAACCTTACTTTCCGCACTCGTATCTTAAATAACTATTTTGTTCGATTAACTATTTATCAACTTAGGGAATAGCCTAACAGAAAACCACGAGAAAACTTTCACGAACTGCTACCAGAGTTGTAGGTTCTTAGGATTCCATACCCAAAGGGTAACACAGGAACCCTATTACTAAGACTTCGTTGCGCCTGTCGTACGCCCCGCTCGCCCGGGTGAAGCTACCTTGTATGAACATCACAATTAATATTAAAAATAAACCCTCGCATTAGTGTTAAAAGCCGTCCACACGGTAGGTCTGGTCAGGTGACCTTGGTCGGGGCGTCGACGTGTGAGCATCCACATGTGCGTTCCGACCAAAGTAACCTTGGTTGGTACTAGTTACAACTGGCAGTGTTACCATACTGTAAAGACTAAAAACCATTTGACATGTCTTTATGAAACTTACTATCTATGGAAATATGAAGTCGATTTATTTTTAATAAAATTTAGACGGGACTTCATATAAAAAGAAGTGGTATTAGAGAGTTATATCATTTTAAATTAATATTGAAAAATGGGTAAGCCTATAAAAACAATAAGAAGTTAATAGAAAATTATTTGTTGACTGACACTACAGTACCGAATATTATTAGTCATCTTTTATGTTCCGAAAATAATGTATTTTTTAATTTAACTATTAAAACTAGACACAAGACATGAGATAGATATTTTAAAATAAATTCAAAGATTCAAAAATATAGTTATTATTCTTATGTTCTGAAATTCCTTTCACTTATGAAGGGACCTATTTGAGAATTTCAGAACAAAGAACATCTTAATGTCGAATATGTAAAGATAATATTATTCGATCTGAATACTTACTTGTTTCAAATAAAGGGTGGCATCCTGTAGCAGTACCCATTAATTCATTCACTATATCGATATCTGTAAGCGGCCTCAATGAATTAGTTGAATTCACCTTTAAAATATTTATATTTTTGTTTGTTGTATAAATATTGCAAATATTGTGATATAATGTTTCAAATCCGAACACATATGTATAATAATTGTTTATCCCTTCATGATACTCCAAATTACGTAATTGTGCGTAATTCTTATATGTGTCAACATTCCGATACGCTACGTTTCGACCAAAGGCGCCGAAGGTCATGTCGAAGTAGGTTCTACATGGTAGGCCAATCAAGGTCACCTTGCTAGGGGCTCGGAGTTCCTGCCGTGTGAACGGCTTTTAAGGCTGAAGGTAAGTGTAGCCATAGTGTAAGGTACACTTAGAGACTGGGTAGAAAATATCTTATACATTTGAAGAAATATAAAAAAGGCGTTCCGTCGGAAATTAAACTTCCTGTAAGAGCCGAGTCTTCGTACGGCAAGGCGGCAGGCAGGGCACCCGCCCCGCACTCCCGCCCTCCCTATAATGGTGAAACTTGCCGGCAACACAAAGAGGCTCGCCAATAAATTTTACTTTCCTACCAACTTGCTCCATTTAAGGGAACAAGAGAAGTAATTGATTTAAGTAGGACGTAGTTTGGGACATTGATTACACTTTCTCACTCATTTGTCACGGCAATTATTTTTATTTTTTCGTCTCTTTCATGTACCATAGAACACTAGCAGACAAAGTCTGGCTTGTTTTTTCCGTTTTTCCGTGTAAATTGATTGCTGAATTTGCTCAAGTTTGTGAATGTTTTTTCTGTTAGTTATCTCTACTTTTAGAGATAACTAACAGAAAAAACATTCACAAACTAAGTGGTTCTATTTATGTTTATGTGTTTTAGTTCATGTTCGTTGTATTGTAGTTACTAATGTGTTATTTATCATACTGATTAGTTTGTCATTTTAATAAATTTCCCTCATATTATTTACATAATGTTTTGTTGTATAGCGATGAAAATTGGTACTTGAGTAAATGATACATTTTTTTAATTTTAATGGATAAAAATGTTAAAATTCAAGTAATTTTGTTTACGAAAGAAAAAATATTTTTATATTATATATATATGATCAACACCAGATGATTGCGAGTATATTCTATATTATTTTGATCAAAGAACTTTGCGCAGGCTTTAAATCAACAAAAACATTCAAATGTTGCACCGAGTTTTGATTAAAGAAATTGAAATTATTTGTGTTTTTTGTTTTATCAGTAATTATGTGAATGTTTTTCCTTAAATGTTGTCGCGTCGGAGGACCGCTCTAATTTATTAGCCTAACTTTTCTAAAGCATGTACTAAATATGTGCTATAATATTATTACGAAGTCTTCAATGCAATAATAGAAGCACACCTTTACTAACGGCGGGTAACCAAGTGGCTAAAAACATTGAATTATGGTGATACTGAAGATTTTATTCTTCCATCATTATAAGGATTTCTTATTGTCCTGTTTTAATTAAACATAAACATATGAGTTACTGAAACTGCGTCAATTTTGTTTGGCTTGTTTTGTATTAGTTTTAGGCTTGATACTATTAGGTAATTATGCATTACCTAATGTGAGGCGTGTTAGTACACATATAAATTTAAATAGTGAAAAAGTGGAGTTGAAAGAATCGACTAATTCCTTAGTATTACACTAGATTCCCGACTGCAATAGGATCCTCATATTGACAACTTTTCAAGTACACTGAGTTCTGCAGCATTTGCTGTTAAGAAAATTAGACTCTTAACAAATGTTGAAATGGCAAGATTGGTATATTTTAGTTATTTTATTAATGTAATAACGTATGGCCTATTGTTGTGGGGTCTTCGACTAGCATTCAGAATATTTTTATTCTACAAAAGAGAGCTTGCCCGCGCTATATATTGTGGCGACTGATACGTAGCGACATCTAACACATCGCACTAACACCGCCACTATAATCGAAAGCAAGACGAACTGCAAGAACTTTCAACATCCAATAACAAGATGGCGTTATACACCTTTAATTAAGATTACTACAAGTCATTTAGAACAAAGGAATCCTACATCGCCCACAATGAGTTTCATTACCAATTCGCAAAAATAGCTAGCTCGGAGGAAGACAGTTACCCTTTAGTCTCCTTTGTCAGTTGCCTTTATCATCCAGTAGGACCACACCTGTACCATTACGGTTCCTATATTTTACGGTCTAGGGAATCTCTCAGAGAAATAAATATTTTGACTGTTGCCTCTCAATACATATGAAAATATTATGTACGTAAGAAAACATTACGAATCCTAGACAACAAAAACAAGTAGTGTTCATAATTATAACACAAGAAAAAATAACTTTCCGTTCAAAGCTTCAGACTTTAAAAAACCAAATGATAATTTCTGGGTGAATTCATTGCTATGTTCAATAAAGTCCTACAAAATGTAATTGACCTACCCGTAAATAAATTTAGAATTCATGTTAAGAACATACTTATGAGTAAATGCTATTATAAAGTTGATAATTATTTTAAGGACCGCAATGCATGGAAATAATAGCCTTCGCTTTGTTCTATAACGACTAATTATATGTACCAACCTATGTCCTACAGACCTTAAAATTGTATTTATTATTATTATAACACGCACTATCATGGTAATGACATGATTTATATAGATGTCATTACTTATGATAAAGAGCTGGTAAGTTTTTTCGATTGTTCTTCTTGTCAGCTAAAAGACGTGTTGAACAAGTGGTAGGGGAAAAAAAGATATTGCCATAATAAACAAAATACCTGTGTAATCAATCGCGGGTGCTGGCTGCGACACACAGAGAGACTCGTACCTGAGTGTGATTAAGAACGATATTTAGTCCGATGCGCACCAGTCAGTAAAATGTGCAAGCTATGTGTTATTTGATAAGAAAATATTACAAAAACGTCAGATTTCTCTGCTTTGATTGCGAAAGAAAAGTTAGAAATAAATCTATTTTGATTTGAGAGTAAATATGTACTACAAATCGAGTATACAGATTGATACAATAACCAAAGCAAAATACCAGCGTACGAGCAAGATGGAAATTCAAAGTTCAGGGGAAAACGAATGGAGTCAAAAAAAATTAAAGTGCCTTACAACAATTAACAATTTTACAAAGGGAAATAAATATAAAGGAAGGTATAAATAAAAGAGCAGGCTAAAGAAATAATAATTTCTCAGTTTCGCTAAGACAAAAAAGAAAACTCGTAATTCGTGCTGTAAATAAGTACGTATAAATGGTTGTAGTTAAAATTTGTTTCAAATATTCCAAATTGCCTTAAACCTTTTTAATAATTTTGTAGTAAAATATAACATTCCTAATGTTATATTTTATTTAAGTTATTTATAAATATCAAGATCACCATCCGCTGATACAATAAAAACCCCCATCAGCAACAACCGTGATTATTATTAGTCGGACTAGTTCCATTCCATATTTTCAAATAAGTTCAAAATCTACATACCTGTCTTCTAAAGAACTTCAAAAAACTTTTTGGAGTTTCAAAATAACATCCTGAATTATTTTAATACATACCATCTTTCTATCCTATTTAATTCGTCTATTACCGTTCTAGTAATCAAAAAACTATTAGGAATTTATCTACTGCTGCTTTACTTATTACCATAGGGATTGCTAGTCACAAACGTCTGTTAAGCTCTAATGAATGTTCTAAATTTGAAAATTTGTATCAGTAATATTGGTTTAACTAATGTCAATTCTAAAGGATGTTTCTACAACAGCAAGAAAGCCATATCTTAATACCCTCTTATCTATATCCTATAAACCCAGATTTTTATATCTCTGCAAACATATTAATAAACATAACATTAGATTATAATCCCCTACTATTGCAATATTTTTAAGTATTTTTTATTATAAATAGAATTTATGACGTTTGTTTTGTGGTGTTTTATTTAGGTTAGAGAAAGAGCACACTCAAGGAAGAAAGCCAAATTAACAAGTAAAACACTACTTACTGAGCAATTTCTTTCGTGTCTCCCTCACAACGGGACATTGGCTGAATTTCTGTGTTTAATGGAAAAAGGCCAGAATTAAAAAAAAAAAACAAAAAAAAGAAAGCCATTTATAAGGTTTTTCTTCTATAAGGTTACAAACGTGAGTGAGATAGGAAAAAGTATTTTTATAAAATCAAAAATAAAAAGAAGAAAATATTTATTCAGTCTAGGCTGTTACAAGGACTTGTGAAAGTCGAGAGCTACGCCATCTGTTCGTTAATCTATTGCGAGAGACCTTGTACCAAGAAGAACCGGCAAGAAACTCGGCAAGGGCTGCTTTTTTTCTCCCTATTTTATTTCATATAGAGCGTTAAAATTAAACTATTACTCATCAGCAACAAGTAATATAGCAATAAAAAACTGTCAATTTATGGAAACCGAACATGGGGGGGAGTGGCAGACGGAGCTGACTATTTAACCGGGTAACCACCAAGGTCATATCATTATTGTTTAATCATATTTACTATCAATAAGAAAGGATTATTCACCAAGGCAATAGACAGGTACTAGTTGTTGAAAATCGATAACAAAAGACTAAAAATAGTACCATACTCAGAAAACTTGTAATCGAAAACAAAATTCAACCAGTAGCATTGTTTGACACATTAAGCATAGACAAACTTTTATTTGACAGTTATTTGAAAAATAAAAAGGACAAAAACCGAGCGGAAATTACAAAATATTACTGCAAACATTTTTATACTGAAAACTGAAATAAAAGTGCCACGATGAATCATATTTTTCATTAGAAGTGTACGGTTTTTTGTGAGCTCTAAATGATGAGTGTATATTTTTTCTGTTTGACTTTCGTGGTTTGATATTAAAGATGTATACATTGAAGGGAATTTTTCCGGAACCCAGTGAGTATTTAAGAATAACTATGTAAAATTACTGATAAAACTAACTTTTTGTCATGCACAATCACCTTGTTTAACTGTCAGTAAACTAAACTAACATTCTTCCCTAAGCCTACCTGAATTTTGATTTAATTTCCAGAAAAGGACCATAAAAAGAATTTCATCAGGGAAAATATGAAACAATTGAAGTACATTCAAGGCAAATCGCCAAAAGAGCCCAAGTTTACATTAAAAAACATCCCTCCACCACGACTGACCAGTACAGTGACTACGGGAAACACTTTAGGTCAAGTAAAATCTTCACCATCAAATAAAAGTGGGAAAGTATCTCTAAACATTGGTAAGACTAGTTCAACATATTCTCGTAAGAAGTATCCAGATGTTAAAATAAAAAAAGGTGATATGGCAGAGTTTTTAAAAAGGAAACAACAAAGACAAGTGATTAAACCTATAGATACATCTGCTGATGAGGATGCAAGATCTTCAGAATCCTCTGGTCGGGCAAGAGATATTGGCTGCCAGACTGTGGAATCTAACCTTTCTCAAAAATTATCAGACTGTGCCAAATTAACTATGATTTACCCCAAAAAAGAAATTGAAGATGATGCAAAGTTAAAAGCTAGTGGAGATTCTGACCGTCGATCACCATCTCCAAATATGAAAAACCGCACAAGTGAAGATATTATAGAATTTGAAAGAAACCGTAGTCGTCTCAATTCAATATTAGAAAGGAAAGATAAAAAGGACCCATATTTGCCTTGTGGTAATTGTTATTTTTAATATTATTCTATAAAATTATTAATGTTTGTACTGATACTTATTAACTATATATTACTAGGTTATCAAAAAGGTGTAGTTCCTAAATATTTGCGTGAACGCAAAGAACATGGTCCAAAAGAAAGTGATGGTGCAGGAGCTGATGTTGACCAGTCCACATGTCCTCCAGGTCATGTGACATTACCAGATACAGAGAGAAAAGAAACCTTACGTATGCTTAGAAATAGTAAGAGATAATATTTTTACACAATCAATAATTTGTTAAAATTAAAGTTATATATTCAAGTTATGTGTAGTACCTTTCCAGTTATTTTTGGGTTATCTTACAGGTTTTGCAGAATTAGTAAGTGAATTAAACAAAATGCCAGTTAAAACTGACACACTTAGAATGCGAAATAGAAAGATGGAACTGGAGAAACAACTGGCCAAACTAGAAGAGGGCATCAAAGTATTTTCTAGGCCTAAGGTTTTTGTCAAGATAGGAGAATGAAGTTTTCTATTTTGAGATAAACAAGTAACAATGTATGATCAATCTAATACATGCTACATTTAAATTTTATGTTGATTACACTTACACACAAGTTGAAAATTTTAGTGATTTTATGAGTAAGTTAATTTCTTGTATTCTAGTTTAATATAATATTGTATGTTATGTACTGAATTATTGTAATTAATATAATGATATATTTTGTATGGTATACAGTGTTTCTATAACTTTTTGGAGATAATATACTGATTTTCAGTTAAATTTGATTGTTTGATAAAATAAAAATGCTTGTAAGTATATAATCACAGAAATATATACTTAGTAACAAACAAAATTATGATTGAGGATTAGATTTAAAAAACTTTAACAATATTTTTAATGAAAAAATCCTTAAAAAATTCACTTCACCCTGAGGTACTATGGGAAGGAACTTGAACCCACAACTTTTCGCAATCTGTGCGACTGCTTTTAACCACTAAGCTGGGACCTTACAGGACTGACTAGTATTGTGTAGTATTGCGAATGCAAAATTAATTTATAATATCAATAATTTGACATATACTATTTAGTCTTGTTAAATGCAGAGAATAAAACAAATCAACTCTAGTCTATTCAAGCATCACATGTAGAAAACTCATTTTCACTAAACTAGAACAAGGCATAGTTACATCTTGCAAATTGCCTAAGCAGATAAATTTAATTCCAAATATACATTTTATGTCCATGTAGATTGAGGAGTCACTCAGATTTTAAATAGAACTTTACCCCTTTATTTAAATAATTTTGTATACTAAATTCTGAAATTTGTGGAAAAATATATCCATATCAATGTGAAAGAGGTTCTACAATCTAAACATCTGAATTAAGGAGCCATGTAAAACATGTAAAGTACTTATAGTATATTAATGAAAATATTGTATCATTTGGTAGCAATAAATTTGAGATGGTGCATATGTGAGACAATTATTGTTGATATTAAAGAGTATACAATACTTTTAATGTGGCTCCTCAATCTATACATAAGTGGAAATTTCAGTAAAAGTATAAATTAAGTAATAAATAATTTATACTCCACTACAGAAAAACATTTAATAGTCTGTTCAAATTTGTAGCAAAACAGATAAGCAAGGTACCGCATAACACATTTCATAACTTTAAACATTACTTTCAAGGTGGTTCCTAGTCCTTGGTGTAATGCATTTTCACCTTAGGTGATTCTTAAATATTCAGGTGACTCCCAAGTTTAGTGGAAATGGGCATATGAATACTATCAACAAAAAATCTTAAAAACTCATAAAAAGAGGGAATATATTTTCTATATTTACTAATTACAGGTACAATGTGGATAAGATTGATCATTCTCTATGTTTAACAATTTAATATTTGTCTAATAACTAGAGTCTTCTGACATGTTGAAATAGATGATTGTTGAATACAATTGGGCCTTTTCTATAAAATTCTTCATCATTCTTGTGCCATTTATAAAAAGAAAAGTCAGGGAAGAAGAATTTTATTTCTCTTTCTGCAGATGCGAGGGAATCTGTAAGATAAAAAAACATCTGAACTGTTATCTGATAAGCTTTGTTTTCTCTTACACGGTTTGTAACAGTCTTTACAACTAAAATAATTGTGTAATCTGATTTTATATGACAGTAAAATATAGTAATGTATATCTATAAATGATAAAAAACTTCAAATTTGTAAATGTTTAAATACAAAATATATAAACTTTCTTTGGATATTAACCAGAACCATGTGCAACATTTCTAGTGTCTGAAATGCCAAACATGCCTCGTAAACAATAAGGTTTCTGAAATTGTCCTTTATAGACACTTGTTGGACCGAGGAGAAGCCTCCAGAGCTCAATTGCATTTGAATGACCCATAATATGAAGATCTATGCATCCACTGAAACAGCAAAATGAAAAAATAATTAATATTTTTCCGCATTATAAATAATATTCGATATGACTACACAGATTTGTCTCACAGATGAATAAAAATATTACCTGGCCATGAAAGTGATTAATCGATTGTAAAAGAACTTTCCCACGTGTTCTTTGTAAAATTTACTTGCAGTATCAGTGTCTAAACATAGTCTTTTCGTTTTGATTACGATAAACTTATTCTTTATTACCTGTCTAATGTATGAAAGCGCAACAGGATTTTTGACGGCATGCGGTTTTATTATTGCAAGGGTCAACTGCAGTTTCTGCATTTTTATAATTCTTTAACTAAATTATTTGCGTGCATTTTAAAACAATTCTACAAAACAACACCAACCCGCTAAAACCATTTATGTAATTTAATTCGTCCCTTATAATGGCAGTTGCTGTCAGCTGTCATGTCACCATCTACTGTCAGGGGAGGGGGAGGGGCGTTTGGAAATGCCATAGGGAAATGCAACATCACTGGACCTTACCCGATTTTTTTTTGTTTTTATTAACGGCTTTGGAAATATCCATACAGCCACATCTTTAGTACATTGTTCTTTATAAGGGTAAAATATCCTTTTATATTCTACACAGTATCAAGTTTTCATATTAAATCAAAAGTTGAAATTATGAACTTGTAAATACATTCGTACGACCCTACGCGATTGGTTTATTGTACGGAGTTGACGAGCCCATTGGGACAGGCGAATGAACTTAGCCATACTGCCAAACAGTGTTGCCAGGTAGCATGAACCTATATCTATTATAGTAATAGTTTCGTCCATGGGTCAGGCGAAGAAACTAAGTCTAATACAACCAAATCTTGGGTTCTCTATGAACGACAGACACGACTAGTGGTATTTTTTTAAATGTATGGCCATGGCCTTACCATCTTTACTTAAGTCCATGTTTTTTTTAATTTTGGATCAGTTCAACAACATAGCTCATTAGATACGCTTTGCAATCGAAAGATGTGAAAAGTAACGAAGAAAATTCAAAACTAAAAAGTATTTAAAATATCAAACACCAATTAACATTACAGAAAACTAGGATTTAGAGTTAAGAACCCTTTACCTTAAATGAAACTATCAATATTTATGGTATACCTATCACATCATCAAGTTGCTAAATGTCAATTTTCTTTCTTTGATTTTTAAACTAAAGATTAAATTAATTAATTAATTATTTTTTGTAAATGCAAATAGGCCATGAATTAAAAAAGAAGAAGAAGAAGAAACTAAAGATTAAGGATTAAGACTTAAAATACATTGAAAAAGTTGTCTTTGGTTATACCATTTTACTTTCTGGTTTTGTTTGTGCTGCAAAGGAAACATTAGGAAGGAACGGAAACATTAATTAGAAGTTCTATGAAAATTCAAATTTTCCGTAGTAATCTTAATCATGGCGATGGAAATAGAAATGAAAAGAAAAGCCGACGAGTACTCTGTCGTACCGGCAAAAAAGACGCGTCACGAAATTTCAGTTGTAGGCTCCAGAGAAAAAGCTGTCGTAACATCTTCCGTATGTACCCACCACAACAATAATAATAATATTTCATCTTTACTGCTTACGTTATTTTATGTTATTACACTCTAGCAATCCAATCCATTCTTCTTTTTAATTAATAGCGTTGCCCTTGTGCATTTCACCGAAACTGTGTTCAAAAATACTTAATTCAGATTTAATCTATATAAGCTGAAATTGACTCTGAAAGCTTGGTTCATGCTTAATCTCGCTAGTTCTTTAGGTGACATGTAGCCATAAAACTGAAAGATATTGTTTACATTATTCTGATCACTGAAACAAGCACATTCCAGTTCTATTATCTAGTAAGTACTTTATTGGGCATAAAAAAGATAGCAAAAAACAGTTATTCAAAACACATTTAATTTTACCCTTTTATGTGTATACACATTGTGACTTAGAAACTAAAATTACATTTCACTTCTTTTACAGTAAATTGGAAAATCAAAGACATACAGACAGGAAGGAATTTATAAGTTCTAAAGTAGGGGTCGTCATAAAATATATAATCCAAATAAAATACATATTAATAAGAAATCTATGGCACACAAAATCAAAAGCCCTTGTTATCTAACTAATTTAAAAGACGCTAATGATATATTTCTGCTTTTTCTGAAACAACTCTGTTCCTATTTTATTCAATAATATATAGAAAACTATTTATCCCACTGTACATTATTTAATTTCCAAAATTTTAGAGAATATTTTAATAAAGTCTTACTGCCTTTTTTATGAAGCAGTTTAACAATTTACCTTTTAAAACACTTTAGGAAGGTACCACAATACTCAGATCCGAGAAAATATACCCGAATCGAACCCGGACCTCAAGAGATGATGACACCTTGAATCATCATCCAAAATTTATTTCAGTTTAATAGTTTAATATTTATATTGTTGCATTCTTATCTTATTTTCTTATGTTTATAGTAATCTATGTACTATCTAGAGTCAACTGTCTAATAATGTGTATAAACTCATATGTAATTTAATTATCATAATACATATATAATAGTTATTGTTTTGACTTAAGCAAATTGATAGTTATTATTGTATTTATCTGGCAGGTTCCTCGGACATCAAATTTATATGCACCTATTATGTTATTAGAGGGTCATCAGGGTGAGATATTTACTGCCAAATTTCATCCAGAAGGAAAACATTTAGCGTCTGCAGGTTTTGACCGACAAATATGTGAGTAATTGGTCCATATAATTAAGAGTGAAAAAGGGAAAAGAGGCTTATTAAATTATATTTCTCTATTCTTTTATCACTAAAAATTATTCTATAAGTAGTTAATGAACCAATCATAATTAATTATAATATGCCTTTTATTCTGAACTTTTAGTACATTATCTTAAAATACATTTCGGTAATTTAAAATTGATATTATAAAACGACTTGTTAGTCAGAAAGCCTCTTGGCATATGCCACCTCCAACAGTTTTCACTGAGCTCTGGTCTTCCCTACCTTCCTCTAATGATGTCCTGCTAACCGTCTAAGTCATCTTCCCGTCTCATATGTTAACAGCCTCTGTTGCATATTCCCTCTCTCAGATACCATTCCGATGCAATTAATTGAATCATATTTCAGTCATATGGAATGTGTATGGACAATGCGAGAACGTCATGGTGATGTCTGGTCACACGGGAGCCATCATGGAGCTGTGTTTCTCACCAGACGGTTCCCATCTATATACATGCGCCACAGACAACACAGTGGCTGTGTGGGATGTGCCCACGGGAATAAGGATAAAAAAATTAAAGGGGCATGCAAATTTTGTCAATTCTGTATCAGGTTAGTTTTCAATTTATTATGTAATCGCTTTGGAAATACAAGTGGGATGTATTTGCCTAAGAAACTACGCTGCGGCTTCATAGTTTCACTTAAGCAGTGTACCTATTATGTACGTCATCATCACCAGCTTATTATTGTCCCCACCGTTGGAGCACACGCCTTCTCTGTGGATGGAATCAAATTGAATGAGGAACTGGGACCACCGGCTTGACGAGCTTTCCGAAGCAAGGAAAGTGTCAGAAAAAATATTAATTACCCATCCCATGACCGGCCCTTGCGAATGTTGCTCATCTTCCGCATCACACACCGATTTACAGTGTCTCAGAATTAGAAAAACAAAATTAGGTTTTTGAAGTATGTAAGCTATTACCTTTTCAAGACTGAATGTTTTAATTGCTAATGTACATTTGAGATGTGCAATTTATTATAACGAAACTAGGAAAAGGTCTAGTAATACTTTATTTGATATACAAATAAGTCCAAATTTGTTTTTATAAATACTATAATATTTTTAACTCAAAAAAAGAAGTAAAATAATTCAGTCAAATTTGACAGTAATTTTTTCTGTTTGTTACCTCATAACTTTTTACTGGGTAGACCAATTTTGATTATTCTTTCTTTGTTTAAAAGCTAGTGCTTGCCGTGTGGACCCAATTTAATTTGGTCCAGATCTGGCAATGGCGTCTCTAAGAAAACCATATAACGTATAAGTGATCAGTTAATGTTTGTTACCACAAAACTCAAAATATTAATAAAATGCATCAAATAGACTTCTATTTGATCAAATAGAATGCATAGAAATTTAAAAAAAAGTGAAAAATAATGCTTATCTTAAAAGCAGTTAATTGAAAAAAAAAACATTAAAGTCGGGTTGTTATTATTTAATTAACTACAGAAAACCTCAGCCCGTTAATTAAATATTAACCGCCCAACTTCAATGTTTCTTAAATAACTTAATTTATGATCGCTCACATCTATCATTCTAAAAGCACCTGAACCTCATTAATTAATTTTATATTATAAACTATTTTTCAGGAGCAAGAAGAGGTCCTGAACTATTGGTATCGGCATCAGACGACAATACAATAAAGCTATGGGATGCTAGAAAGCGAAATCCCATAGCCTCATTCGACAGTTCATACCCTGTTACGTCAGTTTTATTCAACGACACAGCAGAGAAAATAATATCAGGCGGCATAGACAATGTAATTAAAGTATGGGACATCAGAAACAAACAAATATCATACAAAATAAAAGGACACACGGACACAGTCACAGGTATATAGTGTAACAAACTATTTATCATTATCGGAAAGCAGGCAGGCAAATTGTATATATTTTAAATATATCTTTTCACTTTATATAGCATTCCGTCAGCGGCTTCGCCCGCGTTGTACTTAGAGAACTGTTTATTTGGATATAGAAAAATACTTCGGTAAAAATAAAACGTCTAGCTTGGTAACTTTAGAATGATATATATTAATTTGTTTTATAAAAAAATACTATAAAAAGTAAAAAAAAAAGGTATTTAACCTCCTCTTTCGGCAACATAGCGCCCCCTGTGTGGCAACGTGTAGGTCAAGGTCAAAACATGGTCAAATATAACAAAATTATTAATCTATACCACGATGGGCGTAAATGAACTATTTTCATAATGGGGAGATGTATCAACTTTCGTCTGAGCCTGGGTGCAGTGCGTTAATCCACCCGATTGGCCAAATGCCTCTTGGAAGGTTTTCATCGACGATGAGAACACCATCTCCCTTCTGAAAAGTCTGTTAGGGAGTGTGTGGTTCACGTCTTTGTAATTATTGTAGGAATTATTCTTTGTAATTCTTGAATCTGGTTGATGACTTACATGGTATCGAATTTTGGGGGAGTTTGAGGCTTCCGTTGACTCAGAAATCTCAGCAACTCTGTGCATTGCAAAGAGTTTAAATATTCGACTGTCATTTCTGAGCCAACTAACTGTAGTAGATTCAGTCCAAAAAAATGTCCGTGTAGGTTTGTTGCGGTGAGCCTCACAAACAGTTTTTACAAAACGAGAAGCAATTAAAGCACCTTGTAATTCGTGGTGTGGTATGGTCATAGCTTTTACAGGAGCAACTAGTGAAAGCTTAACGCAACCATCGAGATAAATGTAACGCTACTACGCAGGCGTAAGCTTCTCTAACATCACAAAAAGGTGCAACTCCCGATCTGCAGGGTTGGCAGATTCGTTAGTCCTATCACCATACCAGCGAGGTACCTTAATGCTTTTAGTGTTACACCTTGGAAATCCAGCGAAACCAATCATTTGCCAGTTTCGGACAAAACTCTGCATATCCCATTCAATATCAGCTTTCCGAGTTGACTGAAATAAAATCCTTCCCTCAATAGTATAGGGAAGCAAAAACCTTTCTTTATGTTAGAGGCTGATCAACAGATAATAAATATTTAGAAATAAAATAGTTTTTTGACCAGCCTGACG
The DNA here is from genome assembly GCA_918026875.4 of Diatraea saccharalis. Classification (NCBI taxonomy): domain Eukaryota; kingdom Metazoa; phylum Arthropoda; class Insecta; order Lepidoptera; family Crambidae; genus Diatraea; species Diatraea saccharalis. The sequence goes on from OU893333.1 coordinate 744,812, forward strand.
TTTGGATGGCTGCACACCTCCTAGTTTAACGTCAAGCATACAGAGCTTCCCGAAATGCGTTATGTCAATAAATATTTAATCTTATCTTATATATAAAAAAAAAAATTGTGTCATGATGTACGTTGCCAATAAACTCCAAAACTACTGAACCGATTTCAATCAAATTTCACATGTACCCGTATTTCGGTCTAACTTACTGGATAGGATAGTTATCATCTCAATTATTCGCTTATGTCGTGAATGAAAACGAATAAAATGTACTAATTCATTGTTTCTTAAGCGAGTGTTTATTCACTGTTTAGTTTTATGAAGTTCTCATAGATGGCGGTGTACGTCGATTCATAGATAACATTCTTCGAAATCGTTCGACATCTAGGTTGCAAATACACCCAATAGATGGCGCTATATTCTGTTTTTTAGAATGTAAATTCTATTACTTTATTTCACGTAGGTAATATTTATTTATGTCTCGTGACCACATAACTGTATTATTTAAATGGTTAGTGACTGATATTTTTATAATTATACTGCGTATTATGTCACAATATAATCACCATTAATAAAAAAAAATGTTTGTACTATTTTTGTTAGAGAATTATTAAAGTCTCAGCGCCAAATTTGAATCGAAGTTTAAAGATCGCGCCATCGAATTCTATCGAGTCGCCATCTCAGGTTTAAGTGTCCAAAGTTTTGGTATCTCATTCGTTCTCGAGACCTCCTCTGAGCATAAACGAAGCTCCCTCTGGAACCATCGAGCCCCACTAATTAACCAAGTGACATTGCGAACAACGCGGGCAGGCATGGCGCTGTCCCACGACGGGTGGTACCTGGTGTCCAACGGCGCGGAGGGCGCGGCGCGCGTGTGGGACGTGCGGCCGCTGCCCGCCGCCGCCGCCGCCGCCGACCGCTGCGTGAAGCTGCTGGCGGGCCACGCGCACAACTACGAGCGCAACCTGCTGCGCTGCGCCTGGGCGCGCGACGGCTCCAAGGTATGCACCGATACTAGACGTGTACTAGCCTAGCATAGAAAAACTTCAATTAGTGTGTTAGAAGTATATTTATTTTTCGACACAGTCTCCTTGAAGTGCTATGTGAAGTGATTTTCTTCAAGCCTTTCAAAATAACTGTCCACGGCAGACATCACCTAGCTACTACTTTCAAATCTTTGTCCACCTAAAAAAATTTTTGAGCTTAGGGAATAGATGAAAGTCAGACGTTGCCAGATCAGGAGAATAAGCTGGGTGTGGTAGCGAATCATAATTTAATTCTTTGAATTTCGCCACCGCAGTGATGCACGAGTGAACGCGAGCATTATCCTGATGAAAGATTATTTTTTTTTAGCCAGGCCGGGTCTTTTTTCACGAATACACACTTGTAATTTATCCAGTAGATCAGCATAATATTCGCCATTTATGTTTTGTCCTTTTGGAAGGTAATCATTCATCGATATTCTTTGGAGCCGGGGATCCTTTTTCCGTCCATTGTTTAGACTGAATTTTTAATTCAGGTATATAGTGGTGAACCCGAGTCTCGTCTGTAGTAACAAACCGTCGCAGAAAATCGGTTACCTCTTAAAGCGGTCCAAATATTCTTGTGAAATTTGCATACGAACGCATTTTTGGTCAACTGTAAGCAATCGCGGCACCCACCTTGCGGATAATTTTTTTCATACATAATTCTTGTCAAAGTATAATGCGCCCATTCTTTAGAGACGCCTACAGTATCAGCTATCTCGGAAAGTTTCAACCTTCGGTCAGCTAAAACTGCATCATGAATTTTGATCACAATTTCTGGAGTAGTGGCACTTTTTTGACGTCTTGGACGATATTCATCTTGGGTGCTGGGTACGGCCACGTTTAAATTCAGCCACCCAATTTTTTTATGGTCGCATATGATTTTTTAGGAGCATTTTCTCCCAAAACATCCTTCATCTCCGAAAAAATCTCTCCACCTTTTAATCCTTTTAAATGCAAAAACTTTATCACAGTTCGTAGCTCAATTTTATCCATTTTGCAGAAAAAACAAAAACTTTTTGAAATGTCAATATTTAAAAGAAAAACTATACGATCGATTTGAAATTTGTAACACTAGCAGCTAATGAACCAACGAGTAAAATACTAAGGAGATTTTATATCGTTATTATACAAAATATGGGTTGGGCTAGCTATTTATCATCCCGCCTACGTACATCGCACATGGTGACCGAGTGTGGGTACCTCCTGGGTAGGGTTACCAGGGATTTAAATCGAAAAGCCGGTTGCATGCAAGTGTTTGTGCAAAAAATCCTGATTTCTGTAAAAAAATCCGGTCTTTGGCCGAAAATAAAAGTCACTAGATTGGGAAAATAAAAGTCACTTAAAAAAGGTTGGGGGCCGCCCCTCCCGCACCTCTGCATGTCAAGACATGCATATTTATCATAATATGATTGTTTTAATTTGGCGTTCGCTGCGCATCGTACCGGGTGGCGCTTATTACACTAGCCGACAATTTTGACACTTTTTTTTTTGCTCTGAAATAAAACTAATATATTTTGGTTCCTATTAGTAAGTATATCCTTAGAAAAATACTGAAAAATATTCCTCAGGTCCGATTACGAAAATATGTTTTTTTTTTTTAATGACCAAAAAGCGACCGGTTGACCACTTTAAAAATTGTTTTCTTCTCATTAACTTATCGCATATCGTAATTAACTGTTATTTATTCTACCCACATTCTGATTAATAACTACGTCAGCTGTTGTTTTGGTTAGGTAAAAGTACCGTCAATTAGTGATATATTTTGACACTTTGCATTTACGTCGTTAACTCGTACACATCTCAATTTTTTTCCTTGTTTTTGCATTAAATATGACTAAAAATCCGGTCTCGAATGAAATCCGGGCGGAATCCGGGCTATTTCCTCAAAATCTGGTCTAGACCGGATTTATCCGGTCAGATGGTAACCCTACTCCTGGGCGCAGGTGGCGGCGGGCTCGGCGGACCGGTTCGTGTACGTGTGGGACACGACGACCCGCCGCGTGCTGTACAAGCTGCCCGGCCACAACGGCTCCGTCAACGCCGTGGACTTCCACCCGCACGAGCCCATCCTGCTCTCCGCCTCCAGCGACAAACAGATTTACCTCGGAGAGATCGACCAATGATTACATTCATATATAATATACGACTGCTTTACTATTTGATTTTTATTTTTTTGGAAACTACAACCTTATGATTGTATTCTTCTACAGTAGAACTCCAATTATCCGAACTCCGACTATCCGAATCGCCGATTATCCGAATCACAAAAAATTGTCCAAAAAAAGTCTAAGTGCGCTATTATTCTCCCCCCCGCGAAGCCAGTGTTTGCGCGTCAAGTCTTGACTTGACTTGTCTTAACTTGCCGTTGTGCCTACACTGACTTCCCCCCGCGTGTGTAGGCACAACGGCAAGTTAAGACAAGTTCCGGCGCATTGCAGTCACGGCGCACCTGTCATTGTTTGTTTTGATTAGCCAGTGTGCTATTGACCTTGCTCGAGGACGCTACTCTTTCGCTACGGCTTACTTTTGTTTGTGCGTATACAATACTGTATTGTTTTTATACCATGGCTTCGAAAAGAAAACGTGTTGTGCTATCGTTAGTGGACAAACTGAAAATTATAGAGCAACTCGATAAAGGTGTAACGGGTAAGAAGTTGTCTGAGATTTATGGTGTTGGACAAGCAACAATTTCTGACATTAAAAACAGTAAGTCAACACTTTTAAACTTTGTTTCGGTGCTTGAAAATGAAGATGGAAGTTCCTCCAGGAAAACAATGAAGACAGCAACCAAGAAAAATTTGGAAGATGCCGTGTTTAAATGGTTTTTGCAGCAACGTTCTATGGGAAATCCGATTTCAGGTCCAATCCTTTGTGAAAAAGCCAAAATCTTTGCAGAAAAGCTTGGTTATTCATCTTTTAAGGCTAGTAACGGCTGGCTAAGGAATTTTAAATTCAGGCATGGTGTACGCGAGTTAGATTTGGCTGGTGAGAAGCTTTCAGCAGACTCTGCAGCTGCTGAAAATTTTATTGAAAAATTTAAAACTGCATCAGAATCCTATGATCCGGAGTTTGTTTATAATGCCGATGAAACTGGCCTTGTTTGGAAAGCATTACCAAAAAACCACTTTGGCTTCTAAAAGGGAATCTAGTGCCCCTGGACATAAGGTCAGTAAAGAACGTGTTACAGTGCTTAACTGTGCCAACTCCACTGGAAATCATAAACTGCCTCTTCTTTTGATAGGAAAATCAAGAAATCCAAGAGCATTTAAAAACGTAAAAAACTTCCACTCTTCTACAAAAGTCAACCCAAGGCCTGGATGACTGCAGCTTTGTTTACCGAATGGTATGATGAAGTGTTTATTCCTGAAGTGAAAAAGCACCAAAAATCGGTGGGAAAAGAAGGCAGTAAGGTGCTTTTAATTGTTGATAACGCACCCACTCATCCTACAGCAGAACTGTTGGAAAGAGAGAATGGGCAGTTCAAAACGACGTTTTTGCCTCCCAATGTTACAAGTTTGCTACAACCCATGGACCAGTCTGTTATTGAAACAATGAAGCGCCATTACAGAAGGCAACTGCTGAGAAAACTGCTGAACGAAGGTGCTGAAGATGAAGAATTGGTTTTGGCAAATCATAGCAAAATAAATTTAAAGGACTGCTGTTACATGGTAGCGGAAGCTTGGAGTTTGGTTACGGCAGTGACGCTAAGACGTGCGTGGAATAAACTGAAAGGCCTACCGTCTGAGAAGAACAAAAAAAAGAATCTGAAGAAAATGAGAAACAAGAATATGGAGAGGATGATGATGATAAAGATGCGTTGTCACTAGAGGAAATAAGAAAAATGATTGTGAAAATTCCTGGTTGTACAGAAGTAAGTGCTGAAGATGTAGGAGAGTGGATAGCTTGTGACACGTCTGACCCTGGTTTTCAAATTCTCAATGACGATGAAATTGTTGTAAGTGTGAGAGAAGATGTTGAAGTGGAAGTGGAAGAAGAACTTTCTGCTGATGTTGAAGTAGACGCTGGACCATCAGCTAGTGAAGCATTTGCCGGCCTCGAGACTGCTTTGAAGTGGATGGAGCGTCAGCCCGAGTGTGACCACTTGCAACTGCTCACCGTCAAGCGAATGCGTGACCTGGCTGCCCGAAAACGGTTGAAGACCGCAAAACAGCTTACATTGACGGAGATGTTTAAAAAACAATGATTTTTATTTCTAAACTTGTACATAAGTACATTTTATTTATATTTAAAACATGTGAAAATTTCATGTTTCTTTCATTTAATTCAATAAAAAAATAGTGCAATATCAAAACGTAGCTTTTATTCTCTCCAATGGCAATTTTTTTAAAAAAAATCCGATTATTCGAATTTTTGATTATCCGAATGGGTCCCGGTCCCCATTAATTCGGATAATTGGAGTTCTACTGTATTAGAATTGTCTCGCGTCTGGGTATTGTGGCACCTTCGTTATTTCGGATTTCCACTATTTGAGATGATATTTGAGATGTTGCCTTAAGTTTATTATTCAATGTTTTAATTGAATTAAAAGTACAAGGAAAACGTACTTGCCATCTAAAGGTAATGTGGCGGACCTTCTTTTTAACCGTTTTAACAGAATTCGAGGTTCTATGTTCGACATTATATAGGTTTTTTATAATTAAACTAAATTAAATTCAGAAAGTAACTTATTTTTATTTCCAATTTCGTTATATCACAATTTTGTATCTTAAAATGGATTCAATTTTAAATGGAGCTTACAAAGCAGCCGCCTGAATACTACAAAAAAAATACGATTTCTACAATCTGCAACTTTGTTATCATATTTTACCAAAAGATAGGACTTCAGTATGATTCAAGAAGTACGACAGTGCAGTGCATACTGACTGAATAGTTAGTACATTATCGATTGAGTACACCCGCCATTTTTACGCAATACCGTTGAGGGATAGATACTATGAGAGCACCTTCAATGTACCCAAAACATTTTATAGTTTTACAGATATTTCTTTTGTATCGTAACTTGACATCTTTATTGTCAATCGTTTCACATTTAGTTACTATTTCAAGATTCAAGATAGCTGTTCACTTCACTACCCATCCCCCTGCAAATATATACAGGAACACTGCAAGCTCCATGCAGGAGCGAAATAAAGGGGGGTTATAGATGATACTGTGAGATGGCTGTATGTATATACAGTGCATGGTCCATTCTAATAAACAGTCGATAGTTGGTGGCTCTCATCACCTGTCAGCTGGACACCTGCTCGAGCAATGGTTTCTTATAAGTCACATAATATATATCAGGAAAAACGTATTCAATAAATAAGATATACATCCTAGACATCTTTAAAGCCCTTATTCAGTGTCATTTTTATATTATAATTAAAAAGTAAAATCTATCTATGAACTACCACTATCACAACAACACTGCTTTAAAAACAAAGAGAATGAGGAGGAGGAATTTCAGGTATGAATCCTAATTCAAATTCAGCGGCCTTGAAAATTTCTATTTCTTTAGGAGATAAATCTTTAATATCACTATAAACACTGTTATCATTAGAAGATGGATTGCTTTGAAACACATTTGGTGTTGCATTTGAAAACAAAGAATTATTATGTTGATTTAAAAATGGGGAACTCCCTTGTTGCTGACTAAAAGGGGATGGTGCAAAAACCGATTGTGCTGCACTAGCAAACACACTTGTAGGGTCGCTTTGAGGTTGGTTTGTAGTAAATACACTTTGGTTGGCCTGGGCAAAAATTGATTTTGCTGTTGTGTCAGGTTTATCAAAGATATTGGATGTTTGACTCGGACCAAAAACATTATTGGTCTGTTGACCACCTCCAAAACCACTTTGACTAGTTTGATTTTGATTGAAAATATTGTGTGTTGCTTGAGAAAATATTGATTTTGCAGTATCTGTTCCAAAACTAGGTTTTTGTTCAAACACTGAGGGTACATTAGCATTCTGGACAAAATTTTGTCCAAATACAGAAGAGCTTGAAGAATTTTGTCCAAAGATTGAAGTGTTAGTATTAGTTGGGTTTTGACTAAATGCAGAGTCACTGTGAAGTGCACTTCGGAATATCGATGAAGCCGATGAATCTGGGACAAAACTTGAGCCTTGTGTATTATTAGTAAATGGTGATGTAACTAATTCTCCTTTATATAGACTCCTAAGAACTTTTATGATTGTCGCATTAGGCTGCAATAGCTGTTCATATTTAGTTCTTGCCTCTTTGAATAAGTTATTCATGTAAGTTACCTGGAATAATATTATTATTTATTTAGCATCAACAGTAAAATATTGACATAATGAGCAGGAATGTTATATACTTACTGCTTGGTCCAAATTGTTGTTTACTTTAGCCTCATAGATGAATAGCCTAGCCTCTTCCATGGATAAATCGGATATGCCAGGAAAGTTGGGTTTTTCTTTAAATGGTGAATAGCTGGATAAGATCCACTGTCCTCCTTTTAGTGCAGCCTGGAGATCAGATTGAACTTGGTTTATTAACTGCTCATCTGTAACCGCACTGGAAACCGGCTGGCTTTGTTGAGATGCTAATGATGAAGACCAATGTTATTAATTAGTATAATATTATACAAGCAAATTATTTTATTAATATTTAAGAAAAATATTGTCAATATAATGTGGGGTTATATTTTTGAAATTAAAATAAAAACAAATAATTTACAGAACCACTTACCGTGATAAGAATATTTAGAACCGTATATATGATCAAATCTACAATTCTGTCCATAGCGGCAGTTACCCTGCTGAAAGAATTTGCAAACGACCATTATTTATCATCTACACAGACGCCGTCTTCTTCTTCTTCTTCTTTCTCTTTTTTTTAATTCATGTCCTATTTGCATTTACACAATTCCGCCAATGTCACGTTTGTGATCTTTACACGTTAAGAAACAGTCACAAAATATGTCAATTTTGAATTTTGGGGAAATAGATAAATCAATAAATATAAACTCTGAGCTATCTGATTACATTGTTAAAGTAGAAGTAATACAAATAGAATGTATATAGAAAAAAAAAGATGTTTATAAATTAAGACTACTATTAATTGCTAACTAGTGATTTATTAAGTCAAACTTTAACAAAAACAAATATTCATCATTCGCTCTCGCTCTAATGGATAAGTTCATTAGGGATGTACACAGACTGAGAAGGCGATAGGGATGTCCGATAAATAATCAATGGTTTATCGTCGATTAGGAAATCATAATCGATAGCAACTGATTATTTGAAATATCGATTAATGGCAATTGATTCTGCACACCATTAGTCTACAAATTATTTGTGTGGGTGGAAGGGATCGGTGTACATCAGTGATGGACACTGAAAAATAATATCGATGTTTTTCGATGCAATACATTGGTTAGTTGCATCGATGTTATATCGATATATCAAAAAATACATCGATGTTTTCAATACAGCGATTGTTTTTTCTGTAAATTTGATATGAATGTGGATGAGATAAGAATAAACAAGCATTTATATGACACAAAACCTTATAATTAATTAAAAAAATTGAACATTAATTAAATATCAAATGAAACAAAAGTTTGCCTAATCTTTTGCCTTTAATCTGTTTCTTTGTTGAGTGATCACCTGCGCCGCTTGCGAAGCCAGTTTTTCAGATGGAACCGATGTTCCCACTTTTGTTAGAAATTTAATTTATAGGCGAGTTTATGCAACGTTGGAAACTGCATTTTGTAGTCTTTCCAAATTTCCATTGGATTATCGTTAAGTCTTCCAACAGGAGTTGTCAGGTAAACAGATAGTTCATCAGACAAGCTGTCTTCAATTTTGGTACTCTTCCAATTGCGTTGTACCAGTTTGTGATGGTCACTCCATAAAGAAAAGATCTCTTCACTTTCACCAGACATGTCGAAGTCGGGCACGATCTTCATTTTGACGCAAATAAATTTTCATTAAATCATTGATTTTCGATACACTATTGCTGCAAGCTATTGCATTGCCAAAATATTTTTTTTTTAATCGAGGGTCTAAAATGCATGCGATAGCAGTCACATGTCTTATTCTTTTTCTCATTTCGTGCAGAACCAGTTTCTGCACTTCTTTTGCCACAGGTTCTTCTAAGGCAGTTGAAGTGATTTTAGAAAATATGCAACGAACTAAAGGTAAAATTTTACTAGTTGTGCAATATTTATCTCCAGAAATTTGAAATTTCTTTTGTAAAGGCCCCAATATCAAAAGGACGGGAGAATGGATATTTCTGAACCACTAAGCATTGGTGCGATGGCGTGCCGAAAAAGAATATCATTTATAACAGTCCGAAGTTCCAGAAATCTTTGCACCATGTATTAAGTGCTATTCCAGCGCGTAGGCACGCTTTGTATTAGCTTTGTCTCAGCGGAAGTAGCTTTGTGCAATTCGTCACTAACTATGCAACTTTGTTTAAACCAAGTTACAATGTGTTTCTTCTTACCAAACGCCATTTGTATAGCTTTAAACATATTGGCTGCATTATCGGTAACAACAGCTGTCACATTATCTTTATTAATACCCTATTCTGCGCAAGTTCTTAAAAGCATTTCCGAAATATACAGTGACGTATGTCTTTCATCAAGCTCGTATACGTCGAGAGTAACTGAAATGAATTCAATATCTATGCCGAAATGAACAGTTACACCTATTAAACTCTTCATATTTAATGTATCAAACCAAATATCTGTTGTCAAGGTTACGTCTGATATTGTAGACAACTTTTTTCTGAAAGTTTCTGAAACAGCCTCATATTTATTGTCCAACTATGTATTATTTTGAAATGAAGCGATTTCCGTATAAGCATCCTTGTGGACATTACGAATATGCCTAATCAAGTTATTTTATTTCCAGCAGTCTTGATATTTTTTTTTTGACATAGCTTACATTTAGATTTATTGTCATCTTTTTTTTCGTAAAACTTCCAGACTTAACTTTTTTTCTTAGATGCCATGACATCCTGAAATAGACAAAAAGAAATAGATAAGTAAATGTTTTCAAATAATGAATTATCGATAACTTTGAATCACTATCACTAGCATGTGCATCGGTGTTGCCAGATCTCCCAAATTTTAAGTAGATCTACCTACTTTGCCCTCAATCTGTCTGTCTACCAACCTAAGCCTCAAATCTACCTATGTTTAAAATATTTTTTTATTTTCTTAATTTGGATGGAAGGATGAGCAAGCAATTTTATATATAGATAATATTGTAGAAAATAAGAATTTTATTATTATAACAGACTCAATGAGTGTCCTAAATAGTTTAGAAAGTAAGGTATTTAAAAATAACATTAACTATTTAATTTTGTACATAAAAAACCAACTATATATATTACAAAATAAGGGAATAAGTGTCAAGTTTCTGTGGGTACCATCACACCATGGCATCACTGGGAACGAAATCGTAGATGAAGTCACCAGAAATAGGCCTGATGAAGACCACAGTCAGATATCAGTACCGTACACCGACTTTAACACCTACCTAACAGAATCCCACAAAATGTTGTGGACCAACTATTGGCATACAATTGCATTAGAAAAGGGGAAATGGTACCACGACATACAGAAGACATTGCCCGCTCGTCCGTGGTACCATCCATCAAAACTTAAAGGATCTATAAACCGCAATCTAATTACCACCATTTGCCGTATGAGATTTGGCCACTGCAAAACTTTTGTGTTGAGGGAGAGCTTCTTGGTTTAAGATCTTTTTAAATAATTTAAATATTGACATTTTGACAATCTATTCTGCACATGCGCGTCTATTGTTATTATATATTGAAAGTAACTCTTCGTAAAGCTATTGTCGGTGCTGTTTATATTTTATAAAGTATATATTTTTGGTGGTAAATAAACTCAGGTGATCTAAAAGCTCCCTGGTCTTTCTCTATACCCTTTTTACCATCGGGTATTAGGTTATGGGCCCTTAAAGAGAGGCCGGATGAAGATAAAATAAAATAAAAATACAGTGTTTATTGTGTTGAAAAAATCGATATGCCAGTGTCCGGATAAGCATAGCAACGAATGATAAGCATAGCAACGGATGTTTGTTAAAAACAAAGTCGGTAATATTTAAATTTATTAGAAACAGTTTAGTTTTATTGATCATGGAGAATATTAATAAATTGAAAGATCAGAGTAATTATAAAAATTGGAGAACGAAAACTTGATGAAAGATGCAGCAAAGGAATACTCATCGGCTATATTAGAAACGGCTATAAAATTTAGGTGGATATCGAGAAACGAATAATAAGAGCAAGGGATGTAAGGATAAATGAAGAAGAACAAGGTATATATTTAGATGATGAAGAAAATATGGTTAAAATAAATGGACTCTGGCAGATGGATGAAGATGAGCAAACAGAAGAAGATGAAATAAGTCAAAATTCAACAGAAAGCAACGAAGAGTGTTGAGGAGTTGAAGATAGGAGAGGTAGAATTTCTAGAGAAACAAATGATAGTCAAACAAGTGAAGATAGAAGAAAATATGGTGAAACAAATGACAATCGAACAAATGAAGACAGAACAAATAATGGTGAAACAAATAATGGTCGAATAAATGAAGTAAATAGAAAAAAATGTGAATAATTGCAATAGTTTTGAAAGTGGTTTTAATGTTGATAACGTTATACAACATGAAGAAAATGAAGTTTTTGATAATGAACAAATGGAAGAAAATTGGAGTCGAGAGGAAGTAAATAATGAAGAAGATCAAAGTCGAAAGTAATGTAAAGACTAAAGCAGAAAATAAAAAAAGTTGTGAAGAAATTGAGGGAAGTCGAGCGGTGGAAAATAATAGTAGAAGAAAACAACCTGAAAGAGATAGAAGATTACCAGAAAGATACAAAGATTATATAATGGAATATGGAATGGAAACGTCTATGTTAACGTATGAGGAGGCTTTAGAATCAAGAGAAAAAGATAAATGTAAAAAAGCAATAGAGGAAGAAATCAAGTCTTTGGAAGACAATAATACGTGAACATTCGTGGATAAAAAAGAAGCAGGAGGAAGAAAATTAGTAACAAGCAAATGGATTTTTACGATGAAACCGGATGGTAGATACAAAGCAAGATTAGTCGCAAGAGGATTTCAACAGAAATATAAAATAGATTATGATGAAACATATAGTCCTGTTGTAAACACAAATTCCTTGAGAGTACTTTTGTCAATTGTTGCAAATAAAAAATTCAAAATGAAACAATTTGATATTAAAACAGCCTTTTTAAATGGAGATTTGAAGGAATGCATTTATTTAAAAGTTCCAAAAGGTTATAGTAATAAAGTGTAGTAGAATGAATTGAATTGGACTCTTAATAAAACAATAAATTATTTATGATGTACGTCCAGTATATTCTACATACTTAAGAAAGTTATGCACGGTACAGTTACACACTATTGCTAGGGAATTAATACAGTTTTCAATTAGGTACAACACAGCACGATTACTTTAAGAATATCAATTATTTTTCTGGTAAAAGTTATACGAAGCAACAATTTCGAGCGAATGACAACTCCTTGTCACAGTTGTGTCAGAAGAGTAAAATGTTCCGCGAATGTGCGAAGTCTAGCTACATCACTCCCCCGCTGAGACCGTTTCACGGGCGATAGTAGTCTGGAAATCTTACTACTCTTCCACTACTCGTCTTTTTTTCAGAGGCAGTTCCAGGCAATGTGGTCACCGGACTGGCTTGACTAGGTAATGGTAAGCTATCTTCTACCAGGTAAGCCGGTTTCAATCTATCAATACTGACTGTCACTTCCTTTCCATTAATCTCTATACTAAAGTACTTCGGTTTTCTTTCTAGAACACGATGCGGACCAGTATAAGGAGATTCCAGTGATTTCTTTCCGAAGCTTCGACGAAGGTAGACACAGTCTGCGGTGTAGATGTCAGCAGGAAGGTAAAATGTCTTCTTACTATGCCATGAAGTTGGAGTAGGTGACAGGGTAGCAATGTGACCACGTAGGCGCGACACGAAGCTAGAGACATCAGTGACTTCATCGCTGGGTACAAAGAACTCGCCAGGGAGACGTAAGGTTTCTCCGTAGACTAATTCCGCGGATGATGTGTGCAAATCATCTTTCAAGGCGCTTCTAATGCCAAGTAGTACCACTGGTAAAACTTCAGTCCACTTCGGATTGTTGTGGCACATTATTGACGCCTTCAGCTGTCGATGAAGTCTTTCTACCATACCGTTGCACGATGGGTGATATGCGGTGGTAGGACTGTGAGTGGCCCCAAGGAGATTACAGATATTTTTGAACAGCTGGGACTGGAATTGTGCCCCACGGTCAGTAGTAATCTTGTGTGGGCAGCCGAAGCGGGCAACCCAGCCAGCGATAAAGGCGCTAGCGCAGGTCTCTGCAGTGATATCAGTCAACGGATACGCCTCAGGCCATCGAGTGAAGCGGTCAATGACGGTGAGGCAATACCTGTAACCAGAAGAAATTGGTAACGGCCCTACTATATCCATATGGATATGGGAAAAACGTTGTGAAGGAGTGGAGAATGTGGATAAAGGAGAAGAAGTATGACGGGTAATTTTGTTTTTCTGGCAATCAGCGCATTCTTTAGCCCACTGCTGGCAGTCTTTGCGTATTTTGGGCCAGACGTATCTTTCTGATATCAACTTCGCAGTTGCTCTGGGTCCAGCGTGACTGAGACTGTGTAGACTGCTGAAGACTTGTCTTCGGAATCTGGGCGTGATGTACGGCCTTGGTCGAGAAGTTGACACGTCACAATATACATTGCCTTCTGCAGTCTGAAATTTTTCAAGCCTCAGTGCGGTTTCAGATTGGAGCTGATGTTGCAGCTCTGGGTCTTCCAGTTGATCGCTCTCCAGTGCCTTATAATCGATAGTCTCAGCGATGCTTTCTACCCTCGAAAAGGCGTCTGCAACTACATTATCTTTTCCAGAGATGTGCTGAATATCCGTGGTAAATTGCGCAATGTAGTCGAGATATCGATGCTGTCGAGGTGAGCAGTTGTCTCTTTTCGTAGTGAAGACAAATGTGATGGGTTTATGGTCGGTGAACACATTGAAGGTTCTAGCCTCAACCATGTATCGAAAATAACGGATACCTTCATAAATCGCCAGAAGCTCTCTGTCATACGGGCTGTACTTCTTCTGCGCCGGCGTAAGTTTCCGAGAGAAGAATCCTAGGGGTTCCCAGTTTCCCTGCCGTCTTTGTTGCAACACCGCGCCTATTGCCACGTCTGAAGCATCTGTGAAGAGAGCAAGGTCTAACTGTGCATCTGGATGTGCTATGAGCACGATCTTGGAAAGGATGGATTTGCACTCTTCAAAGGTCTCCTGAAGGGTGGGCGTCATCTTAATGGGTGTGGATCCCTTGACGACAGGTCCAGCAAGAACTGCATGCAAAGGACCTTGAATTTCAGCAGCTCTAGGCAGAAACTTTCGATAAAAATTAGTCATTCCTAGAAACCTTCTGAGCTCCTTTGCTGTTTTGGGAAGTGGGAAATCTTGTATAATATAATAATGTATTTTTATAATAATAATAACCTTATAACCTAAGAAAGGTACTTCTTTTACGCCGAAAAGACATTTCGCAGTATTAATTATGATGCCATACTTCTTTAGTCTCTCAAAAACCATCTCCAGGTGTTTCAGGTGTTCGGGCTGTCCTCCCCTGGTGAAAACTAAGATGTCATCGATGTAGCCGTATGTGAAATCTAGGCCTTGGAGCACTTCATCGAGAAATCTTTGAAAGGTTTGAGCAGCATTCCGCAACCCAAACGTCATGTAGGGGAATTCGAATAGACCAAAGGGAGTTGTGATGGCCGTCTTCAAAATATCTTCCTCCTGGACAGGAATTTGATTGAATGCTTTCACCAAGTCAATTTTAGAAAAGATCTGACAACCTGACAGCTGGTAAGTGAAGTCATGAATATGCCTTACAGGATACCGGTCAGGAATTGTTCTGGCATTCAGTGCTCTATAGTCGCCGCAGGGTCTCCATCCAGCGTCTTTTTTGGGTACCAAATGAAGAGGTGATGACCACGGACTCTCTGATCTTCGAGCTGTTCCAACACGAACCATATCCTCAAACTTCTTTTTCGCAATAAGTAAGCGATCTGGTGCTAGGCGTCTTGGTCGAGAAGAAATGGGAGGTCCGGGCGTCGTCCTAATGTGGTGCTTTGTAGAATGAGCTGGAGAGACATTGGAACCTGCTGGCCTTGTAATTTCCTGATACTGTCGGAGAAGGTCATGATACGCCGATTCGCCAGTAAAAGTTTTCACCGACAGTATTTCGTGACCCTCGTTGTGAGACGACGGTGCTGTGACGGAGAGGTTTGTCAGCGAATCCAGCAGTCTTTGGTAACGGCAATCGACTAGTAAGCCATAATGACTTAAAAAGTCTACCCCGATAATGGGCTTCGACACATCTGCTATGATAAACTTCCAATAGAACCAGTGGCGTAGCTACCAAGGGGCTAGGCGGGGCAGTGCCCCGGGGCCCTCAAACTCAGGGGGCCCTCGACTCTTTAACCGCTCGGATGCCCAAGGGGGGTCCGCGCGCAACGCGCCTTTGCCCCGGGCCCTATGCGCGTGCCTACCTCAAATGTCCCACAAAAAAAACGTGACGACCCTACTTTGCCCCGCCATTTTTTGCGCCGTCAGCGCGCTGGTCGGGTTTCACAAAATCGATTCTTGTGACTCAATTTGTTTAAAAAAGTGTCAAGCATTGTATATATTTATGTTTATTATGAAACTAGCTAAACAATGTTATCTTTTGTTTATCAGATTACGACTTTAGTGCTGCGTTATGCTGTGCTGAACTTAGAAGTAGGGCGTTTTGAAGCTCGTCTTGTATTCAAAAGCTCATACCTCAAAAATAAAAGCGATGACATATGGTTTTTATTCTTTCATTATGTTGTCAATATAATAAATAATAGAATAAGAAAAAAAAATTATCACTTGTTCATAGATATTTATTATTTAAAAGGCCTTTGTTTTCCATACCAATATCTGGCGCCGCGCGACGTTATTTACCTTAAATTAACAAGGCTATTAAATGCACAAATATCACTCTTAGGGAAAAAAAAAACTAACACTAAATAAGTAGTCTTATATTCTTTGAAAACAAACAAAAATCATGCGGATAGCATTTACCACCTTTGAGAAATATGCATATTTTTTTAACAGTTCTCATACAGTCAGTAAAATTACTTAGATTATCAGTTTTTTTTTGTTCTAAACACTTACGGATAAAGAAAAATTAAATCAAAATACAAAAAGAACTCTTTATTCCCATTCCAAAAAGGTATAACACTTGTTCAATGTCATAATTTAAAATCATAAAAGTCAAAGCTAAAATCGAATCGAGCTGGACTGAAACGGAACGTTTGTTTTTTCTCGAATTTTTTCTATGGCTTGGATGCTTGACTGTGGTTGTGTGGAAGGGAAATTTCACGAAGAAACGGGACTAATAATACAAATTAGGCCTTGGAGCGATAAAGACGGGTAGAATCAGCTTTTTCGACGGCGGGAGCGATGTTAACAACAGGTTGACATGGTCATAGCTGAGTGAAATGCAATGTCAACTACCAGTTAACACGGGCAAAGCTGACTTCAAGGTTATGTTAACTACTACTTGACATGGTCAATTCTAAATTCTCGATTTGTTAACTATTAGTTGACATGGGCAAGCAAGCGGTTAACAGAAAATCTCATTCGAACTCAATTTTTGAAAATTTCTCCCATTTTCAACCTGTCATTCGACTTGTCACCTGTCAATAAATATCACAGGTGACAACTCGAGTTTAATCATGGCAACTCGGTTGTGAGAAATTCCAAAGTTATAAAAAGGGAATTCCTCTAAATTATTTGTGTGGGTTGACAGTGTTATTAATGTTTTCATCAATTTGTCGGATATCAATATCTGCACATTATTATTTATCGATATGCGTTTTTGTGATTCGCGATTGTGAACTTCGAGTCAAGATTTTTCTTCGAGAATGGTTAAAAAGTCCCGGTCCATTGTACAGCATACAAATGTTCAATTTTATTTGATTATAGTACGTATACATAGGCACGTAAAGAAATCTATAGATTTCGGCTACTCACTATATAACTCAAAATACCGTGAAAAATACAAGTCACATGCGGTAGGGGGCCGTCCATTAATTACGTGATATTTTTGTCATTTTGTAAACCGTCAAATGTGGTAACACTGGCGGCGATAAAATGGTTGCAGGGGATTCCCCAACGACGTCTTGTATCGTATCATTACGTTTCACTTTCCTTTTTTACTTTTAACGTTGTCAGTGAACAATGAGTACCTACTTGAGTACAATCTTACATAAATAAATTAGAAAACTAATATTATGGACAAAAAAAAAGAAACCCAGTGGTGCATTTAAACGCAAACAACGTAAAGAAATAGAAGAAAAACAAAAATTGCCAAATATTTACAAGTTTTTTAGTCAGCCTTATGCAAGTACTTCTGGAGAAAATATTTCTATTGATAATTTTTGTAAATAGCTTGCATGGCGATAAGTTAAATAACAGTAAACTGGTGTAACGTATCTATGAATAAATAAATATATAATAATCCGTTGAATCTTTTCTATTTCGTTTTATTTCCCAATACCTACCAAGTATAACAATAATTGTAATTTATGTTGTTAGTGTTTAATAGTTTTATTACCTGCCCATGCACGAAAAAGAGCTGATGATAAAGTTGCTTAGCATTTGTAAGTATTTGTATATTTAATGATTTTACTTCAAAAAACCTTACTAGTTTTGATAGCAGTGGGGCCCCATTTTTTTATTTGCCCCAGGGCCCTAGGTTACCTAGCTACGCCACTGAATAGAACTCACGGCGAAGTCCAAGATTGAGGGTAATCTCGATGGTGCCGTAGGTCAGAATAGGTGTTCCATTTGCAGCAACCAGTTCGAATGTTGATTTGAGCCGCTGATCTCTAAGAAGACTCTTCGGATAAGCACAAACGTCTGAACCGGTATCTACAAGGTACTGTATCTTAGTGCTCTTGTCTGTCACAAAAAGGCGGCCTTTGCAGGTGGAGCAGTCATTAGCCGCCATTATTGACTGCTGCGGTGGTTTTCCGACTTATAGTCACATGGTTGTACGCACCTCTTTGCTTGACTTCCAAACTTGTAATGGTACCAGCACGTAGGGAACTTCCTATAATTAGAATTGGAGCGCCGAGAACTAGAGCGATCTCTCCTTCGGTCTTGGTGTCTGGTGGTACTCTTAGAACGATATTTGATGGGATACCTGACTAGCAAGAGCCTGTACTTGCTTGGTCAGCTCTGAAATCTGCATTACCATCTGGTCCATTGCACTCGTTGACGTGGTTGCTATTTGAGGTCCCGCAGGAACGACGTCGTGAATCCTATCTGCCAGGTCTGCCAAAGCCTCTAAAGAAATCTCAGCCTGCGAGGCAATGATCGTTTGAGTGCCACTTGGTAGTCTGCTCGCCCATATGGTGCGCAAAAAATCGTCGGGTACTTTAGGTCCAGCTAAATTCTTCAAGTGCCTAAGGAACTGAGAAGGTTTTCGGTCGCCTAGCTCCTCGTGCATCAGAAGCTGCTTCACCTTTTTTTCTCTTGATGCCGAGAGACGCTTTATCAACTCTGATTTTAGCTTTAGGTACTTATCGGTCGCTGGTGGATCCACAATAATATCTTCGACCTCAGACGACGTGTACTGGTCGAGCTGCGCAATAACATGATAAAATTTCGTGGCATCTGTTGTAATTCCCGAAATCGCAAACTGACCCTCTATTTGTGCGAACCAAATGGCTGGTTTTTCAGACCAAAATGGCGGAATTTTGATGCTAACTCTACCGAGTTCCGCGTTGTGTGCTGTGGAGACGCGTTCACCGTCAGTTGCCATTTTATATTCGTCTTCGTCTGATTCAATAATTTCCATGCACTGAGCGTGTTTCTTGAGGTCACCAATGTAGTAGAATGAATTGAATTGGACTCTTAATAAAACAATAAATTATTTATGATGTACGTCCAGTATATTCTACATACTTAAGAAAGTTATGCACGGTACAGTTACACACTATTGCTAGGGAATTAATACAGTTTTCAATTAGGTACAACACAGCACGATAATCTTTAGGAAATCAATTATTTTTCTGGTAAAAGTTATACGAAGCAACAATTTCGAGCGAATGACAACTCCTTGTCACAGTTGTGTCAGAAGAGTAAAATGTTCCGCGAATGTGCGAAGTCTAGCTACAAAAGAAGATAAAGTATGCAAACTGAATAAGAGCTTATATAGGTTAAAACAAGCTCCATTAATGTGGAACATTAAATTCACAGAATTATTAGTTAAAATGGGATTTAAACAATTAAAGTTAGATCAGTGTATTTTTGTGATGGAAGGTAAAAGAAGAATAATTCTTGCGATTTATGTTGATGACGTGTTAGTAGGTGGGGAGAAAGAAGAAGATCTGATGCATATAGTGGAAACGTTGAGAAAAGGATTTGATCTAAGAATCTGCGAAGAAGTATCAAACTATACCGGGCTGGAAATAAAACATGAAGAGAAAGGAGTGAAAATTTGTCAAGAAATGTATATCGAAAAACTTTTGAAGAGATTTAATTTAAATGAAGCTAGAGAGTACCAAACCCCAACCATCTTGATAGAACAACACCCTAAGGTGAAAGTAGATACAGAGAGTCATGAACTCTACAGGGAAATTATAGGATCATTGTTATACCTGGCCAACAAAACGAGGCCAGATATTAGCTTCCATGTAGGTTATTGCTCGCGCCAACAAAATGCTCCAAATTTAAATGATTTAAATAATGCAAAAACTATTTTAAAATTTTTGAAAGGTTCGATAAAGAAAGGTATTCACTTTGCTGAAGGTGATAAAGTGCTTCGTGGTTACTGTGATTCAGATTTCGCGGGGGATCCAGACACTAGACGTAGTACATCGGGTTATGTGATTTGATTGAACGGTGGACCAGTGGCATGGAGTTCAAGAAAACAGCCGATTGTAGCCTTATCAAGTACAAAAGCAGAATTTATAGCCGCAGCAAAATGTTACAAAGAACTTTTGACGTGGATACGTCTATGTTTTCGTTCTACAGGGGGGTCATTCTGTGAGCAGGAGCTTATGCACTAACGCCATCTATTGGCGTATAAGTGAACTATGCTTGCTCTGCAGGGGGAGGGGCATTCTGTCAGCAGGAGTATATGCACTAACGCCATCTGTTGGCGCTAGTGAATACTTTTTTCATTCAACAAATGAACGCAAAGAATATTTATTTATTTAGTGTTTAGTGTATTCAATTTGTTTATTTATTTTTTTATCAATTACTCATATATCCATTCATACATAGACGTATCCACGCATAAAATATGGCTGTATCAATGATACAGCCAACCAGGGTTTTTTGTTTATAAGAGATTTGATATTTGAAATGACCAATGAAAAATTAGAAATAGAAATGAAAGTGGACAACCAGTCAGCTATTTGGCTTATGAAGAAAGGTATTATGAATAAAAGAAGTAAATACATAGATGTAAGATACTACTATCTAAAAGATCAGATTGATAAAAACAGAATAACAGTCAAATATTGTCCAACGGGTTCGCAGATAGCAGATATACTTACAAAGATCGAGATTTTAAAACTTAATTTATGGACACCGCGCGCCGTGCGTCAGCTGAGCGCTCGCTCGACGCCGTAGGTATGTACTCGTAGGTACCTACACGGGTCACTGACCGCTCATTTTGTTAGATTCGAACTAGATTTTATGCCATGATCTGAGGTGATTTCTAAGAGTAATTCCAATTTTCCCTTCATACTTTTATGGTTAAGGCCATCAAAATGCAAAAAAATAAAAGAGAAACAAATTCGTTACCTAGAAAAAAATATTAACGTTATGCCGAAGTTACATAGCTACTTCTGCGTTAAGGCGTATTTAAAAAAATTGGAATCAACTACTTATTTACAATAACGTTTCGACAGGGATAAAAAACTAAAAAAAGAAATTAACTAATTATGGAAAAGTGTTCTATTACTGACACTGAATCACCAAAAAAAATTTTTGCACTGGAAAAAAGATATTCCTGTATATCTACGGTAGTTTTGGTGGTCATTCTAAATTAATTTTTGTATTGTAATGGCAGGTAGAAGTGTAAGTTAGGATACTCAGCATGTGCAACAGATTGAGGGGGTGTGTTGAGGGAGACCTTCTTGGTTTAAGATCTTTTTAATTAATTTAAATTTAAATATTGACATTTTGACAATCGGGAGCTTTTAGATCACATGAGTTTATTTACCACCAAAAATATATACTTTATTAAATATAAACAGCACGTACAATAGCTTTACGAAGAGTTACTTTCAATATATAATAACAATAGACGCTAGACCATCGGGTATCATCCTGCCCATCTGCACAGACTGAAAATCATCAGCAACTCTAAGTGTATTTATTGTAACGAAGAAGGTGCCGATTTAAATAATTTATTATTGAAATGCCCACAGCAAGATATTAAAATTCATAGACTTATTTTAGCGAGTGTGGTAACAAATCTAAATAGTAACAGTGACAGTAATGTTCTTGACAATAACAGTGAAGTTTTACATACGCTCCTCATTGATACAAGATGCTATAAAGCATTATATGATTATATACAAAATACTAATTTTACTATTTAGTGCATGGATTTATCTTTCCTCGTTTTATAATGGACTGATTGTAAGATAATAAGTTAGCAAAAAGGGCAAGAACTCGGTGCTGTTAAAACAATTAAAAAAAAAACAATCAAACAAAATGCATCAAAATATCAAAATGTGGTCAAAATTATTAAAAGTGATAAGATCCAGTCAATGTCGATGATAAGAAATTCCCAAAATATTGGCCAATATAATTTGTGTATAACGCTTTGATAGGTGGACTTGAGCAAGGTAATCTACTGAGTGGATATCCGATAGAATAGGTACTAAAAAAAAACAGCTATTTCTTTAAACTTTAAAATTCTATCTATTAATTCCATAATACTTTTATGGTTCTTAACGGATGCGGCCAAAGAAGTCTACTAGATGAGTTTGCGGTTTCTTCCTAAAATATTCTGAATGAAGCAAAATAAAATATTTTGTAAATTGCACTTTGCAATAATTGCTATGAAAATGTCTAAGAACAAGACAGCTGACTATTAATGGGACAACAATGGTGGAACAAGAAACAGACAACACTTGTACTAAGAATGATGTTGAAACTTACAACTTCTATTACAAACATACTTCTCAGGATGAAAAAATCTGGAAAGATTTTTTACAACGCTGTCTTCATAGATATACAAATAGCCTTTCTTACAACAATCTTTGAAATCATGAAAGCAGCCCGTTGGAAAACATAACGTCAGCTCAACTCGAGCTGGATTGTGAACATGTTAAGATACAGGGCGATATAAATCACAGTAAATCCCTCCACGAAGGGACCACTGCAAATTTGAAAAAAAAATGTGGTGAAATGAAAATCAGGTTATACATATATATGTAATCAACACTACCTATGTTATTTGTATATTACATTATCATTAGAAACTAATCAAGCTAATAGCATTTTCCTATTTGACATTTGACTGTAAGCTAAGTTTAAAACTTAGCACAAACAAAAAAAATGTGTTTATGAAAATACGTGATAATTCAAAACGCAGGATGAGGGGCAGATTGCAAAGGGAAGCTTTGCAATCTGCCCCCTTTCCTCTACCATATTATATTTTGTACTAAAATTGTAAATGAACAGGCAATCAATGTAAAATATTAATATGTTGGTTTTATAAGATGTAAATTAGTTTTTATTTATTTTTTTAATAACAATCAATAATCTATTCTTTTCAGAGTGATGTCAAATGTGAAAAGTTTGAACAGGATTCAAGTTTTTATACTCCAAATATTATTTGGAGTCTCTATTTATATAGGTAAGTAAAATAGTTACAACACTCGCATCAAAGGGCTTTGTATCAAGGGTTTTATACATTAAATCTGGTGTCCTGTAGGGTCTCACCTGAGACCAATCTGATTTTTGTTATTCATCAACAATATAACTTCACATTAATGATGTAATGAATGTAATTTTTGTAACATTAAGTAAGTGTGGTTTAGTGTTAAGTTATATTTTAAGTTTGATACAATTACATAGTTATTTAAAAACTTAAGTTTTGGAGATGAATTTGTTTGTATTGAGATACACTGAACCAACTTCCTTTTTAGGGTTCTGTACCCAAAAAGTAAATACGGGATCCTATTACTAAAACTCCACTGTCCGTCTGTTGCCAGGGTGTATCTCATAAACTGTAATAGATATGACAGTTGAAATTTTCATAAATGATGTATTTCTGTTGCCGCTACAACAACAAATACTAAAACCATAATATAAATATTTAAGGGTGGCTCCCATACAACGAAGATGTTTCTTTTAAAGAAAATGCAGAACTTTTGTAAAAAAAATGCATGTTAGCATTCGGTCACTCATGGATCGGATATACTTTGCGATTACTGGTAGCGGTATGTTATCCATTCATCAGATATTGCGGCTTGTAGCTCAACAAAGGATGAAACCGCGGGAACTTTTACTCGAATTTTCCCTTTAAGCTCCTCGCTTATGTACTTTTGATTGATTGCGTTTAATTGGGAACCTTGGCTACGAGCTGGCCATCTCATTTGATGAATCCAGACATAAGTAAGTATTCCGATATAGACGGAGAACTCGTAATAAATTAGTGCACCCAGTGCACATTCAATATACCTTCTCAACCCATCTATCTACACTCTATCCACGAAAGGTCGGGCTTTCAATTTTTATAAAGTTTGCCGCCTTCCTTGAAGTAAGAATAAAAGGAATTCGGATAAGTATAATAGTGTGGTGTTGTCAGACTGCTTAAAATGTGGTATTATTTTTATATGTAATTAGATAAGCTTTCTCGAAGTCCATTGCGCAAGTAGGGCTGTTAGAGAACACTTTGCTTGTAAAGATTTCTACTTTTATAACTATATAAATCTTTATTTGCTTGCAATAAAACATTAAACATTTGATAACATTAAAAGTTGTTCTTGATTCAATATTAATTTTACAGCTGATACAATTAGCAATTGTTAGGTAAGATTTTTCTGACTTAATTTGATTTTGGTGTGAGACATAGAAATCTTTATAAAAACGTATGTATGTACTATAACAAGCTCCCTCCCAGACGCCTCGTCTTTAAAAACGAATTAATTAATTATTTTATTAAGAATATATAAGAATTGGAGACTATTGAAATCTGGCGGTTAATAACAATAAACTTCACGAAACTCCCGCCCGACTCTAATATAAGATTCTTGAATTCACTTTTGTTGAGTTTTTAAAAGTATTTAATAAAAATTCAAAATGAGGAAGTAGTTGAAATTAGAATCTAATAAAACAATATAATTTGACGGCGAGTACGGTACTTTACTCGACACGCTTTGACAAATAATGATACGAAAAAACGGCAAAATGAAACAGTCTGTATTTTTCATTACGTAACACGTATCAAAGTAAAACACTGAGCTGCTTAAAATACTTTAAATTAATAATAGAAACTTAAGTTTTAAAAGAAACACTAAGAGTTAAATAGACGACCACTTATTTGGTAATTTTTGAAGTATGTACAATTAACTTTTATGACGTGACGTTAAATCGAAACGCATATGATTTATCATAGACACTGACTGAACATTAATGTTAGTTTGATTTTGAGAAATACTTTTTTTTTATTCTTCCTCATTCTCGATAGGAAGAAATAATTCGTTTGTATTGCAGCAGCTATACTACGCCCATCTAATTTTACTTGACAACCCTATGATAATATCTTGCAGAGCATAAACATTTGACTGTATGTGTGGAGTCTTTATTGTATCGCCTATGAATACGGTGGGCTTGTTTAAATATGATTATAAAAATGTATGTTGTTATAATTCTGTTCATTGCGATTTACATTCTAGGGTCTCAAGGTACTGGTCTAGACAAGGTTTCGGAGTTGGCTGTAACAGTCGGTGAGTTATTTCAATTATCTAATTTTTATTTATTTATTAGGTTTACCAACATTTGTTTACATTATTTCTTCAGTATATATAATAGACAGTACTATATAATTAAATGTAACAAACATTTAAAGGCAAATACGACATGTATCCATCGAATATCAAAAATAAGTAATGATAGTATCACAAAAGCGATAAAAACTTGAAAAATTATTGAGTTATGGTTTTGTTCAAAATATTCAGTTTTCTTAAAACTCGTAGACAAAATTATGTATGTATCAAGTATGTTTATATGTATGCTGCTAGTTGTCTATATTATAAAAATAAATAAATTATGGTGTTGTTTATGATTAATCCAGTCCTGCGGAGCTGATAAGACTTTTCTGGGTGAAATAAAACCGGGATAACAGAGCAGCTCTTACTGAGTTTCTTGCCGGCTCTTCTCAGTACACGGTCTTCTGCTGTAGATTTGCAAACCGATGGGATAGTTTTCGACTGTCACGTGTGCTTGTAACAGCTAAGACTAAATAAACGATATTGAATTTGATGATGCTTTACAAATAACCCTGTATATTTAAAATATTGTCTTTGATATATATAAAAAAGCGAGCTATTCTTGTTAGCATTTACCGAAGACTTTATAGGCTACTATTGGTATTGCTAAGTAGATCAGTGTTAAAAATATAGACCAATTATGATGTCTCCAATTTTTCTGTCATATTTATTTAACCTTTAATATCATATTTATCTAATAGAGTGCAAAAAGTTGTTATTAATTACCTAGGCTAAAAGTCTTTTGTATTCCCTATTGTAATGAAGGTGCCACATACAGGATCAGTATTGGATTCCTTACTCTTTTCGATCATCCATACATGATCTATACTAAGAACTTATGTAGTAGTAATACAGTGCTATTTACTGTATATACTTTGTAAATTTTTGAAAGTGAAACATGCTAAAATATCTCTGAGATTTGAATTTCTTCTGAATTTCACGAGCGATTGTCAACAACTTAGTAGACCGAATATCATATAAATATATATTTAAAATAAATTGTCTATCAACGAATGGCCTAGCGGTGAAAGTGTTTACATCGGCTTAGTAATAGAATCGCGCGTGAGTTCGAGCCCTGCATGAAGTTATGTTTTATAATTTTATAAAAGGTACCTAATTTTCATTGTAGCCCGTTATGTCGCATATATTTACGTGATAAGAGGATCCGGCGAGGCAATACGTCTGACACATAACGCGTTTCGCTGCGGTGACAGCGACGGTCTCACGCGCTTGTACAAAAAGAACCACGCACACTATCTCGTGTTCGCCGCCAGCGTCGGTTACGTGCTCCTCAGTCACGCCAGTATACTTGGAGACGAATTTTTATACCTTTACGTTGGTAGCCTGATCGTGAAATATATTGATATGGTGAGTTTTGTTTTGGATATTTATTATTGTAAAAATTATAACTAATAGACAAAAAGTTAATAAAAGACAAAGGTTACAAATTAGAAGTTCTTTTTATATGATAGAGAAGTACTTCGAAAATATCATTGTATTATTTGCTCAAGACAGTCAAGAAGGTACGTAAGATAGTTATGTAAGGCAAATACCATTTATCCCTTTGTAAAATTAAATTATTTTTAATAGGGTCGGCTCCGCGACTATTTACTCTCGGGGCTATTGCGCATCCACCTAAACCGCAAAACGACCACTTCAAAACAATACAATATAGAAAAGATTACTTTCTGTATCGTCTGATTGTGAATCAAACTTCTTAAAGATTACTGAACCTCTCAGTCTTCAATAAATAATTCCCATAATTAGAGGCACTCTTCATCGGCATTCCTACAACATGTATTCATACAGCGTTAATATTAATACTTCTTTTTTATCCTTTTTCGTATTCTATACCACCAGGTTTCAATATCACTCAGTCATTTTTAGGGTTACATACCTCGTAAGGAAAAAACGGAATGCGTAAAAGAATCACTTTGTTGTCCATCCGTCCGTCTGTCATGACTTTTTCTCAGGAACGCGTCTACTCAGGTCTACTGACCTTTGGAGCTGTGAGAAAAACTTCCAAGCCAACGCAATCAAAAGATGTTTATGCCCCAAAGTTTCGCAAATTTTTGAAACTCGCAAGGGAATAACAAAATACAGGGTACCTACTTCCCGTGAACTAAGAATCTTGAAATTTGTTACGAAATAAGGTCTTACAGCACAGATAAAAGGAAAAATTGCAAAAATCGTAAATTTAAGACATTTTAATAAAAATAGTTTTAATAAATACCTACAGGTACGGAATCTTCGGTGCGCGAGTCCGACAAGCACTTGGCTGGATTTTCATATATGAATAATTTAAAGGATAGTAATAATCAAGTCTGTATTTTCTCATCAAGTTTCGCGCCTCCTAATGTCATGCATGTCCATAAGCACATGCCTAGTTTGCCTAAAACATAATACACCGTAATTATCATATTGAATGCACCGTGTGTAGGAGAAGCAAAAGCGCGCGGTGTCGTACGGCACGGGCATGGCGTGTAGTTTCTACGAGGGTTACTTGGCGCACATGATACCGAGCGACGGGCACAAGTTCGTCGGCTTCGAGGAGAACATTCGCATGTACGAGTCCAACGAGTCGATCAAATTCCCCGTCATCAGGCTGTTCATCATCATCACCAAGGATCTTTATTGCCCACCAGATTTGAAAGCTTTCAATAAACCGAACAGACCTGATTTGCCTTATTTGGAAGCGTGCAAGGTGTGTATATAGAACCTACCGTTTATCCGTGCTTCGAACTATGTGTTTTCTTTTTTCATCGAAAAGGTCTATCGATTCGATAGGGTCTACTTCCGGTTCGAACTTTAGGGTCCCAATTTCGCAATACAACTTTTTTATTTTAAGTACAGAAATCGTTACAAATCAGTATCGATCGAAAGTCAAACAGATCTTTGCGAAAGTATGATGTTCTAAACTTGTAATACCCATATTGTAGATAAAATAATACTTAAGCTATTTTAAAAAGCATCACCAATTGTCTCATGTCATGATAGCATTTAGATTCATTTCTTAACACGTTGCATGAAAAATTCTTTGTTCTATCTGCTACTTATAGCATTATTATATTTATAGCATGGGGAATACTATAGGGTAAGTTTGCAACGAATGTATTAATAAAAATCACCCCCATGACCGCAGTTCCTGCTACTCAGTGAATGTTTCAATCATAATCATAAATGGAGTGGAAAGTTAAAATACAAAAGTACAGTAAAATAGAGTAGTCATGTCTGTCCTGTGGTACTGTAACCCTACTCTTTATCTTACCACAACTCGCAGACTCGAGATAATATAGTAGAATTAATTTTCTTAAAAATTGACCCAAACGGGAATCGAACCCGGGACCTCAGAGATGTCAACACCTTGAAACCGGCTTGCTGAAAATCAGTGTCTGTTTCCTATATGGAACATCCAACACTGAGCTGTATACCTCTTAGAGTGCCGCTTTACACTCTAGGATGGTGGTGCGAATCATTGTTTGTTGTAATTTGTAACGTTTCAATACACCAACTGAGTATTTTACAATAACTTGGTAATGTAGTGATAGTAGTATCTGTCTATTTAATCATTCGGCTACGAAGGTCTTCGATCGTCGTCTGCCTAGAAAGTTGAACGGTAGGAGAGATATTCGTGTAGAACAACAGTGAAGATATTCCCTGCAGCCCCTGGAGAAGGTGAAGAAGGACGTGGCGGGCGTGAAGAAGCGCGTGTACAGGAACTCCGCGTACAAGGTGGTGCGCCGCGCCGCGCCGCCGCTGTACGTCGCCGCCGAGTGCGCCACGCCGCTGCACACGCTGCACCTCGTGCTCAGCAAGAAGGCGCTCTACACAGGTACACTGCCCTGCGCACTGCGCTCGGCACGGGTGCACTGCACTCTGCACTACGCTCGGTACTGGTGCACTACACTCTGCACTGGTACGCTGCCCTGCGCACTGCGCTCGGCACGGGTGCACTGCACTCTGCACTACGCTCGGCACTGGTGCACTACACTCTGCACTGGTACACTGCCCTGCGCACTGCGCTCGGCACGGGTGCACTGCACTCTGCACTGGTACACTGCACTACGCTCGGCACTGGTGCACTACACTCTGCACTGGTACGCTGCCCTGCGCACTGCGCTCGGCACGGGTGCACTACACTCTGCACAGATACACTGCACTACGCTCGGCACTGGTGCACTACACTCTGCACAGATACACTGCACTACGCTCGGCACTGGTGCACTACACTCTGCACTGGTACGCTGCCCTGCGCACTGCGCTCGGCACGGGTGCACTACACTCTGCACAGATACACTGCACTACGCTCGGCACTGGTGCACTACACTCTGCACTGGTACACTGCCCTGCGCACTGCGCTCGGCACGGGTGCACTGCACTCTGCACTGGTACACTGCACTACGCTCGGCACTGGTGCACTAGTTTATGCTAATAATTGTACCCTTAGTACCCGTCTCTTTGTAGTCACAGTTTTGATTAATTTTAACTATGTATACTATAAATGAAGAAACTAGTTAGTTATATTTTATTTTATAAATAAATAGTTCAATAATATCTGAGACATAATACCGAAGTGACAGCATGGCTGCGATCAATAATTTCAGAGATACCGCTATATCTGGTCAAACAGCTGCTAATGGGCCGAAAGAGCTCCTTAAAATGTCAAGCAAAGAAGTAACGCCACGTCTTGGTACGGTAGCCAAAATCGTATGCGCGTCTGGAAAATCTTAATTATATATTTATAGTTATTAAATCAGTTGTATAATATATTACATTTTATGCAATTAGTTTAATTCCATTTAGTTTTTAAGTGTAATATGTCTCTTTTCACTTACAATACTCCATGGCTATTGTATATATTTCATTAATTAAGTATCATGTACACCATGTTACTTATTTGTCAACAGAATTGGAGGACATCGATAAAGATGAGGTGGTGAATGATTTCTGTACTATGTTGACTTCCATACTGACCACCAACCCGGACTGTAAGGGCAAGTGCGAGTGCATCTATTTTGATAGTGAGTGTGTCCTTATAGGAATTAACTAATATGTATTTACAATTTATAAATAATGAGAGATTTATTTTATTGTCGTCAGATAGAGTTGTGTATCTTATCTTTTTATTTTATCCAAAGGTAGAAATCATAGGTATATGTGCCTACCTACACGCTATTGGTTACGGGACAGCATACCGATAAATTAGTAAAAATATGTTGAAAATGGTAACTCATGTGTAAACTTGTTGTATTTCATCAATTTTGCATTCGCAATGCTATTCTGTAAAATATTATTAATGACAAAATGGCACTATTGATGGAGCCTTGAACCCACGACCTTTCACAAATCGGATCAATACTCTAACCACTGAGCTACCCAGCACTTAACAGGGCTGGCAAAAATTTCCAAGCACTTGTTACTTTTTCGCTTCTACAGAGCGTTTTTTCATAAATATTTAGGCGATCCACCCATAAAGAACGTTACAAATGAGTTTACTATCTATACTTTGTCTATTGTCTCTTCTATACTATTGAAATGTGACGTACGTGACTAGTTGTTTTCGCGGGACAATTTAATGAATAAAAATACTTAATAACAGTTTTCGGAGAGAAATTTAACAGTAGTTAAATATGATTATAATGAAAAGAGGAAACAGTTAGAACCAACAACTACCATTTTATTTGCCTGGAAGTGATTTATGCTTCCTATAGTACCCGGCCGAACGTTTACGTACGAGACGATCTTTAAAAGTGCTTTTTTTCTAATATTTCAGACACTGATCCCGAAGCAAACTTGGCACAAGTATTAATAGACAGGATTCGGGAGATCGAACCCAACTTTGAGGAAATAGTCAGAAGCAAAGACTGTGACTAACAATTTTTGACAACTATACGTAAATACTATGAATATTTTCATATTAAGGTAATTTCAGAAATGTCTAGGTAGCTTGTTAATTTTGACATTATATTTTACTGTAGTTAATGATTTCATTCAAATGCCAATTTGACCAGATATAGTTTAACATACCTCCACTTTGAATTTAATTAAAATTTGATAATGTTTAAGTAAAATAAGTAATATTATTATTTTTTATGTTCGGTGATTTTAAGTTTTAAAAACATTGTGACGATAATTGTCTTTTAAATTCGGTTGTAAATTAACAGTGGAATCATATTATGTGGAACAAGAATGTTAAATTTTGTTTAATTTGAAAATACAAATGTAAGTATAAAATATATTATTTGAATCCAAATTAACATACATGACAATATATTCTTTACGTGTTATGCTTATGTTCTCGTATTGTATGATCACGTATAATATAGTGAGATTTAAGTAACTATGTTTAAATATAACCTATGTACTGTATCATAATTTGATTTTGGCAGCACAAGACTGAGTACTATGATAGATAATATTAAGATAATATTATTGTTTAATATTTAGATAAAATTAAAGGTTCAACAGTAGCGTCACAGAAACAATGTGGCAATCGAATCATAGTTGCTCTCAGTCAGTTTTTAAGCGATGTTAATTTTAAATTTTTCGTTACATTCGTACCTCTTTGTAACTGTCATATGTTTATCACAGCACTGAAGGATTTTTTTTTTTTGTGATTATATATAATAGTAATCTATTCACACAATATAAATCGAAGTTTGAAGTGTTAAAACTAAATTAACTCTAGTCTGTGCAACGGACTTATGTTATAATTTTTTAAAAATAAATGTCTTTCAAGATTGTAGATTTTGGTTTTAGGGACTTTAACTTCGACAATTGTATGACCATCGTCAGGATGTAAAGGTCATACAATTGTCGAATACTGGATTAAAGTTTGCTATAACTATTTTTGTTTTTATATATATTAAATTAATTTACCTGTTTAACATCCTTGAATTATGTCTGACATTTGGTATGACAGCTTCACACCAGGTTACTGCTGAAGACCAATCAATCAATTTATTTTGAACATAACTAACGAGAGATTCTTAATCTAAGTCAAGGGCATAAAGCCAAGACTGTCTCTTGCTCGTCAAAAACTATTTTAATAAATTGATCTCAAACTATTATGATTATTGTAAAAGTATTGCACTGACATAAATTCATCCATATGTACAGTGCCGGTTTTAGCACTACTAGCGCCCTGGGCGAAATTTCTTCGGCGCCCTCTAACTGCAATTCAATTACAATCAGTTACTACTACTTTAATTTTTAATAAATCAGTTACTTGTCTTTTTTTCGCCGACCCGGCCTACTTACTTGTAATTTTCCCTAAATTTAGGTAGATTGTTAAGTTGGCAGCATTAGAATGGAACATAGTGTTCAATCGGTTTAATTTCTCGGGAATCCCCGACTTTCCCACCATAAAAAAACAATGTGTTTTTCTATAATCGGGGATTCCCTAGATCTATCTCTTTTAATTTTTAACGAAGAAGAACACAATCAACAATTATCTTCTTGCTTGACATAAGTGGACGCCCTTAAAACAATTATTCGATTATTTAAAAACAAACAAACACAGTACTCTTATAATCAAACGTTTAACGCTACATTATGATGCTCTTGTTCCAACTATATAGTGACATTAGTTTTATTTAAAAAGTAGACATATAAATTGTGTATAAGTAGCCGATTCATTTTTGACGGGTCACATCATTAGGTAGTACAGATTCATTTTTACCCTAACAGGGTGTCACATAATTGTTATCTATAACTTTGTGTAATTGTTGTAACTTTGTGACAGTAAGTTTGCAGTGGGCCATTACTTATTATATGATCAATTATTTTGCTACTTCAAATAAGTGGACAAGTAGCTGGATCCGCTATATTCGGGACAACAGTATCAACATCCTCTAGTACATGTATTTGTTGTACATCAATAACAGATTTATCCTGAGCAGCATCTGTAATCATAGCACAACTTGCTCCCTTACTTCGGGATTTTTCATCCACAATCTCTTGAGTAGCTATTCCATCTAACTTGCTAGACAGAGGCTCCACTGCCGATGCATTCGTTTGTATTACAGCATTTTAGCTTCAGCTTAACGTTTAAACATGCTCAAACGAAAATTTTCTTAAATGACTGAACGATAATGCCCGCCAATGTACATACGTCATATTACCTTATAAAATACATATCTTCATATTGGTAATCGGTATGTTGTTCTGTTTTCCCATAATATAATATTTTTCTTGTTAAGTTTCCTTTCAATTCATGCTGAAAGTGAGGCAACTTGAAAATAAAAAAAAAAATCCTCAAGGTTCTTGTTCTTTTTTCGCCGACCCAGTAGGCCTTGTTCAATGAGCAAGGGAACTATAATTCCCGAAATCAAACTAGATTTCGCTACGGTATGTTCTTGATTTTGAAGCGTTTAGGGTTGTAGATGGGGGGTGAGAAGCACCCCCAGGCTTCAGGTATAAAGAATAAAAGTAATAATAAAGTTTAACAATCTTTATTTTAGTTCTCAGGGGGTAGGTTAAGATATTCGCTCGTTATGGTTCTTGTTTCTATAATTACGAGGGGAGGACTTAGCTTTTAAGTTTTGCAATTAGTGAGGACTTCGCGGGTTCGGCGTCACGGGCCGGGCAGAGGCTGAGAAGGGTGTAGACCCGACGTCAGCTCCGGTCAGCAGCACCGAAGGTCCACGAAGCTCCGGAGGACTGGAGTTGATGAAGAAGTAGAACTAGCAGTAGAAACTAGCAGTAGAAACCCTGTAACATAAATACAGCACTAAATAGAAATTCAAAAAGTGCAGCTACCTGTGGCCTGGAAAAATTAAGTTAGCTGCATTTGCTATAGCTTCTGTAAAAATCTACCGGCTAAAAAAATATAAAAACGTGTGTTTCAAATGATATCAAAAATCATTTAGAATGAAGTTAAAATAACAGATACTATGATAATAATCTGTAAGTTAAAAAAATACAAATACTAATATATTATATTATACGGGAATCGAACCCGTACTTCAAGTAAAATGAAAACACTAAGTGTTCCCTTTAAAATCATCTAAATTTCAAGGTTATCAAAATTATTTATAGCACAACCCGGGAATCGAACCTGAGATGGAAACAAATCACGAATTGAAACTGAAATAACTAGCATTCGGACAATGTATCGATTATATTTAATTATATATTTAATTTAGTAGACAAAATTAAATATGAAATCTGTAAGGTAGAAAAATAATAAAATGTTAAGTTTGCATAGTCTCAGAACTCCGTTCTGTTTCAATATATTGTTTTATGAATGTTACTACTTTAAGTATAGTAACAATTTTATAATACTTCTTTCCTTAAATATCTATTTCACCTTTATCGAAATAGAATAAAAATATTATCAAACATTAGGTTAAGAACTGGATTTTTACCTCAGTAATAATATTCAATGAACAATGAATAAACATTATAAAACAGCGAAACAGATTTAGAATTTAGAAGTTACTTATTGGACTTGTGATTTTAAAAATAAAATACTCTAAGGTAATAAACTTATAAGCGAGCAGCAAAAATTAAATGAATAGAACACTCACCCGATTTCGGGGTTATTTAGCACTTACACACAATTTGAAATAATCAAATCACAATGAAAAATTGGACTCGCGAGAAGTCATTTTAAATACTATGCCACCACTATGAGCCGCGCTGCGCTCCTATGTCTGCCTACCTCCATAGTACAATTGTTAACATTGTACCTTCAACTATTTTTAATTATATTTTTCTTTAAATTTATTTGTATTAAAAAAAGAATTCAAAACAAGGACAGTTTATTAAGTAAACTGTTACAATTTCTCCATGACAACCCTTCCAGGGGGCCAATTCTACTAAATAAATTTTGTTTAAATCGAATCGAAAACGGAACGAAACCGAACGAAACTACAACTTTTAGTGGTTTTCCTATTCTACTCGGTGTCAAAATGGCGTCAAACGATACAGTTCCGGTTCTATTTTAGTTTAGCTAACTATCGATCAACAGAAACTGTAAACGGTATTCTACTCGCTCAATCGAACATAGAACTATACAGATGTAGTTATGCAAACCGGAACCAACCCACAAATCTGTCAAAATCGAATTATGTGCAGAGAAGCCTAAAAGTGTTGCAATTAAACTCACATGTTGTAAATTCACAAAATTTCTTGATAAATAAATAAAATAAAATATATTCTACAAACAATTATTACTAAAAACAAGAAACCCATTTTTCTCAAAACTGACATCATGTGGCTGGTTTGCATAACTACGTCCATATACTTGAGTCGTTCGTCGGCCTTATTCCACTAAAATTTTGACACTTCGTTGGATCGAAACGCTACTGAAATGTTACTAAATCCGAACGTTTCATCTGTCAAAATTAACGATTTCTAAAAAGTTGCAAATTTCTACTTTTTGTCGATCGATAGTTAGCGTTTAATGATAGATGTGAAACAATTTATATTATTTAAAATTTTAAGAGGTGCAATTAGGTACCCCCAATTGCTGAGTGAAATAAAATACCTTGATCCATCTTCAGAATTGATAATTAAAAACATTTTGCCCTACAAAAGTAACTTCGGCAAACATATTTGTAGTGTTTGTATAGAAGAGGTTTTATCTCGGTACATTGGAGAGCTGCGAAACGTGTTCTTCGGTACCTGAAGGCTATAAAAAATAGGAAACTGACCTATAACAATAGTGGTGATCTAATCGGATTTGCTGATGCCGATCATGGTGGTAATCTGGTGGACAGACGATTCTATACAGGATATGTTTTCCAAATGTGTGGTTCAGCAGTGTCATGGGAATCACGTAAACAGTGAACCGTTGCAACATCAACAACAGAAGCTGAGTACATGGCTCTAAGTGAAGCCTGTAAGAAAGCCATCTACATTCGCTCATTACTAAGCGACATCTTTTGCTTTTCGTCACCCATCACCATTAATTGTGACAATCAAAGTGCCATCAAATTAACAAAAAACAACACGCATCACGCCCGCACAAAACATATTGATATTAGACATCATTTTGTTTATGAGTCTATATCCACTAAACAAGTCAATGTGTCATTCATACCATCAGCTCACCAAACAGCAAACATTCTCACAAAGCCACTGCCTAAGCTGAGACACTATATGTGCCTAACTAATTTAGGATTAGTTTAGTGTTATTTGTTTTGTGTTATTAGGTTAATTAGGTTAGGGCATCAGTGTTAAGGTACTTTTGATATTATTGTGTTTTTGTACATACAGTGTGTTTATATAAAGGGTGTACATAAGTGTCCTGATTACGGGGAGGTGTAGATAAAACCTTTTTCTATATTAATCAGACACTGGCATCTTTTCATATACCTTTTTGAATTAGTATTTTATACACTGTTTATTGTTTTTTATGTCATTCTCTTCTTTACTCTCATCTGACTTTTATGTATTTACAACGTGAAATATATTAAATACTCCAATCCACTGTGTCTTTTAATTCCTACATTTTAAGAGTTTGTGAGTGAGTTATCAATAGACTGTAAAGAACATAATAAGTTGTGTAAATCCATTGATATGTTTGCTTTATCCTTAATTATTTATAAAAATACCTTATATTAAGGTACCAAAAAATTTTAATCTTTGACTGTCTAGCACTTCAAGCATATAAAATTTTCTATCCAATATTATTTATTTCACAAAGATACAAGGATACTTTCAATGAGCACCCTGACGTCTGAAGTAAATATACAAAATTTGGGTATCAAACACCAGATTCCTCATCTACCTCATGAGAACATAGCAATCCATGTGATATAAATTATGTAAAATGATTAGAAAAAAAATGAAATCGAAAACTATGGAGCTAGATAAACAAGTGTGATAGTGCATGCATATGTTTCATAAACTTTTTATGTACACCTTTTTATCTATTTGTTATAGATAGTTCTGTAATTTTGTGGTTGCTTATTGATATGTAAAAATGTTGGCAGACTTTAAAAATAAAATAAATTATATCTTGATTATTAATCTTAAATTATTATTTTTTATTAAAAACTTACATTTTATAGATAAATTAATAGGTTTTCAGTCCTCTATCAATTTGAAATGTTGAATTCATATTATGAAGATTCTTAACATAAATAAGGTCCACCTAGTTGAGGCATGTAATGTAAATTAAAATTGAAAAATTATATTTCTGTTAAAACTTTACATAATTATAAACAATCATTGTAAATAGGAACATCGTAAAAATCAATATTAGATTGTAGGGGCTTTTGGCTTTAAGTAAACTTATCTATGATTATAAAAACATGAATTTTTGAATATTTTGTATTGTAAAAAGTAAACTATTGTAGTATTTTTACAGGAAAACTTAAAAGTGTGTATTTACAAGCATGTGTGGAATTCCAATAAAAATGGCACTGAAAAAGTCCTTGTTTACAAATTAATTAATTTATCATTATTTTTTCTGATCACTTTTGCATTTGCAATACTATATCAATATTTATCTTAAAGGAAAATAATTAAAAAACCCATAAACACTCACAGTCTGGGCGTCTGCTAAAACCAATTTAACTACCAGATAACCAGCAGGTTTTGTGAATTTAAGAATTACTTGCATTACTAGTGAGCATATGCTCATTTATGTTTAGGAAGTTCACCAAAACTATATTAATAATACCATTATAGAGAATAGAATCGAAAATTCTTTATTGTTAACATTACACAAGTTATATAGGTATACAAATTTAAAACAGTTTAACAAAATAATGTAACAATTGGCGGCCTTATCGCTTAAAGTGATTTCTTCCAGGCTATCATGGGATGGAGAGAGAGAGATAACAATTTATGAAGACAGGGGTGTAAATTTTATCAATAACATTAAAAAGAAAATATGATCAAATAATAATCTTAATTAAAAAATTATAATTATGAATATTTTTTTTTCTGACATAAGTATTACTCACTTTTTTATTTGGAGATTATAATATTATAAAGGATTATTACATCATATCATCATCATGTTTAAAGGATTGTTAAACAGGTAAATATACTGTTTATAAATTTTATTCTGAATTATTTTTAATTTTAAAAATTACATAAAATTGAGCTTAGCCGCAGCTCAGTTTTATGTAACATTTGAAATAACATGAGGCTTTCTGTAACCATATATTAAGTTGCGTGCAAGATAAATGTTCAGCCTAATTAGTATTACCTACATGAAAAATACATATTCTACTGTTTTTGACACAAAGTTAAAACCAACCACCAATTTTAACCCAAAGAAAACTGTCATACGCTATGATGGGTTACAATTTAGAACAAAAAAAATAAGCCTGTGAATCAGGAGCTGTTGTTCAATTTTGCAGGAATTTATATGTGTAAGTTCTTTTATATCAGTTGAAACTTATACTTAATTTGCTCATAGTCAGCATGGATGACAGCTGCGAGCAGATCTATGCAACTACAAGAATTTAATTTGTATACAACTTAATGTGAAAGATATGTCAAATCATTAATAATTTTCTCTGATCTTACTTATAATATCTAGTCAATAATGACATTTCTAATGGGTTTCTATAACAAACATTGTTTGAAATTTAATCTTGTATAGATTTTCCACAGTATATATTATGTTGCCTTGCTTGATTCAGTGTACAGATGTAGGTATAGCCCGATTTCGAAAGATATTGGATTCATTTCATCATCAATAATTCTCTCTTAAATGTCTACTTTGAGTCGACTATCGTTTATCTTCTTCACTTTGTTATTGATACGTATGAATATTTATTTTCAATCGAAAACTTCTTCTTTTATTAAGGGCTTTCGCATAATTCTGCCAATTTCACGTGCGTAGCCAATACATGGTATGAATTATTTAATAAAATTAATTTTGTAAATAATATTTTCAAGTATAATGTTTCACTTTCTATTACAGTTTAATATTACAAAAAAATACACATATGCGGATTGTTTTAGTAGATATCCCATATTAAATTGTCATTTACAATTAAATTTTTCAATTTCATTCTTCTTTTATTAAAGTCAAGTGAATAAATTAATTTCTACATGTAAAATGAAAAAGCAATGAATGAAAGATTAATTAAAACATTATCTGTATCATTGTGGTTTGTATTGACAAAAAGTGAATTGGTGTTGCAATATGAAAATCAAACATCGATTGGAAAATAATCGATTAATTCACTATATGTAATAGAACTGCAGTAACATTTATTGAATAAAAAAAACTTTAATATACTTTTAGTTAATTTTGGTGCAATTTTGCATTTTTCCTAAGTTTTACGGATTACTACGGTTGTTGATTCAACAACGCCCAAATAAATATATATATATATATATATATATGTATATATATATATGTATATATATATATATATTATTATTATTATTATTATGTAATTTCCAATGCCCGTAATTGGAAATGTTATATGAAAACCTAATGAAGTCCCATAAAGTCACAATATGAACTATACATGTAGTTTGATGAAGTCCGATGATATTCAATGAAGTTTAATGAATTCTGTTTAAATGGATTGAAGTTACTAAAGTCATATGCAATCATCATTTAACTTTAACATTTAATTTTTAGTACAAACAAATATATAAATTTAATGATTATTTTTGTTGTACATTCTTTTGAAACGGAGTTGTTTAAAGTAAAGTATACACCTCTGGATTAATGCTCGTCCTAGTCTTGGACTGATTGCATACCTCACTTATTACAGTTTGTTAGTGATCGAAAATGAGTCAAAACTTTTCTGTTCACGACCTACCTATGTAGGTACCGTTTTATTTTACGGAATCATATTATTCACTTTCATGCTACTTTATCTCACATAATAACATTTATTTTGCGAATTAAAACTCGGTATAAACAATAAAATAAACCAACACCATTCGAATTTTGAAACTCTTTAAGCTTGACGTTATCTTTAGTCGACGCCAGGATTAATAGTATTTCATCTGACTTTTTTGTTAATTAAAAGACTTAATTATATCGGATTTATGCTTTAAATATTAAGCATGTTTAAAGTTGAGTGCTTAATAAAAGTTAGAATTGGGTATATGACGATTTTCTGAAAACTAATTAATTAAAATAGTTGTTTAATACATTATAAACACACTGTCAATATATTACATGAGAATCTGTTCTATTTTCGATGAATATAATTGTTTAAATCTACAGATTCTAAGAAATAAACTTTTATTAGATTATTATCTAACATGATGATAATAGTACGAAACTTATTTTTATAGTGTCAAATACCCATAATGATAAAAATATTAATTATAAATTCGCGGTTCGGGTATTTTCCCTTATAGCTTAACACTTAGGTATGCACTTTCTTAATGTAGCTAATATTCGGGTGTTTCGTCTGTATTTTAAAACGTTCGAATAAGAATATAATAGATTCATTACGTACAGAAATGATAAAAAAATGAAGGAATGAATAATCATTAATCGTCTCCCGTTTAACTAATAATTTCATATATTTTATTCTGGTAACACTAATGACACTGTTTGGTTCGGCTGCGATTTGGCTCCGATTACGTTTCAGTTTAGTAAACGTTCGTTTGATAATTTACGTTAGCGGAATGCAAATTTACAGCAAAAATCGAAACGTAACCGTTACAGAAACGCTATTGATGATCGATCGTTGTAAATTAGTAGAATTGGCCCCCAGTTTTCTTTCATGTTTAAAAGTAAATTAGTTTTCAAAACTCAATTAACAACTCATATTCTATTTGTACTTTTTCGTACTTGTATTGATAGTAAGTTTCGAACTTTTCAAATTTCAGTTTTTTAATATGTTAGTTAACGGAAATGACTGTCTTTGTTCCATTCGTTTCCTGCAAAAATCAACTTTTGCTAGAGTTGCTATCTAGGTGGAGGTATTTTTGTAGTGCTTTCGTTTTTTTTTAAATACTTCCTCATTATACAGAATCAGAAAGAAGCGCCGGACGAAAAAGCGTTTCGTCCGGCGCCCCTGGGCGGTCGCCCAACCGCGCCCTACCCTAACGCCGCTACTGCATATGTAAATGAATACGTATTTGTTATACCCAAGGGTATCATTTATTTTTCAAACCTGCCGCCTTTTTCCAACAATTAAAAATATTGCCATTGTGAAAAACTTAAACAGGGGTGAATAAACCAGACTTGGTAACAAATGCCGGCAAATAATTATATGTGGCTCAATTTCTTCAAAAAATAATGTTTACTGATTAATTTATCAAATCTCAAGAAAAACGAAGAAAAACAATGGATAAAATACTGTTCTCTTTCACAAATATACATAATATGAACGAATATTGAGTTTCACACTCAAATCATTATCATTTTTGACAATACAAACAAAATTAGGCTCGTTACAGAAAATAAAAATATTTAATTATCACAAAATTTTGACATTTTGTCTTCAGTGTTGCCAATTCTATTCACTTTCAATTTTCTTGTAGTAGTTTTTGAGATACAACTTTAACAAATAGTTTTGTCTTAAACACTGACTTTATAGAAAAGCAAAGGGATTAAAACTTTGTCTTTTATTATTTTTTGTCGACTGTTTAATGTTTTGTTTTCTGATTGTTTTTTATTTCAAATTAAATAAGAATAAAGGTTCATACTTCCTATTTTCGTATATCATATTTCACGCGTAACGAAACTTTAATGTCTATTAAATAAGTATGATTGATGATAAAGTAGTAAAATATTATTTTTCTTAATTATGCTTCTCTGCTCTTTGGCATATATTGGGGAGGATTTCTTACCACTCCCCTCCCTCTTTGGCTTACGTAGGCGTAATCACTGATTCGAAAGTTCAATATAAATTCATTTTGCTTTTGATTCTACTATTGAACATTATAAATTTAAGTTGCTGGTAAGATTTTCAGATAAAGAATCTTTGTTCATGACCGTAGTCATAGTTGCTGCTCAAAAAGATGTTGCAAAACTATAGACTATATGTAGATTACGAGACAACGAGTCCAAATTATTAAATGTTATTTAATTATTTTAACAATATTTTGGGAATTGTTCATAAATATTTAAATAAATAATATATCTCTTGCCTTTTGTGCTATCTATACTTTCTATTTTCATATGACGTCACATGGGTGTTATTAGACACGGTTACTGGTGCTGGCAGTATGGCTTAACCGCCTTCGCTTGTCCTTGGGACGAAGTTTACTACTGTCACTGTCTGATTGTCAAAACAATTTCACGTGTTTGAGATGGTGTTTTCTTTTAAAGTAGTTGTAATTAAATAAACTAATAATTAATAATTTAATGACTTTTATGACTTAAAAATGGGAAAGCGTAAATATGAAAATGAGAATACCACCGAAAAGACAGGGACTAATACAACTGAAGGCAACGAAAGCGGTCTTATAGACCAACCTCAAAGCCAAGATGAAAACGAAATTAAAGGGAAAGAGAAAAGGGCTAAAGTTAGTGGTTTCGATATAAAACATTTTCGCAAAGAGTTGTCTGCCAAGCAGGGTCAGACTATGGGTAAGTAATAGACGATACTTATTCAAGAAAGAAAGTTTGGAAAGTGCATTGCAATGTTATTATTAATTTTTGTTAATTATTATACACGTTAGTTTTATTTATGATAACAAAGTAGATAGTGACATTATTCAAAATTATGACTTTGATATGATTATTCCACAAGTGCATTTGTTAGCACTTGTTTATTAATAGCAATGATTGAGTATTGAGTACAGCATACTACACTTACATCGGTTTGACTGTGTGTATTATTCTTAATACAAAATGCTTAAAAAATCCACTTGGTCCTTAGCACTCTGAGATAGGAATTGAACCCACGACCTTTCGCAATCTGGGTGACTGCTGACTGCTGACTGTGTGTATGTTCTATCCAATGTCGAGGATATCCAAGATTTAAGAGTACTTAATAGTAGATTCGCAGTTGTATATTAATTAGCATACTAATTTACCACATGTCTTGTGATATGATAACCACAGAAGAAAAACATTAGTTGCTATTATGTATAAGTCTATATTATTGTAAAACAGTGTCCCATTGTTGTTATTCTGTCTGGATTCAATAAACTTAAAAGATAATATATTATTTGTTACA
Source organism: Diatraea saccharalis (assembly GCA_918026875.4). Classification (NCBI taxonomy): domain Eukaryota; kingdom Metazoa; phylum Arthropoda; class Insecta; order Lepidoptera; family Crambidae; genus Diatraea; species Diatraea saccharalis. Next base: position 788,013 of record OU893333.1, read on the forward strand.
ACAAACGACAATTTTTATTTCAATATATTTTATTTATATGTTAGAAATATAAATAAAATATATTGACATATTGTATAGCATATTCGAGAACTGATTGCAATTCTATAAAGCTTCATTATGCCCTCATTAAACTGCTGCTCTAAAATTATTATATATTGTATTAAATGATAACTATGTATTTTATAGTTCTCACCCAATTTCTGCAAGCCTGCTTGAATCCTGATGATGAAGTGGACTACTTGCTAGACTACCTCAGGGCTGGGGGCAACTCGCATGAAATCCTCCGACAAATAAATCAGGAAAGTAAAAAGAACCTTACCCTCACCACTCCAGCCTTCCATATTTTCCATCTCATCATTCTCAAAGTGCAATCTAGCTTACCACACATGATTGCCATCACAGAAGAAACTTGTCGATACTTTTTAAATAATTTCATGTCAACTGTAGAAATTATGATTAGTGAGAATTCTGGTCCAAGGCATAGAAAAATAATTCTTAAACTTCTCACCTCTATGGTTACTCTTAATCCAGATCTGGGTGTTGAGGTCCTGAGCCATGCACCACTTTCGCCAAAACACCTGCAGTACATAACAGAAAAGACTAATTATAAAGAAAAAGATAACGTTCGGACAGCATTTGTACATTTCATGACATCATTCCTTATTGATGGTCATTTACCACTCATAAAAGCTTTACTAGAAAAGCAAGGGCTGCTGGCACTAGTGATACCAGGTCTAGTTCATGACGAAGCTGAGGCTGTGCTTATGTTTTTGAATATCCTAAAAAAGAATGTTATTGAAAATAATTTTGTTTCCAAAAGTTTAAAACTGAAGACTTTCAGTCATCAAGTTCTCCACAATATTTTTAAGATTTTCTCTTGGAAAGGACCACTGGAACTAAAACATGAACTTAGAACTGAGATGCATCTTGAAATAATGAATCTTTTGTCTGATATTATACTGACATTATTTACTTCTCATAAATTGGGTCTTTATTTCTTAGATGGTAATTTAGGTACAACTGATGTAAATAAAAATATGAATTTATATAAAGCATTGTTGACCCTAAAAAGGCCTTGGGAAAATAAATACCAATGTAACACAATACTGCAGATTGTTTACAGTTGTCCAGATTTACATAGAGCTGTAATGAACATAGTAGAACAGAGTTTTGAGCCACAACACTCTCCTATTTGGGAGGGTACTGTTAACTTTGTTATCAAGTTATTAGATAAAATGAAACCAGAACATTTAGTACCTAGAATGAATAGCCTTAATGCAATTCAAGCTGCAAATTTTGTTAGATTTGTTACTTTACCTGTGCCACTGTTGAGATTCATTCAAACCAACCTTGGAAAAGATATTACAATTTCATTATACTGCATCAAAGTTTTAGTGAAAATGTTACAAACTCTGAAGAAGTACATGGACATTATTGAAATGGAGGAATCATCATGTCGAATATTAGATTTGAAGAATAAATTAGATTATTTTTTACCAAAGCACCTGCCTGTTCCAACAGTAATAGTTTCATTGGTTCAAGATATAGTTACTAATAAAGTTGTAGCTGATGAGAAACCAGATAACTACAGACTTCCTCGTGTTCGAACAACTGATGCATTGCTACTTCTCACAGATTTGCTATTGCTATATAATGACATTCAACCAACATTTTTTGAAGTTTTAGAAGGGAATATCGATATAAAACAGATTTTAGATTTCTCCACTAGTCTAGAAGGAGACAGTGTTGCACTTCTCAAATTCAAAATTGTGTCTCTTTGGATAGCATTGGATAATTCAGTAATTTCTTTGAAGAATCCAATGTTTAAAGAATTGTTTATCATTATGCTTGAAGTTTACATTAATGATCAAAATGAAATATGGGTTGAAGCTAAAAGCACCCTCCACAAATTTTTAAAAAATACAGGTATTTTCGAAGCTGATGAAGATGAAATACATTTGCTTTTGTATTCTTTGCGTAATTCTGTAGTTAGCCCAATATCGTTGATTGCAAATGTAATTGAATATGTTCTCATAAATATTAAAGATTTGACCTATTATATAAAAAATCAGACAGAGAAATTTGAAATTTCAAATGGAGACAGTGATGCCTCTTTAGGGAAATTGTTTGATGATTTAATGGAGAATCGAAACATTGAAGATAGTATCTTTTTAGAAAATAAAGTGCCTTCTATTTTTATAGTTGGATGTATACAATTTATGCAATCCAACAAAGTCAAACGTAACTTAAAACATTTTGTGTCGTTATACATTGGCAATCTTTTCCACTGCAATTATTCACCAGAGTTAACAGAGGTGTTAATTGGGGATGCAAAATTAGACATCCGAAGTTATATTAGCAGCTGGGTTGTGCAGGCGGCATCGCTGCCTGAGGACATAATAGTGAAAGATAAAACACTACTAAACATTTCCAAGTCTATCATTGACAAAGAAGAATTAACTTTAAACCAAATTTTTACATGTTGTAAAGAGTCTACTGATGAAGAAAATGTATTTGTAAACGAAATTGCTCTAAAAGTCAATTTGTCTAATAAAATTGACAGTTCCGAGTTATATGTTTGGGCTAAGTATCTAATATTCTGTACAGTGCGTTTAACATACATGGAAGAATTAGACGAAGATAGACAAAAGAAAATAATAAACTATATTTTGTGTCTTATTACTATCGGTAAAAAAAGTCACATGATAAATGAATGTCGAGCTATCTTGATGTCCCTGTTTAAGAATACCCATGTACTAAAAATATATCAACCAATTATGTTTAAACAAAATGTCAGCACATTATTGGCTACTGATTGTCTTCTAGACATTATAACGTTACATACCGATATAGTCAACTATTTAAACAACAAACATAAAATATTGAAATCTTATCAACAAAAAAACTATAGTGAATTAACGAAAGCTTTTGTAAAAATTAATGAAATGAAAAATTTTGATAGTAAACATTTTGTGAAAGTTTTAGAGATTGTAGGCATGACACACGAAGACGATTTGCATATTTTCAATAAAATATTTTCAATAGATGCAAGTTATTGTGTGAAAGACGACAAAGAGCCGAGCTTCGTATTAGACATCTTACGAACTTTGATAGAGAAATACTCAAAATCTGCAGTGGATTCTCCCGAACATGTAATAAGGAAAAGTGTAAAATTGTATACAGAATTATTGATAAATAAAGAAGTTAATCCAAACCTTACAGACTTAGAAAGTGCGTTAACAGAATATTTTGAAAACAAGCCGCATCATACTACTTACGTTAATGATGAGATATTCAAAAATTTCTTCAATGCGGTTACCGTTCGGAAGTCTACGTCCCAACTCGCTGCTGTATTATTAAGACACAACTCGAGATTGTGTAACATATTTAAAGCGCAAGCGAGTCGTCCTGAAATACTAAATCAAAGAGAATTAACCTTGCCATTGGGTAACGCAGCTGTTAACCACAAACAGTTTCTAGTAGACCATAAAGATTTCCTTAATCTCGTATATGCTGAGTATAAGTCTAATATAAACAAAATGTTGGAAAAGCCGCATAAGGCTGGTCAGATATATATCGCTTGCTGGGAGTTTATAAGGAAACTAGTAGTAGAATGCATGGAAATTCAAGAATGTACGAAATTATTTTCTAAAAGTCACAAGTACGAAGTAGTAGAATTGAGTCATATTAATTTACTACAAGCAATTTTCATTAAATTGTGCTTGAGTGAGAAAAATAATAAAAATGAATATCTAATTAATTATATTTTAACCACGCTGCATACATCTACTTCAGCTTTAAAAGACGGTAAAGAAACAGAAACCTTGATTACGTTGGTCATTAACATAAGCGATGCCATTGATGTCTCTGAAAATACTGGATTTTTTGATTTTGCAAAAAAAGATTTTAAGAAAATTACTGACAGTGGAGTATGGCAGAACTTTTGTAAAGCTGTTTTAAAAGAATCATTAAAAGTAAAAACTGCGTCACAAGGTAGTTCAGCTGGTCCGCATCTTCTATATTTATTGACGAGACTGGTCAAGTTATTCTATCCAATTGACCACGAAGACATCATATCTTTGTTTGATATGGTAACATCTCATTCTGAGTTTTTAAATGTAATGTTGAGTCACCACAGTTCAGATATAAAATCAAGGCTAATAGCATTCCTGTATACTTTGATACAGTTGAACAAATCTGTCATGAAGTCTCAGCAGATCCCTGTGTATTTGAGTTCGTATCACGCGACCCGCAGTCCGTGCGACAGGCTGATTTTGTCCATTTTACACTTTTACGAAAGTAACGGTCTACCTGTAAACGAGTACAAACCGTATGTATTCGGGGATTCGGCTGCGAATCATTACGCTGTTCGCAAAAGCAGAACCTCCTCGTTGTGGGGGCAGCCGACGCCCAATCGAATTTTGAACTTATTCGAAAAGGAAATAGTAGACAGAACGGTGAGAAGTTTTCCTGTGACACAGAAACATGAATATCATTATGAGCTGGCTCCTGTGAATGCATGTTCTTTAAAGGAATCTTTGCATAAAATATCCAAGGAAGGTATATTTAAAGCGAAAGTAGTTAAAGATAACGAGACTGCTATTAAAATTTTATTAGCAAAGACTAAGTATGAGAAAGTTGTCGGCGTGGAAGATATGGTAGTATTTTCGCATTTGGATGAAGATTGCAGTATCTATGATCCCATGTTCTTGTTCCCCCTATTGAGTCACCTCCTGGCGCCAGGGTCTGTTGCGTCTTGTTTCAAACTTCTGCGTTCGGGACTGTTGTCGGTAGCGGTGATGGCCCTGAGCTCGGAATGTCCAATGATGAGGGCGTCAGCGTACCACGTGCTACATAGGTTCTGTTTACTCCTAGAAACTGAAACGTGAGTAGTATTTTCATTACTAATATATAAACTAGTTTGATATTTATTTATCTATCTATATAATATTAAACTGTGCCAAATGTCATACTCCTCGGTCCACGCGATTTCACAAAAAGGGGTCCCAAAGTTGTGTCTTCACGTATTAATATTGTAACAATCCAAGATTATAAATGACTATGTTAATTTTTGAAACATTTGCCTCTAGTAGATTTTCAAAATCAGGATCTTAACAATAGGGGTGAAGACACCTTTTTTTATTTTATAGATATACATGAAATATATCTAAAATAAAGATATTAAAAATAATTTATATAATAAACTAAAAATAAATTTATTTTTCAAAATTTCAGTCATGGCGTCGCTGTGACGTCACGGCACTCTGAAACTAATATCGTTCTACGTATGCATAAGGTTGAATGCTGTAAGTTATGATATGAGTTAAGGAGTGACGTCACGCGCAGTTTGCTGTCACGTGACAACCAGTATAAAATATTTGTTTTTCCATAATTAATTTACACAATATTATAAATATAATACACATAAAAGTGTGATTATCGGTAATAGTATATTAAACACTACCAAAAAAAAATTATATGTATTTATTTTCGTTTACTGTCTACACACGTATCTTGCATCTTGATGTTTTCATCTTATATTTTTATGGTACCACAGGACAATAATCATAAATTTTCAGCATTAAATACAACCGTAGTTCATATATTCCGCTACTACTTTTAAATGGGTTTTAGTCAGCTTAAATGGATGCAAATGGAGTTTTATTAAAAGACTAAGGGCTTGATAAAGTTCCAGATCACTGATATTATCTGTCAAGATAGTTCTATCTGAAACTTGTGAAAACAAAAATTGCGATTTATCTGGCAGATAAGTTTCTGATAGGCTATTAGGGACTTTATCAGCAAATGGTGAAACTGTCCCTAAATATTTGTCTTCTAGCAGGTATGATGATTAATCTGATTATTTTATTACAGGAGACACAAGAACGATAAACTGTTTCTAACAGACTTTATCAGGACACTTAGACGGAGTTTGATTACGGCTATAGACAATTCATCGAACGAAAACGGTGAATTAAAAAATCTTAAAAATTTTAGATTACCGGCCGTTAGCGCTTTATATTTCGCTAGAGCGTTGATGGTGTCTGCAGCTCCCTCTGACCCGCTATACAAATCAGTCAATAATTTCTTTATAGCTAAACAAGAGGTAGATCTAACTGTAGTCCCTGACTTCCTGACATTATTTCATGACAGCGACGTAGAAGCCGCTGACAGACGCATGTGGATACTGGAAATTATCAAGGATGGCACTAGAACGATGACTGACGTTAATGTCGTGTTTAAAACGATGTGTATGAAAATGTGCATGGACTTTTACTCTTCGGTTCTGTGTGATAGAAAAGTAAGGGAGAAAATATTGAATGCACTCAACTCTGTGATAGCGGTTCCCAGAGCACTTGAGATACTAATAGAAGGTTACGGTCTTATATCCTGGTTACACGCAGCTGTTGCGCAACTTAGAAGAGAGGACAAAATATTAGTAAATGAACTGCTCCATGTTATAGAAAATATAATTCATAGTGTCGTTGTCAATTCATACGTAAAGCATTGTGCTCTTTCAAAAAACGGCGCAAGAATCGGGGAATTCAAAATAAATAAGGATACAGAGAATGAAATGTTAATACTTCTTTATGATCTATTACCACATACTTTCGGTTTAGATGTTGAAGATATTGTTACTTACATACAAAAATATAATTTTCTATCCAAAAGAGCTATTAAATGTTTGACGAAAAAACAAATTTTAACACTAGTCACTAAGACTGGCTCTTACGTCAAGGAGAATGAAAATGTTAAATTATTAACAGATGCAATAATAGGGAATGATTGTAATATTCTTAAAAGCAAATTTATTTCTGTTAAATTACAGGAAAACGATCGATTGTTGCAAGAACTATTGTCGTTAGTAAAGACTTACATTGTTTTCTAATGGCATAAAATGTATATATGTACCTAATTATAAAAATGTATGTATAAATAAATATTTTTTTTTATCAATTAATCTTTCTGTTAACATATTCTGCAATACATGACATATAAGAAAACTAGAACTCGTTAGTGCAATTGACATCTTGTCAAGGGTACCCTTCTTAAGAGTCATTTTAGAGTAAACTTCCTAGGTGGGGAATATTGTAAATATATGGTATACAGAACTGAATATGCATTTACACAAAATACTTATTAGTATAAAATCGTTACATATGATAGAGCAATTTAAGTTTTTAGAGGATTTTGTAGCTAATTTAAAATTATATGTTTCATAGGAGTTCTGATTGCTATTTGTTGTGAGCATAGATTGTTTGGGTAACTGATTTTTTTTGTAATTTCACCTAAGTATACTCATAATAATTAATAATTATTAAGAAAGTGACTAGCATTGTAAAAGCTGGGTTGGCAGCGTCAACCTCTAGGATTTTGAGATGAATTCTTGATACACCTTGTCCCTTATTTTCCCTGATACACCTTATTTATCGGCCCGTTCTAAGATTGGGAGAATGCCAAGTTTCGCAGTTTCAGATTATAGTGTCATCATAACTAGGACTCCGAAAGTCTATAATTTAATACTCTATTTATCAGTCTAGCTAGAACATAACCGTGATGTTATATATGTATATAGAAAATTAAAGGAATATTGCGGGTCTTAACTATAGCACTTTATTAGTTCATTATCTTAAAACGTCATGTTATTTTAGAATGAATTCATAAAAGATTGAAACTTTACATTATGTGAGTATTCATCATTCTAAAGTAGCAGGTAGTGGAATAAATTACGCTAGCGATCATTGTAACAACAAAGTATTTTTATCGCTCTGAGTACTCCAAAATATTCTAGTCGCATATTTTTGTGATATAGTGATAAAATCCAGAATCAAAATAATTTGGATCAAACAACTTAAATGTATAACGCCTGCCGAATTCTTTTAGCAACTAGAAATTTTTCTTGATCGTAAAATCATAGCAATCACACTGGTGACTCTAATCAAATATATATTCAATTTATTTTTAAACAGAAAATATTACATACTTATTTATTGTTTACATATAAGTTACCATTTCCAACATATTTTTAAGGTTCCGTACCCAAAAGGGTAAAACGGGAACCCTATTACTGACTTCACTGTCTATCTGTCTGTCCGTCTGTCACTAGGCTGTATCTCGTGAACCGTTATAGACGGTTGAGATTTTCACAGATTATGTATATTTTTGCAGTGTATGAAATTTTCTTTTATTACGTTAAGGGATTTTGAAGCATGTCCGTCCTATCGTAGCCTATTATGTGTAGGTATGATGAGATTTGTAAAGTTCGTTTTTTTTTTAATTTTAAATTGGTATAATGTCCTCCAATCCGCATTGGGCCAGCGTGGAGGGTCATGGCCCATCCTCCTTAACCATTCATAAGGAAGGCCTGAGCCCCTGCAGTGGGGACGTAAAAGGGCTGATGATGATGAGGTATAATGGTGATTTTGGGGCCCCCAAACAATGGCGCCTGGGGTGAGTGCCCCCACTTGCCCTCCCCTAGATCCTGGCCTGCCATGTGGTTGAAGGTCGGTTCCTAACTGCGGTGATGGAGACAAGTGGCCAGGGAGACTAAAGGATAATTGTCTCCCTCCGAGCTAGGTGTTGTTAGCCCGGGGACCGCAGTCCAACCGATGTAGGTTGGACGTTCTATTTATGCTAATTAGTTATTAAACTTATTATGTGCGATGTAGGTTTCTTTGTTCTAAATGCCTTGTAGTTATTAATTTATGCTGCTTGTATTGGTACAGCGCCATCTCGTTACTTGTTGTTGAAACTTATTGCAGTTCGTCTTGCTATCGATGGCTGTGACGATGCTAGTCTTCTCGCTATCGATTGTTGTGGCGATGTTACTGCGGTGAATTAGATGTCGCTATGTATCAGTCGCCACATGTGAAACAGACCTTATACCATAAATGAACCGGTTCTTTGTTATTTTTATTGCCGTAGGGAAAACATCGTAATATTTATAATTAAGAACGTTGACTGATTAAAAAATGGTCTAATTTTCTGACTATAAAGTTTTTATAGCTAATCTTAAAATTGGCAATTCTGTTATCTCATATCTCCGGACGCAGATGATCAAACAAGTTCTGTATTAGGGATCCCACATACGACTTTACGCATATTTGTATATTATATAGCTATGTTAATAAAATCCATATCCATTGCTATGAAAATCTTATACCAATATGGTTCTACAACCGGTTATAAAACATGCTTTACACGGACATTGAACTCCACATTCTTCATGTTGCAACTTATCTTTAGGCCATTTTTCAGAACTGAATTTCCACCCAACCGAATACCTGTAGCGCTGTAGAAGTTCTACGTAATTACACCTAAGTGAAAAGAGCGTAATATAGTTTAATTAACGACTATTTTGCTATATTTATGGAGGTACCCATTTATAAAATATAATAAATGAAATGAATGCGGCTGGTCTCAAAATTAATGTAAATATTAAAAACGTCTAAGAAGAAACCGATAATAGAAAATCCGGTTAAACCTAATAACGTAATTATAGAATCGATAAATTCATTTAGATATTTGGGGAATATAATTACGAATAACTCCAGGTGCACTCCAGATATAATCTCAAGGATGTAAATGACTAAAAGGACTTTAAATAGCAAAAAATATCTCATTAAAGCTAAGTTTAGGAATAAGGTCAGGTAACGCCTGGTAAAGGTTTGCATTTGGAGCATTGCATTATGCGGTTGTGAAACGTGGACATTAAGAAAAAAAGATAGGGAATGATTGGAAACGTTTGAAAAGTGGTAATTGAGGAGAATGAAGGGAATTAGTCGGACTGAAAAAACACCAATGAGGTGGTTTTAATAATGATAAACTTATTAAAAAAGGTCCTAGAAGACAAAAAAGAAGGGAAAAAAGAACAAGAATACCGACACGCAGCTACTTTGAACAAGTGAAAGAAAAAGTAAGCGTCGTGTCAAGTTCATAGCCGAGGATAGGGAATAATGAAAATGACCACCACTCCACATTCTCAACAACAACTCCACACTCTTGTCAAGTATCACTCTGAAACGTTATAGATCGATTTATCTCGGCCCTTATCAATCTGGTTTTCGTCCTGTTTGAAGCACAGTCGGTGCACTGCTCAACATCACAGAAGATATTCTTCTATCTTTACCATCCCAGGCTTTGAACTGCTCAACTGTAACACTAATTCTTTCTTGAATCTGAAAAATGTACTAAACTTCCGATAATTTATGAATAACAAAAAATAAAAAGTTACTTGAAATGAGCTACTAATGGTAGTAATAAGTTTTATGTAAAATAGCATTTCAAATTCAAAGTATCAGAGATCAGTAATAAATTGGTTGTAAAAATATTGAGTGGACGTTACATAGATTCGTTCGATATCTATAAATTGAAGAGATGCTAGAATATCCGTAGACAAAATTTAATTTGGCGTCACGCACCAAAATCTCTAAAAATGTTGTATTGAAAAGCAAGAACAAGCTGACCGTCAAGGTGCTATGAGGATCAGTCTTAGAATCTAACACAAGCAAATCATCATGTTGTTTTAGCCTTTAAAATTAAAGCCCTTATCTGAAAGGCAAAAATAAGCAAAGTAGTCAAATATCCAAGTAAAATGACGGCGTAATTTATTAAACGACTTCAGTAAAAGGACTATTTTTGCCAAGAAAACATTTGTTTGTATTTTTTGCAAGGCGATTTACCGCGCACTAAAATGGAAAGAAGAGCAACTAGATTTTTCTATGAAGATTATCCACGATTTTCATAATTGTTCCATCTATTGGACAGGCCTATGCCCCAGCAGTGAGACGCAGATGAGCTAATAATGATGATATAAAAGTGGATGCTTACCGGCAGATTTTTAATTTAGATTAGCTTAATGCTCCAGTATAGCAGGCCAGTGTGCACTCAGTGCCCTCCAAACACGTGGGCGAAGCTGCGGGTTACAGCTAGTTTATTATATATATCTATTATTTGTTTGATCTTTTCTTTCTTAACGGTAAAAAGAATCATTTAGCTGCACTTTGTGTCACCCGCAGGAGTATTTTGTGTGTATGTGTGCCTGATAAATGAATTTGATCCCTTATCCTGATAAATGAATATGATTTTTAACTGAGATTTTTAATGTGAGTTCCGTGTCTGATTTTTTCTTATGTTTGGTCTGTGTTCATCTGGGTCGGGGTGTGTGAAAATGGCGACGAAATAAATGGCATGTTTTAAATAATCAAGCAATGGTTATTTGATTTATTCGTGACTACATTCCTAGTTCCTGACACCGTGCAGAGACACCCACCTCTGTGGTTACTTTCACTTGACACTGTTATGTATGTTCTTTGTGTGTAATCAAGATAATAATAATAATAATAAAACTTATCATTATATTCAACTTCTCCTCCTGTTCTTTTAAATCATATTGAATTCTTTGTAACCCACTAACATCAGATGTATAAAAAAACTTTTTAAGTTGTCACAGCTCCACCATATTTTTAATCAAAAGTAATAGTCGCAAATTTTTATGAAGGCACAAAGTGTGCGGGTGCCCTAAACCACCAAGTTTAACGACTAATAACTCACGGGGCGTACTGTATGTTAACGCAGATGCAAACATTAGAGATTATTAATTATCAACGGATATCGTTGTTGATTTTAATGATTCAATTTTACAATTCCTCGTTTTCCTGTGTTGATTTTGAGGGATAATAATCGTGAGTTGTTTTATGTGAACACGTAATTCAACATAATGCAATTAATAAATAAAATATTACCAATAAATTGTTAAATGATTTCTTAATAAATTCCTACATTGAACATTTGCAATCGATGAATTATTTGACAGAAAAATATTAGGGTCCGGCTATATAAATCTGTAAAATTTTGCCCCTTGATTTTAGACCTTATTCTGTGAGAGCAGAGTTTAAAATCAACTGCAAGAATTTAACATATTGTGGTAGTCTGATGTGCAGCCATGTTTACAAAGGAATTTGCGTATTGAAATCAAAATAATTATTAAAATATAATACAAAATGTATGGTGGAATAAAAAAAAACAATTAAGGAGCTCGATGGCGTAGTCTGCAGTACGGTTGTTAAGCAACTTTCCCAATTGCCGGTTATAGGATGGATGACCAAAAATGAATTATCTCGAGTTCTTCCATGCTTTGAAAAGCACGTTAAGACTGTGGTCTCGACTGCATCCCCACCAATCTGCATCGTGCCCCGTGTGGGTAGGTTATGATCTATTCCCCCTATTCGATTCAATTGGATTTTGTCCATATGGAAGACCAGCCGGCGTATATAATAACTCAACTGACAATCTAAAATAGTAATCACCGAAAAAAGTGAGCAATTCAAATGTCGTATTTTCTATTAATTTTTTGCAATTCTGAAATGTTAATATCGATGATCTCCACTGAACTCCATTTTGTATCGATACATTGTTATTTAATATTCCGTAAGCATTAGTAGCAATAAAAGTTAAAGAGAATAAGTGATTTCATCTAAATAAAAAAAAATTATCGCAACTGAATAAAAGAGAGTACAGAAAAACAAAAGCCCGCGACGACGGCTTGCTCCCAGAGCTCTGTGAATAATATACATATTTTAGTTAACCTTAGAAGTTTTAGTTTCAGAATAAGAATAAGGGGTCTCAGAATAAGCCCCAGTAGTTGGGATATTAATAGGCTAGTGATGAAGAACTTATCATACATACCTTAACACTAAACACAATACACTCTTTTATTTGGGCAGTCGTGATAATACAAAGCTTTAAATAGTGGTAGTACACCAAGGAACAACAGAGACAGACAACTAGGCGACAACTGAGCTCTAAAACTAGATAAGAATGAAGCCGCATTGTCAATATACGTTGATAATTTAGGGAGTCAGGAGGTTTTCAATTTAAATAACAACATAATTATAAAATCTATCTATTATCTTTGCACACATTATAAATTAAAATGAAGAATTAAACATTATAAATATTTAAAATTACGAACTCAGTTAGTTACCTTCAAACAATACTTATTGGATACATCCACAATATTAAAATTAAACATTTGTATTTATTAAATTACTATTATAAAATATTTGAATTATGTAATTTATTGTTTGTTTATTTGCCCTTTACCATCATAAACTAACACCAGTTCAAAATTTGTGAAGTTTGTCTGAGAAGAACTGGCGAAACAAATTCCGACAAGAAAATGATTATTGTTTATAGTTTATAGTATGATTATATAATTTTAATGTTTATAGGAAGAACTAACTGTAACTTTAGGTTTTGTTATCTTTGTCGAGATTTTGTTCGACCCAATTACTAAATCCGAAATCGACGGTGTACATCTCTTTTAAACCTTCATCTCTTTTAAAAACTATTTACATTCAATCATCGATTTAAGTCTTTCTGTTCTATGGTTTAATTTGTCACTTTTAGGGAATGCAAATTTTGTTTTAAATAGTTTTGTATTCCAACTTTTTCCAACCAGGGCAACAACTTGATATAGCGTTATATTTATATTTACCATACATTTTAAACTTTACTATATTATTATCAATTTGGCGGATAGCTGCACCTAGTCGGAGCACCCCCTTAGTCCGCCACTGCCCGGGACCAGTAATATTGATGTATCTTTCTTTTGTGTCGCAACTTATCGACAGCGTGATCGCATCTTGTTGTAAGAGACACAAATAAAATTTCAAGCAGTTGCAGCTGTGAATTATGCGCATTCCTCTGTCGGTAATATGAAAAAACTGTGACCCATCTATCAAATCTTTTTAACTCGATCGTCTTACGAGTGGGTCATGATCGACCCAGGCTACGATAAATAATCGATCCTCACAGCTCTATCGCAAACAAACTAAAACAAAATAAGACCGCACTGTGAGGCGTTATGTTTTCGACCATTTTTGAGAATCTGACTGGGCATCAAGTTGTATTGTTGATCGAAGGCGAAAAACTAAACTTTCAAATATTAGCGGCCAACATTGATCATAAATCATTGGGAGAGTAAATCTATACTGATATGCACGGACGTTATAGTATTTACTGTTTTGAAAAAATCTCGTTTTGATGCGGTTTCCAAAAAAGTATTTTTTAGTATTTTAACCGACTTCAAAAAAGTAGATTCTCATTTTGACAATTTCAATCACTAAACATAACGAAATAAAAATATTTTTCAAAAAATACCTACCAATAGAATAAAAAAATCATGAAACTTATTTTTAAATAGAACCAACTTAAAACATCATAAAAGCGAGAAATTATTCTGTGAAAAGTCTGAAGTCTGTTCTATTATTCATGCAAGAGTATATAAGGACTGATTTTTGTTTACGTTATTAAATGTAACATAGCATTGATGTGAAAATACAAAAAAATATTTTGCCAACGAAGGAAAATGAAAATTGGGTAAGTAGTTTAGGTACATTGAGTGGTAGAGGGGAGTGATGCTATTGTTGGATGGATATAAGTTGAATGGTGTTTTGTGAAGGGACACGTGAGAGCCAGACGTCTCGCACGCTCGTGGACGAATCGGAGCAGCCTCGCATTATGTTTATTTGTTATGTTAATGACTAGTGGATTACCGTTTCGCTTCAAAATATTTCAAGGTTTATCCTTGTCCCAGTTTAGACACATCGAATACAAGGTGGTTAATTTAAAACGGAAATTATTATAATAGGTAATCATATGTAGAGTCACTCCTAAATATCTACGCATTATGTAAGCACTTAATTAGTAGCTATAGGTATGTGCACCGAACAGAGATGGACGGAATGTACTCATAATTAACGATTACATTTAGTAACATACACCCAGTATTAAAGATTACAATATACTAAACATAATTTTTGATAAATTTAAGATTAAAAAAACATTTTTCATTAAAAGTGTTTAAAAAATGCACTTTGTCCCTGGTACTCTGAGATGGGATTGGAACCCACGAGCTTTCGTAACCCGGGTTACTGCTCTACCTAGGACCTAACAGGACTGATGAATCCTTTGAAAGTCGTGAGTTCGAATCCCATCTCCAGAGTACCAGGGAAAAAAACGTTTTCCAGTACAGCATTGTGAAGGAGAATTTTATAATTAGAACAAATTTTCATCTTCATCGAAAGTTTACCCCTGTTGTAGCGAAAAAGGAACAAGTCCTTTAAGGTACTCTACCAGGGACATAATGAATTTTTAAGCATTTTTCATCAAAGATATTTTTAATATAATAAAAAAATATTTTGTTAAATACTTTATGATAAATATATATATTTATATACAATAAGAGCATGTCAAGCACAAGAATGGCTCGTGTAAAGATATAAGATGATAATTTATAATGAATATTTACTTCCTATTTCATTTCACTTTGATAACGTGATAAAAAAATACTTAATTTTATTATTCAATATCATAATAAAATTTCTGTGACATTTAAAGCACTTCATATAAATAAAATGGATGACCCCATAAAATGTAATAAGAGGCAGCCAATAAATAACTATTAACCCTCAAAGATCGTATGTCCGGGGATCTAAAACCATCTACCGCTCTATCTAATACTGAACTTTTATGGGCCCTAAATTATTAATTTAAACTTAGTGTCAACTTAATAGTGTGTGTCAGTGAACCTCATTCAAATATAATAGCATCTTTCCCCTTTTACGATTGCTTGTATACGATATATTATTACACTAGCTGTTTGTGTTATTGTGTTACAGTCGCAAAATATACTGTAGCAAACTAGAAAAACTAGCTGCTCTACCGCGTAAGTGACGACCTGATTTATATGTGAAAAGAAAGCCCTGAATGATCTGCTGGCTGACAGTTCAGCTGTGTCAGCAGACCAATCAGATCTGGTCTAGGGTTGGACTATTGAAAGCATGTTTTATAAATCTTTCCATATATGATTCTGACCTTTTAGATTACAGACTTAATTCTTTACACATATAAAAATTAATACGTTCTTACAAAATAGAGAAAAAGAACTCATTTTGATTGACGTATTCGGGGTAAACTCGGTGTTACGACATTAGGGACTTATTGAAATCTTACCTGTTAATGTTGCCAGACGCGCGGTATCTGTTTGACCGCGTGTCAGATTAGCGTCACTTAAACGTGTGGGAGCTGTGACGGGTTATACCTACGTTATGTTTGTTTTACGTCGCGGATGTGTAGGTATGAGTTTTTTAAATTAATAAGTAATGTTTAATGACGGAATTTTTTGTTTATAAGTTAGATGATGCTATTATGACATTATAAATATTGAATAGATTGATTTTTAAGACTATGTTATAACCACAGCTGATATTTTTTCGAGGTTAATTTATAATGTATATGGCGTAGCTATAATCAAAGGGTGTAGCCAACTGGGTAAACCATCTGTCCGATTAGTCGGCTAGCTCTATATTTGAATAGCTCCATTCATTTGCACAGCTAAACATCAATCAGTTAAGTACCCATTGCAAAGTCCTCTACAGCGCGGATCTTCGATCAACAGTGCACTTGTATAAACCCAGGGAACTAGTTAACTACAAAGATCACGATAAGAAACATAAATATTATTCTTCTTCTCTTCTGGCCTTATCCGTATGTGGGGTCGACCCCCCTGTTATGTTTTTGGCAATTTTGAGTCATATCTGAACTAAGGCCCAGCGTCTTTATATCTTCAGAGACAGTTCGAGTCCAGGTAGTACGTGGGCAGGCTCTACCTCTTTTTCCCTCTTGCACGGCAATGACGGATTGGGTCATATGACTTTCACTGCGTCGCATCACATGCCCTAACCAGCAAATACGATTTTCCCTCAACTTTACGCTGAAGTCGGCAACTTTAAAGGAGCCACGAATATAGTTGTTTCTAACTTTATCGATCCGCGTGACACTTTTTTGAGTCGCAGAGTATGCCTGTTAATGACCTCCATTTGAGTCATCCTGTTCTTATTCTGTTCTCATCATCTTTCCGTACGTATGCAAATATGCGCGATTTTAGAGAGATTACCTTGATAGCTGAATAATAATAATTAATAACTTCGAAGACACTGCAGCAAAAAACCTTATTTATTAATATGGGAATAATTTTACAGGGCTTACATGATAGCCAATAACTACCGGTATACACAATATAATATATAAATACCGGTATACACAATATTGTTTAAAACTGATTATGTTAAGCAAGTTGAAAGTACAAAAATACTATCATATGAATTAGGTAAGACAGAACAGGAAAATAATAACACATTGTTAAACATGTACGTACACCGACTAATGATCGATATGTTTCAGCACTTTATCTCGGAAATCTTTAAAGAAAAACACTAACTGAAGTTCACATAAAACTTTATCGAAAACTAAAATCTACACAAAATTCAATCAACCAAATGATATCGAAGTTTATTTTGGAATAAACGCCATCTAGTAAAGCAAAGCTTAAAGTACTTTATCATCAACGTTACCACCATATTAATGTGCCCACATTAATATGCTGGTAACTAGTGACAGCTGGGGGTCAGGCCTTCCCGAATGAGTCATGTTCAGTGGACGGAATTAGGTAGAGTTATTCATGTACTTACACTGATTTCATACAGCGAAAGAATAAAGTGGACATGCCTCAAGTCCCGAGATTAATTTTAAAGAGCAGAAAAAGTCCGGTGATTTTTTAAATAAAAAGTTATTTACTTTTACACAATTTAAACTACTGCACGCACGACGTTGCCAAACTTACATCAATGAAAGAAAGAAATAAAGAAAGAAGAAATAAAGAAATCCCGGGAAGGTCCACATTAATATCAACATTTCGATGCAAGTACATAAATAACTACCTAATTCCGACCTCTGCTCATGTTCCACCAAGTGGGCCCAATGGGAATTGTTGGGTGTTAACGGCTGCACATGCAGCCGGGACCAACGGCTTAAAGTACCTACCGAAGCACGCAGGAGCTCGATATTATAAATTTTTGGTCACCCATCCTATGACCGGCCCTTGCGAAAGTTTAACAACCGTATCGTAGACTGAGTGCGCTAACCACTGTGCCAACGAACTCTTACTACATTTTAGATTTTAGGATGTTTTTACCACATTTTGTTTGAAAATTAAACATTAACCAAAATAGTGCGATGTAGAATATACTTAACGTTTTAACGCCGTCTTGGAAAAAGTTGTTGTCTTTCGTATATAAAATTATCCATATTTTAATAAGTTTATATTTTAAATATAGTTTTTGTTTTATATCGTGTACTCAAATACAAATTTTCATCACTATATATGAAAATATTTATAAATAATATTAGAAATATTTATTACAATGACAAATCAATATAATGAATAATGGTGCAATAGAATAATTTTGATTTCTTATCAAAACTTTCACGCCCATATTCATGCTGTTATGTGCTGAATTTTGGGATAAAATTTAACCTATTACCTTTCCAGGGTATGACCCTGCAACTCAAATGCCAAATCATCGATAAAGATCCAAAAATAAATTAGTATCAAATGCTTACACTTTTTTCAACACCCTTCGGGGTGGAATTTTCAAATATCCGTTTTTAGTACATCTCTACGTAATAAGAGGAATGTATTCCCCAAATTTAAAGTCTCTACGACCAGCAATTAAGGCTGTGTGTTGTCTGTCTATCAGTTAGCCAAGACATCTCCTTTTATATACGTATAGATAAGTAAATATTTAATAGGACACAGCAGTTTAATTTCTTTTGTGTGCAGAATTCTACCTTTGTGCGCGCTATGGGGCGGCTATGTTCCAAAATGGCTACCCATGTTAACGTCAACCGGCTCGAGTTATCTTGCGGATCGTCTTGCAGCATTTACATATCCAAAAAGAGATAAAGTAACATAATTGAAAAGTCGCCTCAGAGAGGAGGCAACAAGTTGATCCAATAACATTATGCCCGGTAATTTATTATAGCGTTAGTTAACTCTTACGAAAACGTGTTACAGTAGAGGCTCGATATGTCTGCACGTAGTATAGGACACATGTATTATACGTGACGTTACAGTAATCATGAGAAGGATTGTTTATAGGTTACATTAAATTAGCAAATACTTAAATATATAAGTAGTGAGTATTCTTTAATTCAACTTTCATCATCAGTCTTTTTACGTCCACACTGCAGGGGCTCAAGCCTTTCTTATGGATGGTTAACTCGATCAATTGCTGGTCATTTTGGTAATCTAGCGGGCAGTGAAATCTAAAAAATATTATGAACACCGCACTCGCAGACAGGGACACGCGAACACACACGCGCCCGTTTAAAAATATACCTTTAAATATTGGATCTAGCTTCGTCTCTGTGTATCCGATCAATGGATCAAACCATTATATAATCTAAGGATCATAGCCATCAAAGACTCACTAGCAGGAGCAACGTGACAACGGACGCCAACGACGAAGCTGCGACGTGACGCGACCGGACGACCTGTCGCACAAATTGACGGCAGCCGCTGATTACATAGGGCCGTTTTAATTGCCGTTTGTTTATTAAAAGGTTCTCCACCCGTGTTGTATGTACATAGATACGTCGTTAATGCGTTCGATCTGCGATGCGGAGGTTAAGCAAATCCCGCAAGGGCCAGTCATAAGATGGGTGACCGAAACCATTGCATATATTGGGATCAAACCGGGACCTCAGAGATGTAGATATTTTGAAACCGGCGTATGGACCATTCGACTATAGACGTAAAAATCAGTCGCCTCTGTTCACAAAATTAATGCGGTTGTTCAAGTTACTTTGATGCTGAATTTGCCGTAAAATTTTAATTTTCCAGTTAATATTTCGAGAATCGATTCATTCTATACTAAGATATTGTAAGAATTAGAGTGGTTTTGTCACACTCAAAAAGTGCTTTGGGTATGAAAAGTAATTTTAGCGCTATACTTTTTTAAGGAGGATTGCGATTTGGAATCTTTAAAAAAACGATACGTTTTTCGAATCGACAAGAAATATTTTTCAATTTATTCGTATGAAATTTTTCGCGTTCCTTAAAATAAATGATTACAAAGCATCTTAACTGTAAAAAATAATGGGTGGTCTCAGTTTAAAATATAAAATCGTTTTCTTCATGACAACAACCCGTCGTATAGTAGAAACTTATTAATAAAACTTGCACTGGCAGGAAAACTTGTTAACAATACGCTGAAAAAGCGCTTTTTTGCGAACATTCGATCAGGCTTGTGAACTGTCGCCATCCTTGTCTACCCAAACTTTTATTTAATGTGTGAAAGAGACGACTAAGCATCCCTGCAGGAGGCGCGTTCGGCACGGCAGTTGCGTCGGACGCACGAGTGCCTTCGAACGAATCGATTTTTGAATTTTCTTTTTTATTATCAGAAAATATGTCACGCGCGTAACGGTCATACAGCCAGGGTGATTTTGATAAAACAATTTCGAACTTGTTCGTGTTTTTATTGTGAAGTACGGTGTATTGTTTAAAAGTGTATGGACATCGTTCTTTGATTTTCGATTGTCACTATAAGGACGTGTTTTTCTCGAATAGGATCTTAGGTAATTAAAAAAATGTTTATTCCATTAATTATTTTATTCGAATGACATTTTACTTATTTTAAATTCAGCGTCAAGTAAATTAGTCAAATAGGCAGGTCTCAAAGTGATATTAATTGCACTGACACAAAATATTAGAAAGACGAATGACGATAATTAATAAACAGCTACCGGATTTCGGCAGCTTCAAAGCGCGTTATCAAATTAATTTTATGTACCACTTAACCTTAAGTTATGGTGTAGTTACCTTCTAAGTTTATTATTTGTTTGTATACTTAAGTAGGTAAATATGAATCAGTAGATCACATGATTTTAAAAGGGCAAGAAAAGTTCAACTCTGTGCTTTTTGCCTGTAACTGCAGCAGAACTAGGTAGGTAAGGGCATTTAAAAGTGTTAGTGAGTATGTCTATATTAAGATACCAGTTACATTTCATATTATTCAGTTTCTCTTTGGATTTTTTATATATTTTTTTATAGGCATATGAAAACTGAACTCCATTGATGAAATTAAAAAAAAAGTCTCCACTTGGGTTTTTGGCGCCGATTCAAAAAATTATTTAATATTTTGTTCAACTTTCTTTTATATAATAGCCCAGTTTATGTTATACATTAGCGTCGTTTCGTATTATATAAGTAGATACTCCTCACTTCATCAATTTACGAACCTTCGTGTTCAATTTATAACTAGCTCCAGGCGGTGTGTGGACTCGAAGGAATGCATGCTTGGAATCCTGCCATAGTCACGTTAATGTTTTTGTTGTACCCACATCTTACATACATTCATGTTTCCTAAATTGCGTCAACACAATCAACATAAAATTATGCTGTTTTGACTTAATTTCGTCTTAATTCTAGTAGTGTTTTTAATAGTTTTGAAAACATAAAAAATACGTGCGTTCGGAGAGTTTTAGATTTCATATATTTTTAAGCATGCATGAACTTAAAATAATAACAATAAAATTAAATTTTTGAAAGAATAAAGGAAAACCATAACAATTTAAAATACAAAAAATTTTGTAAAAATCGATTACAAAAAAAATACTATAGCTATTTCTTGTAATAATTTCCACTAAAGTATCAATGGTCGGATGATAAACGAAAGCTCGCTATACACATAACCTTCCCGCCTGGGGCTATGCAGATAAATGTGAACCAACAACTTGATTTGCCCCGCGATGCCGCACCACAAATTATAGGTTATGGTTCACCCGATATCTATAACTCGGTACTGTTTTGTTTCTGTCGTTCATGAATTCCGTTTATTGTTCGATAAATAGACGAAGAATGAGTAAAATCAAAAGCCATCTTCAAAGTTTCGTGTTGCGTTTCTTTGTCAAAAATTAATTCTGTTTGCATTTTTTTATTATTCTCTACTTACTACTTACTTACTTAGAATTTTAAATTATTTTGAAGACACATACTTATTCTGAATAAAATAAAAGTTTTATTATTCTTACTAACCTAATTGTTCATTATTTATTTATGTGTCCTTAATGCCTTTAAAATATCAAAGTCTTTTTCAATAAGGTGTAAGTTTGAACAGAACACTATAACACTATGAATACTATACATGGTTTAATTATAGGTAGTTCACAAAGTTTCCGTTTATACCACGTAAATTCAATCCAACACAATAAACACCCAAGTGCCCATTTATTTCATAATCGTTTTATATCAACTGTTATATGATTGTGTAATAATATATTACTGTCTCTGTTTGAGTACGAACGAGAGAAAATAGAATTTTAAATTATATGCCTTAGGATATATCTCACAACAAATTCTAATGCTTTAAGTAATTCCAGTAGAAAATTATTTAATATTTTTTTTATAAGAGTACTGTACTGTATATAAGTAAAAAATTAGAAATTAATACGGTATCCGAATCATTATTAGTCACGTTAATGCATCTAGGAGGTCAGTCGGTAGTGTTCGATATGTAGACCAAAGGGAAAGGTTCAAATCCTAATAAGTAATAGGACTTTTAATTATATCTTTGTAAAAAATATTATGATATATAATCATCATAATATTACGTAACTAGTCGTGTGTAACCTGAGCCGCGTCGGCCGCCACCGCCGGGCCTTCACACTTTCACGCTCGGTCCAAGGTTTGATTGAATCGATCTTGTCAATAATCTGATCACCTCTTATAATAAATAAAAAACAACCAGTTAACGGAGCCTGTTTGATGAGATCCCACAGCTTTGTATCTTTTGTGAACATAATATGTAGAACTTGCTGAGTCATATTCCTCTAATTTCGTGCCATATAACTTAAGTTTTTCGCTATTTTATTCGTTAAAAAAATGTGTAGAAAAAATTAAAGGAAAACAAATGCTCAGTCACTTGACCATATGACCATATTGACCTATTAAATTTGCTATGTGATTAAATGGAAATATGATATTTGTTTATGTGCTGTGAAATAATTTTCTATTGCCAGTATTGTAGGATTTAACTGCATCGGCTTGCAATAAAAAAAGGTTACACGCCATTAAAAACAACTAAAGCAGTTTCGTGACAATCTAAAATGAGTACTAGTTGTGTTTACGTGCACTTATATAATTCAAAGAAGTCCCTGAGTGGTGTCTGTCGGGAGCGGGAGGGCCCTCGTCGACCGCAGCACGTACCGACTCCGACGCACGTTCGATTGCGATCCGCCAACCGAGAGCCGAACGTTCAATGTTGATTCTGTCAAGTGGTCGATGCCACTGCGCAGCCGCAATCGAACGTGCCACTGCCTCAGAGCAAACACTTGTTACTCTTGGACCAAAAATAAAATCGTAAAACCTGTGGATCAGACGTTTATTATCTCGAACAATGAATGATCAAAATGTAAATGTTATAAAGTAACATTATCAGGGGATAACAAAGGCTACACATCTATAAAAAGGCAACACGGAGGTCTAATAGATAAAAACATATTTTAAAAGGGCGATCCGCATTATTGTTAGATATTGGTAGTGACCTTTCATTGCTTGTAAAATACCCTTACGAATCGATAACCTTATACAATCAAACCTGCTAAATGCTATTACCCACGACATTTTAACTGTATTTCTGTAGAAATATGGGATTGGAAATCGATATCGCGTGATCGAAGCATATTTAGTGTGCGATCGTTGGAAACAAACATTTTCTTAGTAGGTTTATATATACATCTTAAGAATGATACTTATGTAATCGGTTCCTTTGGTAATGTTGAAAATCTAAAGAAGATATTTAAAGAAGCGATAAATATATTTCGGCGAATGTTTGTGAGAAATAACAACAGGAAACATAAATAACAATAACCATTAATTAGATTTATGGCGCATTCTTGTGAATTGAGTTGAGCTTAGGATGACCCAAGGCTACATACCAAAGTTAGGTGGACATATATTTGGGTGGGTGAGGATTATGTAAACATTTGTAAGACTCTTGTACTGAGTTGGTACTAGAAAATATTAGATTTGTCAAATTTACTGTAGTTTTTGAGAGAGACTAATAATTGTTTCTCTGAAAAACATAATTAGAAATACCAATAAGTAGGTAATATAAATATTTTTTGCTTTATTATAAAGATTATACAAAATCAAAAAGTACTCTTCTAATCACTAGAATTAAAAAATATGAAACAAAAAATCTTTAGGCTTTTCTATCATGATTTTCCTTAGGGAAGTCTCTTACCTACTAAACCTGTCACCGTTTCTATCCCATAAACTTTTTTACTTTTTCCATCATTCTAATATCCCAGTGGATTTTTTTCTTTTAGTTATCCTATCAGATTACCCAGATAGTAAGCAATTCTAAGTTTTAATAATACATTTTATCTTCATTTGCTATCAGTTAAAACTTAGAAGAATTTGAAAAGCTACTTTTGAATAGAATGATATAATGCTTTATGATTACCTAAAATATTTAAGCACGCTTTGTAGAGCTAAATTTAATTTTGACATATTAATAATACATATATTAATTAACGTTTTAAATCAACAGGAAGGTAGGGATCTCATAAGTATGTGTAAAGTTAACCAATTTGAAAAAAAATAGATAGTAGATTATAAGAAGAGAGAGAAAACATGAATAGGATATCTAACAACAAACACAATATTAAAATTAGTGCACTGTTTACATTTCTCCCTGTATATGGGCGAGTGAACTATAAACAATCAATCCCTTCAATTAAACCATCCAAGCGTCATACTACACAGAGACTTTTTTACTTCAAAATAACGGCTTATGTAATGAGAGTCGAGACGCACCAGCTACAGGACCTGAGCATCGGACATCGAAACCTTATAAATGCGTTAGCTTACTCGAGCTGATTGATGTACAACCAAACCATTAATCTGACTACCTCTGTAAAGGATATAGTTACCGAAAGCTTTATACGGTTTCACGTTTTTAATGGCATATTTTGACAAAAAAAAACACTGTAATTGAGTAAGATACAAATACATTTATTATTTACATATACTAAAAATTTTAGTAAAACGTTTATAAAGATGTGCAATATAAAACATAATATTGTCCCAATTCGACTTGGCTCAACAATGGGCTAATATAAGCAAATGAATATTTTAAATATTTGGAAGTACTATGAGAAAACAAATGCAGTTAAACCAATACCTATACTTTACATGGACGGCATTCTCTTAATAGTCCGACAATACTCACATGGCACCTGATATAAATAAACAGATCTAGGTGGCGCGATAGTTACCTACGATTCAACAAGTTAAAGCTGTCGTGCACAAAACACTATGCGAAATTGAAGCTTTAACTATATAATCATTCAGCGAATCGGAAGTGCCTATTAATGGATTATTTTTCAAGTATAGTATCAGAATATAACATGAAAATGATAGTGATGCTACACTATTATCAAAATTAATATCCTGTTTTTGTTTTGTAGTATCAAGAAATGTTATTTGTAAGGTCAAAAATTATGTTTAATTATTTCAAAAAGATTTGGGCGCCTACTCTGTCTCTCTAGAAACTAATATTTAGATAATTGAGAAATGAACTTATAATTTTATTAAAACCATATTTGCACAATTTGCAACAATTGCAGAGGCTTCTCTGTTTATATGTTTAAATGCAGTCCCAAAAGGCATTCGAAAATACACACGACATTTTGTTTTCGGGGAAATAAAGTACGCGTTTTCATTTTACAAATCAAAGTGAAGTATCAACTATAATTAAAAAACAAGTCCAACAACTGTGCCGCTCCTATGCCACGTTTATATTCAATGTGACACAATCTTAAACTCACAAGTCTGTCCGTTCGTAAATAACCGAACAAAAACTTTATCTCGCCATCTGTTAATGTGCTCCCAGCGAAACTGGAGACCTGTTTTAGACTCGTTCTTTATTGGTCAATGCTGTGGAAGATATAAATTCACAGTGCTATTTGAAAAATTCAACAAAATATGTTCTATTAAATCAGATTAAGTTCAATTTAAACTTGACTAAAGCACCCGAAGATTACTTTAGATATTCTTATTATTGCAGCTTAATATATTCTTTATGGAATAAAATTATATGAACTTTTTATAATTCGAAAATGACTTTATTAAACAACATGCATCCAGTTTGTATTCATTTAACATTCAAACAAGACAAGACAGAGACAAAGAAATCAGATATCGATGAAATTTTTTTTGGATGTACATACCATTCTCTAAACTAAAATAAATAGGATATTAAATCACCATTGACATTTGTAAACACTTACTGCATTAGAAGTTAACTCAAATAAAACCTACTTCAAGAGATTAAAACGGTTTTATTGTGCTGCATCTTTAACAAAACAGCAGCAGGAAGAAGATTTGTCAGTGCCCAGTGATGACAACACGTGCTAGTTGGCGGGAAAACGCGAACGATCAAATAAAAAACCCATACATTAATATAATTCGAACGAGAATTTTGTGTTACAATTAGAAAAAATGCTCTAATTTATATTAATAGTAATATTCTACGTGTAGTCTTATATAAAACGACAATCGCCATTTTTCTTCTAAGTCTTCAGTCGACTAAATTGTGTGAAGAGAATGCAAAAGTAGGATTTCTATTTTAATATTTTTACTATATTTGCAATACCGTGTCGGGGTTTCCTAAAACTACATAATAAAATAAATTGCTTATCTAAAAAATTGTGCAAACAAACTTTTAGCAATATATCTATTATAATAATGGTGGCATGAGTACTTGTATACAAATTGTGACTACCGAGCCAATAACATACCAAACAACAGGTCCCGATATACCTATACGTCGCCGCCCGTCTCGGTCTGACATCTGCTCCGTATTGAGAAGGTCATCGAACTTGCTTGTTTTCGCATCTGAAATGTCACAGGCTACAAAATAAGTGCTCCTTTATATTTATACACAATGAAAAGTCAATTAAAATCCTAAATAGAAAAACGTAGATGGGACGATCAGAACACTGCACTTCATTTCCTTAGAAAACAGTTTTTCTTGAACTTAATGAAAGTATGTTTGATGCCTTTTCTGATTTATTATAATCAATGAATAAATAACATTTCATTCCAGTATTTCATGGAAAAACTTCGTACTTTTATGGCATACCGAGGCAGTTTGTGTTTTTTTAGACTGTCGCTTGGTTGTATTTTATATACGGCGGTGTTTAGTTTTTGCGCTGTTAACCTACTGTTTAAAGGCAATGGTGGAGCTCGGCTCTTACTTTGATCCTTTCGAAGCTTTGTGGGTCGGTGTTATGTTGGATTTAAATGAAATGTAATAAGTTAATAAAGAGTGCAGTTTTATATTAGACGTGACAATTGAATTAATATTATACGGAGATTATCCAGGGAAGCAAAGAGAAAAACAGAGAACTTCTCCGTGACGTGTGGCTCATACCCGGGCTCATAGCGACTAGCGATAGACTTCGATTCTATTTTCATCCAATTCAATTTACAACAAAAATTTATTATTATTATCGATTTCCATAACAAGCTAAATAATCAGTTTCGGCTCAAAGATTGTATGTGATGTTGTTTTAAATTAAGTGTGTTATACGAGTTTATGGGGCTATATTAATTAATTAACGAAAGTAGAGTATTTATAGCCATGTAGCGCATTATGCAGAGGCTGTAATAAGACTGCAATTTCACTCAATTAGGTCATTATAAAACACGCATCACGAAGCTACTAAGTAACTATTAAGTAACATTGTAACCGGGCCTTTTGTACGTTGGTGTCATCGTATTTTCTTTAAAACGTTGTACAGACTCATGCCCTAAGGGAACTAATTATGGTTTTGAAATTACTTAATGCAAGAAATATTGATTGTCTGTGCCTGTAGTAGCAGAATTTTATTTGAATCCTGCTGTGTATGCTTGGATTTGTAGTTTATTTATATCGGCTGATAGAAGCTGCAAGAGGTGAAAACTCACGATCAAAATTAACAAAGGATGATATCTAAAGCTATAAAAACTAGAGAGTTTCTGTTAAAATAATTACGACTCTAGAGGAACACAAAATCCATGTTAGTCAAAATCACTAATTTTAACAGATTTAGAAAAAAAAAATCAATGAACATAATATGTTTAAAGCCACTGATTGGATCGACATGAGATTTTATAAAAACTACAAAGTTACATTTAAAATTGACCATTTACTTCGAATCTTCTCGCAATTTTACTGGAATTATTAGATAAATATGTACGTCACTGTGTAGTCGAAGGCGGCTTTCAGAACTTTTTGACATTTAAAATAGTTTTTAATATAATATTCTGCTCAATATGCCATTTTGTGTCTCTGTCTCATTAACTAGTATTGCTTTCATCACGTTTTCCGTTGTCTGTGTCGCATGTTTATTCAATAAAGTAGAATCTCATACCGCGGTGCTATATATCAGTGCATCAGAGGCAATGCCAGGTCTTACCTCCGTTCCATTATAAATTATCGAAAACCGCATTTCTGTGGAGTCATATTAGCATTTTCAAAAAAAATTAAATGCTAATACGACTAAAAAGAAACACTATTATATGTAATAAATACCATTATAAGATATTATGGTCCATGTCGACGTCGCTGTTTTGATTATTAAGTTGAGTATAAAATGTAAATTAAATATTTTATAAATGTCTTGTGACGGCAAATATCCGGATATGTAAGAGCACGCATCGGCACTATTACAGCCGACTAACAAATGAGAAAGGTGTCAGTCTCTCATTAAACAATGTTGTGAACTGGTTTGTTCGCCAACTAAACATAAAGTGAAGCATGCAGTAGACAAACTAAAATTACTGCCAAACTTACATTCGATCTTATAAAGAGTATGTTTGTTGAATTCTTTATTAATCATAGTCAATGTTCTTTACCAACAATTCAATTAGTTCTATACTAATAAAATAAATTAGATAACGCTATAAATTTAGTATGTATTAACAACTTTGAATTAATACACCTTCCTTAAATTCACACACACATGCACATATAACGTTGGTTACATTTTATGTTAAAATAAAAAGGAACACAGAGTTCACACAGGCAAAAGTAGATAAAAATCATGATGAAAACAAACATTTTTTTTCTTTTTTTCTTAATTATAATTAAAATTAAAGTTAATCTTTTATAAAAAATATGCTGGAAATTCAAGTATTTTTTTGGTTTATTGCTTACTGATAGAAAAGCTAAGATCCGAAAAGCTAAGAAGCCTTACTGGCCCAGTAACTTTTATATACAAGATATAAATAAAAATCATTTAAGCCGTCAAACTTATATAAGTATTAAGAATAACAAAATATTAAACAGAACATTTGATTTAAACACAGTACTTTTAATCGGAGCAGTTTTACTTTTAGTCGTACCTTGTTACGATTGTTTGAAATATTTTATATTAATTTGTTTATTGAATGTGCACTAACATAAACCCTGATTAGCGCATTGCAATAATAATAAAATAATTTATAAACAAATTAAAAAATATATAAAATTTAAATATGTTACTTATGAATTTTCGATATGGAAAGACGTCGTACCTACTGGTATTCAATTTACTATGTCAGGTTTTGTTCGCAACAGGTTGGTCACCAATCATCACGAGCTCAGTTAAAGTGATGTTTAAGCTGTTTTAAGTGAGTGAAATTTGTACTAGCCGACGAGACGACGCAACGCCCCACGAATGGAAGAAAGTTAACTTTTTAGTGATGTGAAGTGGTATGAGAAACGAGTATAGTTAATCCGTATAACGGATTACATTTACACTAAGCATAGCTAACAATCTAAGAATATGCATAGTGCAGCTAACAAATTAATTGTCATTTACTTAGTATTATGGCACTTTAGTTGTTTCAAATTTCCATAATATAAAAGATTATTTCATTATCAATCAACACCCGTTCAATTTGAAATTTGAAAGATATACACGAACTTCACGTTACAACTATTCATGTGATAGCCAAGATCGTTACCATTCTTCGATAGATATTCACTGAACGATATCATTAATTTGAATTGTCTAAGCTAAGCTATAGATGTTTGAAAGCTATAAAAAATGTCAATTGAAAAAGTTGAATGCTAACTGCAATCTTTCGAGCAGCTTAATTAACTAGTTTTTATTATGTTTTTCGATCATCCATAGTAATTATCATTTGTTAGATTTATTTAATCTTTTCTGAAATCAGACAATTAACACAAAGAGCAATGTTGTATAATCTTTATTTGCTAACATTTATTTTTGTGTATAAAAAAACATAGACAGTTTGTAAAATATCTAGCTAGTTTAAAATGGGATAATATTTTTGCAACTTTTAACGTTTTATTCACACATCGCTAGCTAAACACTAATTGGAACTACATCCAGGGTCGATTCAACTTCATCGCAGCTTGTTGTTAAGAACTACTGCTACACCACGCTCGTTTTTCATTAATCGTATTTCCATCTTATGATTCCATGTAAACCACTTAATACTGAAACAACGTTAATTGGGTTTTTAAATTATGGTGACGATGTCTCATCGTCACTTCAAAATTAAAATTAAAAAAGCATGTAACAGGATGGTTTGTAAATTGTCGTGTAAATTAAAATTCAAAGTTTCATATATTAATTCGGATTAAAAAATAAATTATATTATTTTTATCCAGACCGTACACAAAATTGTACATTTAAAGGTGATTTTAAAATAGGGTAAGCTAGGATAACCTACTAGGATGAATAAGTAATTTATAATTAAAAAATATTGTGGGTCGAGTAAGGAACATAAAGAGGATGAGTAAGAAAAAAAATAATGTGTACATGTCTGACGTCATAGGATGAAAACAGATTCCGTGGACTATATTATATAATTTTAATTTCAATCCGATATCTCCGCAAAGATTCTTGACAGTCGGACAAAAAAGTGGGCCTATAAGGGTTCCATTTTCCCTTTGAGGTACGGACGGAACCCATAAATATGCAGATAGAGGAAACATCATCACGCATCTAGTCATTAACACAATTCAAAACACCAGTAAATACGTGTTAACTGTTTCCAAAGATAACCATCTCCAACATAGACTTTCACAAACATTAACCGCTATCGGGCTTGCTGATCGCACGCACACGGCAATAGTACGTTTGCGGAACCACTGCGTTATCATTGGATGTTGTCAACCACACCAATTTAATAACACGTATAAACTAATTTTGATCGAGAGTATAATCCTAATGGGCTAAGTCATAGTTAAAGTATCCTTCATTCAAATAAACTTAGTAAAAACACTTTTGAATCAATTAAACAATGTTTCATTGATTTTATCATTAAATATATTTTTATATTGTTCTTTAATAATCTTTTAATTAATTACATATTTAATTGTCCATATAATTAATAAAGAGTCGTGTAGACTCGGTAGTAGAGTTCTGTGGAGTAACAACGAGAAAAAAGAAGAAATATATGTATGTGTGCAATTTATTTGGGTAAGCAATTATGTACGTACAAGTAATTCACATCTATGGAGTATAAAAAGAAGATTTTGTTTTTGAACCAAAAAATATTTATAAAAATCTAATTAAAAAACTAGAATCTGGGAATATAATGAATGAATGAATAGTAATTTTATTTGCATATATCACACACACACACATGCTAGCAATTATAAAAGTGAATACATTTGAGTGAATACAAAGAGAAAAAATACGAAAGAAAAATTAAATGAAATTAAAAGACATACAAAAGTTTGAATGTGTGCACAATTCATGTAAATCGCATCAGCCGGGTGATGAACCACCGGTGTGTGTATAAAATAATTTGAATTTGAAAAGGGTCACACGCCATTCCATCCATAGCTTGAGCCACAGCAGAGGAGACGTTAATAGACCGGATGTGATGATTTGTTTGTGACTGTTTCGAATTCATTTCATATAATATCTTAAGATCGGGGAAAACAACATTATATTTCACATGGGTAGTTGCAGTCAAAACTAGAATAAAAAAATATCAAATTAAAAAATGAACCCCCCCCCCCCCCCCAATTCTCAATATTTTCCATTTCTTCATGATATTTAATTTCGGAAAAAATTATAAATGTAAGAGAGGTTTACTGATCACTTTTACAATAACAGTAATGGTTGAATACAGTTTTTGACGCGTAACTTACCATCCTCTTGGTCCATCCTATCTCATCGTCTCGAGCTCGTTGAATTCGTTTTGTTTTCTCTATTGTCTAAAAACGCAGTCTTGCTGTTTATTGACACAAAAAAGAGAATTTTAAACAGCTTGCAGGTACTTATCAAAAAATGCAAAATAATTATTACTTACAATAAACCTTTGTGCGGATGTTTTTTTTTCTTTAATATGATTTAATACAATTTTTCTAGCAAAAGAATAACGAAAAACAAAGCTTCCTTTTTATTAAAATCATATAAAATTATTAGAATTATATCAACAACATCTTTCTGTAAAGAATTCCCAAAATAACTATTGCATTATTAGCCTAGATACCCATTAGGTTGCTTCCGGTCCATTCTTTCATCTTTCTCGTATTATCGGTCGTGACTATACGAAATAGTATTAAATTCTATTATATAATTATCTTACAAATTACAGGGTTCAACTTAATGTGGATCGTATCATTATTATTATTCTGTTATTTTTAAGTGTTCCATTATAATGTAGGATTGGTTGATCTAGCGTCTGTGTAATATAGAATGTCTGTATGTATATATATCATATAGAATTCATAGGCACGTCTATCAAAACGGGTCTGATGTCTTAAATGCTAGTCAAGGGCTCGCATTAATATGTCTTTCAGTTAATAGTACATGATACAATGCCTTAATGATAATTTAGAAACACATAATACAATAGGTACTATTTTCTTCGTAGATATTAACAACTAGAAGACTTTTGCATATTCGATCATTTATATATAACGGCTTAAATTTTCCTATCGGAATTCTTTCGAATAATTGTTTACTTAATTATAGAATTTTTACTTTTAACTTCATTAACAAAATTATTTTATAATACATATATGTTTATAAACTTTTGCCAAAATAAATATTAACGTTTATAATGTCGATATCGATATAATTATAATAATGTAGTTTCGGTGTTTTTTCAAAATATCCGTATTTATTTTGAAGTTAAGTCGATCGTAAACTCTGTGAAATGAAGACGTTTTCCGAATGCGTCCGTTCGTCGGTCGGGAATTAAACCTATAACACACAACATAACACGTCGTAAATATAAAACGGGACAGACTTTAAAGACCTTTGTGAGTGCTTTTAAATACCACCTCTTCGACAGTAAAATTCATATGGAGAAATCTCAGTATTTAAACGAAAAATATTACTATTTTTATATTTATTAATAGAAGTTAGTATCTGATTCATTTTGTGAGAACTGGTAAGACAAAAGTCGTTTATCAGTGAACCCCTATGTATTACTTATGTCTGTATCAATGATATCTATATTTTCAAATCATTGCACTATTTCTCTAATTTTTAAATACAATTTTATCACATATTATCGATATCACATTACGCATAATTTCGACTATCTACACATCAAAAACAAGCGTCAAATAATAATGTGCAATTTATTATTATATCGCCGGGTATTGCAGTTAACATTGGCATGTAGGAAAAAAATACTTTAAAAGGCTTTGTAAGAATGTGTCGGCAGCGTTGCGTACTCGTAAGTACCAACACGCATGCCCCCCCACCCCCCACCCCCCCGTACTGTTAATTGGATCCACGCCAACCGATTCCGTTTCAATCACCACCACGACAACCGAACCGTGCACAGTACCTATACCTGGAGGTGTACTTGCAGTATGTCAACTGACAGACATCTGTTAAAGGAAATTAAATGGTTTACTTTTATTTAAGTTTTGTTAAAATAAAATTAATCAATAAATTGTCTCGTAATGTATAAAAAGGCAACAATATTTATTATTATTATTTGAAACGTTTACTATACGTTTACATGATGATTTGACGGTAAATTTATCCCTATGGAAGCATTTAGTAGGATAAAAATAGCCTATATGTTAATTCGGGTTTAGAATTATCCGTAACAAAACATCCCGGGGTAACTGGAAACTTGGTAACTTTTTCCGTAATCATCCATAAACCAAATTTCGTCAAAAATCGTTCACTACTTTTTGTGTAATAGAGAAGTTTTAAATACCGCAGTATTATAATAAAGACAAATCAAGATTCGAAAGATAATAAAATTATCATAATCCCGGAATAAATCCAGTGTTATGATAAAATTTTGAAACTTATTTAAGATTATGATATGATATATTCAACAGAAATCATATGTACTTATAATCGATCGCGTTGCACGCTGAAATCTGATCATAATCCTAAACATTTCCCCACTAGTATATTGAATGTTTATGTATCTTATCTGAAACGTTAATTTTGATGTACCGCACTGTTGTTATTTGTTGTTGTGTATAGTAGTTAGTGCCGCGGCGCGTGCGCATAATTTCGTGGCTGGGTTCCGATCCAGCGTGAAATCAATGGTCGCGTCACCAGCGACCGAGCTAGCGACCCACCGGCTCTTATCTAGGGCACTTTTTACTAACATCTACCTTCACTCCATTGTTTATTGAATGCCAACTACTTTCTGATTTCGGGCCAGAGTACCAAGATGTTACGGTGATAAATAAATGTGTTGGCGTAGAAACGAAGGTGCTGATACAGTCGTGGCAAACCAATTTGTCAATTTCTTAGTCTGTGGTTATACGTTTCTGCCCACAAAGGTGGACATAATGAAGCATTTGGTTTTTGTAAAGTAAATTAAATTTATATTTTAATTTTCCTGGATATTCTTTATCATACTTATATTAAAAAAGCGCGTAAACGAAAAATTATGTCTCTCAACTGTTTTTATGCTGTGCTCGAGGTTGAGATTGAGGCTGATTAATTACAGAATAACATAGCTGGTTTGTTTACACCTCCTGGTTGTCAGATCGTACACTAATCCGTTAAACATACACGATAAAACATATAACACATACTCATCTTCACAATTATACACCAATATTTTGCCATAAATCACTATTTTTTAAATTGAATGTGCTCACAAAATGTTTCGTCAATGCAAAGCTGGCATAAGAATAATGATCTAACTAGAGGTACGTAGTTACTCGCTCTGATGAGAGTCACGGTTCACATCCGGCTCACTAGGAATTCACCATTTTTTAACTGATCTTTTATCAAGATGTTATAATAAAATATTAAATGAAACATCTTCTCTCAAGTATTTATTTGTACAAATCGTAAATACACAATTTATGGCCCATGAAAAGTCCACCATACTTTATTATACAATCAATCAATATTTATTGTTAAAGGTATTTCAACTTTAAACGAACTAGTGTAAAATAAAAAATTCGCTGGCTCATGTAATGTGACTCTATTTTATTATGATTTCCAGTTTCTATACATAATAAAATATCTACCTTTAAATAATTCTTGTGAAAATTATTTCTTTACTCCGACTCTATACTCTTGAAACCGATATTTTACGTACACAATCGAGGATTTGAGTGTTATGCCACATTTAGGCAAATGTCGTTTGCACTCGGTAGAGAACTGTTCAAAGCTTTTTGTGTGCAAATCGGGAGAGCGTCTAAAACCTTGATCGTGAATATCTACAGACGGTCACAAAGCTTTATTAGTAGATATGATAAATAATATTTGCTAAAAAGTTAAAAGTACCGATTTTTCACGCTTACAATATTTTAGACTAAAAAAAAAAACAACAATTAAGGAAGAACGGTCGTTTATGTTGCATCGTTCAGCCGTGAGGCGTTTAAGACAATTAAATGTATTCGAAAGCGGAGATGATCGTATGGTTTTTTTGGTTGTTTTTAGTGTGCTTATTGTATGAAAGACACTAATGAATAGCAATAAATGAATGGCATATGGAAAGTTTTTACAAATAGTCATTTTACGCTATCAAACTTGTATCTAAGATTTCCTAAAGTATTAAATAAAATAATACGTGTTGCATGATAGTGTATATTATGATGTCTAGTCCATGCGAACTCTTATTCCGTCAAAAAACCGTAATTACTAATACGGCGGAACTAAGTAAGAATATCTAAATGTGAACAATATACTGAAACTTGACATAAATTGGTTAAATGTGTTTTGTATTACTTCTATATGAAGTTACCCTCTGAGACCACAGGATAATCAATATTTATTGTTAATACAATCGATAGATTAACTGTGAAAGTATAATTGCGTCTATAGTGATCAATTATAACGGAAATAGATTTTGGTAATTGTTTATCGATGGCCGGGTGGCGTCGTCGTCGCAGTCGTCGACTAGAGATTTAATTAATAAGTGCTAATGGTGTGCGGCTCGGTTCTAACTAATGCGCCCTTAATCTTTAAAGTATCGGGAGGGCAATAAATATCACGCGCCCACCGGGACTAATATTAAAGGGCTGTCAATTCCGTGAACTAAAATATTAAAAAATAGACGGACTCTTTAAAGTTTTTATTTCATGCTTTTTAGTGATATTGATATTTTTTATTATATAGGTAACACTAAAAATATTAAATATTAGCTTTCCGCTAACACCTTCGCCCACGTGGTCCTAGGGAACCGTTTATTTGGATATTGATTCATATCATGCCTGGATGACACGGATATAATCACAGAGACAAATTAAGTAAGCAGTCGTTACTTTGGTTTTTATTTTTCACGTTTTCATTCCCTATACAAATTTCCTCTACCATTTACATCCCTTTATTTGCTGTTTTTCGGCATAAAATACAGCCTATGTTCACCGCATATGAAGTAGCTTCCTTAAGGTGAAAGAATTTTAAAATTTTTAGATTAAATAGTTTCGGTCTATTCGTTGCAAAGAACTAATAAAATCTTTCCTCTCTATAATATTAGTATAGATAAATATTCTACATAGTTAAAGTCTTAGAAAAGAAGATTTTGTTTATTTGTTTGATATATTTTTTTCTAATTTTATACTCATAAAGAAGAAAGATTCGACTGCTTGTTTATTTGCATTGGATAGGAAACTATTGGACCGATTTATATAAGTCTTTCATCTACCGGAAGCTACATAATACGCAAAGTCGCAGGAAAACAGTTAGTTTGATAGAAATTGCTTCACAATTCAAGAACAAATATATGAATATACCTACTTTCATAACAAATACACATACTCTTACTCCTTGAACATGGAAAATCCATCTTTACTAATTCGATTTCGATACAATGTAATAGAACCACTTCGGTCCATTAAGCTGTCGAATAAAAAAAGAATTTTAAAAATTGGTCATCAACTGGCTGAAATATCGGTGAATATACATAAATAGAACACAGAACGACGTCTGTAGCCCTAACACCTAAGGGGGTCTGCGCTCCTTGTCTCTTTGTCATCTTCGAAGTTTAAGCTAATTTAAAAACACAAATTTAAATACGATTTATAATAGAGTTTTTTAAATTAAACGACTTTTTTACTAAATTATCATAATATTCCCACATGAGATAATTTCTCATAATTACATTATGATAACAAAATATAGATGCACCAACTCGCCAGCCCTGTAATTCTTAGATTAGCGTGGGAACTTCAAATCCTGTTACGATTCCCGGCAACAGATTTAAGTTAGATTTAATCGTTACTTATCTCACACGAATAGTTTATAATTGATTTTGATAACACACCTACTTCAAATAATAAGAAGAAAGTTATAGTTTGATTTAAATTTATTTAAGATTCTAATAAGCAAATAACGAATTTAACCCATAAATTTGAATATAATGTAACACAGGAAAAAGAGGTCTGTCACGCCAGCGCGGAACCTGTTTCCTGGGCATTTTAGTAGTATTACAGAGGCGAATATTGTCTTCGATTTGTGACTAGCAATGTAGAAATATAACAATTTAATAACACGTCGGGCCTTTTCCGACCTCCACCCCATAGATTATAAATAAAAAATATCTCAGTTCGGGGCGGGCCTGTTTTGGTGTATGACCGTTCGCGACCTATTGCCACACTGTGCATATGCTTACGCGTCGAGCCACCAATAGTGTTGCGCTCGCAAATAATACTAATCAAAGAAAAACAAAATAATACTAGGAATTGAAAGTGATAATGAAGAAGATTGTAGCAGTTTATTTTTTGAAGTCCCTAAACGAAATAAATACATAGAAAAATATGCTAACACCAGAAATTAAGCCATCCACTAGCAAAATCACAATTTTTGAATAAAATAATCTGTCCAACAAATAAATGCCCAAATTTTCTTCGTCACTTTTACTTTCACTCTCATAGTGAAAGTGAAAGTGATTTTTTTTCTAAAAGAAAAATTATAAGTGTCCTTGTTCTAGAAAAATCGAAATATTGATTAACATGCTGATGAGACTTCGTTGTATTTATTAAAAATCAATGAAATTAATGACTCGATATTTCCTTTTCTTTAACTGTCCCATCACTACAAAAAATCCACTTTAGTGCGGCATCGAGCCTTATCGACATGATATTTTCAAATGCTAATTTCTCATTTTCTGTTTGGAGGATCCAGAGGCGGGGCCAATGTAAACACAAGTAATTCGTGAGAATATAAAAAATTAAAGATTTGTAATGTACAATACGCCTTAACTCTTAGCGCTTTAATATCACCCAGAGGTGAGGGATCTATGGGGCCTGCCACGCACAATAAGAAAGTGGGTGCATATTTGAACTGCCACAGCACTAGCTGAAAGACACTAGTTTTTATATAAAATACTATATATAAATTAATATGCAGAATGTGATTCATATCAGAATTTATTGTAAGACTTAACATTAACATAAACTTTGATATATATAGGACATGTGGTAATTTATACCAGCTTTCAAGTTAATTATTCCTCCAATCGAAAGCTAGTTCGTACCTACCCACGGTTTAGTTGTCGGGCTGCAAATCAGACTAATGTGATCATTTATCTGAGTGTAATGGCATAATATTCATAAGTGATTAGTAGAAACTTAAAGTTATATTTTTAGGCAACAATATCACAGACAATGCTCAGATCCTAAGGTAGTAGTTGTAGTAATACCTATTGGTATATTGAATCTGTCAGTGTGTGTGTATCTCAAATAACGAAGGCAACATAACACTCAGAACCTTAACAATATAGAAAAGTCTAACTTCTATATTGAGTTGACCAGAAATCGAACCCAGGACGACATGAACCTTTAAACTTCCGTCCTAGCCACTCAGCTACGGCGTTTGCATTGATCCAGTCGTGACTGCAATTCTAATGAGTGGAATTAGTAGTGAATGAATTTCTCTACTTTTGGTAGAAAAAATTACAAAAATTCACGTTTGTGTAATGTGAAGCTGATATTATCTTAATTATAATATGAATTGGTTATAGTGTAACATTACAAACATATGTCGTGTGTCATTGTTTCTGTAATATTCACTGTAGTTTTCATTATGCACAATCTCGGAAATATCCTTAAGAATTTAGTGCAGTGAGAAATCAGAATTCATTTTGTAAATTTAACAGGTGGCACCACTGTGTTCTGTTGTGAGTTGTGGCACAGTGGCTGAACCAAAAAGACGACATGTAAAATGAGATGACAATCAGAACGTGTCGGCCCACCGGGGGGCAGATACGGTCACGTGTAACAGTAACTACTGTGCCTTATTCTGTTTGCAGTAAGAGTGAACTGTCAAATGTGTGCATCTACTAAGTGATCCTTCTCTGTAAGGCGATACTCTCTGCTACCTTCTCTAACGAAATATATCGGCTATCGCTAGATTTGATCAGAAAATGGGAATTCCGGACTGCTAGCATAGTATCGGAACTTAATCAAAGATACAAAAAAAGCTGTTATTTTAATTGATAGCTATGTTTCTGAGGGTTACGCCTTGAAATGTTTGTAAACTTTATAAAGTTTTCTTCGACTGGTAGCACAACAATTAGTATCCAGTATGCCTAAGTGTTCATTGAGAGTATGGATGATTATACAATTTTTTTATATCCCTATTATTCCATACAACATATCAGATTTATCGATAAGGATCGAAACATGCTTGTGCGTCATAAGAAAAGTCAGTAACGAAATGTTGTCTAATTAGAAAGCTATAATGCACTTTTAACGATTAATACATGTGAATAAATGAAAACTATAGAAGAAATTTACGTTTTAATGCAATGGAATAGGGCGCAGGAAAGCTTCCATTGCGACAATTAATTAGTGATTTGCTATAATTTTGTTAAACGTTTTTCTGTATGCTAATCTAATTTGGGTCATACTAAATAAAAAATAAGTAAATCAATCATTCAAAATCGGTGCCGAAATCAGACAGAGAACGTTCAATTGGAAGAATGAGGATAAATTAAAAATATTCCTTGTGTCCGATGAAAGCAATATAGTAGCATTAATGTACGTCAAAGTTTATTTTTATAAAAACTATACAATCCTTTGTATGTTATGACTTTAACTGTTGCGCTTATGAAATTTTGAAGAGGGAACCTGTTGATAATCTGACACCCTATTAATTGTATGTCAAAAGCTCAGTGGTTAATGTGACCGGACTCAGGGAAGATTAAAATAATAATGAAACGTTGAGTAGGAGTGACGGCTCTGACCACCGGCCGGGAACCGTCTGTGATTTGATACTTTACATTTTTAATGGCTTCACGATGCTACTTTACTTCATAAGTTTTTATTTTTATAAGGTTATTAGAGCTATCTCGCATGTGAAATATTCAAAGCAACTATGTCGTTGGAGGAATTGTTACTAGTGAACCAAAAAATAATATAGTACACACAATACAAATTAAAAGTTATCCATAAAGTCATTAAAAACATGTTATAAATAAAATATTTAATTTAATCCAGAAAACTTTTCTATTCATAATATAAATACTTGTTTTGGGTCTCGATTCAAATAGACTATATTTTGTCGAGACTTACCAGTAATATACACCCGAAAAGGTGAACCTCGGCTATTAAAGTTAACGCCCATGAATAATATTATTCAGACTTTAATCTTTAGCTATCCATGGAAATGTCACCGCTTCACCGCATAAGGCAAGTTGTCTATAACACAACACAACACCCACCAAGTAAATGGTTCAACTTTCGCTTTCTCTAGTAATAATAAATAACAAGCTATTAACTCTGTTCACTCTTAAAAAATTGCAATTTAATATTAAAGAATGGATACCTTAAGCACCGTGCGGACTATACCTACCTGTTGAGTTTATAAAATAAACGATATGCAACTACAGTAACAATACCTTGCATTAATTGTTTTAATGTTTGGTTACTATAACATTACTCTTTGTCTAAGAGATTTTAACGGGATTGGACGTTTTCTATTGGATAAAAGCAAATTTTAAAAACCTATCATTTAATTGCTAATAAATAAGGACTACGGCACAAACAATTTGCATTTTTCTTCTCGAAGGCATCGAATACATTATTGAAATTATAATTTACTTAATCACCTGTAGTGTCTCTTCATAGGGATCTGGCCTTGTTATGGTATTTGTTTAAAGTAATTAGAGGAAAAATTATAAACACTCAAATATTGCGGCGTCGACTGCGTCTGCTGGTGGTGCCCAGGGGTCGGACTTACTTATAATGACCAAGACTCCACTGGCGTGCACTGTGCACCCTCAGCCATATAATCGACATTTTCTCATGTTCGCGGAGTCAATTCATAAAAGTGGCATTATATGTCACCTATTACTGTTAATATATATATTTTTTAATGTATTTACTCTATTGTATTGGGTATCGCCTGTAAAAATAGATGTAATCGTGGTCAATATCAAATAAATAAATGTTTATTAATAATGAACGACTTCTCTGAGGCAAAATCAGTAATAACCCTACGCAATAAGATATAATATGTATATTGGTGATTTCATACATGATAATTATTATTGAAGGACCTTTAGGAGAACTATCTCTACCTATGGGGCGAATGATTGCGGTAGTTACAAACGTACACACCATCATTTTTCTTAATTATAGCATTCATGGTGTATGCTAGGGTTAGTCATTTTATCATTAAACTTTGTTAATTTCATTTTCAAAAGTAATAATATATTATCTAATTATACTTAATTATGATCACATTCAGACTATGCTTAGGTGTATGTAATTAATATTCACTTCGTTTAGATGATTCCTAGATATTATTTTGTGTAGTAGACACTGACCTTCTAAGAAAGTATTATCGAAATTGGGTAAATAGAGTTGAGAAATTGTCTGGAATTCTGTCAGATGTGAAGTTATAAACAAAAATATATTTTTAGCCTACTAATAAAATATGAGTAAGCACTTGATTCAGTGCTGATGTAATTTAATTTCAGAGTTTAAAGTTTGTATGGAAGGCAGTCATTTTTGAAATTAGGATCATGGAACGTTATTCTTGGGCTACTGATAATATATTCAGCGATTGAGGAAATTCTGTCTCAAACAGGGTTAAATAGGGAATCGTAAAATGAAAATCAAATGATATTTTGATACGAAGAGGTTTATTTATGAAATATTATATTAAAAAATAAATTTTAATCGTTTTATTAATATAATAGGCAACCCTAGAGAAAATACAGATATGAATTGATAGTGTCTGCCATGCAAATTGCAGGTGTCGACGCTGGATATTGATAATTGATGTGAAGTTTGCTTAATATACAGCCGGCGAGTGGTGTAGCAATTGTCTTATTTATACAAGCAGCTTGCTTTATAACCGTCATCATATTGCTATGCAAGAAGATATCAGTCACAAGCTACTTAAATGTATCTTGCTTTTAATTTTTTAATAACTCATAACCTCTGACAAAAAGGCGAATCTACCAAAAATTGTTGCTTATAGATTTATTGGGCTCATCGTCTTCATCTCTAGTTTATTAATGTACCCAATGCTGGGGCTTAGGACTTCCCTGTGGATGGAATCGAATCTAATAGGGAAAACAGGCCATGGCCCACCACGCGGGCATAGTCCGGATTGGTCGGTATTAACGACCAACAGCTTAACGTGCCTTCCGAAGCACGGAAGAGTTTGAGAAAATAAACTTTCGGTCACCCATCGTATGGCCGGCCATTGCGATAGTTGCTTAACACCCGTATCACAGACCAAACGCGCTAGCCAATGTGCTATCGAACTCATCTTGAGCTTGTTATATAATTTTATTTTATGTTTTAAAAATATACACTATAATCCTTATATGATATAAATCATAAATCTCAGATTAAATAATCGTGCAATAATATAATGTATTACATGCATGACCAGATAATGATCCAAATCGTGCATTTGTGTGTTGGTGGGCGACATTACAGAATAGTCACATTATTATATCGTATATAATTCATATATGTTTTCGCCCTATGTTCTAGAAATTTTCTTTACATAATTTATGATATGATAACTAAATCGGAACCATTTATAGAAGGCTACGATTATTAATTCCGATTAAAAATTCAATCTTTTGGCTTTTTAAAAAGCTATTAATTCAAACCTTGTGCAATATTTTAAGTCATTATGGAAGAACCTTTTAAATCCTTAAAAAAAGGTAAACAAATTATATTACAAAGGTAAAAGTCATTTAGTTCACCAAAAATTTATTGTTTATACGCTATTGTATGTTGTGCCGCCTTATAATAAAGACCTCATGAGCTAAATATCATAAATAACATTGATTTTTACCTAACAAATGCTTTATTTAACGAAGACTACTTTTTAAGTCGTTATATACTGTATATCGAGAAATCGTGCTTTTTTTTAAATGCAGATTAAAAACCTTCGTCCGTTGTTTCCCAACATAAATCGTGATCAGATTGGCAGACTCGACGTTCAACGTATAGTCGTAAAGTGCTCGCCTACTGCGCGTGAGAGAAACAACAGGTCGACGAATCAAAAACCTATTTTGAACGCTTAATAATATTTACCTACTCTCAATACTTCGTGCGTGCGGAGTGGTGACGTGTTACCATACTATATGTTCGAACGTACGCACATTCCACATCTCCTTAACTCCAACTTAACGAGTTACACAAATTTCGTAGAAATAACGAATTCATCGGATACTTGGACTACGAATTCGGAACGATTGTTACTTTAAAATAACTTTTATGTTGAAATACTTGGTTATTATTGAGGCTATATTAATTTATTCGGAAATTAAATTGATATTCGGAAATTAAATTGATATGTGGAAATTATTGTGAAATTGCTGTAAAATATATACGTAGAGTAGGCATAAACAACTGAGTTCAACATGGCACGATGTTTCCCTTTTTTTTCTTAACAATAAATATTTCATTCATAACTAACAGTAAGCGTTGTTTATATTTTCTTAATTTGCGTTATCAATATCCATATGATATAGTTTTAGAATCAAACTAGAACATATTACTTTATACCCATTTCTAACCAAAAATATCTGTCACATCGTACGTCGAGGTTGTTAGTCATAATGAAATGTTCTCGTGCCTTAGACGCATTTACTTTACTGTAATCAAATAGTTTATCGTTGAGCATTAGGTGCCGTTAAGTGATTTCGTGACTTTCTGACAAATAGTAAGTACTTAGACACGGTTACTTAATAATTTACAATGCGTATTTAAGGTACAAACTCGAGTTTTTTTGCATATCTTTACATATTATGCCGGAAGCAAAGAAAACTTGTAATATATAATAATTGTCTTAAGAAAATCGAAATATAATACAAATAAAAATAGGATTAGGAAATTCAAAAAACCGTAATTTGCTGGCCAGCCCTTTAAGGAAGTTTTAGGTCTTTTTAACCATTTTTGTGGTTTTAAATAATAAGTATTAATTTACTCTCAAAAAAACTACATATTTTATTTTAGAAATTCAGTGACAACGACATCGTCACTTGGACGATGTGATTCTATTAGTCAAATAATCATTCAAAAAGATAGTGAAACTTACACACAAAAAGAATTGAATTGAGTACCTTTTCCTGTTTTGAAGTATACGCGAAATACTTAAAATACGATACTAAAAATACTACGA
Organism: Diatraea saccharalis; assembly: GCA_918026875.4. Classification (NCBI taxonomy): domain Eukaryota; kingdom Metazoa; phylum Arthropoda; class Insecta; order Lepidoptera; family Crambidae; genus Diatraea; species Diatraea saccharalis. Next base: position 832,977 of record OU893333.1, read on the forward strand.
TAGTTCTGCTAAGGTTTCGGGAAGCTTAATAAGTAACGCAGCCGTTCGAATCTCGAAAGGTGTATGCATGTGATATGAACCAATAACCTTAAACTTAATCTTAACCTAACTGTTGAATTTTTCATCATTTTATATAGTATAAATAATATTATTATGGCATTTTATTTTCATCAAATATAATAATTTGCATTAATTTAGCCAAATTCGTCGAATAAATTTCGTAAGCAACAACGAAACTCTATTATTAGATATAAATATAGATTTGAATATATATCGTATGTAGACGTAGATTCAGATGCAGATACTTTATTACGTATTAATATTTCTTTCAGCTTAAAATGCCGAAATATATTTGAAATTAAATTGCACTGTAACCTACATCTCCCTCAAATATTAATTCTCGTATCAAAATTTATTGAAGCTAGTTCAAGGAATATGACATCGATCAGGTAAGCCTTGAAAAACTCATACAAATACTATCTACATTATGACTAAACAATTTGTTATAAAAAGCTTAACTGAAACTACTTATAAACAGGATAAAACAGTGAAGTTTGTAATTTTTCTAAAGTAAGTCATTACGTCGATTTCACAGCTTAGTAGTTAAATTACTAGCGATTATGAGCGACGAGTTCACGCGCCTGCGACGGCGGTGCGCATTAAATTAACGCGCACTATCACGCCACCTCCAATGAGGAAGCATTTTAAACATCAATCTGTACCTTCACCTACGTAGATTTTGAAATCATTTAAAATAATGCAATATATTATATAAATCCAAGCAATGCTTTATTTGTGTAACAAATTCTGTAGTTATTTTCCCATGAAGAAGTAATATGTGTCATTTTGTTAGACTCCTCGCACACAAATCGTAAATACGAGTAAGAAATTAGATTTATTAGGCGTAGTGGATAAGCGCCGCATTGGGCCAGCGTGGAGGGTCATGGCCCATCCTCCTTAACCATCCATAAGGAAGGCCTGAGCCCCTGCAGTGGGGACGTAAAAGGGCTGGTGGTGGTTTCCACTTTTTAGGATACAAACAGCAATAAGAATATGTTTAATTGAAAAGAATCTGAACTATTTCAGTCGATCCCAAATCTTCCTTCCCTTCAAAATTTATTCGGTTAAGGGGCCGTCCATTAATTTCGGAAAGGGGGAGGGGTTTGTCAAAAATCACGAATTATAACAAGGGGGGATGAGGGTGTAGTAATATGTCACGTGTATTTATCATTTCCTCAACCGCGCGATTTTTTGTAGGTACTAAAAAATAGACTTGATTTGGGCAGAGGGGGGGGGGTTAGTCTTAAACCTCACCGTGTATTATGGAGGGAGGGTTCAAAATGCTGAAAAAAAAACCATCACGTGATTACTGGACGACCCCTAATCACAAACATAAGATCGTTTTGTCGTTTCTAAGTGACGATGAATTATCAAGAGTTGCTAAGCGCTTGCGCATCCGTTATATGATACATATTACGATAACATTATATCGCATCATAAGTATTTCCGTCACGTGTGCGTCGAGTCTGATGCTCAACACACAGACCGACAGCATATTGTCACGCCATGCTTCATGATCATACCTCTCGATCACGTTCGCTAACTGGCAACATCAGCTGATAGTATAGTACGTTCTTCCATCTAGAGAACCTAATACAATAATCGATAGAGATGCAAATTTATATTAAATGCAGCTGCGATTTACTGACTCTGATACATTACCGTAGACGTTCTGAAATATAAGTATGAACATATTAAAAAAAATGAACAATATTCTTAATGAAAAATACTTTAAAAAATCATTAACAATATTTTTCAGTAGCACGATGTGAATGCAAAACTGATCAAATATAACAATTAGAACAATTTTTCATCTTTATCGAAAGTTTAAATATTTATAAAAATATTGCTTTCGGCTGTTTGGGTGGATTGCCTGAACATTGGCGAGAATATGCTCTGTAGTAGCGAAAAATAACAAGTGCTTGAAAAATTCGTTAGTCATGGTAGACCAGTGATTGAAGTATTCTCCCAAATCGGGAAAGGTCATGTTTTCGAGTCCTGTCTCAGAATGCCAGAAATAAACTGGATTTTTGAAGTATGCATTGTAAATACAAAAATATAATAATAAAATAATTTACATAAGAAGAGTATTTATGGTAGTTTGCGATCAACCTGAGATAGTAAATATTTTAATTAACCCGAAACAATGTATAAAACTGAAAGCGCCTTAAGTAAATATATAATGGTCTGACAAGTGACTCGTGGAAGTGTACGACGTGTTATCCACCGAGTGAGTTAGGTCATAGTGTTAGTTTTGACGTTCCTCGACACAAGTACCGTCAGATATGTACCAACTCTAACAGGTAAGTTATTACAAGCACTAACCCGAGCGCAAGCATATAGAGACGTGTTTTACGGCTCTCTGGAACTCGTCTAAGCCATATAAATCCTCTTAATACATTTAAAATACTTTAACGCATTTAACTGGCTGCCTGCCAAACAAAACGTCACTAAAACGAAACTGGCGAAAGCAGAAGAGGAGGGCGTTGTAACTCAATGCAGCCATTGTTCTAAACAATACCGGAGAAATTAATGTTCCCTGTTGTCCGCGCACTCCTGCGCATTTCTGCGATGCGTAATGAGTATCAGAGACGGCTTTATAGTTTACGTTAATGGCCCTTCAAATATTTTTATACATTTTTCATAAGAAGCTATTTCAATTTTGTATTCATTTGCAAAACAAAAACATGTGTATTAATTTTAAAAGTGCTTTCAAATTATATTTCATCACTGAATAAACTTTTTTATTCTAAGATTCTCGCTGGGAAAGTGACACCAAATCGTGGCCTGGCGTCAGTGGCCTTCTATAGCTATCAGTTTGGCAGTTAACAGACCCTAGTATACCATTAATACTACGAGTACATAATATTTGTTCTCGGTAATGATATTCATTGTTCTTTCAAATTTATCCTCACTAATGGTATCCGCTGCGTAATCGTTTAAACTGGGTGTGATTTAGCTCTCCTATTATTATCGTGGTCTGCGGCGAGACTTGGTTTTTTCATTTAATCCCAGTAATAGGCTAAAATTAGTGTTTTATAGCGGACACAGCTATTTAGTAATAAAAAATAAGCATTATTACTCTAAGCAACTTTAACTTGAAAACAATTGCTTAACTACTTAATGCTTATGATTTTTTGCTTATCTGTGCAGGTCTGTGAAATCTGTAGATATTTATTAAAAATAAACATATTAAATACGAGTTGTTGGTTTTCCATTTAAATAAACTTAAATACTATTACGCTACTAATATAAAAACTCACACGAAACAAAGTAATACAATAACTTATTGTAAGATACTTAACATACCATAAACTCATCGACTCTCGTGCTTCTATAAAAATTACGAATCACCTTTTTATCCATCAGAGCTTTCGCTGGTAAGTTGCATCTATTAATCATATTCGTTTCTATCTCTTTCAGACGTGAGCGCTACGGGCGCGTGCGAGCGAGATAGACTGCGTAAAGCTTAGTACGCATTAGCTTGTGGCGCCGCCGCGCGTCAGTTGTGCAGCAACTGCGGTTACCGCATATCGTGCTTACTTTCAAACGAAGTTTTTCATATCAATTGTTTTAGTTGAAAAGAAAATAGTGCTATCAAGTTTTTGTTTCATCATTAGAGTGATTATATACGTAAATTGTGCAGTGAATTAGCTACGTGAGTGTTGTAATGGTGATCAAGATGTACGACTAAGTTTTTACATGTGTGCGATGGAGGTGCATTGTTTGCAGTGTGTGCCACCGCCTTATGTATTGTGATATTTTGTTTGTGATTCTATAGAGCTGATTTGCCTTATTGGATTCTATTTGGAGGTAAGCGTTACTCGTAGGATTTGAACATATTTTTTTAAAACTCTTATCTTTGTATTTGAAACAGTTTGAAAGTTCTCTAACTATTTCGGAAACAACATTTTTATATATAAACGACTCTGTCAAGAAAAAATTGACTGCCAAGGCTATTTCGAAGATATTCGTTTATTTAATATTGACATCAGCGTTTCTACTTTTCATATAAAGCTATAAATTATGTTGAAATAATACAATCTATAAAAAATACATCATGTTATTTCATGACTATTTGTTTTGCTTGTATATGTGAAAAACAAATAGTTAGTATTGGAATCGCATGGTTTTTTTATAAATATCATTACTTCTGTTCTGTTCTCATTTTTCTTATCAGCTCAAAGAAGCCCTAAACGAGTGGTAGTTAAAATTATGTTAAACGCTTCAAAAGTACTTAGTACTTAATTTTTAATAAATTTAATCGAATAACTATTATTATTATTTTCTCACTAAAACTAACGATGTCACTTTAAACTGTAAATGTAACTCGCTTGTGTCTTTTTTGACAGTATTATCATTAATCGATAATAATTATAATGAGTGGGCCTCACAATGCATCATTATCTTGTGGAGTGTAACGCTGTCTCGGTCTGCTTATCATACAAAAGACATCAACGCGGACTAGCTTCACATAATTCATATTGACTTTTATGGACGAATTAATTTATAATAAGATAGCTCCATTATTTTATTTACATAGCAAATTGGTTCTGATTAATCTATTATATATATAGAATAAAATAAAAAATATATTCCACATCTGTAAAACTAAAGTTTGCTAAATAAATTATTAAGACAAGAAAAGATTAATTTTGTTCTCGGTATTATTAATAGCTATGTATAATGTTTGCTAATCCCTGTATGTGTGAAGATGCATTGCGAAAATTTACTGTTTCTTTAGCATCAAAATTTGCAACATTGGCCTTGTAACAGTTTTGGTTAATTAATTAAATTAATCGGCACTTATCTATACGTGAATTGAAATTATTAGAACACTTTAATAAAATTTTTAATCGTAAAAAGACTTTTTATAAATTTTTTTAATTTGCAAATTTAGAGTTTTTAAGTTTTTGAAGCAGACAAAAAGTATCCTTTGTATTAATTCCAAAGGCGGCAGTATCTTAGAAATATACTTAAAATTTCAACTGCTTCAGGGACCCTCACTATGGGTCTTTAAATTCTCAAGTATTTATTACTCTGGCTAGCACAATCACCTAACTACGGAAAGATTATAGGTTTAAGCCCATATGAGTAAATGAGACAGTTATTTTTTTTACATATTTTCTTATAAGATTTACAAATAAGTTTAAACTTTTGTAAGTGTGTAAAACTTTTAATGTAACATTGTTTTGCGTTCACGCACAATACATAACCCATGTCAAGACACGTATTGAGATGATATCGTTTACACGAATACTATATCATATGAAATATCTCAATGCAGTACATGGTGATGTACAGCGTGAATTTATTATTCTTTTTAACTGTTTGACATTCTTAAGTTAACAAAATACAGTTTACGAATTGAATACACGGTACTGAATTTAATAGCGTCTTATTATAAAACGAGAAACTAACCGTATAACCAGGTTTAAACCATAACCGACCGAAATAAGTCAACGCGTCTCAATTTAACGTTTTTGCTCCTGACATAAAATAAAACTGACAACATAAGTATACACTTTAGAATATTGTGAAAAGGAATAAAAGTATGAGCAGCACCGGACAGATGCCATCACAGTTGTCCTGCTGCGGTTCACCGCTGTGTGATTGTCCGACGATGGCTGCGCCCGTATATTGCGCAGTTCAGGTTTTTATGACTTACATTACTAACTTTTCCTCTGTGAATTTGAATACATATAATAATCCCTGTAGGATATTTAAAGGTAATAAATCCATGCCCAGCGCGTTTTTACGGCCGGCGGTAAAAAAATTGTAATTTTAACTAAGTCAACGCGCATTTTTTTTTAATAATTAATCATTAGTATCAGGTAACCCGAGATGTGAACTCGGGAGATGACGATACCAGACAGATGTATTAATTAAAAGTGTATAAAAAAGCATTCGTTTTTTTGAACCGCCTTCGGGTTACCATTACGAATCGCCTTTATGACACAAATATTACCAAGATGGTTGCGGAACGATCATTAGCAACAATCATTAGATATGGGAACGTGTTACAAATAACCTGGTACTCTTAATATTATGTGTATACGAGTAGCAACACTAGTGATCCGCCACGGTTTCTTACTTATACTGGGTAAAATCATCTGTTCAGTAATATTTTGAGTTGACCGCATTTATAAAGACGTGGAAATGATATTTGCTTTACAATAAATAGACGTAAAGGTAACGTGTGGCTAAAGTACACACCACCAACGAAATTGAAGTATTTAATGCTATATTTATTAAGGCTTACCTCCCGTTCAGAGCCACTATATTGGTATTTTTTTATTTGGCGAATTCACTATAATATATTACTTTGAGTGCAATAATTTTGTGACAACGACAAAAGTACTTTTTTTTACATTTATGTACACGTCAGGCAGTTTTGCGAACTTACATTTTCACATGACAAAAGTTATTGATTATTTTTATTGATTCTTTTTAAATTAAAAAAATAACTTAAATATGTGTGGTATGCACGTACCTTCTAAATTTTCACCAAAACTTTGACGATAACTCGTGCTTCGTTTAGTACACTTAAAGGTGGCACAGTTTCCAAAAATGTTGATATAATTCTATGAGAGATTATTTAAAATGAGGTGTACAATATCCAAGAAGGCACAAATATCCAACACTTGTTTGATCATCAAGATCGAACACTAGACTGTAACTGAGATTGTGGTATTCGTGTGAAAACAACTAATAAACAATATACGATATGTTTGTCAGCACGTTCAATGACTACTAGAAACATGTGGATATATTCTCATAACAATGTCTCTCTTGTTTGTAGAAATTTTGTTATTACATTTTTTTGTAAAATATATCCATCTAAAAATGCACACTGATTATTAATTTTCGGGTGTATTTAAGCAAAATCGCAAGTAAAAGCTTGTTACCGTACGCGAAATTATTGAATAATATATTTTTTTTAGATTCTTACTTTATGCTTTCTAGAGGGCGCTGTTGCCAATTTATATGTGACGTCACATAGCTTAAATCACGCAACTAAGACGCTCCTAATGATACCTCATTTCTCCAGTTATGATGAGCAGTTTCGAAATTATAACAGAATATATGAACATTCTTACATACAGACATATTGGCCAAAATCATAATCCTCGTTTTCGCTTTGCCGTAGTCGGGTAAAAATAATATAAATACGTCGTAATATAAATACAATAATATAAACCACTGCCCACGATTAACTCTCAAAACTGCAACTTAAAGGTATTCTATTTCGTTTTCAAATTCAAACTTTTAAAATGTAGGTTAGTTAGCGTGACTAACTTGTATTTGTCGGAATACAAATGAAATGCAACAAATATATATATTTATATTAGAAGATCACAGTGAACATAGTTAATATAATACCGGTGTAAGGTTTTTATAATGCCTCTACTCTCTCTATAAACGAGTACGAGATGTGAGGCGCACGCGTCCTGATTCCGGCTCCAATATCCAAGTAATAGTTGTCATAGGACAATAGTCTTTTGTGCCATATTTGTACTTAGGCAAAGCTTCCTACCGTTGGTCTGTAGCTTATATGGTTGTATGATACGAACAATGTTACATAAATACGTAGTATTTGGATGAAAAGAAATAACACGCAGAAAAACACTCATTACTATTTTGTGTACTTATCTTTATTTACAACAGAATATAACTGCAACTTTATACAAAACCATAAAATTATTTTAAGTTATAGTTACTTCATTTTAATTTAACATATATTGTTTACTTATCTAACAATAATCGAACAATATTACAATGTCTGCCCCAGTAGTAAAAAACTCGTCTTGTCTGATATAAAATCTAAAGCCAGGACTGGCCGATGCCGTAAGGCAGAAATGTGCCCCATCCGATGTATCTGTTGGTGGGTTGCCACGGTTCCGTGGAGTACGTGGTCTCGAACGGATTGGCGATGTAGTGTACCGGTTCCGAGAGACCGTACAGGGTCAATTCTATGTTGGCTTTAAATGAGAAAAAGAATCGGACCTCGAGGAAGGTTTTCGACTTGAAGTACATGAAACATTCCAATCTAGAATAAAAAATCATCGAATTAAACTTATGCAGGACATAAGATACTTGACCAATAATTTATTATCGTACTCCTCTGCGCTTCGGAAAGTAAATTCAAGACGCACTGAGCCCTGACAACTTGTGTTGTGCAAATAATGGTGAAATTTACTTTCTTATGTCGGGTCCCGATTTCTGGTGGGGCTCTAGTCCGGACACTTCCCGGTGGCAGTGGTGCTCGATCCACACGGCCGCGTTGGTGCGCTGCATCGACTCCACCAGCACCACAGCGCACCGCACCTGCGCCAGCTGGGCCACAGATATCTACAACACGATCACAACAAACCTATGCTCTATTGCTGAAACAGATTTTTCAAACAATAGCAATCTATTCGATTATCCTAAAGTATTACAAAACGACTCCGGGGTTGTAACGACTAGAGAACTCAAATAAGTCGATACATCGACAACCTTAAACAAACAGGCATGAGAGAATCAACCCCTTATTATTTTTTTAATTAATTATTCTTATCTTAAAATGGACTAACTTTTTCAAGAAAACGCTATTGAACTCGGCCTTTCAAAAATATTAGAGGTGTAGGAAGACCGGTTTTTTGATTTAGTTAACTGATCGTGACTTATTAAGCTGCAAAGTGCTAATTCTCGTTAGACATTGTCGCTCCCCTCTACCAACTTAATATTTGTTGCTTGAAACTTTACAAGTTTACGAGTAATAGTTACGAGTACTTGTACCGTACGTGCACGAATCCGACTTGCGCTTGCCCGGCTTATTTAAATAATATATTTTAATGGAGAATTATTCATCAGACGATTAAGTAATAGATGGGGACTATTAATGAGATACTTTAATACTTAAACAAGGGGCTTTAAATTATATTTACGATAAAATGTGTTGAACTTTCGATAATTATGAATGGCTAAAAATCATACAAAACTTTAAGAAATAAAATAAAAGTGATAAAATATACTTATCTTAAAAGTGACTTATTTATGAAAAAGCTATCGAAGTTGGGCGCCAATAATTTAATTAATAACCTACACAAAACCTCCGCCCAAATTAAATAGCATTTTCTTGAATAAGTCGCTTTTGAGATAAGTATTATTTTATCACTTTTTAAAGTTTGAAGTCGGTTCTATATTTTTCTAAAGCTTTTATTTTGTGCTTTTTAGACATTAATATTTTTTTTAAATATAGGTAGGAATATTCAACATAGGTAGGAATATTCAACATAGTGAAAGAAAAGGAGATTTTGTTTATTTGCTCGACATATTTTTTCCAATAATCTATATTCATGGTCCAAAGAGGAAAGATTTGGTTGCTTGTTTATTTGCTTTTGATGGGTCCTGAAATTATTAGACCGATTTATAAAAGTCTTTTATCTACGGGAAGCTACATAATACGCGGAGCACATAGGCTATAAAATTTACGCAGGCGAAGTTTGATAAAAATTGGTGAAACAGCTAGTTTGAAAGAGTAAAGAATACATACTCGTTAAACATAGAAAATCTTCCTTTCGGATTTTGAATAAATTCCACATACGCAATCTTTTGCTTTTTTTAGCGGAAATGGGCTATATTAGCGGAAATACATATTATCTTATAATATTTAGGTTATATCTATAGATAAACGTGTTTTGTTATAAAAATGAACTTATTCGATTGCGATAAAATTTAAGTGGTACCACCTCGGTCCGTCAAGCTGTCGAATAAAATAAAAGAATTTTGAAAATCTGTCATCAATTCGCAGAAAAATCGGTGTACCAACAATATAAAAAATACATCGCCGTCGAACATATAACCTCCTCCGTTTCGATTTTAAAGTCAGTTAATAAAATTAGTGCTTTTTACTTCATATAACCGAATAAGATACTTTTTTCTATAAAAATAGAAATGCTATCCCAACTTCTAGTATATGTCATGTTGCCAATTAATTAATATTACCAAATAAAATCCCTGCACGAAGTTAGTGTTGACCAGGAGTTCGGAGTTATCCTTAAACAATACGTTGCCTCTCTCCTGTCTCCCACACTGGCCGTCAAGAGTGGGAACACGTGTGTCGACCCCTGAGGAATGGGAAAAAAAAAGTACAAATTTGTTTCTCAGCAACCGGGGAGTTATCTTCATATACTACCAGGCGATGCGCAAATATAAATTAGAAAATGATAATAATATAGAATCAACTTCGCAAATAAATATTAAACAAATACTAATAAAATAAATAAGAAAAAAATCTAAAAATCAATTGTGTCTCAATTTTTACACCTATATATTTATTTACTTCAAGAGGAATTAGTTTAGACTAGTTGATGTAAACGTTATATAATGTAATATTGAATAACAAACACATTGATTTTCCTATAAATTAGTGTAATAAATATGATTCCACAGTACCTTTCATCATGGCGAGCTTAACAGGTGAAAATCTTCTGAAGTATATCTTGACCGTTTCATCCTCTTGCTCCTCCATGAGACGCTGTTCCATGGTGATAACCTCCTCGATCCACTGCATGTAGCTGGGGATGAATACGAAACGAGATGGCGCGGCACACCCTGCTCCCCGTACTCCAAAACCGATCTTTGAAAACACATTTTTAGCATGTCGCTGGCCTTATATCGACCCTAAAATAGTAGAAGATCAAAATATAAAATCAAAGCGATGCCTCTCAAATCAGAGCCACGCCTTGCGGATCAGAGCCAAGCCTCTCAAACCAGACTCGTGCATCTTAGTATCTCACCAGTTTCCAGTACCCCCAGGCCTGCCTGGTGACGAGGACGGTGCCGGCGTCCCACACGCACGACTCACGCTGCAGCTCACACACCGCGCACACGTATCGAGACGGTCGCATTTTTGATGAACCTAACTGCAATGACGATCACTTTACATAAATGTTTTGGGTCCCAAATAGTGGAAACAAAATAATATTGTTTAACTACGAGTATCTGTATACTTTACCCCTGCCCTGTTATAAAAGTCATCACAATCAGAGTCCGACACGTAGCTCATTTTGTTAATTGACTTGGTAATGTTGCCGTTCACTAGAAGAAAACAGACTCTTTATGTGTCACATTTGAATAAAAAGATTTTATATGATTTTAAAGTATTCATACGAGGCCCTCCAAATAGAAAACGTAGAGCGCCACCAAATTTATAACCATGTACATACATAATGGAGAATGACATATTAATCAAAATAAAAAAATATAATACTTGTTTTATGATGTAGAGATTGCTACCTTAGCAATAAGGCTGCCTTTTGTTTTACTTTATCTAGTTTAATGTACCTTTCCACTGTATTTCATAGTGCAATAAAGAATATTTAATCAATCAAACAACCGGCGTAAATGTAGTTTATTGATACAACTTGTGAGTCTTTTAAAGATTCCGTACCTCAAAAAGAAAAATCCTTTATAATTCATATCTGTTTGGTATATGGACAATATTATCTGTACCTTTTTGGGTTAAAGCTATATACGATTAGCACCATTTATAACTAGAGAGACTCACCGTCTATTGTTTGAACAGCATACAAATCTGTAAATGGAACGACTCCTTCCAAATTCATACAAATGGGCAGTATCGGGTCTGGAAATAATTTCAAATTGTTTCTTATTAAAAAAAATTACTACATAAAATAAAAGTACAACGATTTCCGAGTAATTTGTCTTCATGAACTAATAAATTAAGATTGGGAAAGCAAACAAAAAATAATTTTACTGGAAAGTCAATTATAAAAGTATTAAGAAGCTCAAGGAAATCTTACCTTTAACGTCGGCAAATCCAACATATCCTGTCGGATACACCTCCAGGAGGGCCACAGACGCCAACGTGGTGTCGCTTGAGAACTCCGGATGTAAGGAGTAATCCTTCACATCCATGGCAAACTTCATCGTCTCACTTTGCCATAATACGAATTTGGTATTATTTCTGCAACAAGTTTTTTTCTTAAACAGCTCTTTATTTATTATATTTGATCTTTTTTGCATTCACAGTGCTATACTGAAAAATGTTCTTTGTGAAAAAATCTTAAAAAGTCCATTTTGTCTCTGGCACTCTGAGTAAGGACTCGAAACCATGAACCTTCGCGTTCCGGGCGACTTTTCTAACCACTGAGCTACCCAGGACTGACAATTTTTTTAAGCATTTGTATTTTCTTGGGCAGATTGCCTAAATATTGATGAAAATATGCTACCTACCCAAATAATAATTAAAATAATAAGAACAAATTTTTATGTTTGTCGAAAGTTTAAATATTTATAAAAATATTTCTTTCGGCTGTTTGGGTAGATTGCCTGAATATTGATAAAAATACGCTCTGAAAAATTCCTCGGTCCTGTTAGGTCCTGGGTAGCTCAGTGGTAAGAGTAGTCGCCCGGATTGAGAAAGATCATGAGTTCGAGTTCCATCTCACAATTCCAAGGACAAAGTTGATTTTTTAAGAATTTTTCTTTAAGAATAGTTAAATATGTTTCAAATTGAACATACATATTACCGTATACTAAGTAACAAATTAAAAATCCCATTTATCAACATTACCTCAAGGATTTCTGAGGAATCTTTGCGATATCTGCAGCCGATGCAAGGACAAAAATGGGATGAATTAGGACACCTGTGGTCACAGCATACCGAACTTCTCCACCTATTACTGAAACAAACGTTTCATTGATCGACTATGACACGGTCATTCGTCACTGTTTTAATTTACCACAATTAAAATAAGCAACGCAAGGCTATTTATCAGCAAGTAACATAATTATGCTACATTTTTTTGATAAAAAGCGCTGTAGTGTATTAGCGGCGTCGTGAAGCTTATACTAATATTATAAAAAGATGTGACTGTTATGTCACCCGCGTATGATGTACCTAGCTACTGAAACCTACATCATACGCGGATGAGATAGACTATAATGCACTCGGGCAAAGTCGCGGGCAAACAGCTAGTAGTTATATCAGTAGTTCATTACTTACTGAAGTTGTGTTGAACGACGCCAAGCCAGGGGAACCTTCCGACATCGTGTACAGGTCCCTCGGGCGTACTCTGATCCGTGTCAGAAGCACACCGGGCGCGGTTCCACAACAGGAGTCCACTCAGTTCACCTACACAAACAGACACTGAAGATTTGTACTCCATCGCCAGTCTACGCTCTAGGAATATGGTAGTGATTTAATAGTTTTAATGTTACTTACTGCATACGACATTGGTTTTCACTGGAATATATTTATTTATATTTTTTTGCTTAAAATTAGAGACAAACGGCGGTCTTAACGCCATATTGGCATTATTTAGGTTACGCTCCCAAATAGGGTAAAAGATCCGGTTTTGCCATTGCCCCCCTTTTGGTCATTTGGCGCTTGGTAAGGTATTCCGACTTAAGCATAACACATGATATGATTTTACCGAGAACGGTTTTCAAAACGTTGCATTATAGCAAAATGAATATTATTAACATCTGTGGTATATCAAAAAAATGTGCTACTCACGCGTTTATCCCGCAATTATAATATATTATTTGATACTGTTGATCCATTCATGGGAACTTAACGTTCTTTCAAGCAATCTGTTGTGAGGTTTTTATAAAATCAAAATGAACAATAGGGAACACAGAGTATATAATGTATATTTTTAGTTGTAACATAGTTTTAATAATGATATATTTCTTTAATATGTAACTTTATCCCAGGAAAACTGTATTAACATTACATTAAAGAATTAATCAAATTGTATCTTAGTGTTAAAATTATGCTGTAGAATTCCTCTAATAAAATAAATAAATGAATAAATTGCCAAAACCGGGTCATCTGCCCTACCACTTGTAATCGAATAACAATTTCAATACGGTAAAAAAAATATCATATTTAAAACATTTCTTTTACCTCTTGAACTCAACAATATAACTGCTAACAATAATTTCTTCGCTGACATTTTAAGTACGCACTTATAATGTAGTCGATTTGAAATAACACACAGATTATTTTGTATTTCAATATATATCACTGAACAATTATATTTTCGCGAAGCAATGCCAACTTTTAAAAAAAATATTCAAGTTTACACCACTTAGATACAGTTGGTAATCTTAAGTATAACTAAAATTGATCGAATGTGCCACTAAACTTATATCTAGTGTGTGATCGGAGTACGTTAATTGTTTCTTATTCAATATTTTTCAACAGTTTGTGGGAATATCCGTGTAAAGATGCAACGATGAAATTATGTGGACGCAATGGTGTAATAGTGTTGTAACAGATAATAGATGAACAAGATTCGATAGAAAAGATTTATAATTTTATTCTGAAATAAAAAACTTTATTTCAGATTTCGTTTATTGAATCCGCAATAATTATAATTAATAATGTCTTTAACTGCGTAAATCATATTAATTAAAACAAGTTTTTGATGATTGAATGGGAAATATTATTATTATTAATAATACAAATAAAAGATTATATGAATTTGGTCAACGGTTTATCTATAAAATATAATATTTATAACATTAATCCTTTTCAAATATTTACAGAATACAAAAGTAACTCGGCGATATTTGGAATGACAGGCATCAACATAACAGACTCACACAAAGTAATAAATATAAACGATCGATGTTGAAGTTAAACGAAATAAACTGACCAGCCCTAGTGTGAGTGGTTAGATGAAACGAAATAACAACACTCTATCTAGATAATCTCCTATGTGAATCTGTTATCATTAAGAAACGTTGCCAAACAGTTGTCGTTTAGTATTTCATTCGGAGCTAACTAAAGTGGAGTTAATTTTTGTAACGAAAGGCGGTAGTTACGCTCACATTAAATTCAGTTAACTAAAGTCTTATAAAAGATATTTTTACAATTTCAAGATATATGGTTTTTAGATATATCAACGAAAATTAACTATTCACTTCCTGGGTTAGTTTATTAAAGTTATTTAGAGTTATTATTGCTATTTACTTTCTAAATACATTAATCCTTTTATGGCATAATTGCATACTTTTTAGTAAAAATTAAGTTAAATAAGATAAACGTATATTTATTTTATAATTTAAGTGACTATTGATGTGAAATGAAATCCCATCAAAAACAAAAATGTGAAATTTGGTAGCCAAGTGCAATGCGTTTAAGTTCAAAATGGTAAGATTTCCGACTCTATCGACAAAAATATTGACACGTAGAGGTAAATGAGTATCAAGTTGAGTAGACAATCCTAAAATTTATTTATTTATAATATCGTTTATCATTCTTGATTTGAGCTTAGACACATGGATGTTGGCAATCAATTTTCACATTAATGTTTTTGATGATATTATTACATTATTCTTTATTATTTTTACATGATATATACATAAAAATTTTATAGATACTATTATTTGAAAGTAGTTCAAAATACTCACAAACAAACTTAACTTTGGCGATGCTAAAATGAAATCCCATACACACATCCATATACACTTATATACCTAGGTGGATTCCAAATTTGAACTTTCATGTTTTAAAAGGTTCATAACCTGAAATCGACTAAAATGAAAATGTTTTTATTCAAGTAAGCTTGTTACAAGCACTTTTGATTCGTTCAAAAATATTTTTTCCCCTACCACTTGTTCAGGACGTCTTTTAGATGACAAGAAGAACAAGCGAAAGAAACTAACCAGCTTTTTATCATAAGTAATGAATGACATTTACATAAATCATGTCATTACCAAAATAATACATATATTGAACAATAATAAATACAAGTTTCAAAGTCTGTAGGACATAAGTTGGTACATACCTATAATTAATCGTTATAGAACAGAGCGAAGGCTATTGATTCCATGCCATTGCCATTCCATGCCATTCCATAGGTCCTTAAAATAATCATCGACTTTATAATAGCCTTTACTCTGACTCTGAGAACACATAAATATTAGTAAACTCTCAAATCAATTAGGACAAGCCGAGTGCGTACGCAACATTCATTTTTTCCGAAATAGAATAGAATAGAACATAATAGAATAGAATAACGAAATAGAATAGAACATAACGTTAATTCATAATAAACAATGTCAACTTCAAATATATTAAGTCGAATTTAGTCACAAAAAAGCATTTCTTATAAAAAAAAATTACAATTGATTTATATTCATACAGATTTTTTTCAAAATTTTAAATCGTATTTTTATTATACAGAAACAATTGTGGCCTTAGTAACAGCACAGAATACATTAGGTTATAAGTGCTTGCGTTGTTAAAATTTAAAGCCAAGACTCGCCTATGCCCTGAGGCAAAAAATTGCCCCATTTGAAAAGTTGAGTAGTAGGATTCCACTGGTCCGTTTGGTAGGTAGAGTGGAACGGATCGGCGACAGTGTGGAGTTCTGGCTCACCAAACATTGTTATTTCTATGAGCGCTCTAAATGAGAAGAAGAACCGTATCTCGAGGAACATATTCGACTTGAAATACATAAAGCATTCCAATCTACAAAAAAAAATCAATTACCTAAATATAAAATTCACTCTCACTTTTATGAAATAAATGAAAGTTAAAATAATCTTTGTTCAGATAGACTACTCAAAAGTACTTTTGAATAGTCCAAAAAATTTTCCTAACCCTTGTTCAGGACGTCTTTTGGCTGATAAGTAGAACGAGCAAGAAACCCACCAGCTCTAATGGGAGTAAGACATTCACAAAACCATATCAATACATTATAAATAGAGAGAAAAAACTATTATCTTATAATGATAACATAATAATTTTATAATGGCAACAAGATAATTTTGAGATATAATGAGTTGAGAAGAAATCACCTATCCAGTTGCTGGACCACCTTAAGTCCAAGCATTCTTAACTGGATAATCGGATACCTTATAATAACCTTTTTTAACAGTAGATTAAAACCGCATGATTATCTAATTGTTGTATTTTGCTTGGGACCTTATTGTAGACTGAATTATTAACTTTTTGTGACAGGCACCGCTAATTTATTTCTAGATTTAAAATTGTGTACATCACTTTTATAGAAAACAAACTAATATTTTTACTAACGTAAATTTAATTCTTGTATATGTATTGAAAAACAACATTCACTATGTCTATTTATTTAAATTTCTCCTGAGATTTTAAATTGATCTAATGGCTCGCTTCGGAAACACAAATATCGTTTATATATCGGCAGCATTTCCCCACAACAAGATCTCATACGACATAACACTATGAAAGTAACTAAAGTATACTAATCTGGCAGTATCTAATCAGTGAACCTATGTAATCTTCATGACGGCAGATGCTGCAGAGCTTAGTCTATTCAACAGTTTATGAATATGTAGCAAATTACTTTATTTTTAAATATAACATATACGAGTATATCGGTTAGTTCATCTTTTAAGCCGATTCGAATCTGTAGATAAATCTGCCGCTTTACATATTAATTTATTTCTTATGCCTCTCCCTAACGAAGGCTAAAATAAAATCAATTTACTTTCTGTAGTCGGGTCCTCTCCTCTGGTTGGGCTCGAGGCCGGAGATTTCTCTGTGGCAGTGGTGTTCCACCCACACGGCCGCGTTGGTGCGCTGTAGCGATGCCACCGTCACCACGGCGCACCGCATCTGGGCTACCATAGCCACAGACACCTATACAAAGTGGGCAAACACTATAGATACCTCAAATATTATATTTATGAAGCTGATATTATGATTATTACACCTTAAATATTAGACACAATGCTATTGTTGATATTTTTATCTTATAGAAAAAACTTTTAAATTTGAGGTACTCAAGATGTAAAAATCAAAATAATCTTTGTTCAAATAAACTTTTAACCTTCCAACCGTTCATGACGTCTTCTGGCTGATAAACGAGCGAAAACACCACAACTAATAGAGATTACGAACTTTACAAAAATCAGGCCATTGCCAAATCAATATTAACAATGTGTCTGCAAAAGTGACCTTATTAGACTATCACCCGGTTTCTAAATTGAGAATCTGAAGTTGAGCACGTCTCAAACCGTGCTTAAGCCATTTTAAACGTCATTTAAACAGGTTTAGATTACTGATTTATAATTTTTTATTGATCAGCTGATAGCGATTTGATAAAACTAAGACTTTTTGCCATATGAAACTTAAGAAACTTAAGTTATTGAGAATAATCAGTTGAGATTTTGTGTTTTTCTCAATTCAGGAACCGGCCGTGAGTCTTATTAGAAACTTTCCATTACATCATAATTTAAACACCCTACTATTTGTTGAGGACAATTACCAAGTAGAATCCTTGGACGAAGTTCTTGTTGACCAGAAGTTCTGAGGCGTCTTTGAATAATACATGGCCTCTACGACCTCTTTCACAATCTCCATGGAAAGTCGGGAGACGTGTTTCAAATCCTAAAACAAAATTTGATGCGTAATGTAATAAGCAATTTTTCTAGTAAAATTTAAAACTTTTGACTCATAGATAGTTTGCCCAACTGACAGTTCAGTGTCCAGTATCAAAATATCCAGTGATAAAATTAATTTGTACGAAAGCATAAAATGTTTTAATACTACACTTATACAACTATTTGTCCCACTCACTGACCTGTTGATTTCGCCTCGTTTTCATACCCTTTACTCTCCTGAACCTTACCGTACCTTTCATCATAACGAACTTTATAGGTGACAATCTTCTATAGTATATCTTGTATGTTTCATCGTCTCGGTCCTCCGCATCGATGTCCTCCATGGAGATGACCTCTTCGATCCACTGCAGGTAGCTGGGCATGAAAATGAAACGCGCCGGAGCCCCGCAGCCGGCCCCCCGCGCTCCGAAGCCAAGCTTGACATAGTTTATTCAACCTTCATTTTTATTCATAATTTGTAATTTATATAATATGAAACGTCTCTTATGTTTATTAGAAACAACGTACGTGTTCAGAAATTAGTACTCTCACAGCAAGTTGCACAAACATCCATTAAATGTCATTAGTTTAAAGCGACATTACTTATATAAAATTTGCCATTCATTAGACCTTAAAGGCGTCATTAAACCTTAATGAACGTTGTCAACATGAAGTTCAATGGATTTCTATGAAACAACAACTTTCATAACTCAACCCTATTAAACGACAGGAGCAGCCTCATTTATTTTCTACATTTGTGTCTTACTGTACTTACTCTAAGTAAGCAAAAATAAGATGGAATATTTTTGGCACTTTTTGAAGACGGGTTTGGCAGATTTCTAGGTAGTATCGGATAGATTTAACATTTCTGAAACGGTCACCCTACTCACCAATTTCCAGTACCCCCAGGCCTGCCTGGTGACGAGGACGGTGCCGGCGTCCCACACGCACGACTCATGCTGCAGCTCAGACACCGCGCACACGTATCGAGATGGACGCATTTTTGATGAACTTAACTGTAAAATATTACAGCCCTTGACAGTTTTACTGACAAAATCAAAATTAGCAAGCGCTTAAAATGTCAACATTTTAATGAAATTGTACCTTACCCCTGCTCTGTTATAAAAGTCAACACAATCAGATTCTGTAACGTAGGTCATTTTGTATACCACCTTACTTAGTTCCCTTCTGTCTGTAAAAAATAAACGACGTTTTAAGAACTGCAAAAATCATATCAATTTTTTTTATTTTTTTTTATTTTACTGATGCTTTCGTTAATAGTCTGCACAAGCTAGTATAGTTTTCATTTTTTTTTGTTATTCAGCTGTTATTACCACAATATTAAATAATTATCATTTGATACAAATTATACAAGATTATAGCAGTGCTATTTTGCAGCGTTGAACTATACGTCGAACAGCATAGGTGGTAAAAGAAAATGTACTTCAAAAGGTAACGAAGATTTTATTTCATTGAACCTCTATGCTGTGACAGCGCTGTGCTCAACGAAGAGTTCAACACTGGACTTGGTAGAAAATAGCAGGCACAAAAATTAAACGACACTCGGTATTATTTTAATATAAACCGAATTAGATTAGATTAGATATTACCCGAAGTAGTTTAATATTACCCGATAAAGTAGTTTTGTGTTTTCGTTGTCGATCAATTTTTCTTTATTAAAAGCGAATGGTTTGTCTTGTTAGTTTTGTATGTAAAATATCGTAATGAAACCTACATCGAATGCCGATAAATGATGCGATATCGAGTTAATATTGACGAGGATTCTCTATATGTATAGTATATTTTTACATAAAATCCAAAAAAAGTAACTCACCATCTGTAATTTGAATTGCATATAAGTCAGTTAATGGCATAACTCCTTCCAAGTTTAGACACACAGGAAGTATTGGGTCTGCAAACCAGTTTATAGATAAAAAGATATCTAGTATTAATTATGCCTGGTTTTAGTTAACAGCTTAGAAACTGACTTTCTTTGGTGTCCCCGTTTTTATAAGTTCCATAGTAGAGTGGCCATCTCTGAGGTCCCGGGTCTGGCTGTTGTGGTACTTTTTGTCTCATATACTTCATAATACGATGGCTTGATTTATCAATTTTGGAATGTGAACAATATATGTGATGTCATCTAATATTGTTTTTTAAACGAAACTTTTGAACGTCTAAAACTTTCAGGAATTCTTAGATATTAACTTGGAATAAATAATCGTGGTCTGACAAACAAGCAACTTAATTTCAATAAGATTAAATAGAAAATTGACAACTTTAAATATTTGCTTGGCAGCAGCTTCATTAAGAAATAATAAAAAGCAATAAATCATTTCTAAGTGTTGACATGATTTTAAAGATCTCTGTCAAAGTAGATGCTTTCTCTTGCAAAGCAAAAAGAAAAAAAGAATTAAATACCTATTACAAATCATGATAAATATGTGCAGAGGATGAGGAAAGAAGAACCTAATGTAATTTTACCTTTGACGTCGGCGAATCCGATATATGGTGATGGATACAACTCCAGGAGTGCAACAGACGCCCAGGTGGTGCCGCTTGAGAACTCTGGATGTAAGGAGTAATCCTTCACATCTAGCACATACTTTATTTGCTGACTTTGCCATATCACAAATTTAGTATTATTTCTGTAAAATTTTGTAAAATAGAAGCACATTAGCTCTGCACCCCAAAAATTGCAATCCCGAGATACTTACTATTAAATTTTAAGAAACTCGGCAAAACCTCTTCCTTACCTGAGTGACTCCGGTGGAATTTTAGCGATATCTTCAACTGGCGCGAGTACGAAAAATGGATGAACGAGGACTCCTGTTGTTACAGCGTACCTCATATCACCACCGAGCGCTGAAACAAAGGTTCATAGGTATGGTATAGGTTTATTCATTACAGACATATATGTCTTCTTTTTTACTTCTGGAACAGCGGTCTTATCGAAATTTACATTTTCTCAAGTATATTATTACTTTTATATATTCCATAATATATATACGAAGTAGAGAACTGACTTACTAAATGTATGCTGGATAACTCCCAACCAGGAAAACCTCCCGATGTTGTCAACGAACCCCTCGGGCACGCTTTGATCTGTGTCAGGCGCACATTTCGTTCGATCCCATTGCAGGCGCCCGTTCAACTTGCCTGCGTATGTCAACATATAGGTAGTAAGCCTAGGTCTACACTCTCGAAATATGCTATTCCAATAATACGTTTAGGTACGATCTATTGCATTTTATTGTGTTGTAATAAATTCTTAAAACTTTACTTACACTCACAGACTCACTCTCAGACTTTACATACCTCCGTTGAAACTAAGCGAATGAATTTGTTCATTTTTTGTATTCGTCGGGTATCCGAATAATTACCGTTAGTCGGTCATTAATTCGCTCTTTCACTATTATTTTTTTTATTTGCGTAACATAGTTCAGATGCCGATTAAAAATTAAAATTACAACTTACCTCCTAAATTTAAAAACAAAAGTGATATTAGCAACTTTTCCGATTGCATTTTCAAAAAAATTTTGGGTAATTTAAGTTCATTTATAAAATTACTGTCACTGTTTTTTTGAATGAATTATTCTAAAATAGTAGTGTTCGCTTGATAGCACGATACGGAATTGATAACAGCCATCTTCAAACTCAACATGTAAGAGGAACCTAGGATGCGTAACACATAAAGCGGTAGGAAGCTAAGTGTAAACAAAAGTTAAAAAGAGTAATGTATCAAATAAGCTCTAGCACAGAACTTAACTTTAGTTCTACACAGGAAGGCGCTACTTACATACAGTTAACAGCACATCAGATTTATCAAAAACTGACCAATCTGACGTATTGCTATGTGTACACAGCGCACGTCCACTTACCACAATATGTAAAATTTTTGAATTATTTAATTTTTTTATTCAAGATTTAAAATTTTTATAGTTATTTTAATCAATTGGAGAAATTTAACAGTTTTGGATAACCTCATGTGCTGTTGATTGTACAATAGGCGTATTTCACGAAAGTAGTTTTAATTAGTTTCGAAAGGTGAGGCGTTGGCTCACAAACAGCCTCTCGTTATGAATACATGTCTTAACGATATTCTCATTATAAAATAATTATTTTAAAAATTAATTCTTCATTTATTATTAAAAGAGCTTCTCGAGAAAATACTTTTTAGAGCCACTTTATCACTTTTTCTTTTTACTTCTTTTGAATTATAAAGTTCATAAATAGTGAACTTATGTATATGAACATGAGACGTCCCTAACACTTTCTTGAACAGGATTTATGCTACTGAAATGAAACAAACTCGTCACGGAACTTATATCGAGTCCACGACCCAAACTAATACTAAATGTTTAATCAACAAACTTTTAAGTATTTGTAAACCATTTGTGGGAACTTCCGCGTACGGAAGGAAACGTGACGTAGCCTAGTATACATCTAGCACTACATTAGAATAAAATGTCGTTAATTCAGTTCTAGTCGTGTCACCGATAACGTTCTCTATGCTTCTCTTTGCGTATTGTGTTCTTAAGGTTCTACAAAGTTTGCATATTGTAGAACCTTAAGATTACAATATGAATGTCGAAACTTTTTAAAATGAACAGGAAAAAGCATCTCAAAATTAATATTTCATTCTTAATACAAAAAGCTCAAAAATCCTAGTGATTTTTTAATATTTTTTTTTATTAAGAGTACTTTTCATTATAGCATTGTGAATGTAAATTTATCATATATATATATCTAATAAATCATTGTCAGTGCGGCCTGTGATTTCATTTTTAATAATCATCATCATCATCAACAGCCGGAAGACGTCCACTGCTGAACATAGGCCTCCCCCTTTGAACTCCACGCCTTATTATTTTTAATAATAAGGCTTACTAATTGTCTATCTATTTATTTGTTTACGCCAAAGACATGGTCTTTAGTGTATACATCACATCCCCAACTTTTATTACTGCTTTATTATCAGTTGTATCATTCTTTCATCTAGCATTATATGCGCATATCCAAATCAACAGGCCTTTAATGATTGGTTATTTATTTGATATTGACCGCCAACAGCATACATATTACAACATACTTCAGTAAATTACAATTAGGTTTAATTATTATATGAATACCGATTGGGTATTTCTATGATTTCGTGCAAATCGCATGTCCGTGAATTTTTTGGCAAATCTTATCACTCTAAAAGCCTAAAAATATTTTTAATCTATGAATATGTTGTTTATCTATTTCTGCCACATAGAATTAAAGTTGATCGTGTCGAATTACTAACTGAAAATAATATTTTAGTTGCTTAAATTTCATTACCTTCAGCGTCCTTTTTGTGACGAGTTAGGAAAAACATTTTTTAATAATTATACATCGAGGTTTTTGTTGCTTCTTATTACTTGAAGTACGTCAAGTATAGAATAAGGAATTTAAACAATGAAGCACACGTTGTAATAATGTTAATATTTAAACACACTGTGATAAAAACAATTTGTCCGAAAAAATATTCCATTACCTTCAGCCTAGTTTGAAATATCAAAAATCATATTGTATATGCATCGTACCTGGATGGCGCATCTCCCTCCCGCCGATCACTTGCCAGCCAGTCGGCCAGCAATAACGAACGGGACAGGATGTGTGTAAATTTTGACGCTACTGCTAAAAAAGATCGGCAAGTACGTGCTTCAACCAGTTTTGATTTCATTACCTACAGCGGATTGTTCATGTAAATAGTTATAGTTTTTTTATGGTTTTGGTCTGGAAGCATTTGTTATTTGTATATTCATATTTCTTATTATTATTAAGTACTTAAATCTATTAATTACCGAGCAAGATCAAAAACAGTTTTAAAAATTCATTACCCTCACTTTCATTACCATCAATTTCCTTCAGCTATGAAGGTGACGGTAATGAACTAAAAATGAGGGTAATTAATTTTACGTTTATTTATATTTGATATTATCTGTAGTCCTATAAATATGACATACAGAATTGATTGCACTTTTGAAATACCTATTTACAAAGATGATTGAAGTAACTAATGACATTTCAGAGCCTTCAAGCCACCTGTTATTTTAATAACTACTTATTTAGACCATTTTTTAGATACCACATACCATTTCAAGAAAGAATTTCGTTTATATATTAAATGTCTTTTCACAACGTTTCCTTTTGTCTTTGGTATTTAACAGCGTTTTTACAAAAAAAATATCAAAAATACTATCTAAAACTGAAAGACTTAATGAAAAGTTTGACATTGTTGACATGCATTCAATATTTAAAGAAGGTATTTAGATGCTGTCGGTCAGTTTTAAAAAAAGTCTAATGAACAAGTTATAAAATTAATCTTTCGGCTGCGTTTGTGAGCACCTATTATCTTCTAATAGATTTAATAATTATTGTGATTTCTAACAAATATTATTTTTGTCAGGCACTAGTATGGCTAAAACGAAAACAAAAAAAACTCGCGAAGAAAAAGCTGCTCAAGCAAGACTGCATAAAAGAAAAAAGTATGAGGAAATTAAAAACGATGCCGAAAAATACGCAATTCAGAAGGAAAAAGAAAGACAGAGATATTTGAGAAGAAAAGAACAAAATAAAAAAAATCTGTTGCTCAAATGACGCCAAGAGAAAGGAGAGTACAAAGAAAAAAATGGAACGAAAACAGTAAGCGTTATTTAGAAAAGAAGAAAAAAGAAAGAGTAATACAACAGATGCTGATTGACAATTCACCTCCAACAAGCGATAGAGAAGAAAATATAGATGCTGGGGAAGATCCATTAGAAGGGCCGTCAAACCAATTAGTAGAGGTGCCTAGCGTAAACTGCAAAAAGTGTGAGAAAAAAGATAAATTAATTAGAAGACTGCGCTATGATTACAAGAAAGAGATAGGTAAAAGTAATTAACTATAGAGAATTGAGTAATGGAGAGAAAATAAACTATTATCAGTGGTGCGCAAAAAAAGTAAACTATCATGTAAACGGTCAAGAGAAAGTAAAAATTGTTACCGTAAAAACTCGATTACAGGATTATCCAATAAACGTTGTGAAAAAATTAGAAGATTCTCTGAATTCATACTTTAAGCATTGTACTAACATCGTTGTCCAGTACAAGAATATCAAATCTTTAAAAGCGACAATGACTACTAAGGAGGTTATGCTACACATAGATTTTTCAGAAAATTATTCCGTTAAGTTTAATGAGGAGATACAAAGCTATCATTTCGGCGGCAGTCGATTGCAAATAACATTGCACACTGCGGTAGTTTATTTAATTGATCCAGAAGCTGGAATCACGAAGACATACAGCATTTGCAGTATCAGCAAATGCAACAGACATGACGCCAGTGCCATATGGGTACATCTCATACCGCTACTAGCCTACGTAACAGAAATATCACCTCAGATTGACACAGTACATTTTGTATCTGACAGCCCTTCTAGCCAATATAGGAATCGCTACATTTTCTTCGTTATTAGTCAACTGCAACAGGATTTTCCACAATTAAAATTTGTGACCTGGAACTATTTAGAGGCTGGACACTGCAAAGGAGCGCCTGATGGTCTCGGTGCTGTCCTAAAGAGAACCGCAGATCAAATTGTACGGTTTGGTAATGATATTGGCACGATGGAAGACTTTTTTGAGCTTATTCAAGACAAGGTGAAGAATATCAAACTTCTTACTGTCTCAAAAGAAGACATTGAATAGAGAAAATTTCCCTCATCGGTTCAAGGATTTCGTGGAACAATGTCTGTGCATCAAGTGCTTTGGTCATATAACAAGCTTCGAACAACATTCCGAAAACTAAGTTGTTTCTTGTATGAAAATGGTGAAATATGTTCACACGGATACCATCTTGGATTTATGAACGTAACTTGTGTTTATAAAAATATCGATGCTGAACATCTACAAGATTTCGTAAATGAAAACACGTCGAACGATGTCCTTCGAGAATTGACAAATCCTCGAGCTCCTACTACTACTAATCAATTCCAGACTAGATTAACCGCTGAAGCTCCACAAAATATGATGGCTTCTTCAAGTAGATCCAAACATAATAACAAAATCACCATACTCTCTGATGTAAAAGTACATTGGACCAACACTACCTTTATTGGCACTGAAATGAAGAAACCAAGAAATGCAAATTTTCAACTTGATTTCGAAAAGTTTATTTCTAGAAATGTAGAAGAAGTAGCAAAAAATGAACAAGATAAAGAACAAAATAATCCTGATGATATTTCAGAAATTGATAATGTAAAAATGTACACAAAGGATAGAAAGGTGAAAAAAAGTATTTTAACAATTTGGATGAAAGTAGCAGTGGAGAAGAAATATATGAAGAGGACAGAATTCTAAAGAAAAACTCACGTATTTTTTCATTTTTTGATAATTCTGATGAAAGTATTTTTTAATTTACCAAGTCAAAGAATTGATATTTTGCGAATTAAGAGTTTAGTTTTTGTTGTTTGTCATACTTACATATTTTTTTATATTCATAAGAAAGATTATTTCATCTGTTCAGTTTGAAATCCTGTAATATCTTTTAGCGGTATAATATAGGGCTAGCTAGAACTTTAGTGATTTCGAATTAAAAGCCAATAATATAACCAAAAAACAGTACAAATATATTTCATTAGTATCTATTTATAAAATTACTTTACTCTTTAATAACAATCATAACTATTAAGTAAAATGAGACTGATTAAACTAAACTTATTTGATTTGTAATAAGTGACTGTTTTTTTAAGTAAATAGTTTATTTCCTATAGTTGTTACATTTATGGAAAAAGATACCAAAGTTATTTTTTACTTTTAGGGTTTTATAATTGAAAGATTAAAGAAAATAATTGAATTTGAAGAATTTTGTGAAGTAGTTTATGTTTTGTTTTAATTGGAAGAATTCTATATTATTTTTTTTTTATATAAAATGAATATTCACATAAATAATTTGATAGTAAAATGATTATGTAAAACTAATATATTTTATTTACATCGACATTACGAGCCATTTCGTTTAATTGCCTAGTCTCTGATTTCATTACCAGCATTTTTTTTTCATTACCTTTATCCCCAATTTCATTACCAACTGCACAGTTTTCATTACCATCATATGTATATATTTTAATTAGTCAATATCTATTCATTTAATGCGTATAATTTTGTATAAATCACATGCATATGTTAGATTCTTGATAAAGATTGTTATGAAAGTTGAAAAACAGATATTTAAAATTTTCTCACAAATCTGTCAGATTTGCACCAAATGATAGAAATACCCGATTATAAGTTGACATTATAAGTTTAAAGTACGCTTTGCCTAAAAGACAACACCAACAATTCAATTCACCACTATTAAAAACACTAAAAAGGTTCAGACACGTCAACTTCAAACCGTTGCCAAACCCAATTTCAGTCCATAGAACGAAAGTGTTCCCGAACCCGAGCTAAATTCAACTGCAAGTTAAAAAATATATCCAGAATAGTCGAATAAGAACCAACATTATTGTACGCAGCAGAAATGCGAGGCAACAGTGAATGCCTAAAAACATTAGAACCGGACGCCGAAATAAAAAAAAATTTGGTACAATCTTTATAATATTTATTAAAAAAAAATGTCATTCCTACTAAAGATTAAAGTATAATTATTTGTCACATCACACACATGTTAAATAATGATGTACTATAAAAGTAACGTAACCTTCACATTTAGTAACTTTGTCATATTTTTATAAAACAAAAAAAAAATTTTTTTTTTTTAATAATATTGTGTATTCATTGTCGAACTTGAACTTTAAATTAACTTAATAGTTTAGGATGTTTAAAAAACACTTACATTCTCAACCAGTTCTATGTGAATTTCTGCCTGGATAACCCCACAAGTCAAACCTAATGCAACGTGGTGAGGGTTAACAACCTTTAAGCAGCTTTGGACGGTCCTAGTGGTTGCACAAAATATAAAACATCGCGATTTGAACATTTTGTGTCTGTATTTGAAATAAGCCTACCTAATAAAACTTTTTGCTATAATATACTCGTAAGGAAATTACATATTTTATCCTTTTTATGAGAAAAGTAATTAAAAAATGTAAAAATATAATGAAAATCCCTTTGCCTGTTTTAATGGCTTAAAAAAAAAATTTTACTAGTTAAACGTTACTTCGTTGTTTGAAATCTATTTGGTTTGTTGTTAGCAAATATATTCTCTCAATCGAAAAAGACTTCAAATATCTTCTTGGGAATAATAAAATGGAGGAACCATCTGATAGCTACAAGTAAATGCTTTGGCGCCCGGGGCATTATTAACCTGCGACCTTTGGTCGACCCTGTTTATCGAACCGTTGCCTTGGCAACGTAAAACAATTCTCATTTCTCTAACCACTACCAGTAAACCCTAACCTAAACATAAAATAGTCTGAATTTATTTGTATTTTTTTTATTGTAACCTGTACACAAGGGATGTGTAGTGTGAAGTGAATGTGGGTCAACGGAACTGAGAACGCAGTGTTGTTAAGTTGGTAATGTACAAATCTAATTATTGCAGGTTAGATTCTTAAGTTTTTGTAAATATTCATAGTGAAAAATGCATTTCTTTACTTGGAATTTCTTATAGAGTATGAGTTATTTATCGTATTATCCACATAAATTATATAAAAGCAATAAGAGTAAGCCTCTACAATAGCATTGGCTAAATATGAAGATACCTTAAATTACTTTCAAAATGTACAGATATATCCTTAAAAGAAACCTTATAGTTATGAGCCAATAGTAACATTATGCAAAGTCATTAAACTAAAATATTTACGTAAAATAGTTACAAAGATTAGTTATTGAGTTTAAGGTGTATTAATTATAATCAATCTGCACTTAAATGCTTCACTTTCAATACGTAGATGTATTTTTATCTCATTACCAAACACACATACCGTTGTACTCTCGTGTATATATTCAGTCATAATGAAAACACCATTTGTGCGGGCTCAATACCGATGCATCAAATGCCACAGAAGATTCATATAGTTTTTATTTGGTTCATTACCGCGGAACCGTAACAAACCACAAACAAACAAAACTTTTTAGAGGCAGCATGGACAATTAAAAAAAAAGAAACAATAGACAGTCGTGCAGCATGAAATTAAATTTAGAATGACGGCTACTCCTCATATATCTGTCCTACCACCACAAAATGCGGTTTTGTATCTACATTTTCTAGTGGTTCCAGGTATGTTTTACCCGACTACGGCGAAGCGAAAATGAGTGATAGCTCGTATAAAACAAGAGCACGTTCACATACTTTGAAAAGTCGTAATAGTAGTTTTTAACCTTTTAAAATGTTATTTTTCACTTGAATGAACACCATTCAAAACGACAACGTTAACACGAGCACGCTAACTAGATATTAAAGGTTTGTAAAGTTTGGGAGGGTTTTGTAACGTCACGAACTAAGAGTTAACATCTTTGATAATATTGTTTAACAGATACTAGGAAAATAGCACTATGGAGAGTATATCATCATTTTTATATAATGTTTATTGTAAAAATGATATCAGTATTGTAATATAGTTAAAAAATATAAAGACGAAAGTGAATGCAATCAAAACTGGCGGGGAAAGAAAAATAAAGTTATAGAAAATAAAGATAGAGTAAAAGGCATAGGAAAAAAGAGGAACAATTCACCTCAATAATGATAAAAACTTCCAAAGTCCATGATCGTTTAATGTCATTAAAAAAAAGAGTATTTATTGGATTAATTCTGATAATATTAAATTGGGGAAAAAGCCTTTTCGCATACAGTATGCATAAACTTGTAATAAATATTTCTAAATATACCATTTGCGTCTAGCTGGTTTCGGTAAAATGCACAAATTAAATACCTTTATAATAAAACTAACATTTGCCCGCGACTTCGCCCGCGTGGTCTAGTTTTAAGTTATTTTAAGTATGGAAAATTTGAAACTCTTAGCATTTGTAGTAACGAAGTTTCATACAAACTTTCACTCCCTAATTTAGCCCGTTCGGGGTGGAATTTTCTTTATATGATTCGGCTGTACGTTGTCTGTCAGTCAGTCACTAAGTGACGCAAGAATTTTAAATATATAGATATAGCCTCTTATAGATTAACATGAGATTAGATCGTGAAGGATACTCATATACTTACACAAAGTTCCTTTATTAAAGTATATTTCAATGAGAAGTCTCACAATGAAAGAACATTTCAACTTACTTGAATAGTATTCTATAGGCCCATTACCTACATGTTGACCTTAATAGAGAATGCATGTAATTAAACATGTACGTTGTGATGAATATACTCTTATAAAGATGACGGACGAGATATCATAAGATGTTGAACAAAGACAGAATCAGAGCCAGTTGTGAATTCGAGACTAGAAAATTATGAAGTACCTGATAAAATATTTTGGAGACACTAACGTATTTCAACGAAACAATGTCACCCTAAACGGTTTCCTTGATTTCTGGAGTTATTTAAAATTCTAGAAACGTTAAAAACTAATATAAAAGCATTAATTATATTATACTTTACACCGATACAAAACTTAAATTAAATCAGTTCAGTAGTTTTTGCTGTAAAATAGAAAATAAAAAGTTTTAAAAAATGTAATTACATTTGTCTATTTACCTTTTTTTTACAATTTTTCATCCTAGGTAAATATCGATATTTTCCAAATAGTGGCGTTTTTTTAATTTGAAACATTAGTGTATTAATAATAATAATAATCTTGCTCAATAACGCAAGGATCGTCCGCCGTTTTCTCTCTTTGTCGCCCTGACCCCCGGCCGTCTGGCCTCCTCTGCCGGGGGGAATCCTCCCACCCCTCGAATCGTCGAGGGGTCGGGAAGAGTAAATTATAAATACAGGAATAATAATAAAATCTTTATTTGCAGAAATATGGTTTAACAAGTTGTTATCAATTTTTAAATACCCAGCATATTTTGTCGTCAGGTCGAATATTTATTTAAAATAATTTCTTAAAATTCCTTATTCCCCTCCTGATCATTGACCGGCGCTGTAATTAATGTAGTCCGAGCTATATGTACCTGACAAGGGCCGGCGCGGCGTGACTCTCTAAATAGTGGACTAATGGCTTCCACTAAGATGTCATTCATGCTGGTCTGGTTGTAATTAGAAGATTATGATAATTTTATTGCTGTTTGTAAGTTTAAAACTGGAGGTTTATGATTTATTAACTTCATTATCACATTATTCAGGTCGTCTACATTTTTCTCTCAAAAACGTTTGATCGATTATTGTACAAAAATTTATAGTGATACGTAAGGTACAGCAGACAGCACATTATGTCACATAGATATTGAAAAATTGCAAAGGCCGTTCTACTAATTTTACTCGTATAAACGCAATAATGGAATCTTAATGCCGTCTCAATTTCTTGCAGTTTACCATTGTATTATCCAACTGAAGTCCAATATTATATTAATACCTCCTAATGTCCTCTTCACAAATCAATGCTAACTCATATGTTTGTTATTTTGTGATCTGATAACAATCAATCTGTAAAAAAGTGTTGTTATTGAAGCGCCATTGACTTGTCATATTTACTCTAACACAGAATTAGAAAACTGATGTGTTGTAACGGTGTGCCGTACCACCGTTTATTTCGTCCTAGGTTTCAGTATACAAACTTTTTGTCTTTGATATTCAACATAATTTCTTTTTATTAGTCACCTTTCGTAATTTGAAATTTTGACTAATCAAATATACTTTTTATGAATGTCAGTTCGTAAATTAATTCATCTAGTGTAAACATGATAATGTGATCATAAAAATGTTATAATAATTAAGTTATTATAATTTAAATTAAAAAAGATGTTCATCTAAAAGCATATCTTCGTGAACTATCTTCCAAGTTTTCATCTTCCATTTATTACAGAAAACCCAGAAACGGGGTATGTAATTGTGCTATTTAATAACAGTAATTATATATTTAGCTAATCATACGAACTGTTTTTATATTCATTTTTTGTTTGTTACAGTTTTCTTTTCCCTTTTTCATTAATTCATTCTCTCAAGCATCGAACTCGTCACAGTGTTACTGCGTGGTCAGGGGGCCACATGACATTGTGCGTTGCATCGTTTGACAATTCAAATAATTGTCAAATGTTATACAATATAGGTGTTAGAATAAGTCTTAAACATAGACCATAGTAGGGCTCATAGGTATGTATTGGATGACTAATTGAGACTATGATTTTACAAACATTTAGAAATGAATAATTAATATAAACTTATAAAATAGTACCTATACTTACATATCTCAGTGTTATAAAAGCGCTTTATTTATATCGCTTGGTGCCGAAGCGTTGTATGGATGCCTAATATTGAGAATTATTTATTTATTCAACCGCGTCGTGAATAACACATTATTAGCCATACGACTAATTAATAAAAAGATCTTCAACACAGTTTTATATTACGTTATAAATTTGTCGATCGAACATTCATATGTCTAGATATATTTGCCGTATTAATATTCATGTAGCAAGCGTCAAAGTTATTTTATCTACATATTCATAAATGCACGCTCTCGAATATACGTGAGGATTTTTTTTTCCTTTAAGATCACCTCGGAAGGCGTTGACAGACGTATCAAAATAATTTGCAGTTCAAATCAAATCATTTATTTGCAAATACAGGTAATACCTACATAGAGATGATAGACAATTAAAATCAAACTTATTCCGTATCTCGCCACTTGGCATGCAAAATTGTAATAGAAAATAAAAAAAAATGACAATTACAAACTATTTAAAAATATCATTATGTTCATTTTGATTTTTTCGATGTCATGAGGTATCTTGTTGTGAATTCGAAGTGCCATACATAGTACACCATTATTCATAAACTATGTCCTGTACGTGGAATAAAGAGTTTGCTTTATATAAAAATTTTATGTAAATGGTAATTAGTCCTCACAAAAACGACCATTTCCTATATATATATATATATATATATATATATATATACATAGAATGTAAAGTCAAAAGTTTCAGGGATATAAAATACGGTTAACAATTAACAATTTTTATTACAATTTGCCGTTCTGCAGTTCTAATTTTACTGGAATATTGGTTAAATACGTGTATGTATAATTCTGTATATTTTTCTTGACAATTATATATAATTCATATCTTTAGGTATTGTAGATTTTAAATTATAAGTATTACATACTTATTTATATTCTCATCTTCGGGCGATTGTCAAAAGGAACAGATTACCACGAGGCACGACCTTTGCATTCATAATAGCTCTACTTTTTTCAATCTTTGACATTCATAACTCCTATGTTTGATATAATGACAATAGATTTATTACGAACTAACTGTTTTCCCGCGTCTTCGTCTGCTTAAGTTATAACCTAAGTCACCCGCATATGATGAAACTTCCCGTAGGTGAGAAAAAAAATCATATTCAAATAAGCATTTCCAAAGATTATCCCTACAAAAAATAAAGTTAAAGACTTAACTCTTTATAATATCAGTATACCTAAGTAGATGTAATCTTGTTCACTAAACATGGACAAAAATTCGCAAAATGCTTTATAAAAAATCTCTGACGGAAACACTAATGCTATATTATAAATTGAAAAATAAAATGCAACAAAATTTAAGTATCTCAATTAAAATAACGGACGCCGGTTGTAAAAATGCCGAATAATTTGTAGCCGTCCCCGAGCGAGGCCACTAAAATTGTAACATAAAAATTCAAATTAACAACTTTCCCATTCAAAACACAATGGTTACAACTTTATGTTACACCGTATATCCATGACGTGGCAGTACAAAATGCAAATCACAGATTTCGGAACTGGTAAACAGAGGTCGCGTGCGTCTGGTGAAAGTTACGAGAACGACGGAACCGATATTGCTTGTGAAATTTATGATACGAACTTTTTTATTTGTTCCTCATCAATATTTGAATTGGGGGCTGAGCAGGTATGTGGTAGTCGTACCACTGCCGTGAATGGCGGAAATTATTCTCAATAGTTCTTAGCGAGTTGCAAAGTTTTTTCAACTCAAATGTTTGTACCGTGCAATGGAAATAGTAGTTAATTTATTTTAATAATATTTTAATGACCAGTAAGTAAATTTATAAAAGCTTTTATCTAATGCTATTTAAGATTTATTTTAGATTTATTTTTCTACTCAGCTGTCCTTTTATAAAAATAAGTGTACTTAAAGTAATGCGCCTTAAACAGCCAGCGATAACATTTATTAAAAAAGTCCATCAAGAGCGTGTCTGACTCACGCCCTTAGGGTTTCATACCAATATTAAATAAAATATATATTATATTTGATCAATTTTACATTGATAATACTACACTGAAAAATATTATTCATCAAAATGCTTAAAAAATCCACTTTGTCCCTGGAACTCTGAGATACAATGAAATAGGCACATCAAAATCTTTCACAATGACTTTGACTCAGTAGCTTTAATTTTAAATTTTGACCCACAATATGCCTTAAACTTGTATTATAAAACGACGTTAGTTACTTGCCAAATTTTATTGTTTTAGTTCAAAGAAATTACCCCATCAATTTTGATTACCCCCATTTTATTTTAAATGCTTTTACGAGTATTTAGAACTCAATATTTACACGCGTTGCCGAATTTGAAAGTTTTGACAAGCAGACAGGCGGACAACAAAGTGATCCTATACGAATACTAATTATAAGGGAGTTTCTATAAAATTGAAAGTATCAAATAAATCTAGTATACAGGTACAAAGCATTAATATACGATATATAAAAAAACTTTAACAAGACTTAAAATCACTTGTAATTATTTTTACAATATCGTTTATATTTATGACATTGTAATAAGATCTTTTTTACGGTGTATTCTGTTAGCAGCATCGGTCATGTTACGTTATGGATTGACGGATGGGAGACAGGATAATTATAGGTGCGAAATGTGGCCTGCCATCGACGCTGATGTATACTCTTCGACTTTTAATTTATATTGACAGTTCCAGCATTATATCAGACTAGATTTCGTAGTAATAATATTCCACAATCGGCCAAAATTGTATTTGTAATGAATGTTATTTATTAAAATGTCAAGATCGCGAACAAAATAACAATATTTCTCCTGATTTTGTTTAATATTTGAAAGGATTTCATGTTTTGAGAAGTAATAAAAAACTAACATTTTAAAATTTCCGAATCTATGCAAAAAGCTTGTATTTGGAAATTTGTTGTAAACATCGTAATCCTGTCATAAAATGTTGTTAACGTATATCTTAATCGTTAAGCTCTTGTTTTTTGTTTAAGGGTAAGATTTTCCTCATATATATTTTATGAGTTCATTTTCTACAATAAGGTCCCAAGCAAAATACAACAATTAGACATCATGCAGTTTAAATCTACTATTAAAATAATACTTATTAAAAAAGCTTACTATAAGGTATCCGATTATATAACAGATAAGAATGCTTGAACTTGATATGATCCAGCAACTGGATAGGTGATTACTTCTTAACTCATTATATACCAAAAATTATCTTGCTTCCATTATTATTAAACGATTATGTTATCATTATAAGACCATAGTTTCTTTCTTTTTCTCTCTTTACTTATAATGTATTGATCTGGTAATGACATGGTTTTTGTAAATGTCATTACTCCTATTCGAGCTGGTGAGTTTCTTATTCGTTCTTCTTATCAGCCAAAAGACGTCCTGAACGTGGTAGGGAAAAAAATGTTAGACGATTCAAAAGTACTTTTAAGAAGTCTATTTGAATAAAGATTATTTTTACTTTTTTTTTAATTTCCCTATTCACCTAGGGAGTAAAGGACTGTATTGCGTCACGAGTTTCTCATTGGAATTCAGTGAAGAACTAGAGTTAACTCCCGAGTCATGTAGAGTCCTGAGTGAGAAGTGAGGCTTTCAATCAGCCCAAGACCAAACAGCCTTTATTACTGAGGTAAAGCCTACTTACAGTATTTTCCAGCGAAGTAACTTTATTATTTCTGGTAATAAATGATGTTAAAAATCAGTAAAGCCTCTGATTTACTTAACTCCGGAGTTAAATACATCACTTGACCACATTTTTGGAGCAGCACAATGTGATAATATTCGGAATTAAATTGTAACATTATTATTCTTTTATTATTATTAAGGATCTTTTCCCCTTTTTTGTTCTAATTAGGTGGCTAGTTCAATAGTCGAAACCTAGTTCTTTTTTGTGATTTGGAAGCTAGTTCATGATATTGACTAAAACAATGACTGGTATGAAGCTCATTGTAAATATATGTGTACATATAGGGCTTGTAGGGCAGATGCAGATAAAGGAGAGGTCACACCGGCTGCGCAACAGGATGTCACGCACACATACAAACACATAAGTATTGTTTTGACGATAACAAAAATAGTTAAATTTTATTATGATTTCAAACTCAACATAATAATGTAATTGTACGATTTAACTATACAGATTTTTATAAACAAAATTATTTAATATAAGATTCAGTTACTAATACTCGATAAACTGAAAATTTCACATTAACGACCAAACTTTTAAAAGAACTATTTTAATTAATGTAATAAGCATATCACATGCAAATAATATTTTCATATTAAAAAATCGATCGCTTGACGTAATACTCAATACCTTTCTTGATTTACTCACGTTTTTCATATCAAATGAATAATAAGTAAAGAAGTGATAGATAAATCAATAGTTTTGATACTAAAGTGCGAGAGTAAAATATAAGAAATAAATAAAAAAATATCATCTACTTTTAACAACCTTTTTTAAACTATCTAAATTCATTAAATTTAATGCTTAAAAATCCACTTTGTCCCTGGCACTCTGAGATGGTTCGGAACTCACGACCTTTCGCAAACCGCGCAGCTGCTCTAACCAGTGACCTACCCAGGTCCCAACAGGACTGTCGAATTTTTAAGCACCTGTTAGTTTTTCGCTACTACAAAGCGTATTTTCATCAATGTTCTGGAAATATACAGTCGAAAGAAATGTTTTTACAAATATTTAAACTTTCTCAATACTATTCTGAAAAATATTCTTAATAATATCTCTATAAATTACATAATGCCGATATTTTTTTTACTATAATTAATTAACAATTTCTCAAGAAACTTTTATTAACGCAGAAACGTAAATAGTTACTTAAGTTTTCAAGTTGTATGACTTTATGTTCATCTAACTAAACTCAAACCATTATTGGAAGTTCAACATATTCAACGAATTCGCAGATCGGATCGAATTTATCAAAATGTTATTCGAAATATGTGTAGTTTATATGAATACGAGTCCATTACTGGGGTCGCTACCGCGGAATGTTACGTGAATACATTACCCACATTACGTATTATAACTCAACATTAAAAAGATACACGTGTAGATAACCAACGCTAGATAGAGTCAACATAACTTACAATTATAGCGTTCTAGAGCACAGACAGTATCACATTAGGAACTTTTTTCACATTAATCTTCACTGCGTGCGATTTAGTTTGCGTCAAGTAAAAATAAAACAAAAAATCTTAAATTAAACTTAAAAATATAACCATCAATGCAGGAACCAATCCAGTGCAGGACAGAATTCAATGTTTTCGCTCTTATATTATATCCCCTGTAAAAAGTATTTACAAAACAATGACTGACAGGTGGCACACTAAGACCCATTATTTTCATAAAACATCTGCTAACTGCTTGAAAACTATTTCCTTGCCTCTTTATACAAATATTTGCTTTTAAAAAAGGTAAAACTGCCTCTCGAATGCCCCTTTATGTTGTAAGCGGATGGTTTCGAGGCCCGAACATTGTGCTCGAGGTTAATTAGAAAACAAATACGCCTTATTCATTGCGCAAACGCAGCGTGCGGTATGACGGCAGCTTGTATATCATGAACACGACACCAGATAGTGTTAAACTAATATTTAACTTTATTATCTACAATTAAATCACACGAGTAATAAGAACATACACCATATGTACTGTGGAATACGTCTCGTTTGAATAGTTACCTAAATAAACCTAAATATTATATAACAATAAAGTAAGCTATTTTTCTTAGTAGTGATCAATTTACGCAAGCATAGTATATTATTTTTGTTTTCCTGTCTCCATAAAATCAAAGAAAAATACAGTACAAATACAGAAGCGGTCAAAAGTTGGAAAGCTCATAAATAAATAAAGTCTCATATAGCCGATTACATAAAAAATCCATTCAACCGGTATGTATAACATTAACCCTTATCTAGTCTTTTTCTAGCCTACTGATAGTCTAGGCTTTTCGATTTAATTAATTATATGTACAGTCGACGACACGTTATGCAACAAAAATGTAAAATGCCTTTCTCTTAAGCCTCAATTTAGTCTCAATCTGTAGAAAGTTAAGCTTAAATGTATTGCAGACCTTTTGAGGAAACCTGGTGTGTTGTTTTTTTACATATTCTTTTACCTGTGTTTTAATTTATCAATTATGTATATAAAAAAACACTGAACTTTTAGATATTTGAAAAGAACAATGGCGAACTCCCATATAGCTTTGGACCTGAATTTTTAAAGTCCCGTTCATGAATGAAATAAATGTGTACTTTAAGGTAAAAGCTAAACTAACAAAATCCTAATCGTCTTTTTCCTTTAAAAGTTGGGATTAAAAAGATATGACATAAAATACTTTGTGGGGTTATATATTGCATCTTTGCTTTTACGTTGAATGGACGTTAAAATAAATAAAAATGGTAACCAGGTTATTCCGTTTAATAAACTAGATTAAAATAATTACATATCTAACAAGATCCAGACACTTATAATAGAAGAAACATTTATAACATATGACTAAACTGTGTGGAGTAGATCCCTTTGCCTTTAATTAAATCATTACAACTGAAAGTGACAAATAAGGGCAATGTACACATTGAACTGTCATTGTTATAACCGAATCGATTGCCATTCGGAATCCAAAAGTAATGCAAATATCAACGTTAGTCGAAGAAACATGCTTAGTTGTCAAGTTGAATATTAACATAAATATCAAACTCCACGAACGAACACACAACAAACAAACCAAACCAATCATCCGCTATCTTTCCACCATCATCATTATAGAACATTCATAGATGAAAACAAGCATGTCCAAATAAAATCAACCAATCGATTATTTAGAACAAAATAATCGATACGTTAACCTTTCATCGGATCAACTGCAGAACTGGCAATAATCTTCTTAAATCGGTTGTGATATCTTAGCTTTCAATTTTTTTATTTTTCAAGTATTCAATACGTAATTAGAACGAATAAAATAAATATTTATGAAAGTATTCAAAGACCGTATTTCATATAATAGATTTTATATTGAATATATATTTGACGTTCATACGCTCAGTCGGTACACGTCATTACATCTCATATCTCACTTATTATTAGTAGTAAATGGCGACAGATAATATTCTATAGAACGTGTTTGAAAAACTCGCGATTAATTGAGAATCGCTTCTGACATCGTTGATGTATGTGAACGATTTTTCAAAAACCATCCAAACTTCAACCCTTTGATATATTGTGTGGTTTTCAATTAAAGAGAACGGAATCGATTCTATACAAACTTATTTTGAATTTATATTCGATTATTAAGCGTATTAATGGTACTTTAAAGGCTATATAATTAATTGCAATGTACAGGAAACGATAATATCCATTAAAATAGATGACCCTTTTATTGCCCGGCGCAAAATTCATGAAACACTTCCAAGATATAGTTTTATTATAAAAGTACTTCTGCGTAGACCAGAACGTTTCTTAAGAAGATTTTCGCGTTTTGTTTTTGCACTATCATCAGACGTTTTGTTATCTTGATAATTATTAGCAGCATTTAATATTTTAGTTTGGTTCCCCGACATTAAAATTCACCATTTTGTAGAAATAAAATCTATTAAACATATATTATTTATTTATTAAATTGCCATCCATGTACGGTTTTGTAAATTATGGGGTCTGATTTCGCCATTCTTCTTTTTAAAATAAAATAATTTATTAATTAAACTTAGAAAATTACACTCCTAGGCTCTTATACCTCTAGCTTAACTTTAGGATTAGGACCTTAGGATCTTTAACTACCCAAATAACAATTTTCATCGATATAGGTCTAAAAACAAGGAAGTTTCATACAAACGTTTTCACCACTTTTTGACTCCCTTCGGGATGGAATTTTCAAAAATGCGTTCTAAGCACACCTATACGTATTAAGAGGAATGTACCTTTTCAAGTCTTTACTACCAGCGGTTTAGTGGACATCTCCTTTTATATGCCTATGTTTTGTATAGATTACAGATTACATACCATTAGGACTTAAAGACACCACCACAGGTCCTATTAAGCCTGCATCTTAGATTAATTCTATAGTCTCAGATCTACATATACTACAGATAAACAATCATTTTAAAAATGACATGTATTTACGCTAATTGTTGACGTTTAAAACATCTTGCGGTGCAATAGAGAGAGTGGTGATACCTGCACAAAATAAAAATGTTTGGAAAATCCAATATTTTGTTATTAATGAAATGAAGTAAAATTAGAAAGAATATTGTAGGTAGTTGCTCCGAAAATAAATATTTTCTCCGATTTTTATAAATATATTTTTTTATTTTAATTTAACAGTTTTTTAATGACCTTTTTCCGCTATTAAAAGGGCCACGCAAAATATGCATGCCCACATTTGATAATGTCTCTTGCCGCCACTGTTGGTGACTCAATGCTTAATACAGTAGGTCCATAATATTGTCCTTGGAGCGGCTAAAATGAGTGATGATCAACGCGCACGATCTGTAATGTAACTAGCCTGTTTTCATTAGTTAGTATCGTGTATCATAGAACAGCTGTAATTAGTCGAACAACACATAGCCTTGCTAATGTTATATGTAGATTACTTTTGCTATATACTTACAAATAAAAACTTTTGATAAGTACTATGTATTTATTTAAAAAATCCACCAAAATCAAAGACTGCTTTAATGAATAAAGGACCATATATATACGTATAAATCGGCGAGAAAATTATATGGTTCGTATATCATCATATAACAATTTTCGTCCATAACGGTTCTCAAACTTCTCTTACATTCATA
This sequence comes from Diatraea saccharalis, assembly GCA_918026875.4. Classification (NCBI taxonomy): domain Eukaryota; kingdom Metazoa; phylum Arthropoda; class Insecta; order Lepidoptera; family Crambidae; genus Diatraea; species Diatraea saccharalis. Next base: position 874,570 of record OU893333.1, read on the forward strand.
AATATTCGTCGCTTGCATTACACTTAACGAACTTCGTACTTATACAGTGTGTATGAAAAAAGAAAAATGTGTTGTATTTTCCATTTTACTTCGTATAACAACCACGAAAAAGGTTCTCTTAGGAAATAAAATAACACAGGATAAGTCCAGCCATTTTTAAGTTTTGAACTTAACAACACATTTAGTGCTTTATTTATTTTTAATTTAATTTATAGAATTATTTCGCTTCTACACAGTTTGAGAGTCACTATACAATAAATAGTCCAGCATTGTTTTTACGTACGTTCTCGTAGCATTTTATCGAACCTTCCGCGTGGTGCGCTCACGCCGTCCGTTCGGAATTTAAATGAGCCTTCTTTTTCTAACCGCATTGTTGTTGCTGGCTATCGTTTTTTTTGCGGTATTAAGATCTATAGTTTTTATAGCAACTTGATAGAGATACCTGTCGCTTAGTCGTTCGCCGATCGTTACCACTCGCCGATAACAGAAGTGTGATGACTTTAATTAATAATGTCGCGTATAAACCACTATTATAGTATAGACGCTATTGTTTTTAGTGGCAAAACTACCCACTTAAATCGTTGTGAAGGTGTTCATTTTATTTCTTTTCGGGTTGACTGATACTGAGTATGTACAGGAATACAATCCAAGAAGTTTGTGTGGTATGAAACAATAGTGAAAATTATGTGAAGAAATACGTTTATCATAGATATTTCACTAAAGACGAAATCATATCGAATCTACGTTGGAAACTTTAATAAAGTAATCACTTCGATTTATGTAGCTATTTAATAGCTTTATATAATTTATTAATACTGTAAAATGTGTATAAAATTAAATCATAAGAGAGGTATCATCTCTCTAATCCGGCTATAAATTTACATCTTTGAATTATTTAGTTAAACAAGTTTATCTGCAAAGCACAATTATATTACATCTTCACGTCAGAACTTTTACAGGATACACTGAGAAAACCGAGTGCTACTATTATAGTATTTTATAATAATAAAACATGATTCGATTAATAATACTGGCAGTAGCTTGAATGCGTAAGCGCAGTGCGTGCCCAAACCTCATCGACACGAGTGGTGGACCAAATTAAACCTTAATAATTACGTTAAACGACTTATAATTGAACTAATAGTCATAGTTTAACGATCATACTATATTATTGTACTGAGATGGTGTGTATGGGTCATTTATGATTGTAATAGCTAAACCGTTCTTGTACAAACTTTTAAATTATTATACAACATAACAACAGAATATTAAACAAAAATTATATAATAAAACGACATGAATGTGGCGTCATTTTTATTATAGCATTAACGATTTCAATCCCATTAACATATAAGGAGGTTTCTTCTATATTTTCCTTTGTAACAATAAAATATCTAATCTAAAAGTTCAACGTCTATAAATACACTAAAACATAAACATACTTATAGGAATCCTTGACGACACATTGTCCCAACATTTAAATATAGCAATACAGGTTCCCAACTGGTTGCGCAGTGATGGCAGGGCAAAAACACCGCGTAACATCACAACTCCAGGCTGGAGTAGTTAAGGCTCGCACTCCACATACTAACACGAAATTGAAGCGCAGACTTTGTGTTGGTTGAAAGACAATACAGCAAAATATATTTGTTATTGATCTGAATGGGAATCTAAGCTTAGGAGATCGAATTCAGGTTCAGGCTACACTGCAACATTCAAGTCTGAAAAAGTGAACCACAATGTATGCGTGTTTACGTGTTCGCTTGGTTTTCGGCTGCACCTAAGCCACGCACTACGGTAATAGATTACATAACTTAGTTTGAGTGACAAAATGATATGATATCATTTTTAATGGTATTTTTTTCCAATTCCACTGTGATTCAAACTCTACTGAAATAGAATTGAAAGCCAGGTAATTTAACATATCACAACCTGCTCTATTGCAGCTCACATTTTGCGGTGGACGCTTTCCTAATGGTCATAAATGATTACTGAACGAGTATATGTATTTTGTTCACTTTATAAAAGGTCATTTTACGCTCGCTTTATCTTATTAATAGATTAATATTACTACGCTAGAATATTATGTATGTCTTTGCTAATTATGTGAAGTAACTCCGGTTACTTCATTGTGAAACGCTAAAAAAGTATTTAACTATTATAATTGGTTTGCTATAAAGTGCTTAGTTAGATGTTTACTAGCTACGCTTGACCACGCGTCACTGTGGTTGAGTGTGTCCGTGGGAACTTTAGGACAAAATGTACATGTAATATCTCTAAGGGTACAAAAAAAAAATTTGCATAAAAAATCCAGAGAGTCAATTCTGTCGATATTTTTGAGGTATATTTACAGAAACGTACGGAAGCTTAATTTTGAATATCAAAACAGCTATATTTTTATGCAAAATCCAAACAAGTTATAACTCGTTTTAGAAAATATAAAATCTACTTAGTAAGTAAGCTCCTTATGAAGCATTTGAGGGTATTAAATATCCTATTATCATTTGAATTTTAAATTCGAATTTATCGTTTTTGTAGCAATATTAGTATAATTCAAATGCGTCTGATTTGACTCGTTTATTTGGATTAGATACAAACTCATTAAAAATCCAAGGATTACAAGTATTTTTTTAAAGTTATATCGTAAAAAAATGTCAAACAAAATAATGCATGTATAGTGCAATTGATGCCCTTACAAAGTGCTTCGGTGAAATTTTAATTTTCCACTTACCTCAATCGAAATTCAACTCGTGTAGAAATGAATACACATTCCAAACGATTGCTCACTGTAAATGTATTTCAATCGTATACTTGCCTCAAACAGTACTTAATTGATTAAATATGGAGGTATCTTGTACTCGTCGAGTGATTCAAAGCGTACAGTAGTATTTTCATAATTTGTAAGTAATGCTGCGTATAGAGGCCCGTCGTTTTTGAAACTTCAAGTTACTAAAAACTAATAAAAAATCGAGTAAAATATCCTGATTCTTTTGTTCTTTTTCGACAGTATATAACTTGACAGATTTTAATCTTTCTATCTAGTTAATCCTTATGACGTAGTGTTTAAATCTTCAAATTGTTATTGCTATCGCAGCAATTAGTGTCAGTACACTAAGCGGTGGTTCTGCTTTGGCATTCTGTAAAATACAGCATTCGACATTGTCTGTCGCTACATTAAATATTCATCAAATAAAACCTTTTTATACTACCTTAAATATGAAGGCTGAAATATGCTTGAAATAAAATTCCATTGCTACAAAGCAATCCTGAAATATGAGTGATATGCAGTTCTATTCTGGTCTTGAATACTAGCCACAAAAATTTTCGAATATTATAAGATAAAATGTTCCTATAAGGCAATATAACCGCAGATGACGGCACTGCGAGCAATGAACACATTACGAACACATAGACATTACATTACTTACACCGTTCGTCGTATGCAACCGCTACTCAACTGTACGTGTACCGGCTAAAAGTTCAGTTTTAATTACACATGATACATCGAAACAACTGTCTTACAATAATTACACGCATGCAAGGTCAATGTAATACAAGCGCCGTAAATTTTCGGGTGTACCTACCGCTGATCTTTATGTCATTAAAAATCTCAAATAGTGACGGAATGTTAGTCTGGCGCCTGCCACGCCAATAGGGGTGCAAAATTGCAATACTATTAATACTGTTTTTGTCAATATCGATCATCGATAATAGATACAATAACTGGTGTAAAAATTATGTGATAATCAATCACTGGAACCCCCACCAATTAAGGTAATTCCAAATCGGGAATAGGTCTACTTCTCTGTTTGAAAAGTCATAAATAGATTCACTAGATTTATTTTGTATATTAAATTACTTAAAAAAAATATTATCTATACATTATTAACACACAACAGGCGAATAACACAAAAAAATCGTAGCCAGATAAGTAAGGTGGAAATACATGTTCTATATGCTTTGTCTTCCACATGATGATCATTAACGAGATCGATGGCGAAACCATAACCTGAAGGTATGGTGCCTCCGGCGGATACTTCTCCCATGGGATGGGCGGGCCCTCACTGGAGCGTGCATAATGCAGCATTGTTAGCTGACGCCGCGCCGCGCCACGCACACGAGCGGAGCGGGCGAGACGCTTCACCGACACCTTATGAACGCTCCTACACCATTCATATTTGTATAAAATCCCGTAACCATCCGCTACGCGTATAAATTACAACAATATCTATACAAAAAATTGATAACTAAAACTTAATCTTGAGATAAACATAAAAAAATCTCAAGGTAAGCACTCAATCGTCATCGAAATGCCTAGATAATTACATGGGTGTAAGTGATAGTTTTAAGTTTTAAATATGCTACCAAACGTATACAGATGTAGGAAGATACAAGTAATTTTAAAATTACATTATAGGAAAGTTATATTGCTTTTTTCATTGAGCTATTTGGGCACTGTAAAAAACGCTTTCGCTTTAGAGATGGACCACAGAGTCTCGGTATAGATCTGAAGATCAATCGGGTATGTAACGATACTCTTCGGCTGTCGAGTTTCAGTTCACACGTGACACGCATACGGTGCAGCAAATATACGGTAACACAATAACTGAGGTAATTATCTCACTATACTACTCTTATTTCATTTTATTTTGCACTTATAAAGACCGTATTCATTATATACGGTCGGTTCATTATATACGGTATATTTCATGTTTAATTAGTATATGTTAAACTGTAGACACATATTCGTTAATATTGCAGTTCTTTGACCAAATAATATTGTAATAGTGTTGTGTCCACAGAATTCAGCGCTGCACCCAATAAGGTGTCTGTACATAATAATAAATGTATTGGGATCTTTACTCGTTTTATATTTTAGAAACTCTACATAACTATATACTCTTTACAAAACCTCCGCTCTACTTCAATAGATGTTTCTTAAATATAAGAGCCGTCTTTAAGTATTTCGTTCAGTTTGATTTTTTTCTCGATAAATTTATTCTTACTTCAAATAAATAAAAAGATTTCAAATTATTATAAACTCAATATCGGAAAATTGATATAGATCAATCGCCAATCAACCGGGTTTATATTAGCAATAACAATCATTATCACTTTTCAATCATAGCACATGAATTATAAATCAGTCAGTATGTCAGGATACTCCTTTTATACATATAAGTACAGATGTTCATACTGGCCGATATAATACAAGACTGGAAGTGATATGTAAAAAACGTTAATTAAATTTTTCAGCATTGTGACTATTAAATGCAGTAGACATATTTAATTTGATAAAGTCTGTAGACTATATAGTATAAATGTGTGTGTGTGTGTATTGTTACAGTGATGGTGTGAGCGCGCGCATGTCTGGTGGCGCGGCGCTGCTGGAGGCGGCGGCGCGCGGCGACGCTCCGCGGCTGGTGGCCGCGCTGCAAGCGGACCCGCGGCTCATACACATCACAGACGAGGTAATACAGTGTTGCATCTTATCGATATATCGATATTGGTAGTCAATAAATAAATATTAGACAATTACATATGCTGATCAGTACTGCGATTCTGGAAAAATACAGGCCCAAAATTCACGTCATTTAGTGTAGAAATTCTATTCATTATTTGTATAAAATACAAAATAAAATTGATGTAAAATTTCACACAGAAACTTTGAATTTCCGTGTCACTTATGCCACGAAACGTTTTTATCAGATTCTAAGTAAGCACTCATATTATGAAGTATTTGAAACCTTTTCTACATTTACCCGAACGGGAATCGATCCTGGGACTTCAGCGATGACGACACCTTGAAACCGATATACGAGCCGCTCGACTACAGAGGATACTTTCATTCTGTGTTGGACGTAGACAAATTAAAACAACGAAATTCAAAATCGATTCTTCTACCAAGCTCGGTCATAAATTGTGGTTTATATGCAAATAGCCAGGGAACAAAAAACAAATATCTAAAATTATTAATTAAATAAACGTAGGTAATAATGTGACGCCGTGAAGTGGAGATAATCGTAAAAACATAGTCGACGTCTTTAATCTTTATAATAAATGGAATTGGAATGTGTTATATCTTAATTCTACAAAAGAATTCCTCAATAAATAGTATGTAATAACATTACAAGGTAACAAGGTAAACATCAGTAAGGGGGCTGAAATAAGTTAAATTATTTTGAAGCAATTGTGATTGTGGCTGAACACATTATCAATTAATAAAATACAGATTTCTCAAAACTTTTGAAACTCGTCGAAGGAAACACTTGAACACATACATTCGCTAGTGATACGGTCAGTTGCACAAACGTCGTTTAAGCTCTAATGAATGTTAAATTTGTTAGGCTAATGTCGCTTTAAACTAATGAAAATTTTAATAGATATTAGTGCAACTGGCTGTTAGAGAAAAATATTTATATCACTTAATGAAAAATGCTTAAAAAAATCAACTTTGTCCCTGGTACTCTGAGATAGTACTCTGACCTATGACCTTTTGCAATCCAGGCAATTCCTCTTGCCAAAGGACTAGTTGCGATAAGTCATGGGTTTGAGTCCCATCTCAGAGTGTCAGGCACAAAGTGGATTTTTCATTAAGAATATTTTTCAGTATAGCATAACGAATGCAAAATTCATCAAAAATAATAAAGATATTTATATCAATTTACTATCTTTAAAAAAGTGACTACTGTGTACAATTTAATCATAAAAATATATAGTAGAAGTTATGTTAATAAGCACTTTAGCTCCATTAGGTAGAGCGTTGATGTCTTTTATATGTACAACTAATTGGTCTCTTAACATTATAACAGAAGTGTAACGCATAATAAGTGACACCGTTATAACGCCGTAACTTGAAGGTTAATACTTGCAAGTTATTAGTACCGTAATATTCTACATTAATCATTTCATTTAAATGCACAGATAAAATGAACTCTAATAATAATATTCAATAAGAAATTGGCGCCCCACTGTGAATGAATTAATGCATCGCAAAATCAATTCTGCGACGCATTATGCTTATTTCTGTCTTAATACAACCGAGATTGAGTGCAAATTCAATTTTTCTGTGGTGCATTCGTTGCAGTATTCTCATCGGTTTTAAATCGAATAAATAAATTAAATGCTTCAATATATCGGCTCAGCCGGTTCTGATCATAATTACCTTCAGTTAGGACGATACATTTTTAGATGGAACGTCAGATGATATTTTTAAAGTCCATATTTTTTATAGTAAAATACTTTTTACCATGACGTATAGTAAAATATTTTTTTCTAAACTGAGCAGGGGTAGTCTCGGCCAAAAACTCAAGCACCTAAATCATCAAATCGAACAATTCAAATTGACTCTAGAAATAATAATCACGGCCTCTAAATAAAAGACGTTTAAGCCTGCATTTCTTAAACTCATATATACTTATTGGGCCGCCAGGCAAAAGCAACTGAACTGGAGGTTGAGTTTGTATTGACTCTACACAACTTTGTTCACACACCATGATTCCACACGAACCTCTAATATTCTTTAATAAATCATTGAAGTTTAAACTCCTTTAAATTATTACTTAAACTTCTTTAAAAATTTACGATAATTTCAAAAATAAAATACCAAGTGAAATAGTATTAACAATAGGAATTATTTTTCAAAGCATATTTTATTAATGTTTCGTTTAATTTATGTCGATCAAATTATAATAGGATATCTAAAGTAATAAATATTCCGTTCAATCTGTTTATTTATTTCTTATCGTTTTGAAACATTCCAGTGTCCAGTAGCGGCGTTGTTAATTTGTTTACAGCACATATTTAATATCACAGAATCCACACCGTTCGCTCCGGACATTAATCTCACGATCTCCATTCAGTTTAATCGATCGTATCCAAAGATATATCCACTCATAAAAGATCCCATATTCATTAAAATGATAAAGTGTTAAGTGTTGCTCGTTTCTCATGGTTTAAAAAAATATATATATTAGCGGTAAAGTATACTAATAAAACTAAATAGTTTGATTTATAAAAAGAGCAATGTTGCTGTGTTTAAGAAAAACTGCTTTACATTGCACATTAATAGAAAAAATGCAGTAACTGAAATTCTATTATTCGGTATTATGTTACGAGATATAAACATTGCAATAAAAACGAAAAGTTTCTTCTAGTGAGATAGCATATAATAGATATGTAAATATCTCGATACACCAAAATTTCTCTTTTATAATTTGACCCCTGTATTTGCATTTGTAATCGCTTTGAAATGATGAAATATTTACTTAAACTTTTATGGCAATATGGCCGTCTAAACATGTGCACTAAATATTGTTTGTCCACGTATTGCCCGAAACCAAGCACTGCAAAGGTTCTTACTTATTTCACTACTTTACTTTCAACTTATGCTCAAGTTTCATCGCATTTGTAGTTTAGAAGATATACACCTTAACGGTGCTTTTAATAAACAAGGTTTAGGGTCGAAGTAAATTTTCGCTAAAATTGCAATTATAGTATTAGTTCAAATTCATATATACAGAGAATAAGCAAACCTACTACTACCCTCTAGGAGTAAATGTTACTCTCGTAGAACCTCGTACTAGTTTAATCTTTACTAGGCCTCTGTTTATTAATATGAATTTTGACTAATACTAAGTGCAGTCTCAACGTAAATTTATGCCAACGTTAAACCTTGTTTATTAATAAAACTGTTAAATTTTAACTTACTTTTCAAAATAGATTAAAAATGTATTTACAAAACCAAATTCAAAAAGTTTAATAAAGTAAAAATTGTTCTCGAAATTACTATTTAAGACGGATAGAGTAAACTTCACCTTCCAAATGGTAATAAAAAAATAAGTCAAACTTCAATAATCTTATTTTTTGAAGTGAGTTTCATTTGTTTGAATTTATTTTCGCGGGGTGACGAGGTGATGATGAGGCGAATCATTCAAATAGAAGAAGCTAATAATAATGTCTTAATAAAAATAATGATAATGTCTTTATTTGCAATAAATAGGGTTATATGTTCAGTGATGATATTTAAGAGTGAGAGCTTTGACCTATTCAGCCATCTTGAATAGAATGCAAAAAAATGTAGGTATTACAATCATTAAACTCAAAATATTTCATAAAAAGAAAAAATTGTGCCAAATTAAACAATATCAATTATAGTAGTACATGTTACAGCGTTTAATCAAAATATTACAATTGTGTCAAAACTTCAGTAAATTATTACAGTTCAAGTCAATCGATTAAATTAATTAAAGTAAACAATAGAAAAAATAAACGTCAAATAAAATTATAATAATCACAGTACATAGATTTTTATTTTTTATTTAGAAGAATTACTTAAGAAGCATTAAGTCTTTAAACAAAATTATCATGATAAAAATAGAACACAAGAGCTGCCACAGCGTTTTAATAAATGAACACCGATCGCATAAAATACGATTTGACGTTTTCGCGCACAAATACCAATATGTCAATTAATAAGTGGTACCATCTGATATTGTATCTGTTGTCATCTAGGAGCCGGCTGCGGCGATGATTGTCGCTGAGCAGGTCGTAGAGACCGGTCCGCTTGGTACGTTTTTTCTTTGTTAGTTCGATCAGGCATGTCCACAATACTTACGACGATGACCACGACGACACATTTTTCACATTTCCATTCGCTGTTTAATGATGCTTTATGATCGTTATAGCAATAAAAACTGTTACTTATTTCCAAGGACATTTCTTTAAACTAATTATCGTTTTTTAATCTTTGTCTCTCACAATATAAGTGTAATCAATCGTAATTAGCTTTTCATAATATTGACAATTATACGCTCACTAGCGGCGAAGTGTGATATATGTTACTAAACATTTACTCTGTAATATGAAGGTATCTTTACATATTTTTATATCTATTATTTGATGGCATTGAAGTACTTCTGCGATAAACCGTTGTACGATACACGTGTATTTTTTTATTATATAAAAAAAAACAAAAATAAAGTAGATATTTGAGTCTCTGAGGTCCGGGCTTCAACTCCCGGTCAGATTTATTGAGCTTTTATTATATCGTGTCGGATTTGGATATTTTGTTACACTTCGTTAGTTTATGATTCCCATAATAGATAAAGAAACATCAATTTATAAATATATAAAAAATATTTTAAACGAAATTAATAATAAAAAGTACGCGGTAGGCCTTTTACTCGATATGAGTAAGGCCTACGATAGGGTGTCATATAAAACCCTTTTGAATAAATTATACCAAACAGGAATCAGAGGAGAAGCCCATGATTGGTTTAGATCATACCTCCATAACCGTTATCAATATGTAGAAATTCAACATACAAATTTTGTAACGGGTATGATTACCTATACCAAATCAGATGCAATCCATATTGAAGGCTCTATTCCCCAGGGCAGCGTTTTAGGATGTATCTTATTCCTTATTTATATAAATGATCTTCCAAACATATTAGACGACCTATGTATGCTTTTTGCCGATGATGTATCTGTCTTGTTTTCATGCTCCAACGGAACAGACTTAAAAACTAAACTTAATTCTACATTGGACAAAATTGTAAACTGGCTAGACTTTCATCATTTGCAACTTAATCTTAGTAAAACCAAAATTATTCAGTTTAAGCCATATCAAAAATCAAAATTACAAATTTCATATAGTTATAAGAGTACAAAATTAGAGACCGTTGACTCTGCTACTTTGTTAGGAGTGGATTTGGATACGTGTTTGAATTGGAAAACACATATTAAAAAGACAGTAAATAAAATGTCGTCTTTTATATATGCACTACATCATCTTAAACGTGTAACGGATTTTAAAACTGCCCTTACAGCTTACTACGCATATGCATATTCAATTCTATCCTACGGAATTGTTCTGTGGGGAAACTCATGTCATGTAGATCAAATATTTATACTACAGAAGAAGTGTATCAGAATAATGTCTAACATTGATCAAATGGAATCATGTCGTCCTCATTTTATTAAACACAAAATACTGACTCTTGTATCAATATATATTCTTGAAACATGTAAGTTCGTAAGGAAACACCCAGAATTTTATACACCTATAACAAGTGTTAGGAGAGGCAATAGATATTTAAACAAACTAGAAATGCACTTCTCAAAATTAGAAATAGTCTCGTCAGGCCCGCATGCTATGTCAATAAAAATCTATAATCATATACCAAATTATATTAAAAATCTGGAAACAGAAATGTCATTTAATAATCAATTAAAATTATTCTTACTAAATAAAGCATATTACAATATAGATGAATTTTTTAATGAAAAATTGACATAAATATTATACTATTATTAATAAATTAAAAATTGTTATTGATGAACATTGTGATATTTGAAATGCCTAATTTATATTTAATTTAATTATTGTTAATATATATTGTTATAAGTTTCTTGACATGTAATTTCTAATATTATTTAATTTTGGGTATTTGTATTTTATTTTATTTTATTGTATTGTATTGTAACATTGCCATGCCCTTACAGGGCGTCACATGTACACGAGCAACAAAATAATTACTATGTTATAATTTTAATGTGACATGCAATAAATGATTTGATTTGATTTGATTTGAACATATAAGTAATACTAAACATATAAGTGTTTTAGCTAGGTAATTTGGAATGTGAGCCATGTACGCGATGTTGTATTAATATAAAATTAAATTAACTTGGTTTTAAATTCACAATATATTAATTATTATAGCAGTGTAAACAATTTTTACTTTCCATCATCGAATTTTTGAAGAACTTTTAATATTCTCCCCTGCATATTTGTATAATTGTCAAAGATATCGATATTTACAGAAATTTTAGTATTATCTCTCATCCGTGTGCTATTCTGTAATAAAAAACAACCTCGAATTAGACGTCTAATACAGCACAGAGGTTGCATTAAATAAAACCTACTTCAAAAGGTACATTAAATAACCTTTTAATTCGATAGTACCTCTGTGTTCTGACAGCGCTGTTCTTTAGATCAAATTCGAGGTTGTTTTTTTAGGGTTCCGTACCCAAAGGGTAAAACGGAAATCCTATTACTAAGATTTCACTGTTTGTCTGTGACCAGGCTGCATCTCATGCTGTATGGAACACTTCGTGCGCGAATTCGACTCGCCCTTAGTCGATCATTGAGCCTATTAACTCGGATATATAATTATAAACACTACTAGAACAAATTAATTCAGATCTTCTTTAATTACTCTATTTATTATCAACGTCCCTAGTTGCGAACCAACGTCCGTTGAAACGGCAACTCCAAGTCTAGTTATCGTTAGTTTATTTTATTTTATAACGTATTAGATAATATCTCATTTATTATCCATACTTTATTTTGTTCCATTATACAGATAAGTGTAACAAATTCCGTCGTGATGGTTGTATATTAGTGACATAAGTTGATTTTCTTGACTTGATAAGATTTTAAAGTTAAGATAAATCTAAGTACAAATTATATTTTTATCTCACAAATATTATAGAATTCACCAATATATTTGTTTTATAAAACTAATATATATTTATATATTTGTGTTATGAAACTATTAAATTAAATCCTTTTATGAAAGAATTTTCAAATCGTTTAGATTTTAAGTATATTATTTTAAAAGAATCCATCTTTAACAAATGGAAGAAAAAGTTTTGAAGCTACATTTACGGTTTAAAGTTGTTCAATGGTTTTTTAAACTTTGAGAGAGTTAATAGCTTAAAAGTTAATATTTACATTAAAAGTTATATAACAGTTAATATTTTTTACCAAAGCTTAATAACTAAATTATAATTTAAGGAATGCAAAATAAAGAAAGAAAAATAAAGTATATTATCCACCCAACTATCGAAAATATTGAAAAAGTTTAATATTTCTTTTGACCGGGAATAGAGTCTGGGATCTCCCGCAAATGTCGGCACAAGTGGGACGAGCACTCTCCTATCATAAACGTGTTGTATTTGTAATGCACTGTACATATTATATTCTTACAGTTAATGTAAATTGAATGGTAACTTTTACGAGTAATGAAATGCGAAAAACCGGCCACATGCCTGAGTACATTTATTGCTCCATATATAGACATTCGGTGTACTCGGCTCGTTACGTTAATGCTTTAACGCTTACTTGAATATTAACCGAGTGAATTCACCCTTGCACTCAACAGTTATGAACCGACAATGTTATGCAATTATGTTGTGAAAATATAAAGACGTAAAACGAGCAGTAAAAAAATATAACGATCTCTTTACAATAAATTCTTCATAAATTTTTTGTATCTTTAGGAGAAACGTTTTTTCTTAATTTGCTAAGTAGTATTTGATTACCATTCCTTCCATACTTACTGGACTGCCGACCTCCGAAGCTGAGTGATTCACACGCCGGTTTCAAGGTGTCGTCATCTCCGAGGGGTTCGATACCCGGTCGATTCAATATAGAAAAAAAAGTTTTCTATATTGTCTCAGATCTGGGTGTTGTGGTAACTTAATACTACTTTAACTTTGCTATGCCTTAGCTACTCATCTTGGAATCTGAGCAACGTATGATGTTATCTAATAATATTTATTTACTCGGGCAATAAGACAGATTTAGGTATATACTTTTCAACTACATAGTTAGTCTGTAATGGAAGTTATTCAGTGTTACTCTCACATAAAATTATTAATATTTTAATACATGGAATCTATTCAGTTAATATTTTTTAATAAAGTATTATATCTTGTTCATTCGACGGTCGTATAATCACCATTTTTTGTATTAAAGTAATTTACCCACAGTACCTCCTACTACAGTAAAAATGCGAACGCTCTAATTCTCATCGAAATCAACTGTTGTCCGAGTCCGTGGCGCAGTTATTGATGGCCTCGCCTCGTCCACTGCCTCATCCACTGCCTCGTCCACTGCCTCGTGCACGCGCGTCCTCGACGGATAATGATAGTCGTTACAAGTTTTGTTTACCGTAAGAATTGATTGAAACTACAATTAAGAATGAGCTTCCAAACCAGTTTCAAAATAATACGACCTCATATGAATTTGAATTGATAATGAACCAAACATGTATTCGGACGAGACATAAATAACGCTACATAACTTCAAGTGGATCGAAATCAATTTAAAAGAATTAAGCTATTTATATGCAAAATAAACATATTAAAGTAATTGCCGCAGTATTTGTTTTATCTGGCCGTTAATTAGTGGAGCCCTTTGAGACCGCGGATTTGTCGCTTGATTTTAATTTATACAAAGTGGTATTTAACACCTCTCGAATACGATACTGGACGATTCCCGACCTCACTGTCAATAGAATAAAGTTCACTGTGTGAAAACAAACTCGGCTAATGGATGGTACTAAACTTTTATGAGTTATTTTGTCACTAACAGATCGGTTTTGTGTGTTTACGGCCTCGCGCCTCGGTTATCTGTAATTTGTACGGTTCGAGAGGAGAAGTGATTTTCTGATGTTTTATGACTTAATTCGTTATTTTTTGATCGATTAGTTACAACACGTAACGGTTATATGGAATTCTTAACATACATTCATTGAAAGTTTGTAAAACTGACCCCCTCTTGTTTTATTTTATAACTTTATAATATATTATTCGTTATAAAACTTTAATAACAACGACAGCCATTGATCTAGGTAATATTTCTTTTTATACAAAATAAAAAAGTTCGTTCGAGATTATCTAGCTGTGGGCGACGTCGACAAAGCGCTGTGCCGGGTAAAATATGGCGGTGAGACGCGCGACAATAACAATAAATCGGCGATGTCGACATGGCTGTGTTTATCGATGTCGGCCCATCACTAGCCGGTCACGCGGAGACCTCGCACGTTGGTTGCAAATCTCACACACAAACAAGGAACTGAAACTTTCCATAAAACGACATACTTCCATCCATATCTAATACCATTCGAGTACATGTGGAAATGTGTTTATTTGTTCTTATTTCACAATTAAAAGTAGTCGAGAGATAGTCGAACTGATCAATAGTGACCTAGGATATTAATAATAGCATTTAAAAACATCTTATCTAGCTAGTATTTATTGTTATAGTAATATCAAGGTATAAAATGGTAAAACCGCTGTGAAGTCCCCACCAAACCATCCTCATTTAGGTACCCACATTACAAACTCATTTTTCTTGTTTGTATTTTTTTGGAGTAGCATCTCCCAAAAAGAACTGGCTCAATTTACACAAGAAAAATAAATACGATAAAAACATAGCATGTGCAGACCGCCTTAATAAGTTATGAAAAAAATCGATTCATCAGTGTCTACCTTTCTTTCTGTGGGAACGGTTAACCAAGCTTGTCATAGATTTAGGAATACTTAACAAACACACACCAGCATCATAATATAGATACCTACGCTAAACAAATAAAGCTCAGAGCAATAACTTTACATAGATTTGGTTTTATTTAAGTAGTTTTTGACGTAAGTAAATTCATAAAGATTTCTATAATATTGGCTTTTTCTTATCTTCTCTATAATACCTCTATCATATAATAAATTAAAAAAAATAACCAAATTTATGCCAAAAGTAAATGAAGATGAATGTCCTCCTAATAATAAAAAGAAAATAATAAACTTATTCTTGACTCGATGACACCTCGTAACCGCGGTTAACCGCGAGCGAATGACGACCTAGCGGCCATATTAGTATACGTCACATAATAATAATAAAATGTTACTGTCTTTACTGATATTATTTCATCAGTACCTAGGTCTATCTGATGCGATGAAAATAAAATTTATCCCATTTTTATTAAAGCGTTTCTCCCTGTGTTCCAAGTCCACGGGGATGGCTATGCACATCAATTCTGTCTATCCCCGTTTAACTCATTGTGTCGGGCAATGAGATAGATAGAGACAAAGAATCGCGAAATGCGCAGCAAAATCTGTCTTCAATTAAATTCTGTTTTGAAATAACTATTACGATTATTGTAAAAGAGTGACACACATATTTATGAATGTTCCTTATTAAAAGTAAATAATTGCAATAAAAAATAAATTAACATTAGAGATAAAGTGATTTTTAACGATCGAGCTGGCTGTGATAGAAACAAATCCCGATATACTACCAGTTTTATAATTGCTATCAAAACATAATAAAATATTACATAAAAGAATTAGAAAAAGTTTTGTATGTCACACAATCTGTAGGCCACCGTCGCCTGATTAAGCGATATAAACTGCAAAATGTTATTCCGTCTTATCGGCGTTTTTTATGATTTTCGCACGACGATAACAGACTGACATTTATAATTTATTTATACTTCAAACCAGCACTCAACAGATTCATATATATTTTTATGTGAGTGATATAGACATACATATTCACTCATATAACATTTTTATACATATATGGATTTATGCAAATAAGTTCCTCAATAAAAATATTTAATCAATACGTTTTTATTTAAAGAAGTCTCCGTATTGATGTAACTATTGTCAGGGTTTGATATATTTTTCATAAAATTAAAACTAAACACGCTTTAGTTAAATGATAAAAATAAAGTACAATAACATACTTAATAAAAACTTTAAAAAAAATAGAACCGACACTTGACACTTCAAAAAGTGATAAATAATACTTATCTCAAAGGCGAGTCAATCAGGAAAATGCTATTGAAGGTTTCTGAAGGAATATATCGGTTTTGAGGAAATTATTATTTATCACTTTTTTAACGTTTGAACTCGGTTTTATTTTTTTTCGTTTTTATTACATGCTTTTTAGTGATGTTGATATTTTTCATATACATAGCTAATAATAAAAATATTAAATACCTATCTAAATAAAAATATCGGAGAACATACATTAAAAAAAAACTCATCGCCGTCAAACCTAAAACCTCCTCCTTTCAGATTCTGAAGTCGGTTAAAAACTATCAAAAACCAATTAAAACGAACAAACGGATTCCTGACAAGTTCTAAGCTATAGCTCATTTTTAAAGTGGTTATTTGTAGCAATCCAACTTTTTTTCCTCCTATAATAGGAAGTCGAGAGGACTGCAAACAAAAACACGCAATAAATCAACTAATATTTTAGCTTCAATGCCTCTGGATTTCGCTACGCACGACTTCGTGTCCCACGTGATTCCACCTTTGGAATACCCTGGTACTCCAATGTCGGATTTAATATTATTCTGGCAAAGTTTACTTTTGTATGCCAGTGAAGTTTATTAAGGTTCTATCACACAGGTGTGATCGGTGTATATAACGGTGGTTGACGACTCTGAATGCGTTGGTTGCCTATGCAATATTTCTATATGATTGTATGTAGATGTCATTGTTCATTCATATGCAATAAAAGTTGAAACACAAAGTTGTGAAAATGGTGAGTATTTGTTGGTTTAAAAATATTAATATTGTTTAAAAATATACCAGTAGATGATCAAATTTTTCACAACCTAATTGAATTGCATCCTAAATAACTATGTACAGTACTTTGTTAAAATTTCAATGTAAAATGTTTTGAACCAATAAACGTAATTTGGAATTAACTATGACTTAACCTAATCGCATTATTAAATTTCTCAGATAGTACTCAGATTGACGTCTAACAATTCATAGTCAACTTTATGGTACTTATTTTTTAATTAGGTATTAAAAAATATTTGGTTTTTAATTAAAATAACGTCTTCTTTTCTCTCTTCTTAAGATGATCCAGCAATTGGATAGGCGATTTCTTCTAAACTGATTATATCTCAAAAATTGTCTTGTTATCATTATTATTAAATTATTATGTTACCTAATAAGACCATAATTTTTTTTCTCTATTTACGAGGGTCAAACTGAAAGTTCTTAGAAAATCAAAAACTAATTACATTAGCCAGTTATTAGTTTTATTATATCTTTTCAAAATATTGTCCATTCACGTCAATACACCGCTGCATGCGATGGAACCACTGGGAAAAGCACTTTGCCCACTCGTCCTTAGGGGTCTCTTCAATGGCATCGCGATACGCAGCCACCGCTTCTTCAGCATTCATAAACCGCTTTCCTTTAAGTTTTTCTTTAAGTTTTGGAAATAAATAAAAATCACAAGGCGCGAGGTCGGGGCTATACGGCGGGTGACCCAGTAATTCAACGTTTGATGTCGCCAAATAGTCGATCGTTCGCTTGGCGGTGTGCGACGAGGCGTTGTCGTGGTGAAGGAGGATCCTACTGCGAGGTCGTTTCTCTCGAACTTTTTCCAAGACAAGTGGCAAACAATTGGTAGTGTACCATTCTGCAGAAACTGTTTGTTTTATCCTCTAACACAATTGTTGCAAAATGACCTATCCTTCCAAAGAACGAGGCCACCATTTTTTTTCCCGCACTTCGATCTCTCTTCACTTTAGTTGGCAACTCCTCGAAAGGAAACACCCACTGAGCAGATTGTCTTTTGGTTTTAGGATCATAACAGTAAATCCAGCTTTCGTCACCTGTTAGTATGTCGAACACAGCATTTGAGTCACCTCCGTTAAATCTTTCAATCATTTTACGACACCAATCCACACGATGGAGTTTTTGAGCCTCAGTCAAATTATGAGGTATCCACCGGGCGCAAAGCTTCCTGACCGCTAAATGTTCGTGGAGGATTTTGTGCACTTGACTCATACCGATGCCTAAGCTTGTCCGAATCTGTTGATAGGTCACTCTTTTGTCAGTCTCTATCATACGCCGCACAACACAGATGTTATCTTCAGTCGTCGCCGTAGAAGGCCGTCCCTCACGTAAATCATCAGTGAGATTAGTGCGACCACGTTTAAACTCATTAAACCAGTTGTAAACAGTCGCACGAGATGGGGCTTCATCGTGAAAGGCCAATCGTAGTCTATCATAACTTTCTTGTTGACTTAAATGACATCGAAAGTCATAAAAAATCATTGCACGAAAATTTTCTCGTGTTAAATTCATGATGACGTGACACAGACAATTTTCAATTTGCCGCCAAATCGTAAAACAAATGACAAATGAATGAAATATATACTCAGTAATATTGGCAAAGAGTTATATTTTCAAATTTTAGAGTTATTTTTTTATTATATTGTTTATAAGTGGCCAGTTCTAAGAACTTTCAGTTTGACCCTCGTATAATGTATTGATCTGGTAATGACATGGTTTTTGTGAATGTCATTACTCCTATTAGAGATAGTGAGTTTCTTGCTCGTTCTTCTTATCAGCCTAAAGACCTCCTGAACGAGTGGTAGGGAAAAAAATTTTGGACGATTCAAAAGTACTTTTTAGAAGTCTATTTGAATGAAAATTATTTTGACTTGACTTCTCAATTTAGTGAACATCAATCACCGTACTTCAGAATTTCACTATGAAAATATTCTTTATTCTTATTAAAAGCTCTTATGAATCCATCGATAGTTTTCAATCTTATGTATGCATAATTATGCATATAAATGTATTATAAAATATAATATATATTTCTAACAAAATTTCATAAATAATAAGAAGAAGCACACGATATCGTCTATAAGGTCGCTGGAAACGACTCAATAACGATAGCAAAACCCATCAACATCGCAACTGCATTAAAAACTATAATTTTGCATCTTAGAATATAGAATCAACATAGAAAGCTCCTTTATAATGAACTAAAATAAAACTTTATGTAACTTAATTGAGAAATTTTATTATAGGTACAGATAACGAACAGTTAACTGTGGGATCCAAGATACAGAGCACTTATCGATATAATGCATCTTTAATAATCGTGTAGTTTAGTAATTATAGAGTCGCAACTGTATTAGTTTCTCCAGAGACCCTCAAAATATCGTTGACCAATAACTGGTTATGAAATCGGTGCCGAAACTGACCCAATACATCAGTAATTTCAAATTATAGAAATGCTTAATCTACCAAATATTTCAATGAATGTTTCTTGATTTGAGATATTCAAAATTGCCTACTCTGATTGCAAGAGATTGCAATTAAAGTGTACCGATTACGAAAACATTTTAGGGTACCGATTAATTATTAGCTGGCTGTCCCACCGAAGTAATCCCTACACATATTTATCAATGGTTGGAAATAGCTGAATAAGCAGTAATTGAGACCCGATCCGATCAACACTAGGTATTATGCTTGTAAAATAAAGACTCAAAACATTCTAAATGAAAAATGCCTTAAAAAATCCACCCTGTCCCTGGCACTCTGAGATGGGACCTAAAATAATAAAATAAAAAGGATAATAACAAAACGGACTTCTATAAAGTATAAAATAATACTCATCTTATACAATTCATTTGAGACTGATTTCAAAACGAAAAGTATCTGCAAACACTTTTCCATTTACAGATGTAGCACGTTTCATGTGTCCCTTCACAAAGGTTCGCATTGTCTGCTTATGTTGGGCACTCGCACTCGTGACGCCACAATGGACTATAAGTCATCTCACCCTGACACCTGACGTCATGCGGACGACTCCATTTGCACTGGAGCAGGTTGCAACCCATAGCATCTGGCAGCTCTAAATACATAGTTTATTTTGTATATTTAATAGTTTTGCTATCAAGGAAATCAAATTGTTACCACAAAAGAACGGCTAATACCAAAGTTCGAACCTGTTTGGCGAGTGTAGATTGTGCTAATAGGTAGATTTGGTCAACTGTTATATCATTGACTATAATACTTACTAAAATGTAACATATTTCTTATTTTAATGCTGATAAATAAAAATACTAACTGCACATCTTCTTTAGTGGAGATTCAAATTCCGTCGTTAATGCTGTTATGTTAAATTATAAAAAAAGTTTGCTTTTGAATATTTTTATTTATAGATAGTCTGTTCCGAGGGCAAGAGAAACGGACAATGTTCGAAAGTATTACATAAGCGAGTGTTGCAAATAAACAATACGTATCGCCATCCATAGAATGGTTATATGGATGGCGATACGTATTGTTTATTTGCATTGTATCGTTTTCGCAGAGGCCATAGGTAGGTATATGATATTATATTTCAGACGAGTTATTAGTTCTTTCCGGTTCCAGACAGGGCGTAGCGATTATACTGTCTCCTTGCTTGTTACTGCCTTCAACTAAATGACTGGATCTATGGGTGTTTCAAGTGACATGCAAATGCAGCTATTACGCAGTTTTATTGAAAACTATAGTTGTATGTGTCCGTCTGTGTATCTACACATTACCGGTTACTCTCTTATTAAAATTTATCAGGCCATTGAATAGATTTGTATGTGATATAATTGGGTTATAAATCGGTCTGTGTTCGCGGCGTATGCTGTCTAGGCGGACGACTTTATATGTCAACTGTATGATATTGAAAAGTGGTTACATTGCAATAAGTATGCAGTGCCTTCTGCGATTACGGTTGAGAATTGTTGGAACTAATAAAATAAATAAACAATATAGTATATTCAGTTGAGGCTTAACAAGCACTTATGAAATATCTAAAAGCACCACCGTCTCATCGCATATCTACGGCGTAAGTCTTTGTAGTGGAAGAGATTCTCGAGGAAAGCAAATACATCATTTTACTCGATTATTTATTTCATCGGTTAATGTTATATTAAATAGTCGCTTTCTATTATTTAAAAATACATCTTTCACAAGTAATAACGAATAATTCAGAAAAAAATAAATCGATACTTATTTATTTTCAGAATAAAGAAAAAACGTAATATTATATTCATACTAGCATAAAATTCATATATTTTAAACAGAAGATACACGTAAAGCCGGTGCAAAGCTCTAATGTAAATTGGCAAAGTAAGCAAATAATAATTGAGATGAAAGTTATTAATATGAGACATCTATAATGGTAATATGGTAGATCCTTTTATATCAAACCCTTATAACAAGAACTTCTGTAGTCTGAAAAAGAGAGATACTTACAAAAGACATCTAAGAGAGTTCAGTGCGTTTTTATTTTTATGTTATATTTTTGCTGACAATATTTCTGATAATAGAAGTCTACAATAGGCAGTCCCATAATAGAATTGATTGCCTGTTGCAGTTAAATATTCCGGCTTAGGTTTATGAAAAAAAGATCATATCAAAAACAATTTAAACTTTAATTCCGGTAGCACTTTTGTTTAGTACACCTCGTGTGAAGTTCGCTGTCAATTAGCCGTCTGCTGGTGTTGTTATGACAAAAACCCACAGTA
Source organism: Diatraea saccharalis (assembly GCA_918026875.4). Classification (NCBI taxonomy): domain Eukaryota; kingdom Metazoa; phylum Arthropoda; class Insecta; order Lepidoptera; family Crambidae; genus Diatraea; species Diatraea saccharalis. The sequence goes on from OU893333.1 coordinate 896,697, forward strand.
CAGCAATCACGCAGATATAAAGCTTGATGTCGACGCAGTAAAGTAAAATTATTACACGTAATATCTCTATATATCCGACGCCAATCCTCTGACTCTATTTTTTGCCAACTGGTTATCGAATGTGGAATCGATACATTATTTTATATGTTCACTCGTTAATACTCGTTATAACTAGTTTTGTTACTAAGAGGAGTTTAAATGAATCATGTGTGTGTAGGAACCGTAATGTTTAAGGTATGATCCTACTGGAGGATGGAGACAACTGGCAAGGGAGATTAAAGGATAATTGTCTCCCTCCGAGCTAGGTGTCGTTAGCCCGGGAACCGTGGTCCAACAGATGTTAGGTTACGCGAATTGGTAATGAAACTCGTTGTGGGCGACGTAGGTTTTTTTCATTGTTCTAATTGACTTGTAATATCTTAATTAACAAAGTACAGCACCATCTCGTTACTGGGTGTTGAAATTTTTTTCCCCTCGTCTTGCTATCGATTGTTGTGGCGATGGTAAAGAATGTGTTAGATGTATCTAACACATCGTATCAGTCGCCATATGAGCACGTTGAGCTCTGCAAGCCGACTGCATATTTCTGTGCAATTATCTATTATATCTGTTTAATCTATTATATACACGTTCACATACATGTATAGTGATTTCGTTATTTCAGAATGGATGCACCGCGCTGCAGCGCGCCGCGGCGGACGGGCACGTGGAGGCGGTGCGGCTGCTGCTGCAGCACGGCGCCGACCCTAACAAGCAGGACCACTTGGTACACTTGCTTACATTTACGGAACATCCAATTATCTGTGAAGACTCCTCTGTGAAGAAGGAAGGCACAGGAAGCCGTTGGTCCTGGCTGTATTTGCAGGATTTACGTGTCACAAACTTAAATATGTCAATTAAGCAATTGACATAAGTATAAGCATACTAATATTCGCATGCACTATTTTTAATAGAAAAGTATTTCATTTCGCACCAAATTACAAGTACATAACTCGTTCAAAATCAAAACATTTCAAGTGACCAGTCATCCAAAACGACAATTTCATAGGTTCGAACGACAAATTCCAAAATTACAATTTTATCAAAAATATGCTATACGAGTGTTTGTTAAGGTCCACGGAATCCATGGGGCTCTGCAAAGCGTATGACGATTAATGTGGTGTTTTGCAGCACGGCAATACGGCGTTGCACGAGGCGGCGTGGAAGGGGTACTCGCGGTGCGTGGCGCTGCTGGCGGGCGGCGGCGCGGAGCTGCGCGCGCGCAACGGCGGCGGCTCCGCGGCGCTGCACCTCGCCTGCCAGAACGGACACAACCAGTCCTGCCGGGAACTGCTGCTGGCCGGCGCGCCGCCGCACTTGCAGAACAACGTGAGTGTCACCCACCGGCCACTACAGCGAATCGCTTTCAACACAAAACTGTACCTACAGTAAAACTAGCCCTTATCTGCAGAGCGACTATAAAAATCTTATTCGGACGTGATTTCTTAATACAAAATCTATTGAAAGATTAATATTAATATAAGTTAAGACATCACCCATATTTGTTTATATTGTAAGTGCAACCCTAACGACAACTTGTCCGTTATGATCCGCAGTATGGTGACACACCCCTCCACACGGCAGCACGTTACGGGCACGCGGGCGTGACACGTATCCTTATATCTGCGCAATGTCGGGTGTCCGAACAGAACAAGAACGGGGACACCGCCCTCCACATCGCCGCCGCCATGGGCCGCCGCAAGCTCACGCGCATCCTCCTCGAGGCCGGCTGCGATAAGGCGATCAAGAACCAGCAGGGAGAAACGGCCCGAGACATCGCTACTAGGAAAGGCCTGGAAGAAATCATCAACATCCTCAACACCCCCGTAGCCAAACAACCCAAGAAGAAAGAAAAACGAGATAAGAGCAAAGATCGCGGAATCGACGAACCGGACGATGGAAAGAAAAAAAACAAAGATAAGAAAAAGAAGAACGTCCACTTCGAACAGCAGCCGCCACCGGTGCAGTGGTCGCCGTACGGTTGCCACTATTATCCAGACCCAAAATATTTCCCTAAACCGAAATTGAGCTCGCTTCCCACCGAACCCCTCAAGAAAGGCGAGCAATACTATTTGGATCTCGCGGGAAATATAAAGAAGGGCCCCATAGGAGCCGGTTATACATGCTATTGTGCTCCATTCTTCAAACACATGGAAGATAAACTGAACGAAGATAAGAAAGATCTAAAGCGACATATTGACAGAGCCCACGAAAGGTTGGATCAAAAAGTAACAGATTTGGAAATGAAGACGCAGGGTCAGATATCGGAGTTGACTAGGTTTGTCGCCGCGGAAAGAGCTATGTGCAACGAGCGACATAAACACTTAGAGCACTGGTTGACACGGGGAATGATGTTCAGAGCTTCTGAAAGAATAAGAAAATTAGATTTCAGTCCTAAGGGTTCTTTGGACATCCCTCCGTTGAAAAGGACTAGAAGTTTAGAAATCTTGGATACGCATACTGAAGAATGGAATAAAGTTAACAGGTTAATAAAAACCTTCAATAAAAATTCTGAACAATATGAAAGTAATGCCAAAGACTTGAATGAGACTAGAGTCACGTCGAAAAGCACCGAGGTTTTAGATAGCAGAAGATCACCACCGACTCCGAGACGTAAATATATACTTAAAAACTCCAGAAGTACAGATCAGTTAGAAGCCGGTCCAAGTACGGATTTAAGATTCTCGAGATCTCCCAACGCCGCACCGTGTCATGCGAGTTCGAAACGTGATAGTCATTTGCAAAACGTTACAGCAGAAATCCATGTAAAAGCAAATAAAATATGCGTTTCTCAATCTCCTTTGTCGATGGAAGTACAAGATAATAGTGAAAGATACGTGTCCCCTAATCTTACACCTCATGTCATCTCTCCTAATGGCAGCAACAGACATTCTGATTACAAGGCGAATGATTCTGATGGAGAAAATTTAATTAGAACTCAAATAGAATGTCCTCAAGATATTCCAGTTTGGAAAAGTCAGGTTCTTCAAAGAACTGCAGATGATATTCGAAAAAGAGTGATGCTTGACAAAGAAATGTCAGATGTGATCGGCAGAACCAATAGTAAATCTCTGGATATAGCCCAAGATGGTTACGTTAAACTTCGCAAACAGGGCAGCTGCCCGAGAGAGGAAAGTAGCATAGTCAGAGAACCGAGAAAGTCAGTACAAGAATTAGTCGCGCAAGTAGAACACCATCAACAGGGGTGTAAATCTCCCGAACCTTTACCATTACAAAGAAAAATGTCACCTTCTAGTGTACATGAAGAACCGATAGCTCTCGTCCAACCTTGCCCGGGGATACTGAAGATGCCACAACAACCTCAAAGACCAGCTCCAGTGCTAAAAGAGAAACCACCGAAAAGCAAACGTTTTAGCTTGCACAACCTGATACCATTCCCAACGAGAAAGACTTTCCAAACTCCACCAAAAGACAACGGCAATAATTCCGAGAGTAGCGATGAAGAGGATAACCCGATAAGAACCACAAATCAGCCCGGTCCTATGAGAAACACAAATCTTTTGCAAACACTTCCGATGCCAAACTTCGAAACCATGTCTAATAAATCACCCTCGCCAGCTCCTCAAGTGCAACATCAAAACAATCCTTATCCCCACGACTTAAGAACTGCAATACCTAAAGATGCATACTTTCACGACATATCCAACAGGCAAATCCCCCATCAGACGCCTTACAGAGAAATTATCGAAAACGGTCTTCCTGTTCCTCAGTACAATACGCATCAAACGAATCGTTACGATTACAATGAAACAGGACTTCCACACGCGCCCGTTCAGGGTCGGAACAGGAACCCTTTGTACTACCATCAGAGAGGCGTTTTCGACGCGATGATGCAAGATCACATACTGAGAGAAATGGAAAGGATACCGCAATGCTATGGTGACCATTTGGATCAGAACACCGAAATCGAAATATCGAACCAAAATGATCAGTTTCGTGGAAGTCACTACGGTAATCGTTCGCCGATGTACCCGAACTTCAGAGGGAACCCTCACGGTGTGAGGAAAGCTGCAGATCACAATTTGTTGCACACACGTCTACAGTCGTTGGCTATCAACACCCATCTTACAGAGACTCAGAGTCAAACAGACAGAGAATCTCACAACGACTCAGGGTACAGCACGAAGGTGTACGGCAGCTCTCAAGGACCTTCCCCTAGTCTGTCGGGACACGTCGAATGCTCGGTGTCTGACAACCTCTCTGGGCAGAGGGTGGATGTGGTACCAGGTGGAAAAATAGCCCCACAAATAGGTGCTTCTAGTTTGGTGTAAATTCTAATGTGATATCATTGTGCCTTTTTCGAACATATTTCCGAATCAATAATACAAAGCATGTTGTATTATCTAAGATATTTTTTTATAATTTTCGGAATTCTTTTTTATGTGCGTTCCTTGACTACTGCATTTTTTTTATAATACGTGATATGCTTTACAAGTTTCTGTTGTATCAGTATTGTAATCAGCTTTGCAATAGAATGTGAGCAAACATCATCGGAATAATAGTATGCATTGTGACCCCACAGACTGCAGACTTTCCATCAGCCGAAAGTTAAGTCGAGTTGTTCTGCAAGTGCGCACATCTGTTTGGACTTGAGTACTTAGACCAGCCAACAAACAGTCGACCAATCTATTACATTCGCTAGAGTTGGTGAAGAGATCAGTGGCTTAGAAACATTATTATTTCTTTATAGTTGATATAATTGGCAACTCTAATATATAAAAGTAGTGCTTTATTATTTTATACGAGCTGTCAAATTAATTGGACTTTCAACAGCGAAAAAGGTCACATATTTAAGACTTTCTAACCCTGCTAGTTTTGAGCGCACAACCAACCTAGGCAAAAAAGGCAAAGACCAAGGGTATCGGCCGACGAAACAATCCGCGAGTGTGCGTGCGGGAAAACACCGCCATACTGATCAAGCAGTCGGCCGAGAGTTCGTCGATAATTTAGTTCAAATGCAATCGTAGAGCCTTTCAAACTTTTCGTCGGCCGATACTAAATCTCTGTAATATGCGCACTCACATACTTCTTCATACTAAGAAACCGATCAAAGTATCAGCCGATAGAAAGTCTATAGTCTGCAAGGATACCGAGTATACGCAAAATAGATACTTAGCGTAGAGGTGGTAACGTTTTTCAAGATATTGTATTATAAGATGGCCCATATTTCTTCTCGTCACGTGCATCTTTAATTTTCTTCTAATTCAAAGGCTCAATTGGAACTTTATGACAAATTTGTTTTTCTATTTAAAAATTAAAAATTGCTCTTATCAACTTATTTACAACCCCCACTTCAAGTGGTTTATTGTTTTACAAAGATTTCTATGTTTGATCACTTGTGTAGATAGATATTAATGTATTTTATAAAATACTCATGTCTTATGCACTTAAATGTACCTACACTTGGAAGTTAGCAAAATAATGTGAAAATTAAAAGTACAAAATATACGTTTAAAAATATATTGATGCCATGCCACTATACAAATAAGTAGAATTAATGAATTATAATATTTATACAGGGCGTCGATTTCGTGTAAAGTAGCAAAATTATTCAATATTTCACTGTCAATCAACAGATGGCGATGGTGGTCTTATTTGATGGTTTTTATTTAATCGGTTTAATTACGATTCATCTTTTAAAATAATTAGTCCTCTATTTTATTGATTGACGAAGCGAATTAAAAATCATACATTAACAACATCATGGCTTAATTTCATTGGTCGGCCACAGGCCACAGAAATCTTGGGTTCTGCCGATCGATAAAAATGTGCTTTATACGTTAATCTCGGGAGCTCGGTTTGAGATACACATGTCGCACTTTGCTACTGACTAATTTATCGATTGAGAGTTTAATTAAATCTTACATGTTTCCTATATTTCAACTAACAATCTTTAGAAGATAAGCACAGCTAGCTACTAGTGAAAACCGCACTTTACAAGTAAAATTACTTTTAATGCCCTGCCGCTGCTGCAGTTATCGTCACGCCCGTACGCACTCGCACCGCACCGCCTGTTTAATCTACAGGAGTCCCCGCTCGTCTCACGCACACCCGCTTGAGCTTAGCGCAAATTATTTGCTGTGACGTTTGGATGCAGTTAACGTTGCTTTTAAATATAAAGGAGGATGGATCAACGTAACACGTTATATTTAACTTATCAACCCCGGTACGTTCTCCGATTCCTTTAAATTATTTATACACAATGAGTCAAAACATTAATATGACAAGGGACGCAAAACCAAAAGTAAAGAAAAGTGAGCCCCCAATCGTTACAAGACGCAAATATTATACGAAAATACGAGAACTAAAGAAAAAAATCTGGCAAAAAATCAAAGATCAAACCGAGAACATCTTCAGATGTCTAGACGAAAGATATGGTGAATTTGCTAAGCAATAAATCACAGTGACCCAAATGCAAAGACAAATCGCCAGACAAGACCAACAGCTGATGCGAAACGAGTTGGAGATCATCGGGGTACCGGAACTAAACAACGGAAATGTTACTCATATAGTTTTGCCAGCTGCTCAAAAACTAGACATCGAACTATCTGATTCTAACATAGACGACGTAATGAAACTTGGTCCTAAACGTGTATTGGGCGTAAACTTTTCTACCGCGAACTCAAATCAGCATCAGCAGCAGACTTCAAAAAAATTGTTGGTTTGAAACTTTAAGTGTTTCGATTTTATTGAAGACTAACTTTCGCCAGCGGCTTCGACCGCGTGGTTCCTAGGGAACAGTTTAGTGATGAGGTGAAAATCATCTAAGTCAGCTAACCCTATCTGTATACCAAATTTCATCAAAATCCGTTCAATAGTTTCGGTGTGATTGACGGACAAACATCCAAACAAAATAAACTTCATATTTATAATATTAATATGATAAAAATTTGTAGTATTATTTCTCTATTTTCAGTCTTCTATCTTTATTACGATGATTTAAGTCGGTTTATGTATATTAATAGAACTTACTTCTAACTAATAATAAATACAATAATTTCCAGTTTTAGCAGTTCTAACCTAACCTATCCCACAATTCTGGTAACAGTTCGTTTTTTAAGTCATTAAGTAAGTTTTCTCCTAAAATAATAATCATCATTTATTTTCTTCCGCAAATGTTCTTAAAAATAACATCAACAAGTGCCAAAGCAAACAGTCATGTCAAGGGAGACTGGACCCAGACACTAAGCCCAAAATGAGGCTTGATGTTTTCAAGTCACCAAGCTTCTGCTCCGATATTGCAATTTTTCTAATTCGCATTTTATTTAAATTGAAATTAACAAATTAATCAAAACTGTCATGCAGCAAACAATGTTTTAGTACTTTAATATTTGAAATCATAGGTCGAATATGTATGTATATAAATATATTTTGTATTACTTTTGTTAAAACAACACTTTAGTAAATATTATTTTATATATTTTAAAAATTAAAATATGTATGTAGTAATTTATATTATACATATATTAATTAATAAAATAAATACATAAAATGTTATGTTGTTTTCTAAGTTGAAACAGTTATTAAAACAGTGAACAGTAATTCAAGAAAAACGTATAATTTCAATCCAATATTTAATTTACGAGAAATACGTTGTCAAACTTATAAACGCATACATACAAAATGTAGCACACGTGTTTAGAAGCCCATAGACCAACATAATTATGTGAGTATTACGCCATTCTGACGAAATGAGGATTAAAAAGGAAGTATTAAAAAAAGTTCTAAAAAAGCACCTCACTAGATGGCGGCTCTAGCAAAAGTTGATTTTTTGGACCAAAGACAGTCATTTCCGTCCTTTTAACTAACATATTGAAAAATTAAAAATTTGCAAACTTCCAAACATAGTTATCAATTCAAATACGAAAAAGTACAAATAGAATATGAGTTTTTAAAATTAATTTACTTTTATACATGAAATAAAACATGGAGAAATCAAGAAAGTACTGTAGCTACATCTAATTTCACTTCGAGAACTATTGGTTTTTTTTAATATTGCCTCATTACCTATATATACCTTGACTCGATTGGCTGCCCATTACAAAGTTAATAATACATGTAATTAATCAATCTTCCTACATCGAACTGACCCTTATGAAGTGAGTAAGCAACTCCAGAATGGCAATTCACCGGGTTTTGATGGATGCACTCCAATATTTATAAAACGTATTAAACATCTAATAATTTAACCGCTTGCTTACATATTTAACTTAAGCATGTCCTATGGTGTATATCCTCACGCACGCACCCAAGCATGCACGCACGCACGCACGCACGCACGCACGCACGCACGCACACACGCACACACGCACGCACATAATGAACAATGTGTAAAGTCAATCATTATATTAATGAAATTCTAACAATTGGTATTCATTGAATACTTTGCAACTCACCCGGATCGGGTTCCCATCATAAACGATAAAAATTAACAATGTACTGGATAATAACAATACACAGTACTTACATGTCCTATGTTCGACCTGTAAGTACTGTAAGTACTCAGTGCAAAAACCACTGACAATTCTTAAATATAATATTGTAAATGGTGAATTTTTTTTTCCGTTTTCTTGATTAAGTCAAACATATTTTATTTGTTACAAACTAGACTGCATTTTATCATAGAAGACCCAATAACAAATAATTTAAACATCTAATAAGAACACCACGAGCGCCATCGGCGATGTAATATAACATAAGCGTGCTATTTCGAATCAATGAATCCTGTACTGTATAGTTTTATTTAATTAAGCGGTACCTACGATAAGATATATTCATATATTTTTATAATATAACATATATATATTTATTTATGCAAAATGTTCTCTTTAATCTTTAGTCCTTGACCAAGTCAATACAAGTCTATAAAGGAGAGGATCGTTTGATAATTATTCTAAAAAAAAAAAAACTACATGACATCTTTGTTTGATATTGTTTAATGTAGTGAGTTTGTAAGTTGTGTATGTTTTATGTAAAATATAACATATTTAATTTAATTATTATTGATAAATTTGTAATTAATTTTAAGCAATTCTAATAAAATTGCACTTCTAAAGTGTCACAGGCTATTGATTTGGTTTCAATATCTAAATTTAGACACTCAATCAATACTAACCAACCTCTACAAAAAGAACAATAAAAAAAAAAACAGTAATCAATTGGTTATAATATATTAATATAAGTAATGTACGATATTTACAACGGTACTCTAGCCGTGCCTCTATCGGCCCAACTAACGTGTCTATAGAATTCCCTAATACCAGTATGGTACAGTGGTATACCGCTCAGCACAGAAGCTTTAGCGGATACTATCCTCACCGCAACATAATCGCCGGGCTTCACTGACCTCTTACCGCCGTCCTCGGTCAAAATCTCTTCTTGATCGAAGACCACCTTTATATAAAGTTCATTTCTGCCCATCAACTGACCGGTTTTCTTTACGGAACCCTCCACTAAAACCAAATGTGTGTTCCCTATTTCCGCCTCGTTCAACATTTGACATTTCCTACGGTATACGTTCAACATACGGCTGTGTCTTTCCTTTTTTACATCCTCGGGGACGTCGTCTTTGTACCTCCGGTAGGCTGTTGTTTTCTATGAAACAAAAATAATAACTAATTAATATTTACACGTAGTAGCTCGGTGGCGTAGAGGATAAGCGCCGCGGCCCGCGATCGTAGTCGTTAAGCAACTTTCGCAAGGGTCGGTCACGGGATGGGTGACCAAAAAAATTATTATCTCGAGCTACTCCGTGCTTCGGAAGGCGCGTTAAGCCGTTGGTCCCGGCTGCATTTGCAGTTGTTAATACCCTCCAATCCGCATTGGGCCAGCGTGGAGGGTCATGGCCCATCCTCCTTAACCATCCATAAGGAAGGCCTGAGCCCCTGCAGTGGGGACGTAAAAGGGCTGGTGTGGTGTGGTAATATTTACACTGTTTACATTGAAAGGGCAACATTACTTGTCGGTGTGCACATCACATGAGAATGGAATCCATAATCAATATTTCGTATTAATAAATATATTCATTATACAAAGGAAAACTCTATGTGCAATACTGTTCAATAGTGGAAACATTGAAGATGTAATTAAAAAAAAAATTCGAAACCAATACTTTTTTGCCAAGTTTTAAATTGATGCGTCTGAGACGTCAATGAACGACAACGAAATTTGCGAACAGAGAAAAATGTCTTCTCAAAAGGAAAAATAAATAATATTAAATATGATTTATACTTTAAGTCATGATATGCATTTCCCGTTGCTAAAAATCTTAAGATTACAGCTAACCGTTGCTTAGCGCTTACACTAGGTCTAAATAACGTATATTGTTTTTTTTAAAATTAGGTATGCCCAAGTTTAATATATAATCAAGTCGTGCAGAACCCATTCTGTAGTAGTTCAAACTGCATAGTTGGTCTCTTAGAAGCAAATATTTTTTCACCCAACATTTTGTTTTATTATTTACGCCCGCAGTTAAAGTATGGGCTATGCCAATTTTTTGGTACTTTGTGAGCACAGGAGCCATCCTTTCAACGACACGTTTGCATGCCAACTGAGTTAGGGAAGCGATCTAGTGCAGTGTAATCACAACGACGCCAACTGCCATAAATCGAGGCCGATATATCGGGCCCAATAGATCGGGTAGTGAAATCGGCGCTTGACTTATGTTTGTTCTCACTCACCTCTCGCATACTGTAAGGGAAGAGGAACGCGATGTTGTAGTCGACAATTTCCAAAAGCGATAGCGTTTCTTGAAATTCTTCTTCGGTCTCGCCGCAGAAACCGCATATCATGTCCGTCGACAGACCCACTGAAATATGACATCACAATTGAGAAAAAAATGAAAAATTATTATTGTGATACAATTGTGATTTTAGCAGAAGGTCCCGTTAAATATTTGTTTAATTGTAATTTAATAATTTATTTTTAAAGTTACTATATGAACACGCATTATGTAAATAATTCGAACCTCTACCTGTCGTCGTTATCAAAATCGAACAAAAACAAGCAAAAAAAAATCCCCTTTATACATACCGGCGGGCACGGCGGCGGCGGCGCGGCGCACTAGCGCGAGGTAGGCGGCGCGCGAGTAGCCGCGGCGCATGCGCTGCAGCACGGCGCTGCTGCCGGCCTGCGCGGGCAGGTGCAGCAGCGTGCACATATATATATATACATACCGGCGGGCACGGCGGCGGCGGCGCGGCGCACTAGCGCGAGGTAGGCGGCGCGCGAGTAGCCGCGGCGCATGCGCTGCAGCACGGCGCTGCTGCCGGCCTGCGCGGGCAGGTGCAGCAGCGTGCACATATATATATATACATACCGGCGGGCACGGCGGCGGCGGCGCGGCGCACTAGCGCGAGGTAGGCGGCGCGCGAGTAGCCGCGGCGCATGCGCTGCAGCACGGCGCTGCTGCCGGCCTGCGCGGGCAGGTGCAGCAGCGTGCACATATATATATATACATACCGGCGGGCACGGCGGCGGCGGCGCGGCGCACTAGCGCGAGGTAGGCGGCGCGCGAGTAGCCGCGGCGCATGCGCTGCAGCACGGCGCTGCTGCCGGCCTGCGCGGGCAGGTGCAGCAGCGTGCACATATATATATATACATACCGGCGGGCACGGCGGCGGCGGCGCGGCGCACTAGCGCGAGGTAGGCGGCGCGCGAGTAGCCGCGGCGCATGCGCTGCAGCACGGCGCTGCTGCCGGCCTGCGCGGGCAGGTGCAGCAGCGTGCACATATATATATATACATACCGGCGGGCACGGCGGCGGCGGCGCGGCGCACTAGCGCGAGGTAGGCGGCGCGCGAGTAGCCGCGGCGCATGCGCTGCAGCACGGCGCTGCTGCCGGCCTGCGCGGGCAGGTGCAGCAGCGTGCACATATATATATATACATACCGGCGGGCACGGCGGCGGCGGCGCGGCGCACTAGCGCGAGGTAGGCGGCGCGCGAGTAGCCGCGGCGCATGCGCTGCAGCACGGCGCTGCTGCCGGCCTGCGCGGGCAGGTGCAGCAGCGTGCACATATATATATATACATACCGGCGGGCACGGCGGCGGCGGCGCGGCGCACTAGCGCGAGGTAGGCGGCGCGCGAGTAGCCGCGGCGCATGCGCTGCAGCACGGCGCTGCTGCCGGCCTGCGCGGGCAGGTGCAGCAGCGTGCACATATATATATATACATACCGGCGGGCACGGCGGCGGCGGCGCGGCGCACTAGCGCGAGGTAGGCGGCGCGCGAGTAGCCGCGGCGCATGCGCTGCAGCACGGCGCTGCTGCCGGCCTGCGCGGGCAGGTGCAGCAGCGTGCACATATATATATATACATACCGGCGGGCACGGCGGCGGCGGCGCGGCGCACTAGCGCGAGGTAGGCGGCGCGCGAGTAGCCGCGGCGCATGCGCTGCAGCACGGCGCTGCTGCCGGCCTGCGCGGGCAGGTGCAGCAGCTTGCACACGTTGGCGCGCTCCGCCACCACCTGCAGCACCTACACGCACCCCCGCAACACCGGTCAACAAAAAGTCAAAAATGTATGCGCGGGGGCAGGGGAGATGTAAACCCAATATCAAGTCTATTTTCGAATCGCTTTTGAGACTCCAAAGAACCCGAGCGACGCCGGTTCTGATGCTCGGACAATTTTTGCAGATATGATTTTTAAAACAAAATTACAAGAACTGTTTGAAATTTTCCAAATTTTCGTTTGAGAATTCATTGAATGGGCCCTCGGGCGTTGTGCTATAGATAGATAACAAATTTACGGAGAAAACAAATATTCTTATTTGTCCCGATCGGCAGTCTCATCACCATGTCTCTTCCGGACCTTTGACGGAGAGATGAATTTTATTAAAAAAAAATATGGACGCAAAAAAAAACAAAATTACTTAGATAATAAGAAAAAAAGTAGTGCAATAACCTAATATCATAGAGAATAAAATTAAATTGTTCATTTCCTCTCACGTCCGGAAAGAAACGTCGTCCGCGAACGGCGGCGGCGTAGACTTTAATAATTCGAGCGAAGTTGCGGGAAAATAGCTAACCGTTCTTAACCCGACGACGACTGGGCATGTTGACAGGTGAAGACAGTTTAGGTATAACATTTTTACGTAACTGTGTACTTTTTATAAAAATGGTTTCAAACAAAAGACCATATGACATTAATATCTATACAAATATTATAAAGTTGAAGAGTTTGTTTGTTTGAACGCGCTTATCTCAGGAACTACTGGTTCGAATTGAAAAATTATTTTTGTGTTGAATAGACCACTTATCGAGTAAGGCTTTAGACTATATAAAATCACGCTGCAACTATTAGGAGCGAAGAAATAATGGAAAACGCGGACGAAGTCGCTGGCGGCCACTATTATTTCTATGTATACATCCTCAAGTCAACTAGTATTCTACAGATGTCTAAATTCTTATTGATGATTTCACAAAATAATGTTTGAACTCCACCTCATCAGGAAAATCCTTAGGATGGGCCGCCGTGAATCTTATCCTCATCTCCGGGTCGACAGATGACACTTTATCTAGTAAATCTGCAAATCTGAGACCACCCATCTTGCTCTTGTAAACAGTCTTGAAACCTAATTTTGAAGTAAATATATGTAAAGTTTACATAAATGTTCAAATAAAATTCAAAAAACAAAGGCGAAGGATGGATAAGTTTAAATTAATTTTATAATTTTCGTCCAACAAATACAAAGAATATTTTAAATACAAAACTTGTTAATCATAGAATTAATACATTATATCAATGTATATTGATACATACTGACTCTAATTACCCACTTGAAATACCAAAAGCATTGAGATAAAAACACTTTATACAAGATTTAAGTAAATCAAGTGTTTTTAAGTATCATTTCAATATTTTGAATGAGTAAACTGATTAATAATGAAAAATAATGATCAGTTCATCAATCAAAATAAGGATATTTATTTTTGATTTGTTAATTATAAAAATGATTTATTTCTAGTTTTTCTTGTTTTCACCATTCAAATCACTTAAATCATCCTTCCAAATTTATCAATATTACTTGTATATTAATCAAAAACATTAGCAACAATAATTCTAGCATACAATTTATATATGTATAAAGTAAAATCTTATTTAGCGCACCAAAACACGTCTGAACATGCTTGGCCTGGTACCACAAGTGACACCCTTTCGCGAGACATTTATTTCTATTGAGAAAGAAGCACTGTGAACCAAATCAAAATAGTATTCATATAGAAGCTTAATGAGAGTTGTATTTATTCATGTCAAAACAAAAATATGTTCCTACATCCTGAACTAAGCAAAAGTTCAAAAACATGTTCTAAACTTGAATTTTTATTTTTCGAGTGTGTAATGGGGGGAAAGTGTTATCTGTTATATTTCAATTTCATTAAATGAATACCATTGTAAACAAACTCACCCTCAGCCAGTTTTGTTTCATGTTTCACAGTATGTTCAGTTATATCTCTATAGCTGTTCACATTTTGTCCGAGCAACGTAACCTCTTTGACACCTTGATCAGCTAGTCGCCTGACTTCATCCACGATGGATGATACAGGGCGTGATCGTTCCCTCCCTCTTGTGAATGGTACTATGCAGTATGTACACATATTGTCACAACCACGCATTATTGAACTAAAAATGGCATAATTTCGATATACCTATTGGAACACAATAAATAAATTTAAATCTTATTTATTTATTACTTACATGAAAGCTGAGACACTATCTTGGTTTAGTCGAACTGGCACAACATCAGCATATGTCTCGTCTAATGATAGCAACACATTGACAGCAGTCTGCCCACTGTCTGTGAGAGCTAAGAGTCTTGGTAAATCTCTGTAGCTATCTGGACCAGCCACTACAAAAAATATAGTCATAATAATTTCAACAAATTTTCTAAAAAGCTACCAAATACATATTAACAGAATTCAATCATTTTATAGTATTTCTATCACCTTCATGATAGAACATTGAAACTTCTTATTAACAAAATATTTTTACATATCTTGTTCATTTCATAATTTTTCCAAAAACATCATAAACTGATAATATACTAAATCAGCTATAAAAATATTAGGTCTTTACCTATGAAATTGCGGTTCTTCATGAAATAAATGAAACATATTTTTTTTCTGTATTTTTTATTTCTATTAATCAAAGTAATCACAAATGCAATCAATGCATCTTTGCCAACGCATTGGTAACTTATTGATGCCCTTCTTGAAGAAACCAGCTGCATAGGAGGCAACAAATTCTACAAAAGCATTTTGTATTGCCTCTCTGGTACTAAATCTTTCTCATGCCAAGATGTCATCCAAATTCTGGAAGAATATTATATTTTGAATGGCAATTTTATAGGTAAAGACCTATTTATTATCTGTGTGTAATTGTTAGCTAGACATGTAATATGACTTGGGAATGTCACTTTTCTTGGGTGTGCCCATTATGATATCTCACTTTCTACATGAGAAAAGTGATATTTATAGATATATATAATAATTAAAAATAAACTGTACATCATAAATATTTTTACCATATGGAATTACCCAGATTTGTCCAAGTTTTAAAGCATCGGGTCAGGTGGAAGAGCCCATCTGCATGGGTTTAGTTTTTAAAAATGATAGTGCGTAACCCATAGACTTTTATGGATAAGCAATAAATACATCTTAGAAAAAAAATCATTCACACCACATTCAAGAAAACTCAGCAAAAAAGTTAACAAATCAACACCTCAACCAGTGACCTCGTGCTGCGTGCTCGCTCAAGCTACCAATCACTCATTCAATCACATGCACGCATAGCAAGTAAGTGAATTGCATGCATTAATACCCCTTTTGATATTGTGGCACTACAATTTATATAAGTTCACATATGTTTTTGACAGTTTTTTAATATCTATCTATAATTATGGTAACTTTTTTGAGTACATGAGAGACTATGATTATGAATTTAATAACAAGCTTTATAAATTAATAAAAATTGTAACAATATTTTTATTTTTGTTGCATAAAAAAAGACTTTTTCAGAGGTATCCAGGGAAAAACCAATATTTGACCCAAATGTCTGGATTTTTGCCATGTTTATCCAGCAATAGGTAGCAATTTAGGTGAAGGCTCCCCCTAACAATACATAATATGATGTCATACCCACATCAACTGCTTTTTCTTTCTCTATCAACTTCTCCTTGAGTCTTTCAGCCATGCAGCCCAGTATTCCAATTTTTACAGGTCTTTGTTTAAATTTAGAGACTTCTCGTCGTTTCTTGAATCCCCTCAAATGGTCTAAACGGTGCCATATTTTCGTTTCAGCTCCTTCCCGGATTGCACAAGTCATCACAAGGAAAATATCCGCTTCGTCTTCTACTTCAGTCCTCTCAAATCCCTCATTTTGTAGAATAGACCATACTATTTCTGTATCATTGAGATTCATTTGGCATCCATATATGTCGAAATAAACTTTCCTTTTCGTCGCATACTCAACATTGGCTAAATAAGGTATATAAGGACGATCTACCATAATAGGATGTGTCGAACTCTCTATGAAATTTTTCAAACCCGGGCCGTTTTTCAGTTTGTTTTTCATTGAAACTAATCTTACGGAATCTGAATAACACCGACATGTTTTAGATACTAATAAACACTTGAGTGGCTGGATTATATAGTTTTTGTTTTTTAATAAAAACATAACGCATATCTTTTTATTACTTTAGAGCCTCACTTATGCTTCTTCTTCTGTTTAATTAGTGGCGTTACCCTAAGCAATGGATTCTGGCGAAAACCTTATTTATTAGAAACAATCCAGTATCCAGTTTAACTATTAAATTTTTATGTAGTTTGTGTTATTGAAATTCAAATTGTAACCTCAAACTTTGCCTCAAACCTTCTTCTTTCAAACCAAGTATAGGGATTAATGATGTGCCGATTCGATTATTATAGAAATTGATTAATCGATTATAGAATAACTCGTAATTGTATCGAACACATAGGTAAATTTACCAAAGAGTAAAGTTACCTATGTCTCGTACATTCGAAAAATATTGAATTCTATTCCAGAATAAAACCAAAAAAAATACGTTCGAAAAGTTATTTGAATCTCGCACGCGCGCTATTTGAATCTAGCGCCCAAAAATGCTAAGTCAAGTAACATCGCTTGCCGCCTTTATATAAAGTTCAAAATAGTAGAGAAATCAAAAATTTTCAAGCGCGGTGTTAGCAAGCGAGATAGCAATAGCCCCGAATTCCCGATTGTTAGCGTAGGTAGATACACGAAGCTTCCAGAGTCGTATGCGCGGTATAAAAGCCTCGCTAACCGCAGCGACCGACAGTTCGGTTTTAATTTGATTGAAGTGTCAACAGAACGAAATAAGCGCGAAAATACAAAAAAGTAATTAGTGATTGAGAATAAGTGCAGTTTAAATAAACAGTATTGTAAAATATTGAAAAAAGCCTTTAATACCTCTAAAAAAAATTGTAATATACGCAAATTTGAAAATTCTCAAAATAAAACTAAATCATTGTGGCAAATTATAAATCACGAGACAAATAAAAATACAAGGGTAAATAAAAACTATCAGCTGAAAACTCTGGACAAACATTTAATATCCGACCCTAGGACGATAGCAAATACTTTCAACACCTTTTTTGCATCTATTGGCAATGAATGCACGGGTTCTAAAGATTACATCGGAACACCTTTAAAAAATCAAGTTGAAAATTCATTTTATCTAAGACCTGTAGAACATAAAGAAATTAAAAACATAATGAAAAACCTAAAATGTAAGACATCCTTCGGCATTGATGAAATTCCTCCCGTCTTGATAAGAAACTGTGCTGACCCACTAACTGCACCATGTACAACATTGGTAAATCAATCCTTCTCTGAAGGGATTTTTCCGGACGCTTTAA
Organism: Diatraea saccharalis; assembly: GCA_918026875.4. NCBI lineage: Eukaryota > Metazoa > Arthropoda > Insecta > Lepidoptera > Crambidae > Diatraea > Diatraea saccharalis. The sequence continues at coordinate 914,649 of OU893333.1, forward strand.
AAATATCTATTATTAAACCTATCCATAAAAAAGGAGTAACTACCGATATAAACAATTTTAGACCTATTGCTCTTTCACCCACATCTGCAAAAATTTTCGAATCCGCTATGACAGAACGCCTTTACAGTTTTTATGAAAAATTCAACATTTTACACGAAAACCAAAATGGGTTTAGGAAAAACCACTCTACTATATTGGCACTTTACAAATTCATTAAAAACATAATCAAGCAAATCAATAATAAAAGGTATGCAGTAGGGCTCTTGCTCGATATGAGCAAAGCTTACGAAAGAGTTCGTTACACAATTCTACTGGATAAGCTTTATCAAACAGGAATTAGAGGGATGGTTTAGATCATATCTCGATGGCCGCTTACAATACGTGGAAATTGAAAATATCGACTTCCAAACTGGAAAAATTTTAAAATCTAGGTCCGACAGTATCCATGTGGCTGGATCCATACCACAGGGTAGCGTCCTGGGATGTATTCTCTTTCTTATATATATTAACAACTTGCCAAACGTTCTCAATGATGATACATGTGTGCTCTTTGCAGACGATATTTCAGTTTTAATACCTTGTTCAGATGCCTCAGAATGTGAAAATATATTGGATTCAATATTGTATAAAATCACAAAATGGTTAGAAAACCACAATTTGCTTCTCAACCTTAACAAAACAAAAATTATTCAATTTAAACCTTACTCTATTCTATTCCCCCCAAATAAACAATAAACGGAACAATAGAAATTTAAATAAGCTAAAAGTACCCTTCTCTAAAATGCATTTAGTTACATCCAGCCCCCATTTAATGTTAATTAAAATATATAACCATATACCAAATCGCATAAAAAATTTAGGAAATCCTACACAATTTAATACAAAACTAAAATCATATCTTATTAATAAATGTTACTATAATATAAAAGAATTTTTTGAAGACAAATGTGACGAGCAAATATTAATTTAATTTATTTTTTACTTATTGTTTTTATATAATCTTTAGTCGCCTTTCATTGGGAATATTTATTTTGACATAATTTTCTATCTAATGGAATTTTATTCAAATTTTAAGGCAATGAACAACTAAATTATGAGATGTTTTTAATTTTAAATTATTGTTAATATTATATTCTCCTCTACATATTGCAATGCCCTTGTAGGGCGTCACATGTATACCTAAAACTTAGTTATGTATATCTCATTGTTTGTAATGTGACACGCAATAAATATTTTGATTTGATTTAAATAAAACAGAGAAATTATTATACTGGGAGGAACAAAATGACCGACACAGCCGAAAGTTGCAAGTCAGGTTACATGCAAACGTTCATTTTATTTGACAAATATTTCAAAATAGAGCAGGTGTAAAAATGGAGTAAAAAATTTAAATTTCTAAGTGTTGAGAGCCCTAGAACGCGCATGCGCAAGATCGATTGTGCGCAGTAACAACGGACCGCGAAATACATTAATTTAATTTAATTATTTACCGATATCTTAATGTTAGTCGATGCAGCAAAATATCCAATTCTTCCCTGAAGACAGCTAAGCACGCTCTTTTGCATGCCAGTGCATGCATGCACGCGCAAAACACATCACATTTCACACAAAACTAAACACAATCTTCACAAAACTAAACTTAACACTCAAGACGAACAATGTAGTAACTTATTAACAAAAATTTAAGTAAAAATGCACAAGAACAAAACAAAAATCGACAAAAAGTCGCTTCGCAGCGGTACGGTGGCAGTAATGGTATAACGTGCCTCACGCGCAAATGTCCGGCGGTGACTGAAACAAAGGCGCCGACGCCGATGGAACAAAAAAACCGCGCGCACGGTGAGTGAACGGAGTGAAAGAGACCGGTTCGCTTTGTCTTTGATAACTAGGGACGAATTCAGTTCATCTATTTTTCGAATTCGTATTTTGTTACCACGCAATTGTTTTTGTATTTTCTTTTTAAATACATTTTAAATAAGTAACCAAACCCTTACTCAGTGTTGTTATGTTAATGGATGATGTATTAGTTTAACTACTTTAATAAATGATCGTGTTATTTGATCCATTTAGTTAAATTTTTTTGAAACTCTGACTATTTGAAATAATGTAGTAACGTAATGTAAATTAGTTAAAATTAGAATAATCTTTTTACAATGATTTATTAAATGTTAGTCTATTAATTAATTTCAGCATTTTGACTGATTCGTTTAGTGATAATCAGTTTGAAATTGTTAAAAAATAGTTAACTAACATTACTTAGTTTTCGTTTGCGATTTTAGTTTTTTGATGATCTGTTGATAGCAGTTTGATAAAACTAGGACTATTTGACTTGTGAAATTAAAAAAAATGTAGGTTATTGAGAGTAATCAGTAGAGATTTTCTACTTTTTTCAAATCAGAACCGGCTGTTAGACTGTTAATCAATTTAAGCATTTTGACTGTTTAGTGATTGTCTGGTAGAATTTGCATGAAAGCAGTCTTATAAATCATAAACTAGTTTATTTCGTTTTTAGAAATGAAGAAGTCAATGACCGATTAAAAACTTTTTCCTTAGTACGTCCCAAAAACAGCTGACTCAGGGTTGAAAACATTCATTTTTTTCCAAAAACTTTGTAATTTAATATCTCCGAAACTATTTGACCTAGACCTATAATTTTTTTTACATCATATTAAAGACAAATAGTACTCTCCAGGAACCTCGGGAGTGTCGGTCGTTCTGTTCCACCGAGTATTTATCACAATTTCTCTTACTGTAATAATTACTTCAGATATATTTCAGATATAAAATCTGTATAAAAATCTTAAAATTTCTGAGGAATAATCTCTACGCTCATGAATCATCCTTTCAATGCAATCTGACACTTTCCAGATCACAATTGAATTCTCGAATTATAAGAAAATGGCTGAACAATTCAACAAAACAGCGATTAATTTCAGTTATATAGAAAAGCTAGATATTTTGATTCAATCTTTTCAAGACAGATTTCGGAGTTTAAAAAATTTAATCCTCTGTTGGACATATTCAGCAATCCTTTCACGATTTCAATTGAAATGCGCCAAAGTCAATGCAGTTAGAAATAGGGTATATGACACATTTCTGAAAACTATTTTAAATCGTTGTTTGCTACATAATAAACACACTGTCATAATATTTAATTTGGAATCTTTTCTATTTTTGGTGAAAATAATTGTTAAAATTTAAATAGCCAAAAGCGCGCGAAAAACGCTCCTCTATGTAATGGCGCTGATCGTGACGTCACAGGCCAGTAAATATGTCAAATCGATAAGTAACAACTGTCTTTAGAGTAAATTGTAATAATAATTTAGAAGAGAAATAGGGATGACGACTGGGTAAGGAAAATGCAATTCTATTTAGTCCGTCAGTCAGATAATAGAAAAATATTAGATACGTATTTTTTTTTACTTCAATTTAACAAGAAATAGCTTAGATAACAGGCATTAAAGTTCAGGAGTGGGGGCTCGCTACGTCACAGTTTAGTAGAAAACGTACCATAACGTGACGTCATGCGAAATTTCAACTCCATGTAACACTGTAATTTTATGATTGCAAAAAAAATAAAAAAATACGTGTGTAATATTTTTTAATACTCTACCTGACGGACAAACAAACAAAAATTAGTCGTCATCCCTATTGAAGTCGTAGTGCGTATTTTTTACGTTTTTTTTTCCTCTGCTCTGGTTTTCTTTAAAAAATGAGCTACAAGTGGTGCGTAGTACCACAATGTACTACTTCTATAAATAACAAACAAACTTCGAGTCTAGAAGAAAATAGATTCACAATCACAATAGTATAGTAACTATATAGAGTAGAGATGGGTGATAAAATTAGGTAAGGATTCGCTAAAAGTATTCAAACTTTTTTATTTCATATCGATACATTTCAAGGTTTTCTTTTTGGTTTTTTTCTTTATCATAAACATTTGACGACTCATTTATATTTGTTGACAGGGCTCGCACTTTACAGCCTGTCGACCCACAGATGGATGAGACATTAGTACAATAAAGAATGTTCTATTTTTTTTATACATGCATGTAGTACAGTCTGTCTATAAAGTCATGAAAAGAATGTTTGAGGAACTAACATTAGACACAAGTATGACAACACTGAATCAAAGTACATCGACTGTCAACAACTTGATTTTTTAGCTCGATTTTCTGCATTTTTGATTTGTTTTGATTAAACTGAAGCTACTTCTTCTAAACTTCGTAGAAAAGTGTTAAAAATGAAGAGAATTAATCGGAGTGAAGTACAGGATATTATTTATAAAGTTTTTCAGTGATGTTTATTGGAACAAGAAGCTGGACACAATTTATCATATTTGTAGGATGTTAAAGCTCGAACGGCAGTTATGACTGGTATGTAATCGTGTTACTGATTGAGTTTTGGTTACCAGAAGTTTCAAATTTACTAAATATATGAATTTAAGTCTAAAATAAGTATTGTTTACATTATGCATTTATAGGTTAGATTGAAAATGTTAGAAGGCTATATTGTAGTGCGGCACGAACTTTTAATACTTTTGGATAATCAAATTTATCATTGATTTTCATCTGAATAAAAAATATACCTGTTAGGAATGTACGATTTTTACTTACGTACGCCAATAAAAAGTTTGTGCTTTATATTACTAAAATTATAGCATTAATTTGATCATTGTGGCGATTCCATTCTTTTTGCCAAATACCTATAGGTATTACATTTTTAAAACTTACTTTCAGGAAAATCAGAGAATATAGTGATACGTATTGTAGATGAAGGCTATAATGGTGGCATATTTGAAACCCTTGGAAAACATAGATAGTCGTCCTAAGAAATAAATGGTTAACTGCAACATTTGTGCACTTCGACAAAAGAATCAGTTCTTTTACTCTGTGAAAAGAAGAGGTACCTACATGAAGAAAACATCAGTGGATTGCCAAAACCGATCTGGATTTTAATTGTAGCCTAGAAGTCCTGCGTTAAATTCAGAAATAGATTGGGTTTTCATACAAGGAGTGTCAAAGTAACAGGCTTTAATCGAACACAAGCACACATTGCAGTAAAACGAGAAAACAACTTGGCAATTATAAAAAAAAAGATTTATCAAAAATTACGATTACTATATTGTAATCTTCAATGTAGAATAAACTCATTGTCTACGAATTATACGCCTTTCTTTACCTTTTCTGGGGTAATAAAAGTAAAAAAAAATATCCGGTTTATTTTACTATAAATAAAGAAAATCCTACTATCAAAATCATTTGTCTCACTACACAGGGTTGCTACGTGCACGATCACAGCGCCCTCAATTTTTTTCATGACTTTATAGACAGACTGTATATATGTCCACTAAATGCATGGCAATTTGATAATTAGATATCAAATTCCGATGATTTTTTGAAATTAGTTTTAAGCTTGGAGAACAGTATACCCGATGGAACAGAACGACCGACACTCCCGAGATTCCTGGAGAGTACTATTTTTCTTTAATATGATATAAAAAAATTATATGTTTAGGTCAAATAGTTTCGGAGATATTAAATTTTAAAGTTTTCGGAAATAAATGAGTGTTTTCAAACCTGAGGCAGCTGTTTTTGGGACGTACTAAGGAAAAGTTTTTAATCGGTCATTGACTTCTTCATTTCTAAAAACGAAATAAACAAGTTTGTGATTTATAAGACCGCTTCCATGCAAATAATACCAGACAATCAATAAAAAAGACAGTCAAAATGCATAAATTGATTTACAGACTAACAGCCGGTTTCTGATTTGAAAAAAGTAGATAATCTCTACTGCTTATTCTAAATAACCTAAGTTTTTTTTATTTCACAAGTCAAATAGTCCTAGTTTTATAAAACTGCTATCAACTGATCATCAAAAAACTAAAATCGAAAACGAAAACTAAGTGATGTTAGTTTGAGACTTTTAACTTTAAATTCTATATTCAGAAACCGAGTGTAAAATTTTCTAAATTATTGTAGAGAGATCAGTCTAACATTAACCTACGTTATTATAAAAAAGCAGTTCTCCAAAAAATTGTTTGAATGAGGTAATACTCCTTTAACAACGGCATCGTTAATTAAACTCGATAAACTCACAAATCTTCCAGCGATTCATCATTAACACAAATGAACTTTGTTTTAAAAACATTGAGGAATTTGTTATTAAAATAGCATTTAAAAAGAACATTAAAAAATACGTGATATCAAAAGACGAATAAAAAATTGTGAACCAAGTTCGTCCCTCAATATCAAAGCCCCAGCCGCCAGGCAGCATTATTATTCTGTCGGTATTTTCCGGCCGATCAGTCGCCGCCAACCTTTTGCGCTGGAGTGTTGTTGCGCATCGCCGCCGACGCACCGCTGCGAATAGTATTTTGCGGTCCATTGTTATCTGCGCACAATCGATATTGCGCATGCGCGTTATAGGGTATCTATGTGCTCTCAACACATAGAAATTAAAAAAATGTACTCCATTTTTACACCTTTATTTTGAAATATTTGTCAAATAAATCGATGTTTGCATGTAACCTGACTTGAAACTTTCGGCTGTGTCGGTCATTTTGTGGCTCCCGGTATATCATCAAAATCGACTTTGTAATTTTGAATTATTATATAAAAGTTCAAGAAATGAGAAAAACATGTAAGTTGCTCTTTTTTAAATTGCTGGCGTTTTCCCTATTTCTTGGATTTTTTAAAAAGCTTAGTAAATGATTCTTTCTTTCTGTATTTCTTTTTGGCAGTTCTTATCAGTAGAAGCGGCAAAGTATTCTGTTATCAGTAATTTACTATAAAGTACTCGATACCTACAGGCATCGATATTTTATGTATCTTCTAACACTACTTTGACATGACAGCTGATGACGTCACAGGCCAGTAAACAGAATCGTGATTGGTTGTGACGACGACCAATTAATTATAGGACGTTTTCGTCGTTGAATAAATTCCTAAAAATATTGCATTTTCTTTACGTTATTTTACTAAATCTAAACATGTTTTTTCTGCAGATGTTAAGAAATAAGCTTTATTAGATTATTATCTATCAGGATGACCACAAAATGCAGCTTATTTTCGATAGTGTCAAATACCCTATTATCGATATTCAATGCGACCAAGATATACGCAACAATTCAACGAAGGAGACTTGCTGAACTTTCACAGCTGCATTGATAAAAATATGTACGAAGTGTTGCGCATAAACGCTCTGAAATGTACCAGCTTATTTGGTTCTACCTATATATGTGAATTTTTAATATTAAATAATAATAAAACAAAAAATCGAAACCGCCTTGCAAATGAAAGTTTGGAAGCAATTTTACGTGTTGCTACAGGTAAATTTGAGCCCAATATAAAAAAGATTGAATTAATAAATTATTTTTTAATTTTAATAAATTATTATCAATTCTTTATTGTCTTTAATTACCTTTACTTCTGGCGGCCGGCCCGCTATCAGTTCATGATTTGCCCGAGTGGCCCCTAGTCTTAATAAGTCTGTGCAAGCATGTTTTAAACTATTCCTATTGCTAACATTTAAAGAAATAATCGATGGTTAAACGTAGATTATGAAATCATAATCGATAGCATTTGATTATTTGAATAATCGATTATTGGTAATCGATTCCGCACACCATTACTTTATTTGTTTGCTCTTTGGAAAAATAAATATGGCTTCTAATTGTCTTTTACATTGACAAAAATAATATCGCATTAAAGATTTCGCATCAGCTTTAACTTATTTCGTGAAGATTTGTATACAATCATCGATGTCTAACCGCTACAGTAATTACAAAGGTATTCGAATAGTATGGAATGTATGATAGCCAAAACAAAGTCGTGTCAATAAATTTTACGTATTTGTTTACTCAAATACGCATTTGTATTTATCTTTGCCAGTGTTTTCGCATTGGCAGGGTCGGTTCGAGCCCCCCGTGATGATTCTAGGACTGGTAAAGAAGGATCTTGGGACATCGGTGAGCGGGGTCGATCGCGCTCGCCTGTATGGTCCGCCTCGACTAGCAGACAATCCGTGGACAGAGTGGAAAGGACTAGTAATCAGGACAAACACGTGAAACATGAATATGAAGGTAATACCACTTATTATTTTAAAATGAGGAATGAAATGGCTGTTATGTTTATTTTTCAACACATTATTTATAATTTTTAAATGAATTATCTTTTTACACCACTTACCCGTTAGCATTATTTTAGGAAACAATATAAGGTTATCACCAAATGAGTGGGAAGATTCTGATGAAGATGTGCCAGCACCACCACCTCCTCCTCGCATAACTAAAATATCCATTGGCTTCACAAAGCCCAAGGAACCAATTAAAATGACATTGAGTGGTGCATCCAAACCTGCCGCGAGTGCACCTAAGCCCGCAGTGGCTTCGGTGTTCAATAATGATGATGATGATGATGAGCCAGAAGAGATGCCAGCTGAGGCTCGAATGAGGATGAGAAACATTGGAAGGTAGGCAATTAACTGCCATATGGTGTTTATTTGACTCTATTAAATGTATTGGTTTCTAGAAGTGCACAATTTACTTTAAGTATCTGCTGTACAAAGATTAAATTTGTTTAACATTAAATGCTCATCTGTACTCTGTATTATTATTTATATAAATAGGAGATTCAGACTATATCTATTAAAATAAATATTGTTATTTATGTTTTCAGAGAAACTCCCACATCTGCTGGACCAAATTCATTTGGCAAAACCAAACAAGGATTCTGTGATGCAAAGAAAGTCTTTGAAAAGAATCTTAAGCAGGCTCTAGAAACAAACCAAGTTGAAAAACCTGTAGGGAAATTTCCTCAAACCATATACAAAATAAAGGGTCCTTGATTAAAAGGCATAAAATTAATAGCTATTGTAATATGAATAATTGGGAACATACTTTCTCTTAGCTCCTTTAGTCTGATGTTATATAAAATTGAAAGATTTATTAATTCAAAAAATTATAAATTATGTATGATACTATTATGTAATGCATTGTGGAGTACAATCAACAGCATTTCGGGTTACATAAAACTGTCAAACTCCACATTAATTTAACTGAATGCTTTAGAGGTTCAGTTTAAAATCAACTGTGGAAATTTGACAAATTGTAACCTGACATGCAATCATTTATGATAACTTTAGTATACTTCAGTAAATATAGATTCCCAATTATTAAGCTGTACCTTATATTTGTAGTTATCAATTTTTTTTATTATAATGTAGTCTATTGGTTTTAAACCAATGTTGCTTAGCATTACGATTTTAAGGTTTTCAGTCATTAATAAATTCATATTAATTATATTTAGAGCCTATGTGATGAATCTTGACATAATTATACATGTACACAAAAAAAATCTGCCTTTGATTTACAACAATTGGGATTTCTCATGATATCGGTTGCTGCTCAAAACTATTTCATTATCATTGAAATGAATCGAAATATCCACCAAAGTGCAAGTCGGAATTACACACAAAGGGTGCCATCCCATTATCTACAAAAACAGCTAAAATTGTAACTGGTGTATGTCCCTTCAATATCTGTATAATATTTAGTGAATATACCTATTATTCTGTGAATATTTTAAGTGTCTACCTATCACTTAACAATATTGAGCAAAAAATCAATAATTGTATTAAGTATAATTAATTGGAAACCCTAAAAATGTACACAACCTTAACCTGTTATAGATACTGAACTAATTCTGGCACCGCTGCCTTGTCTGTCATTAGCACAGAACAAGGAAAAAGACAACACCTTCTTAGATCTTAAAATGAATTCTTGAGCAATCATCTACAGCTTATTATCAACCTTTTTGTCCAGCAGCACCAAAAAAGGCTGAAGAGGCTCTGCCAGCTTGATATACACCATTCCAATAACTCATTTATCTGTAAGACTATGCATCATGGGAAATTTAATTCAGTTCTGGAATTCATATTTACATTTTTCAAGTTTACTCTAAACACAAGTTGAACAAGCATAAGCTGTAATTTTAAGAAATTTATTATAAATACAGAGCTAGCTAGCAGAGTTCCAACCAACTAAAGTACTGAAAGACAACCTGCCACCTGCTTGAAAGTTGCCCTGCACCAGTTTGGATGTTATTACAGATTATAACAATTTTCAATGAAACAATAGGTAGGTTTTTGATCTTTTTATTGTAAGCTTACTTCCTCTGAACATTTTGTGGGCGGTTCATATCCCTTGGGAAACTGCTCTTGGGTGGAGTGCGGATCCTCCTGTCCTTCTTTGACCTGTTACGGACCACTTTACTGTGGATAGCGCATGACACGCAGTAGTGCAGTTTTGCATATAATTTAGGCAACTGGAATGCTGTGGAAAAAAATAGTCATTTGTAATCACCACTGATTCATACTAGTGTCTGCAAAATATATCTACTGGTTTACTTTGGTCTTAAGGGCATAAAAACGAAACAGAAATGAATAAAGTCAAAGTCAACTTTGTCAACTCATGGCTTTCTATGATAAACCAAATGCACTGTAAATATAGTTTATAGTGTACACATATATTTGATGAAAATAAAATGCAAATAATATTTTTGGGCTGATTCCATAAAGATGGCCAATAAAAAAATATTTTTTCCAAAACTTGCATATATGCGAGTAAAACAATCGTTTAATAGTTAAAACTTGTAGTCTTAAAAATCTATTACTATTATATACGTACTTGCATATACGGAGGCTTCGTTAATATCTCTGACGGCGGCCGCTTCGACGATATTTCGGATGACAAATTTCTTGATAGCTTTGTCCTTAGGTACACAACGAGCGCAATTCGTGCATCTTACAGCTTTCACGTGGCCACGACCATGCTTGGCACGTCCTCCATTGCGGCGTTTGCGAGTCTGAAAACAAATTTCATACTGTCTTGAGGCCACATGCTCAAACGATTCGACATGGTTACTTACAGATATTCTTATCTTTCATGAGACACTTTTCACATTATTCATGGTAATATGTCTTAAGGGTAAAATTTTAAGAAATTAATTGCAAAAGTATACATTTTAGTAATTGTTTTATTGATAAAAGTTTACGCACCATGTTTCTAACCTCTGAATCAGTATACGAAGAAAGACGGAAAAGAGCGCTTTTGGTATAGACAATCAATCACAGTATAAGCTGTTTCCGGTAACTTTTTTTAAAATACTATCGCCTTGTCTTTCATGTTTTTTGCTTACTAGTGACGAACCGACATAGTATTATTATTTTAACAATAATGATATAAAAACATAAAGTAAAAATAAATCAATTATGATTGATAAGCATTGCTATTACATAAGAACCTATATTACTATTGGGCTGTGTTACTTTTAACTATCTACACATGACTGCAGATCCAGGTGTCAAATTTTTGACCACTACTCTCAAATTGAGATTAAAATCATACCAATGATACCCTTTCCGTAAAATAATAAAATATCTTGATTGCAAAGTCACTATATGTAAAGTTTCCCTTTTAATTTTGGGTTTTATTTTATGCTGATGAATTTAATAGTTATTTATACATTTTCTTTTTTTGTGCCCGGTCTCACACGATGGTGATCATACATCATCCGTCAACCGTAATTAATGTTCTTCATAAATAATGAATCTTAACTGTATTTTTTTAATTTTAAAATCTATATAACATCTAATAGCGTAACGGATGCCATAGATTTAAAATATATACAGGCAGCCCCAAAACGACCGACACAGCTGAAAGTTTCAAGTTAGGTAGCATGCAAATGTTCATTTTTTTTTAACAAATATTTAACAATAGATCAGATGAAAAACTGGTGTTAAAAAAATAAATCTAAGTGTTGACAGCCCTTTAACGCACACACGCTCATGCGTTAGCGTACACAGAGTTTTACTATGCCTACACGTAATGACGATATGTGCAGATTACAACGGCAATTTAATAAGAACCAAGTTTAATGATGATTATTAATTACTGATGATTATAATAAGAACGGTAAGTATAGAAAAATCTGAAACTATAAAATATTGTATGTTAGTAGTAAGCAGTTAATACTTTGAAACACAATGCCTAAAATATATAAAATGCATTATCTACATATCTTTTTAATTATTATGCTGGTTTCATACAATATTAATTAACTGTGTAAAACCTTTTTAGTTTAAAAATCCAAACTGGACATTTTGAAAAATAAAATATACATAATTTATACTCGATACTGATAGTCTAAGTTTTAAACTTTTGATGTTATTATTAAATAAGAATTGCCTTCACTAAAAATTAATCCTATATCTCTATACTTGCTAGGAAGTTTTAAATATTACTATGTCAGTTTAAATATTTGATTTGTTCTTCGAGTTATAGTTTTTTGCACTTGTTAGCTAATGATTATTTACCATGCCATAATTGTTGTATAAAAATATGAGATGTTCATAATTAAGTCGCAAATCGGTTAGAGTCTGGCAAGCGAAACGTGTCACAAGAAAAGGGCGGCAATTTCAAAAATTCTTAAGCAGTAAACACTGAATGTAGTACTGCAAAATAATTTTGATACTTTTATTAATTATATTTAATCTTAACATTTAGATATCAATTAAAATTATTTGTTTTGGAACATTTGACTAAAGCGTGACTGTTCTTAATTGTACAGTTAACAGCATATCAGTAGGCCTATTCACTAACTCAACTGACAACCAAGAATCGTCATCACCGTAAAAAATAGACACTTTGATTGTGTCAAAATCACTATTTCGTATTCTCTATCAATGATGAGCAATTTCGAAATGTCAATATCGGCATTCTCCACTGGACTCCATTTTGACACTTGATTTCGTATCGATAAACTGTATTAAAGTAACATTGTTGCAAAGCATATTTGAAGTCGTCGCATAGTACCTCTTAAGCCATTTGTTGTTAAATTAAAGCGAAAAAAAATACGTATCCAATATTTTTCTATTATCTGACTGACGGACTAAATCGAATCTTTTTTTTAACCCATTCGTTATACCTATTGGCTAACAGCACTTATAATATTAAAAATTCATATTTGTCATTAATTAAAAGGGTGTTTTTTGCAACGACTTCTTTGTTTTTTTGTAATGAATATGGGCGACTCTGGCCACATTTTTTTTATAAATGTGATGTTAGCCAATTTTGATTTCTGGCCCTTATATTTATAATGTGTTCATAACACATACATGTCTCCTAAGGGATTTTCATCACAACCTTTTGCTCTGATCCAGAACCACTATCTATCAAATTAAATTAGTCAATATAAACACCAGATTACAATAAAAAAAACATTTATTTTTGTTACAATTAAGTGCCATGGATAAATTACATAATACAGGTGTCACAAAATCATCATGTTAATCACAATAGAAAATTTAAGATAAGATTTTGACTATGAATCAGACTAAAAATACTTTAGTCTGATTCATAGTCAAAATCTGTTTCTAAATATTCTACACCTGATAACAATGACAAGGAATCATCAGAGTCACTCTCTTCACTACTGTCTGCACCAACAGATATAATAAATTTTTCAAGTTCGTTTTCAACAATGCCATCTTTTAATTTGTAATCATTTTCGACATTTAAAACATGATCAGTGTATTTCTTCCAGTCACTAGGGGTAATTAAGTTAAAACACTCTATTATTAAGTTTTCCATTTCCTTTCCTGGTATTCCAATGTTTCTGCTTGCAATTTTTCTTTTTGCTTGACTCCAAACCATCTCTATTGGGTTTAAGTCACAATGATACGGTGGCAGCAATAAAAGTTCATGATTATGTTCTTTTAAAATCTCTTCAGCTTCATATACAGGCAATGTTTTCTTATCATTAACCAAACACATTAACTCTGCCTTTGTCTGATATTCCTCAAAATGTATTCCATTATTTACAAGCCATTTACGGATATCTGCTTTGGTATTAGACATTATAGGCGGTTTATTGATTTGTTTTATATGGTAGCTGGCATTATCCATAACAATTACACTGGGCTTACTTAAATTTGGTATTAATTTTTCTCTGACCCATTTCATAAAGTTCGATGAGTTCATATCATCATGATAATCAGCAGATTTGGATTTACTACTGAACACTAATAATGCACCAGGCACAAAACCTTCCTCAGATCCAGCATGCACAACAATATGCCGTTTTCCAGAGGATATCTTTGTAGTGACACCAGTTGTTGAAGGTCCTTGCCAAGACTTTTTAACTTTATAATTCTGATGTACATAAGTTTCATCAAGGTACACAATTTGCTTTCCTTCGTTTCGTTTTATATTTATTTCTCTCAAATACTTGTGCCTCCATGCAGAAATCTGGTATTTTTCTATAAGCATAGAACGTTCATTTTCATTGTATTGTATTGTATTGTTTCGAGTTGCGGATTATCTTGGGTTTATGCAGCCCAGTATCACTGCGACCATTGCTGATCTATTGTGATCTCCACATACTACAGTTCACGGTCAAGATTACATTCTACAAGGAACTGTAGTATTTTCTTGGCCGTAAGTTCTTTAATATCGTCTGGGTGCATCACGTGCTTTCCCAGATAGATACATCGTTTTCGCATTAGTAACGGGCAATCGGTCAAAATGTGCAAAGGTGTTTCTTCTTCCTCCTTGCATCCTCTGCACATTCTACTGTCGCTGATCCCCATATTGTGCATGTGTCTGTTCAGTCCACAATGCCCTGTGAGTGCTCGTACTAGTGTGCGAAGGTGAGTTTTGGTTAAGTTTAAGGCCTCTGATGCCGCCTTTTTGTTGAAGGTTTTAATCAGGGTCTTAGAGTGTTTCATACCGGGAGTGTTTCTCCATAGTTGAATAGCTGCGTAGTGGCAGTAAGTTTTCAAGGTGAGCTGGGTTAGGCTTTGAGGGATGCCACAGAAAGGTTCTGGTCCGATAAGGGCGTCTTTAGCACCCTTTTTCGCCAGTTTGTCCGCCTGTTCATTGCCCTCGTGTCCAGCGTGCCCTGGAACCCATCGTAGAACTACTTTGTTGTTGTTGCCCAAAGAGTTCAGTGTCTGTTTGCAGTTCTCGACCAGCTTCGATCTAGTTATGTCGGAAGCTAGTGCTAAGAGTGCAGCTTGACTATCAGAGTGGATGTAGATAGTATGATTGAGGTAGTTATTTTGCAGATTGGCTGCCGCACATTCCAAAATGGCGTACACCTCTGCCTGGAATATTGAGGAGTACTTTCCCATGTTCAGACTTATAGCCTTCCTTGGGGCTTCTCCATGAATTCCACATCCTACCTCAGGACCGGATTTGGAGCCGTCAGTGTACCACTTTAGGCTTCCATTTTTCCATACTATACGATTGTTTGACCAGTCGTCCCTGGTGGGTATCTCCACAAGATATGACCTGTGTGAATCGATTCTCGGGGGCATGGTGTCAGTAGGCATCCCCAGGATTGGTATATTGCATATTGAGTCCTTCAAGTACCTCAAATTACCTGACAGCCATGTCTTCGCCTCCATGCTAGTAATCCTGTACATGCTAGCCCTCGCCACCATTTCAATGTGTAGATGTAGGGGCGGCAGGTTTAGCAGAGCCTCAAGGGCTGCAGTCGGGGTGGAAGACATAGCTCCTGTTACTATAAGACAAGCAGTCCTTTGCAGACTGTTAAGTCTTGATATGATAGTACTCTGTGTCGTTTTTCTACTCCAAACCACCGAGGCGTAAGACACCATCGGCCTTATGATGGCTGTGTAGAGCCAGAGGGCTATATTGGGTTTCAAGCCCCATCTATTTCCCGCTAGCCGACAACATATCATCAGAGCTGTTTTAGACTTCTGTATAATTCCGTCTACGTGTGCGTTCCAGGTAAGTTTCTGGTCCAGTGTTACCCCCAGATACTTGACCTCTGTCGAGAACGGAATGAGCCTCCCATTCATGGTCGGAGGCGAAAGCTTGTCCAGCTTTCGTTTCCTTGTGAATGGGACGACCACGGTTTTGCCTGCATTAATCGACAGATTATTGTTTTTACACCATGAGTTAATTGTGTTCAGCGCCCTCTGCATAAGGTGCGATAGCATACTTTGGCAGTTTCCTCTCACTATCACCACCAGGTCATCGGCATAGCCCAGGGTGTCAAAGCGGAGTTCAGCCATCTTATGGAGAAGCTGATCCACCGCAAGAGTCCACAGTAGCGGAGAGAGTACTCCACCTTGTGGGCATCCTCTTGTTGTTGCTAACTCTAGTGAATCATTGAGTAGTTCCATCCTCACTGTCCTACTCTCTAGCATGGTTCTTATCCATCTTACAGTAGTGGAGTCAATCTCTTTATGGACTAATCCTCTTACTAATGTCTCGGTGGGCGTGTTATCGAACGCTCCTTCCACATCAAGAAAAGCAACGAGTGCTATTTCTTTATCGTCCAGTGCCTTTTCAACCTTGTCTATAAGGTTTAGTAGGGCAGTCTCCGTAGATCTGCCGCTTCGGTAGGCGTGCTGGGTATCATGTATGGGTTTGTTGATAAGACTCCCTTGTCTGATATAATTGTCTAATACCTTCTCCATGGTCTTCAGAAGAAATGACGTGAGGCTGATTGGCCTGAAGGACTTTGGTGATGTATAGTCCTTCTTTCCAGCTTTAGGTATGAACACGACTTTCACCTTAGTCCACAGATCTGGAATATATCCCCAGGCGAAACTGGCTCTGAAGATTTTTACCAGATAAGGGATGAGATTGGCGGCACCCCGTTGTAAAAGCACAGGGACTACGCCGTCAATTCCACCAGATTTAAAAGGTTTAAACGAGTTAATGGCCCATTTCACTATTCCAGGCCTAATAACGAGAGCGGCTCTTCTCCAGTCCTCTGGTAGAGGCCTTCGAAGAGTGATCGCTACTGCATTATCAGTAGATCCCGGAAAATGGGTGATAGCCATTAGCTGCAAGGTTTCCTTCTCGTTAGTCGTGAAGGACCCGTTCGGTCTTTTAAGGAGACCTAAGGGATTACAGTGTGCCTTTGCCATGATCTTATGAAGTCTTGCTCCTTGAGGCGTGTTAGTTATCTCCTCGCAGAACTTCCTCCATGATGCACGCTTGGCTTTTCTAATTTGTTTACTGTATTCGTTTAGGGCCATCCTGTAGGCATCCCATTCATGGGTGATTTTAGCCCTATTGAATAACTTTCGTGTTTCCTCCCTAAGTTTTTTCAGCTTTGAGTTCCACCACGGTACTTTCCTTTTGGATGATTTGATTTTGGGTGTACAGCTAGCCTCGAAGGCATCTTTAATGCCATTAGAGACCGCCTCTACCGCGAATTCAATGTTCTCAACCGTTCTAATGCATTTAGGAATTACTTCTAAGTTCCGAACAAGGTGTTTGTTGTATTCATCCCAGTCGGTGCGCTTAGGGTCCCTAAATGCACTAGTATGTGTACTTAGTTCTGATGTTAGTTCTAAGCATATATGCCTATGGTCTGACACTGAGTTTTCGTTACTAACCCTCCAGTTTTCTACATGCCTGGCCAGGTTGTAAGTGGCGAAAGAAATATCTAGCACTTCTTGTCTCGTCCTAGTTACAAAAGTTGGTTCACAGCCATTGTTTAAAGTTTGAAGACAATTGGTTACTAGGTAATTGTTTAATAACTCACCTCTGTTATTAATGTTTGTACTTCCCCAGTCGGTGTGGTGGGCGTTCGCATCGCACCCCACAAGCAGCTCAGCATGGTGTCTCCGGGCGTAGTCGACCACGGGTGTGAGCTCAGCAGTCGGGTCAGCTTTATCTCCGGGCAGGTAGGCCGAGCACACGAGCACTCTGGGCCCGTGCCATCCCTTGAGATTGACAAATGCTGCTACAAGGTCATCTGTGCACAACTCTGTAACAGGCAAATAGTTAGTGTTTTTGCTGAAAACAATACACGCCCTGGGTTTCAAGCCATCAATGTTATAAAGTACCTTACCAGCGGCTTTGAGTCCCAGTATGGTTGAGTTATGCACCCAGGGTTCTTGAATCAGGGCAAGGTCGACCTTTCGTTCTGCAAAGCACTGTTCCACTACTGCGGATGCAGCAGCGGCGTGTTGGAGGTTTGCTTGCAGAACCCTTGCCCGAGCCCCCTGGTTGGCCATTTTATTTCCCCCGTTTGGCAGCTTTCGCGGCACCCCGTGATCCCCCCGCTAGAGGCGTTGGTCGCGCTTTAGCGTTCGGGTTTTGGGGTTTTGCCACTCCAGCTGCATGCTTACCCTTCCCTCGCCGGCCCCCGCCCACGACCACCGGCGCTCTTCCACCCCGAGGTTGTGAGCCCTGGGGTTTCTGTGTTCCGCTGGTCGACGGCGTTGGTTCGGCGGCAGGAGGGGGTTCGGAGGAAGACTGTAGATGCTGAGGGGCCTGATGGTCGCCCTTGATCTTGAAGTAAACCCTCTTAAATCCGAGGGTCACCCAGTAATCCTTCTCTTTGAGGGCTTCAACGGAAGGTTCGTCGATGGAGAAGGTGACAAGCCTTCCTCCTTCTTCCTCCTTCTCGTTTAGGACCCTCCAGAGTCCAGGATTTATGCCTTTATTCTGTACCCTCAACAGGGCTAATGCCTCAGTAACTGAGGCAGCCTCCGTCTTGGGTACAAACGTTGTTGCCGTAGATGGCCTTGGAAGCTCGCTCTCCGACATGGTGGTCAGCTGAGCTTCAGGCCATGGCTTCATTTTTGGTGTTACAGCCACAAGCCAGTCATGGCTATACTGGTTCGCGCAGGTTACCAGTATCCATCCTGTCCTGTGGCTGAAACCGACAAATTCAGGTCCATCGCCCTCCGCGTCCATTTTTGTTAGGGCCACGATGAGGTGACGATGTACGAGCGCCATCTGGGCTTCCGTCATGGGTTCCGAATTCCGGATCCCCACTCTGGAGGTCTCCGCCATCTCCCTATAGCTAAGGGGCTTTGGGCCGCCTGTGGCTGTAGGGCTTAACTTGGCGACTTTATTGATGTGCGCCTTAGGAGAGTCTTCCTCTGATCTGTCCCTCTTGAGGGTCTTCACAGAGGTCGGCTTCGGTATCGGAATGTCTTTCCATGGCTTGCGGCATAACACAAGGGCTTGCTCTGTAGCTACCCCTGCTTCTGCCACTAACTTCCGGAGACGCTTCCGTGCTGCTCCAGACAGTCGCTTGCGCTGACTGCCTTGGCTCGTATCCTCTACTTCGGATGGGGCGTCGGGCGATCCAGAGTTGCCTCCTTCGACCACGACTTCCACCTCCGTTGTAGGGGATAGACTGATGGGCGTTCCAGAGTCCTTTGCAGTCCTCTTCGCCTCATCACGGTTCATTCCGTCCTGGATGGATTCCAGAACGGAAGACATAGGGTTTAGGCTAATTTGATTATTTTTATCCTTTTCCATGTTGTACCCACGAGTAGCTAGGGAAATAAAAGGTCACGAACGACAGAGCCCCGCATGTCGCCCGAAGGGTTATTTACTACTCCGATTCACCCTGGTTTCGGAGAGACACCGTTTGAGACTGATACCCTCAGCCATTCATCCCTCGGCACGGTACGATTGACACCTTGGATTGGGGTTTTTGGAGTCGAGGTTGTCTCCTCCCGGAAAGATTAGAGATAGGATGGAAGGAAAGGTTAGGAGGGGAATGGGAGGGATGGGATTGTTGGAATTATGACGGGATTGAGGGTTCAGGACTGCCTGCAAGGTGGGACTGCCATTGCAGACATCGTCCCCATACTTGGCTGCTTTGGGGTCCGGGGTAGATGGTAAGTATGCGGCGCCCGATTCGATCCCAAAACATTTCCAGGGTGTACGACGCGGACGTGTATGGTGGACTTGAGGGAAGAGTCTATAGCTCAGCGCCGCATACCAAAGCGTACTCAACCCTCCAACACCCCTTCATTTTCATTGCTTTTAAAAGAAAATCCATTCTTAAGCATAATTTTTCGTAAAGTCTCACGGCTACCACTGAATCCTATTGCATCTTTTAATTCATTGTGAAGGCTTCTTAATGTTGGAACAATTTTTTTCACACAGTAAAATTCATTTACTTTATTCCGAATTGCACTTAAATCAAAATTATCTAAAGCAGACACTGTTGGTTGATGAGGTCGTTTTTTCCCAGGAGTGTCCCATTTTCCTTTATTAATTAATGCTTCATTTTTTATCCTTCTTAGTGTCCTTATACTTACATCTATAAAAGATTAAACACTTTGAAACAAAGATATGTTAAATGTATTTAAAAGCAAATAATGATAGACACATACATCAAAATAATTTAAATACCTATTCAACTATGAATGCAATTTATGTTTAATTTAGTTAAGTTTATGTGCATATTTAGCATGTATAACAATTACATGGTTTGATTAGTTTCATGAATTCTGTGAATTTCCTTGTTAAACAAAACATTCTTATGACATCATTGGATGTCAACAATAAAAACCAATACATCATAAAAAACCTATGTAAATATTATAGGAATACTATCAATCTATCTTAAATCAAAACAAGAAAAGAGACCTGTCATTGAAGAAATTTTTTGTAAGTACTGCGTTTCCGAATTCAGCATTTCTTGTTTTTCTAAAGTTTTTATTGCATTTATCTCCTCCATTATTGGTTGAATATCACCATCACAGTTATCTGAAATAGAGCAATATTTTATAAAAAATATCTGTTTAGTTAATTACAGAAAATTAAAACGAAAGTATCAAAATTATAATACAAAACTAACCTAAAAAAGATACAACTTTATCTAATCGTTGTAATTTCTCCATGAAATTTTTATTTAATTCAGTTTTCACTTCAGTAAACTTGTCAATCATGATGGAAAGAAGTTTCCTCGATGAACTTTTTATCGGCTTCGACATAATTTTTAACCAAAAACACAAGTTCAAATTCGCAAAAACAACAAAATTCAATATTCTTGAATTGTCTAACGTAGTGTCAAACTGACAGTTCTATGTTGTTGCCATATGAAAACGGAAAAATAGGTGGTGTCACGTTTCGCTTGCCAAACTCTATTAGTGTTGTGTAGACAGAGCCACAGATCATATTCTTCATAAATATCATAACTTATTTGTGCTATAATCAAATCTATAAATATTATCTGTTGCTATTCTTTTAGAAATACACTGATTATGATTTGTTAGTATCTTTATAATAAAGAAATGCTAGAAAATATATTGTGAAATAAAATCGGTTGTTTCTCTTTTTTTTTTAAGAATTCTTGTCTATGATTTAAGGGTATTGTAAGCTAACCAAAATATTTTCTTGTTATTTTGTATTAAAATATAATAATTATGTATCATTTCATTCTATATTAATATTCATTTTCATATTTTTTAAATGTTTTGTGTGATTAGAATTCACTGTAACAAAGTAAATTGTGCTCTAATTTGGGATTGGATAACCAATTAAAAGCCAATTTGAATTAATAATAGTATGTATTTAGTATTTAAATTTTGTGTAATGGCTTTTAAATATATTTAACATTATATAGTATTAATACTATTAAGCGAATACTTATTTAGTCTAATTAAATCGAGATTTGAATTTTGTTTTGATAAAATGGCGGTAATGTGGAATAGATGTCGGAACGGGAGATGGAAGGCCAATATAGCTCTTGTCACGGCCCCTTCTTTGTGTCACCCTCTGGTGTACTTACTGCAGTTAAGAAGAAAATTTATTTATTGACGTGGATACTAGGAGTATATGCACTAACGCCATCTGTTGGCGCTAGTGAATACTTTTTTCATTCAACAAATGAACGCAACGAATATTTATTTACTTAGTGTTTAGTGTCTTCAATTTGTTTATTTTTTTTTTTAATTATTCATTTATAAATGCAATTATGCCACAACGTTGCATAATTCCGGGTTGTTGTGGAAAAGCGAATCGTTCAGTTTTTAGAGTGCCAAAGAACATTGATAGACGTGAAGAGTGGTTAAAAGCTATTCGTGATGTGTTTCCTAACCTGGATGTTGGTGAAAATTTTTATGTTTGTGAAAAACATTTTAAAGAAGCAGATTTTACGGCATATATAATTGACAAATCTGGAAAAATTATTCAAAAGGTATCATTATAATATACAATACAATAAATATAATACAATAAATAAAAAAAATTAGCTTTATGCCATACGTATGCATATGTACACATCCATCTACGAACACGTAAATATAGCTTTAATGGGTTAGCAATAAAATGTAAAATATTTTTGAGTGAATTTGCTAATCTTTAAATAAAAATAAATAAATTCGTGCAAATTCAAGTAAAGGACATCGTCGAAAATGGCCCCAATATGAACAAGCATGAATATTTTACAATAAATCGCCGACATCTTTACTGTCATGTCGTACATGAAGCTGTTAAGGATGTTCTACTTATAATGTATATAATAATCGATAACTTGATTACACTTTAATTTTTACACTACGAACGATTTTTTTCATTCGTTATAAATTGACATATTAATAAATGGCGAAATATAAAAAAAAAACTTTTTAAAACTGAATACAATATTCGTATATGATTTAATCAAATACTATTTATTAGCACATCGTATGCTAATATTTGGTTAAGCATTTGAGAGTATTGCATGTTTTAATGTAGTTATGTTTTAATTGCATGTTACATGTTTGATATACATCACCAATCATATTATAAAAAAAATCTGTTGAAGTACCTACTGTAGGTACTTAAACATAATTATAATTGAATAGTATTTCTTCTTCTATTTTTATTTACTTAATTCTTTATATAAGTTTATTTTTACAAAGAAACAAATATGGGTAGAATAAATAAATGTAGGGTGCTTTGTTAAAAGCAAAAACGCACTGCAAAAGTAAATGGTATCGAAAATCATAAAAATCTCTTTCAACCGAATTTTATCGAATCCCATCTTAGTGTATCTGGAACTGGTGAAATTTTTTATCAATTACTCATATATCCATTCATACATAGACGTATCCACGCATAAAATATGGCTGCATCAATGATACAGCCAACCAGGGTTTTTTTTTGTGATCAAGTAAGTTTATTTTAACTTATTAGTAGCATAATTGCTATTTTCAATATGTGATTAATATATTTGATATATCTAATTATTTGTTAAATTTTTGTGGACACGAAGTAATGCTTTTTGTTTTAGTACCCTCTTTGATTTCACCCAACCTGTAACTTTATTTAATATTGGTTTAGTAATTGATAATTATTTTTATTATAATAATTAATTGATTTTTCTAATAAGTCATAGCTTTTTATGTCCTCTTAAAAAATCTCACACA
Source organism: Diatraea saccharalis (assembly GCA_918026875.4). Classification (NCBI taxonomy): domain Eukaryota; kingdom Metazoa; phylum Arthropoda; class Insecta; order Lepidoptera; family Crambidae; genus Diatraea; species Diatraea saccharalis. The sequence continues at coordinate 937,857 of OU893333.1, forward strand.
CTCAACAGCGTACATCGGCAGAATAGATTAAAATAAGTCTGCAGGTGTAATGACTTACACTAATTTTTATTATTAAAAAAACAAAAATGTTGAAAATTAACTTTCCTTTATTGTCTGGGGTCTAGGAGGTCTGGGTATTATGGTACCTTTGTTGTCACCAGAGATGTACAAAATACCCTGTACAAAGTATCTGGAATACAAGATACAAAATACTTTTAAATTAAGTATTTCAGATACCAGATACGAAATACTTTCGAGAAAAGTATTTGAAATACTAGATACAAAATAGGTATCTTATAAATACTTTTGATAAATACAAATACTTTTCTAAAAAACGATTTGAATTTACGTTTGTTTATTAAAGACCACAAGAACCTAAATCTTGGACCAGATGGGATCAGGGACAAAGTGGATTTTTTAAGCATTTTTCATTAGAAACAATTTTTACAAGGTTTTATTTAGTTTCACCTGTACCGGTGTTTGTACTCAAATCTTACAAGCTAAATTTCACCCACTTTTCCTCCGTTTGGAGATAACAAATTAAAAAAGCCTGAAATGTTTTTTTTGTTTGTCAATCACAATGTAACATATAAAAATCCAAATATTTAATACATCAGGTTTAAATTATTTTAAAATTTTTAGTTACTTTTTTAATAAGTTTTTCAATATAGCATTGTGAATGAAAAATTGCTCAAATATAACAACAAGAATAATTATTTAAATTTAATTATAAAATTATTATTTATTTAAAAAGCTAGTTTTACGTACGACGACGTATTACAACGTAGCGTAGACCAGATGAGAAAATTACGGAGAACTGCAAATTCATTTTTTCGACACCAAATGACACCAAACAATGTTTGGATTCAAGTTATTTTCAACTAAATATTCATTGCGTTGATAATTGGACACTTTCTTTTTGTAGATATGTATGTTTTAGGCAAAGATATTTATAAAATGTAAGAAACAATCCTTTAATAAAGTATTTTATCAGAAAAAGTATTTAAAAGATACTAAGATACTAAACTAAAGTATTTAAATAGAAGATACAAAATTCTTCCTAAAAAAAGTATTTTAGATACAAGATGAAAATACGTATTTTGTATCTTGTATCTGTATTTCAAATACTTGTATCTAAGATAAGTCACATCTCTGGTTGTCACAGATACTCCAAAATACACATCTTACAATATGAGCCATGTATGTGATGTTGTTTATAAAAATTAAAGGTTTTATTTTTTACATCTAACCACTGAACCGATTATTATATTTGAACAATCTCAAACTACCAGGGACGAAGTGGTTTTTAAGCATTTTTATTAAGATTACTGAACCGATTTTAAAAACTCTTTGACATACGGGTAGCCACACCATACGCAGTTGACATAGGCTACAGTTTATACAAGCAAAGTCGCGTGAAAATAGCTAGTTTATAGATATTCTAGTTTAAGATATGAAATATTCTGGGACTGGTACTAGAATTCGAGCGAAGTATCGTGGTGGACTAACGATAACCGTCAAGTCGCTTTATGAAATACGACGGCAGTGGTGCAAAAACGCCCATAACTCTAAAACACTGATACGTGCTCTGGTTATACTGTTTTGAAGTAATGAAATCCAGAATCTGGGTAATTACTGATCAAAGTCAAATATCTCTGCAGGCTTACATATTTGTTTTCGATCAATAATTATTAAGATTCTGGATATCTATTAATTAGTATTTCGTCACTAAATATGAGACTAGAATATTCGATTGGATTAGTCAGAATGATAAAATACTTTGTGGTTACTAAGATCTACGAAATATCAACACGTGTCAATAGTTTTAATGTTTTATTTCATTTTAAAATGACCTAAGGTTTTAAAAAATGGTATTTCTAACAGCTATTGAGTAAACATACAGTGGCGCTGCTGGACTGACGTTAGCCCAACATCATCACAATGTTTCTTATTTGCCTTTCGAAACATAATTTTATCACTGAATAGGAGCGTTATGCTCCTTTAAACGGCTTTCTTTATTGTCTACATACATATTTTTAATTGTTAGTTTAATTAAATTTTCAAAATAGTTTTGTTTGTCTAAATTGACTTTTTTGAGCATATATTTCTAATTAAGTCAAACTTAATTTTATTAAGTAACCAAGCTCATTGATTGATTGTGCTAGTTAATTTATGATGATAGATTGTGTATCAATATTTCTACAATAAAAAATGTTCCTTTATTACTAATTCTTTCACCCATGGGAAGTTACATCATTCGTGGTGTACAGCTACAATTTGGTGAAATCGCAGAAAAGTAGATAGTTTCTGAACATTTCTACAAATTATGTTGACCAAATTATTCCTTCTTTGCTAATAACAAAATTTCTCCCCATATTCAAGGAACATTTAACTACCTAGTAACACTGATGATCTATTTGTTGTCCCTTACGGTGACACGCCTAATAGACCTCTACTAAGTACTTACTCTAAGGTTTACATTTCCCGTATTATTACTACTCAGTGATGCCAACTTAGGGTAATTTACCCTAGATTTAGAGTAAAATCGATTCTACAGGGTAATTTTCAGGGTATTAATGTTTCGAGGGTATTTTTTGGGGTAATTTATTTTCCGCGGGTATTTTTTAGGGTAATAGCAGGTAATAGCTTGAAAGCTTTAACGTTTAATAGCATATTATCTAATCAACTGCCAAAGACATAAAAACTCTCAGTTTGGTGTTTTTGAATGCAACAATAATGTAGTAATTAGTGAACGCATATAAATTTTTTACCTGTCTTTTTTCGATTGTGTCTGTTGCCTGTAGCCTAAATGTGGTTGGAGCTTGTTGGAGTACGTACTCTGTGGTTGTTTGTGTGAACAAGGTGTAAAAGGTAGTTTCTTACTTACTCTATAGTTGTGAAAAATGGCATCAACGAGTGAGCCCGATCGCGCTAAATATTTTCAACTGAACCTTAGCTGAACCTCAATCGAAACACGAAGTTTTTAACACGCAACGATTGCTGAACCGAAAAGCGGCGTCAAAAATTAAGATTTTTTGTAGGAACTTAAAATAAACGTGATTTGGATGGAGGGCCCTTCCCTCCCTTATAATCTTAAATCTTACCATTTATCACCAACGGGGGGGGGGGGGGGGGGGGGGTTAAAATAAAATATAATCATGTAATCTTTGAAATTTGCAATGCAAGAAAACAATTTTAATCGACTATAAAAAGCGAGTTGTTAGTCCGGAGATCAACTAGCTCTCTAAAGGTTTTTATAGGAATTTGTTTAGGGTATTTTTTTTAGGGTATTTTTTCAAAAATATGCTTAATCTAGGGTAAACCGAGACAAAGTTTGGGGTAAGGTAAAAAAATGACCTGGTAACACTGTTACTACTCTCTGGTTTACATCTTGTGCCAATTTCGATAATCTTTACGTGTAAAGACCACAAACGTGACATTGGTGGTATTGTGTAAATGCAAATAGGCCATGAATTAAAAAATAATAAGAAGGAGTAAAAGTCTGTGGTAGGGCTTCTGTTTGTTATGCTCATGTATAATAATGCTGCGAAAAAAGAAAATTTAATTAAACACCCAATACTAACGCACTATGTACAAATACGTCTTGAACACAGATAGATTATTAAGGTGTTTATAAGCTGTGTTAGTTTTATTTAGCTTGCTACATATTACTAATCTGTGGTTTTATTGTCAATAACATTATTTGGAAACGTATTTGTGAGTGTGGTAATTATTGTTATATTACTTTTACTATTTCTTGGGGTCTGTATATAGCAGAAAAGATAAAACCGAAAAATGGACAACAATTTCTTTGCAAAAATTCAAACAAAGTAAGTGTTGAGTACCTGTCATTGCTTGGTAATTTTTATTTTTAAGCAAGTAGCGGCCTAATTTTTAAACTCCTATTAAACTTTTTTAGTTATTAAACTATATTTTAAAATTTATTTAATTGTAAAAATGCCATAAAATAAGATATTTGTAATTTAGCCATATGTTAATTTACTTGCCATTCACTTACCATTGCATAATTATAAATATTTTTCAGGGAAAGAAGCGCAAATTTTACGAAAGTGGAAATGCAGCGCCTGCAGAGCCTTGTAGCAAAACATAAAAATATTTTATTTTCCAAAAAGACTGACGGAATTAGCTCCAAACAAAAAGAGAATGCTTGGAATTTAATTGAGTGTGAATTTAATGCACTCGGAGACACTCCACGATCAGTCAAGCAATTAAAATATAAATTTGAGAATTTGAAACGAGTTGCAAAAAAGGTGCTACTTCTGTCTTACTTATATAATTACTACTATATTTTGTAGGTCTGTATGTTTGTTATTTTTTCAGGTGATGAAAATTGGTATACAGGTAATTTTCAGCCGAAATTAACATATAGGCTTCTTTTTATCCTATTACTTGGCAACAATTGCAATTTAATATGTAGTCCATGCAGCTGAAACATCTAATGTAAAGCTAGTAAAGTAATGTAAAGTAAGGTTCAATCTAAAACACATATTAGATTTTTTTTTTTTTTGGTAGGGAGCTGGCAATGGTAGACAAGAAATGTGTCACACTGAAGGAGGACCATCGTCATTGCGACCACCTAGCTCAGTTGATGGGACAGACTGCCTAAGGTCTATTACGCTATCATCATTTGATGAAAATGAAGCAGTTAATGATGATGACACATTAAATCAAACAACTATCTCTGTAAGTATTTAATGATTACCCACCCTTAGTCATTCATGTAGTTATAAGTATATTTTAAAACCTATAAAAATAATAGTTTTTAAATTTGCAGCCTCCAAAAAAGGTAGATTATAAAGATAACTTTGATACAGAAATTACTAATGAAAGTATCACTGAGGAATCACAAATTTCTAAGGTATTATTGAAATCTAAAATAACAAACACTACACGTCAGTCTGAACTAGGCAACATGTAATAAGTATTTATGAATAATATTATGTAACTTATTTTACAGGTTACTGAATTTGAAGTAACTTTTATAGAGATGAATGAGGCCTCCAAGAAAACAGATGCTAGTACTCCCAACAGTTCTCTCAAGAGACCAATATCAATACCATTGAGATGTAATGCATAATTATTTGTGACAATTGAATTTTCAGATTTGTGGAAGTACATATCAGGTTGGGGAAAACGTCTTTGCATACTATATGTATGCATAAACTACTATATGCATGATAAAATGTTTCTAGCTATGCTATTTGTTTTTCTTACTGAATTTTGACAGTAAGCAAAACAAATGAAAATCACGAATCTAATGAAGAAATTTGATACATTTTATTATAAAAAAGGTAAAATGCAATGCAAGCCATGAAAAAAATTTATGAAGTTGATGGACCTAGTGCAGTTTCTGTGAGAGTAGCACATATTTGGTTTGAGCGTTTTCAGTCTTAATTATAAAATGTATGCCATTTTTGAATAAGTAGAGCAAGATCGGCATATCAGTAGGTATGACATATCTGAAGAATTAGGGATTGACCATAAAACAGTTATGTACAATTGCAAAACTGGGTTCACAAAAAATATTGGATACTTGGGTACCTCACGAGCTCACTGAAAGAGACCTAATGGACCATACTCATTTGTCATTCCTTATTACGGCGTAATGAAACCGAACCATTTTTGAAGAAGCTGATAACTGGTGATGCCAAGTGGATCACGTATGACAAGAACGTGCGTAAAAGTTCGTGGTCAAAGATTGATCTGGCTTCACAGACTGTGGCGAAATCCAGGTTAACTCACAACAAGGTGATGCTGTGTGTATGGTGGGATTAGAAGGGCATTATTCATTATGAGCTGTTACCGCCGGGCAGGACCATCGATTCTGAACTCGGCCCTACTAGTATATTCGAGGCATTGCTAAAAAGTTCTATACCCATCTCTTTTGTTCCCCAGTGACCGTCCCTTTCTCGCCGAGACGAACCAGGCCGCTGCATCGCGTAACACTACCTCCTCCTTAGACATGCTCGTCTCGAGTATGATTAGTGCCATCATATCACGCTAATCGATCGACGTGCACAATCCTTTTCTCTCTCCATTACTTGCCCCGAAGAGATTGCTGCATAACAATAAGGCCGCCATTTGTGTTCTGTTTCTTCTTACTGTAATTTTCCTGTAACCTGTGATATATCGAGTGCAATAAAGTGTATTATTATTATTAATCTTCGGCGTCCCTCGTAGACCTTTCTGTATTCGATACGTGACATCTTTCGATCCTCGTCATTTTGCTAGTAGCTTTGGCAACTTTTGGCCTTTGGTGTGGACTGGGTTATGCAGTCTAACTTGTAATTCCTCCTCAAAACCTTCATTATTAGCTCTGCGGTCGAAAGGGGTCTTCATCCTGAATCAGCCCTATTCCCATGGTTCCTGAACATCGGAATCGTAGTACTGTGGTGCATCCCTACTACGACCATGAGTTCCTTTGTCATCTGCAAAACTAGTACATTTACGACACCAGTCCTTCACGTCATCTCGACAGTGAATCCAGGAAAATCTCTATGAATTTGAACAGAGTCCGTTGTACAATGTGACAATTGTTTTCCGGGGCATTTTCCCATTTACAGCACAGTATTCCGTCTTACATACATCCGATTGTTCCCAATAACTCTTCGTCTCAGGACTCATTGCAGCCACCTCACTCCGTTTGGACCTCAGTGCACCAGCCTTGATTGGCCACAACAAGGAAGCCTTCCATTCCTCACTAATATCCGCTCTCAGTGACTGTAGGCGATTGGCTGGAAAGCGCCATCCTTTTTGATTAGTTTATGTAATATTTTGATTTTGTTCTTATTTTATGACTCCTTGTTTTTTGCTCAGGTTGGACTTAATTATCGTTTACTTTGCATGTTGTTATTTGTGATTTATTATTATATTTGATCATACATCCATTAGTTTTTATTTACAGTCCTCATCCCCACTAGCTATCAGTGACCTTACGGGTACTGACACTTTCACTTCTTGCCTAATGCAGTACTTGCAGCTTTGGACACAAGATCTCCCAAGTACGTTGTCGTTTCTCTACTGTTTTGAAACGATACTGTTAACCAGTCTATCTATCGTCGCTAGATCTACACTCCTCTTCCTTGCTTTACGACAGTTCATTACAGTTCAAAACATTTTAGGTAAGATGTTGTGGACGATCGCTCGCTGGTATAGTAACTACATACCGTACACGATGACTGCAATCGTCTTGGCGTACTGTTTCTAGAGCATGGGCTAAGGTATCCTTCAGCATCTTATGATGTCCTAATCTAACAGCTTCAACGAAGGCTTGTACCAGCATATGTCATCGTCCAGAGCAGAATTTGACGTAAGTATGTGCTTTCCGGACGAGTTTCTCAATCTCAAGAGTCCACTACTGTAAGCTTTGCTGCTCCGTCGGATTCAATCCTTAATTTGAACTCTGGACACATATTCATCACCATATCGTGCCTCCAATGCGCTCATCGACTTCTTATAGGTCACATTATGTAGTACTTGTTACTAGTACCTCAAGAACGGCCAAGGCCTGATGTGATGCAAGTCCGTGCTGGCTCCGTAGACCAGTCATTTGTCTCCATGACCATGCGAAACTGGATTTTATAGGCAGACGATGATGACGTTACATCAATCGGAAGTGCTTTAAATCCACCGTATGCTGGGCTTGACACCACCGGCTTATTAACAGCTCCCGTTTTCAGATTGCTTAAAGTTTTACTTACATCTGCAATCGCACTTTCAGCTACCGTTAAGCGCTCCTCATACTGGTGTATGATGTATTCCTCTTTCTGGAAAATTCGCTCTTTAACTTCCTATAAATGAGCGTTCAGTTTAGCTTTCCGCTTAGATTCTCTTTAAACTACCGCATCTGTTCTTTTTGCTCGTCCTTGTCACGTCATAACTGTTCCCGGAGCAGACGAGACTGTTCTTCTTGGCAGCGAGTCTGTGCTCATCGGTCGCGTTTGTCGTAGTTGCCGTAGTCGCTGCAGACGCTTCTTGTTGGCTTTGGCTTCCAGCACGAACGCCCTGTACGGATAGCCGACCGCGTATTTATAAGAGCCGATACCACATCCAGAACGTTCTAGGTTGACCTCAGCCTTACCGGTAAATTCGAGCCATTACAAAAAAGTTCTAGACCCATATCTTTCTTCCCTAGTGACCATTGCTTTCGCACCGACCCGATGTATAACTATATGACACAAGTAATTTCGACAGTGTTAGCGCGATTCATTGGAGCTAATGATCTCTACCATAAGTAGATATAAAAAGAACTTTTATACAAACTTGTGAAGCACTTAGCCCCCATAATTTGGACCTGTAATAATTTTTTTAACTGTCTTTTTAACTGATTTATATAATATTTTTACAAATCTATTATCGGACTTTGTCGATATATTTTGTTACGATGTGGTTGTACAGCACTATGGAGAAAAAGAGACCACACCTAATTAGAGGTGAAATAACTGCTTAAAAATTTTAAATGTGGTTTCGTTGTACGATTTTTAATAGGCGTTTTTAAAAACTGCTTATTGTTTAAATACTTTTTCAAGTGACGTTTAGAAATCGTTATAATAAGCGTGTATCGTTGTCTTATCACTACATAGTCTAAAACAAAGTCACTTTCTCCCCTATGTATGCTTAAATCTTTAAAACCACACAACGGATTTTGATGCGTTTTTTTTCATAGATAGGGTGATTCAAAAAGAAGGTTTACATTGTTTATTTAGGAATAAACAAAAGTCGCATACGCATATAATTCAACTTATGCAATTAATTAACATTCAACATAACGTACACTCACTTCAACAACGAAAAGGGTTCTGCTTTTTTAAGTATAAGTTCCGTTTAAAAAAGCGTTTGGATTAACCAACCAAAAAAGTTGTTGCAAAAAGTCTAGATTGGTATCACGCGTAATAGTATAATACTCGTACAGTGCATTTATGTAAAGTGCTGCCCTCTAATAGAAAAATGCCGAAACAGAAAAATTTATTGAAGCTAGTACTTATATCTTGATAGATGGCGGGACGTACAATAAGCGTTAGCATTTTTTTTTGTTTGGCTTGCTCTATTTGTGCTTAGCTATTGTCAAAGTTTGAGAAACGGAAACGAACTTACTTTTCTTCTAAGTGAAAAAGCGTTTTGCACTTATTTAGAAAAGCATAATTAAGTGCTTTTCGTTTAAACGTCCACCTGTACTCCTAATGAAATGTCAATTCACTATAAGCATAGATAGAGACTGCATGGAAGACATCAATGCGTGCAATTTACATACCTATAATAATTTGTGATAATTTTTTTGGTTGTTTTTTTAATTTCAAAATATAGATAGAAAATCAAAATTTTAGTTTAGTATTTGTTGTTGTAATTTTTTTATTTTATTTTTATTGCTCTGTACCGCCATCGCGTTTTTCTGTTTTTCCAAAGGTTGACTGGCAGAGAATGCTATTAGCATTAAGTCCGCCTTTTGTACCATCTTTTTTGGTCAATAAAGTTCAATAAATAAATAAATAAAATCCTGAGAAATGATAACCCATTTCTCGTATAACTTGAAGTCGTAGTGCACTTTCCACACCAGTTATTTGTGCAACTAGGATTTATTCTAATTTTTTTTATTTTGATACGAATGTTGCACTCGAATTATCGTACTATTTTCGAAGCGCATGTTAAATAAAAACCATAATACGACGAACCGCGCCGCTATACTCCGTAACAATACATTAGTTATAAATTAAAAAAAAATGGATTTTCATATAAGGAAGTTTTACCCCAACCTAATATATATCAAGTCAATATATCTAATTTAATCTTAAATTATCGACAGGTCAAGCTAAGAAAGGGAGATTGCAAGAGGATGGCAACCTGGTTTGGAAGTTAAGAGCGAAAAAAATTGCTGTCAAGGATAATCTGCAGGAACTGGAATTAAAAAAAATCAGTGACTCCATACTGCATGCCCAGGAGATTCATGACCAAAAACTGCGGCACAATGAAGAGCGGCACCAATTGGAATTGGAAAAAATAAAATTAGAAATCGAAACATTAAAAAAAAACAATAATAACTGTAAATAACTAATAAAAGAGCATTATTTTATTTTTTCCCTAATCGAACCTTATTGATGAAGCCGGTTGAAATAATTATTTATCAGTTGTTTGTGACCTGTTACTATTATCGTATCCGCCTCCTTCCGCCACTGTATATGGATAGGTTTCAGATGATGACCCACAGTCCTTGTTTCTATCTGTAACTATTGGTGGTTTTGGATCTATATTTTTTTTGCTTGAGTTATGTATATGGTGTACTAACACCAATAGCTACAATAATGGGCTGGACTCTTTCGGTCTATTTATAATTTAATTGTTAGTGCAGGAAATCTTTTCAATGCACTAAATGTAATCTCAATAACATTTGATATAGCCTGGTGACGGACAGATGGACAGCGAAGTCCTAGTAATTAGGGTCCTTTGGGTACGGAATCCTAAAAAGTAATGACCTCCGCTCTCTTTACATATTCCGATAATTAAGGTTGTCTGGAAGATGAGTCTTTGCCCCCCTTAAAACCATAAAATTCTCTGTAAATTGTTATTATATGTGTCCAATAAAGTGGTTATGTATCTAAACTACGAAATATAAATCACTAAATGGCACAAATTGTAGGAGGCCAAAGAGAATAAAATAGGGTGTTGCGATGTCTTAACGAAGAAGTATTTAAAAAAACGAAAGCACTAGATGGCGACTTTAGCAAAAGTGAATTTTTGCAGGAAACGAATGGACCAAAGACAGTCATTTTCGTTCCTTTTAACTAACATACTAAAAAACTGAAATTTGAAAAGTTCGAAACTTAGATATCAATACAAATACGAAAAAGTACAGATAGAATATGAGTTGTTTACTGAGTTTTGAAAACTAATTTATTTTTAAACATGAAAGAAAACCGAAAAGGTTATCATGGAGAAATCAAGAACGTACCGTAGTGACATCTAGTGTGATTTCGGGAACTATTTTTTTAAAATACCTCCTCTTTATTAATTTTCGATTTATATTGTCGGAAAAAAAAACTTGAATTAATATCATAGACATTATCAAAAAATCGCAAGTGACATCTAGTTTGCCTTCAAGAACTATTTTTTTTAAAGCATTCAAATGTTTAAATGTCACTTGCGATTTTTTTATAATCTAGTGACATAAATTTTCGTAGTTTTCTTTTTCAAGTAAAATTTAGGATATTTGAAGTGTCAAATATCAAAGGTCATTTTTAAGAATTTACATCACATGGTTTTGTGGGATACCGCAGAAGGGCTCTGGACCTATTTGTAGCCCCTGTGCTCCAGCCCTTGCTAATTTATCCACTTTTTCATTGCTGATGATGCCCGAGTGTCTTGGTACCCATTTGAGAATAATTATTTTATTTCTTTTGCCCCAGTTCATTCAATCTGTCAACACAGTCCTTTACCAATTTCGAATTTATCACGCTCGAATGTATGGCATTGAGTGCTGCTTGACTATCAGAGTATATGAAAATGGTTTAAATTCTGTAATTTTGATGGCGATTAGCTTCCACACATTCTAAAATGGCGTATACTTCAGCCTGGAAAATAGTAGCGTTTGTCCCAAGATTCACACTTTTGTTGAATTTCGGTCTTACACCATATATTCCACATCCTACATTATGACCCATTTGGAGCCATCTGTGAACCAGACTAGGCTTCCTGGTTTGCAGAGTTCGTGTGCTTCTGACCAATCCTCTCTACTCGATGTCTCCACTGAGTAATTTCTTTCAAAGATACATAGCGGGGTCATGCATGACGTCTGTAGTCATTGCTAGAGGTGTGTTCTCAAGGACTGTTTGATATAGATAGTTGTAGTTGCAGTGCTTGAGTATGCCAGTTCTTTTGACCAGTAACTCATACTCTGTAGATGCTAGCTTTCACCTCTTTCATTATAAATAAATGCAGAGGCGGTCGTAGTCAGTGGTACAATGTTGGAAATTGCAAGTTACAAACCTATGTGATAAAAATCTATGAAATATTAGCAATAAGCATGTATGACTCAAGGCAAAAAAGTACAAAATATATTTTATTTAAATCACGTTGTTGGCTTTAAAAACAATATTATTCCTCTTTACCATAGACAAAACTCGAAGTTCGTTTGTTGGTTCATTCCTTCATTAATTCACTCATTCAATCAGCCAATCATCAAAAATATTCACTGTTCTGTCACGACGATTTTCTTTCTGTGTTTTACCATTATTTTGTTGCTAAAATAGTTGATCAATGTGAAATTTGCACTAGTTTTGCTTTTTTATTTTCAGTATCTTAATAAATAATGTCAGTCATTCGTTTTTAAACACATCATTTTATTTACTTCATTGTGTGAATCTCCACGGTGCTTATTCGAATTATCTTAATTTAGATTTTATAGGATTTTGTGAAGTGCAATGTGGTGCAAATAATATTCCCTTACTGTATTTTACGTGTGAAATGTCACAACATGGATGCCCTGAGAGACTGTCGAATAGATCTAAGGGATTCCAAGAAGATGGTCAAAGCCAACCCACAATGGAAGTATTGGTGGAAACCCTCACGGGTACCGCATTCGAAATGACAGTGTCACCTTCTGATACCATATTCGCTATCAAGTCTAAGATATTTAGGGTTGAAGGTAATCTATCAAATATTATTTTATATTACACAACTATTTTGACATAGTACTACAATAGTTTGTAATGCGTCATCTACATTCAACAAAGGTTGTCGAGGCTTAAAACGCGATTTTTTGTGATCAATAGATTAATAAATAGCATTATATAGTCAAATGAAATAGAAGTAGCTAGTTTTTAGAACACTATTATGTTCAAAACAACAGGTGTAACATGCTCATCATAATACATTTTATTCAGATTGTAACACTTTGAAACACAACATAACCTATGCTTATGTAAACAAAGTTCTTATTGTATCATTATCAACAATTTTAAGAAAGTTTCTTGGTTATATAGTGTAAGTTATAAAAATAAATTGTACAATCCATAAAAGATGGTATTTTCAAACTATATTTTTTTAATTCTCAGATTATCAATTATTTAAAAAAATATTTTGATGTTTACTTATACTATCTCATATTTCTCTAGTATAGGAGTACATTTCCCTAATATTATTAGTATTTGTTTATTATTACAATATGTATTGAAAACAGTAACCTAATTGTCTAATTTTTAAATCTATCACAATCTTTCAATCATATAGCGGTTGTGATAGTGATTTATGGAATTGTGTAACTTTTCAAAGTCACAATTGCTTTCAGAACAAAAGTGCATAAAACTGTTTACTCTGTGAAGAAAGTGAAAGTCTATCCTATGAAAAAGTCCCACAGGTGCAGCGTCCCTGTCCTTAGACCAAGCATTACTAACCCCTTCTAATTTTATGCAGTTAGAGATCTATCTAGAGAGGGCATTGCCAACAAAATTTTGAAGCATTACTTAACTAAATATTTAATAAGTAATATCTACTTCTCTTTCTTCCTTAAACAAAGTATTGTTATTGACTATCAATAGTATCAAATCTACTCTTAAGATCTATTAAAATGATGACAATGGTGAGGGATTTTAAAACAATTCTATACAAGTATATATCAAGTAAGAGTATTGATACCTAGTTTATGTGATATCATTGAAGCCCTTAGCTCATCATGTACTCAGCTGAACATCATCTATCAGAAAAGATGGTTTAATTTTGAGATATCATTAATACCTGTTTGAAATTTTTGTTGAATGTAGAGTTCTAAGAAAATACACTAGATAAAGAGTGGTAACCCAATGGTGTCTTAGTGAAAATTGCAAATCTTGTGGTAGTTTAAAAAAAAAATGAAATATTTGTAAATACATAAGCAATCAAGTAAGTATTCTTAGTATTTTTTTTCCACTGTAATGAGTGAATATGTTACTTCTAGAATAATAATTATGAGCATCATTGGGTTTTAATGGCAACCATACAGCAGTTTATGTATGTTTATATTATGTAAGTATTCAACTCTTTCATTAGCTTTCAAAGGTATTTGTAACTATCAATTTGCTTTGACTATTCTGCTTTACTTCAAATGAACATTGTCCACTCAATATCTTTAAAAAAATATGTTGCAGACACAATTGCTTTCACATGTCAAACAGTTTTTTTTTTATTAATGGCCTTCCATTTTACACAAACATTCTGACAATATCCTGTAGTGAGAGAGAAAAAAATAGAATAGACACTCAGAGTTTTTTTTTTATTGTTTGATCTATTTGCCCAAAATTCAAAATTGACATATCTTATTATTGTTCCTTTATGTGTAAAGACCACAAACGCGACATTGGCGGAATTGTGTTAACACAAATAGGCCATGAATAAAAAAAGTTTTTTTTTTACAATTATGCCACAGGTCAATAATTCTAAACACAAATTTGGAATTTTGCCAGATTGTAAATCTAGTTACATCATGGGAAAATAAAGTATGTTTAACCTTTGCAAATTTATTACAGTTATAGTTATTTACAGGATTGCTACCATTTACCTTGTTTTTATTGAGCCCATGACATATTGACACTGTTTTATGTGCAGATTTCAAAAAGGCAAATTTCAAAAAGGAATAACATTATAATGTTTTAAAAATAAATTAAACTATGCTCTTCTAAAAAATTGTTTGTTTACAGTAGCATATAGGTAATCAACCTGTCAAATCTTATACAAACTACATATTATTCCAAATACCTATAAAATTAAAGATAATAAATATAAATAGTATTATATGTATAATGATTATAGTATTTTTACTAACTTGAAAAATGCTTTTCTAAGTTAAAAAATAACCCCTTTATTCATACACACTTTCTATACTTATTTTAATTGGAAAATTAAAAATATGTTATATAACAAGTGAGAAAAACAAAACACATTCAATGTATATATTTGGAATATACATTTGGAACAGATTTTTATGAATGAGAACATAAAGTTGATATCTTAATCTTAATAATTGATGAATGTAACTAAATATTATTTTATAGTTATAATTTTTTATGAGAATAAAACAATATTTATTGAAATCACACAATTTGTCAAACAAGACTGATTTTTGCATTCACAATACTGTAGATATTTATCATATCAATGCTAGAAAGCAAACACATAGTAACCCGCAAAACCAAAATGGATATTTAGAGTGGAAAATCTTTATATTTAAAAAAAAACTTATTTCGGTATCAATTGACTAAGGGACACTTTATTTGTTACCATGTTACATTTATAGGGATTATTAAAAGTTAAAAAGAACAAGTTTGGTTTTGCGGTTTTACTACATGTTTGCTTTCCAACATTGATATATTATCCCAGGAGAGTGAGATGCAACTGAATGGCGAGAGGAGAGAAGAGAGTGAAGAGAGATGTTTTGAGTTATTTTCCTGTAAACTGATTTTACTGTTATCCAGTTTTACATTGAAATATTAAAAAATCAACAGGGGTACCTAACTAAACTATAATGACATTACAGTAACTTTTCCATTTGTTACTCTCTCTGACTTGTTATTAGATGCAACCTCTACATTTAATTTAAACCATGACATTTTCAAGGTAACACAGGAATGATTCAGCAATACAATGTAAATAGTATTGAGACAGGGTTGCCTCATCAATGACAAAATATGTCGCCTTCTCATGGAAAAAAATGTGAAATCCAATACTAGCATTTTGTGGGTAATTAAAGATGTCAAACATTTTCCTTTTCATGAGTTCCTTTTTCTTTTGTTTACTTATGTTATATGTAGTTTCATATTGTTTTGGTAACCCTAGGATAGTGTTAAATTGACCTAGCAACATAAAAAAGTGAGTGTTTTCACTTGGCCTTACTCCAAGCTTTGTGATTCAGACATCAACTGTCCTAATAATGTATCAGATTTATATTGTAATACTTAGTTGATATATTTAAAGTCTAGATTATCAATACAAGCAAATTATCGTTTGTCAATTTTCTTAAGTTAACACTTAAATCTAAACAAGCCTTAATCCACCTGTAACCAGTAAAGACTACTGATGCTATTGATATCATTTATTTGACAGTTTGTATGTACATTGGACCATCGCATGACCCAGCATTGGTATGTTAATAATTATCCTTAATGTCCAGGTATTCCAGTATCACAGCAACACCTGTTGTACAACTTGAAGGAGCTAGAAGATTCGTCTTCTCTCCATGAGCATGCGATATCGGACGGCGCTCGGTTGCGGCTCGTGCTCGGCATGTGCGGGGGCCCGATCACTACACGCCGCCTACCTCCGCCACAGAACGAGCCTTGGAGGGACATTGAACGACTGCTCGACTCTAATAGGTGATTGATAAATTTCTTTATGGACAACCTGAATGGTAAATTGATTTGATATTGCTGTTAGTTCTGAGGTCCTATAATATATAAAATATAAATAAATAAATATTTAATAACATCACATACATTGCTCAGATTCCAAGATGAGTAGCTAAAGCCCACGTATTATGGAGTATCTGAGACAACGATAGTACCACAACACCCAGACCCGAGTCAATATAGAAAAGGTCTTTTTCTACTGGGAATCGAACCCGGGACCTCAGAGATGGCGACACCTTGAAACCGGCGTGCAAACCACTCGGCTACGGAGGTCGTCAAATCGATTCCCAACCAAGTTCTTTTGTAGGTTTCTTGTTAGATCATATAAACAGCCACAGTTGAGCATAGGCATCTCTCATAGATCTCCATGCCAATTGGTCCTGCGCTTCTCGCCAACTAGATTGTCTATCCAAAGCACACATTATGATCAACAACTTCAAGAGTAGTATTCATAATTTTAACTGACTTGTGCATTTGGCATGATTTTCGTCTCATCAATGCTTATCTTAAGATCCACTTGTTTGAATACGTCTTCATGCCGCACATTGAGTTTTGATTCTGTAATCTGACCAATATGAATAGTTCGGTGGCATAGTGTATAAGCGCAGGGGCCCGCGATCGTTGTTGTTAAGCGACTTTATCAATGGTCGGTCACGGGATATATGACCAAAAGATTATTATCTCGAACTACTCCATGCTGCAGAAGGCATGTTAAGTCGTTGGTCCCGGCTGTATTTGCAGTCGTCAATACTTGGCATTTTGCTTGGAGAGCCATCCTTCTTAATCATCCATAAGCCCCTGTAGTGGGAATGTAAAAGGACTGATGATGATTATTATAAGACCAATATAGTAGCATTTTTGTGAACATGAACGGCGACAGTGCATGATATAATTTTCGACTTTAACTACTTAAATTATAAACAATTTCGCCCGCATATGATGTAGCTTCCTGGACGTGAAAGAATTTATAATGTTCGATCCAGTAGTTTTGGAGCCTATTCATTGCGATTATATCAGAATATATATCAGTGGTTAGAGCAGTAGCTCGGGTTGCGATAGATTATTTAAGCATTTTTCACTAGAAATATAAAATGATATTGTCGGGCAGGGACGATGGCGAGTGGGGCGGCAACGGGTGCAAGGTGACGGTGCTCGTGTTCCGAGAGGGCGAGCGCGTCAACATGCTGCGCGTCAGGGAGAACCGCGACGGGTCCTACTCGCCGCTCGATCACAACAAGTGTGAGGGAGACACACTACCAGTCCACACGTTACACGCATACATTACATGTTTCTTTAACGCACCACTAGTTATATCGTTCTAAGCCCCTTCGCAGAACATTCTTTGGAGACCCTAGTGATCGTAATGATTTGAGCTTCTTTTATTAATTATTTGTAAGGTCATTGAAAATTTAAGTGTAAAAAATATTGCAACTTTAAACAAACTGAAACAATACTCAAAAATCAGGGTTTGCTGATAAATTTCAACAGATATATTTCGATTGATATAAACGGTGATAGACAATTATATATTATATAACAATGAATACTGTTACTTTGACTATTTAATATTGAATATCAGCTAGAAAATTAACCAACCTGGTGTGAAACTGGCAACATTAGCCCAAAGGAGCAATCTTACTTATTAGTTATTTCAGGTTTTCCCTATATGTTACTGGAAATTGTCGCATGCATACTACTTTTTAATTATTTTAAAATATATAAACATACATAAAATAAATCCAACACTATCTTTATTTTACACTTTTGATTTATAATATTAAATAAAGCCATATCTATAATATATAAAGCTTAATTACCACTGACTGACTCACTGACTCACTCCATGCTTTTTTCGGGTAGAAAGAGGGGGAAAATGACGTTTTCATGTATGGAGACTGATAATATTTTTTTAAAATGAGTTGAAATGGCATATCGGTTCAGCCAAAAAACAAAATGGCGGCGAGATAATTTTTTTAATTTCTACATTATACACTCTATGATTACGATATTCAAAATGGTCGTAGAGTGGGCTAAAAAAATGACACTGGAAAAAGGTTTGATTAAAAAAACAAAATGGCGGCCGAGATATTTCACCTGGAAATTTGGCATTTTTCGACCTCTGTTCGGGCAATCGTCAATTGTTTTTTTGTGAGTGCGGAGGGGGGATTTTTATTCTGGCGACTCGGAAGTATAGTCGATTTTCACGTAGGGGGAGTTTTCATTTGCGCGTCAACATGGCGGCGGCGGGGGCGGCCATTTTGTTTCGGCAATGAAAAATTGCCATTTTCCAGTGAGATTTTCTCCAAGATGGCGGCAATGTACTGGTTTTCTTTATATGGGGCGGTCGTGGGGCTCGGTAGGATCTTTCCATATTAGTACTAATTTCTACCATTTTCGTGGTAGTTTACGAGATTTTGGGAGAAAAGTGAAATTTCGAAATACGCACTTTTCGCGAAAAACAGACTCGATGCGGTGTGGCGCCGGGGGAGCCCTATGACTTTTGGTAGTTTTCGTTTCCGTGAGCTGACAACCCTGGGCTCCACGGTAGAAAATATTTTTTTCGACATGCCCACATAACCCGAATTGTTTGGGAACCTGGGTGGCCAGCGGAGCAAATCTGTGAATGAGGTCCCTTGCCTGATATAGTCGTGACTATGGGAAAATTATGAAACTCGGGAAAATCAATATGGCGGCGCCGGCAGCGGCCATTTTGTGATTTTTTCACTTTTTCGAAAAATTCAAACGCACTTTTAGCACACATGGCAACATTGGAGCTCTTCGCCTGGTATGGACTGGTCGTGAGTCTCCGCTGCCTCTTTCGAATGACGTGAAATTTTTCCCCGATTTTAGGGTAATTTCGAAGATTTACCCCAAAAAGGTGAAAAGTAGAAGGAGCCGTTTGGGAATTTCAAAAATGCTTTCCCTCGACGGAGGGCACTCCCCGAAATGACATTTGACCATTTTCATCGTCGTCACCTGGCAACCCTGGTAGGAGCAGCGATTTAAAATATTTTGCCCATTTTTTACTTTGTCGACTCTAGCGCAGTCGGTATTGCCACTAGGAAAATGGTAAAAAGTGCATCGGATGCGCTATCGAGTTGGCCACACCGGTACGGAGCCGGATTTTCAAAATTCAAGATGGCGGCCAAACCAGCGGCCATTTTATCCGAAAAATTGGGTATCGTCACCACGTCGAGCCGATTTTGACGCACTTGGCGACATTTGTCAGACTACTTCCGGGGAAACAATTTTTAGGCAAGTAGCTGAGGTATTGCCAGGTGAAAAAAAATCTTGAAAATTTTTGATAAATTATGAGATTTTTGGGGAAACACTTTTTGTCGAATTTTGCATTTTTTTCGATGCAAATATTTTAATTTTAACTTTTCAAGATACCCGATGGAAAAATAGAACGATCGACTGGCAACACTGAGAGCAAACAACGTTTAAAATTCAACCTCGATTTTGACCGACTTGGCAACCCCGCAGGTATTTGGCATGTATGGAGCGATTGTGCATCTCTATAGACTCTTTCGCATGGTGGAAAAAAATTACCCTATTTTAGGGTAGTTTTTGAGATTTACCCCAAAAACTGTAAATTTTAAAGGAACAATTTTAGAACTTGAAAACTGGTATCCAACTATGGAGGGCGCATCCCGAAATGACATTTGACTATTTTTATCGCCTACGCCTGGCAACCCTGGCAGCTACGGTGGTTAGAAAGTTCAATGCCCACTATTCACGTTTTCGACTCTAGCGCAGTCATTATAGCCGCTAGGAAAATAATAAAAACTGCGTTGGATGCGCCAATAGATGGGCTACATAGGTCTGAGGTTGAAATTTCAAAATTCAAGATGGCGGCCTAAACAGCAGCCATTTTATCTAGAAAATTGATCATTTTTCATAACTTTCACTTTATAGAGCTGATTTTGGCGTTTTTGGTAAAATTTTTAAGAATACTTAAAAAAATATATGTATTCAGCTGAAGTGTTGCCAGATGAAAAAAAAAAAACTGTAAAGTTTTTGATACCGAGATTTTTGAGAAATTTTCATGTATGTCATTGATGAAAAATATTAAAATATTTTTTTACAATGATTTTACTGTTTAACAAAAAATTACTGTTGCATTTATAACATAATTGATGGAATAATTTGAGTTCTAGCAACACTGATAGTAGTCACCATAAATTTAAGAATGATTCTGACCGAGTTGGCGACTCGGGAGCTTTATAACATATATAGACCGTTTGTGTATCTTTACCCAATCTTTACGTGGTGAGAAAAAAATTCCACTATTTTAGCCAGAAAAATTAAGCGAGCGAGACATTATCATTCGGTTAGATTAGAACTGTGACTAAAACAAAAAGCGAGCGAAGCGAGCCATAAAGCGTGACCATTTAGAGAGATTTCATTAATTCGTAAGGTTAGAACTGTGACTAAAATAAAATGCGAGCGAAGCGAGCCATAAAGAACACCATCACTATAAATCTGATCAACCAGTTAGATTAGAACTGTGAATAAAACAAAAGGCGAGCGAAGCGAGCCATAATGCGAGACCATTAAAAGAGACCTGATCAATCGGTTATGTTAGCACTGTGACTAAAACAAAAAGCGAGCGAAGCGAGCCATAATGTGTGGCCATTTAGAAAGATTTGATTAATTGGTAAGGTTAGAACTGTGACTAAAATAAAATGCGAGCGAAGCGAGCCATAAAGAACACCATCAATAGAGGCCTGGTCAATCAGTTAGATTAGAACTGCCAATAAGACAAAAAGCGAGCGAAGCGAGCCATAAGGAGTGAGAACTGTTAAGAGAGATTTGGTTAATTGGTAGGGTTAGAACTGTGACTAAAATAAAATGCGAGCGAAGCGAGCCATAAAGAACACCATCAATAGAGACCTGGTCAACCGATTAGATAAGAACTGCGAAAAAAACAAAAAGAAAAAGCGAGCGAAGCGAGCCATAATAAAATGGAGACCTGGTCATTCGGTTAAGGAACTGTGACCAAATGTGCTTGTAAGCGTGCTATTTAGGTCTGGCTGTATATACTACATACTACAGTATAATACAGGTAGGTGAGGTTCAAATTTTAAAATTCAAGATGGCGGCTAAGACAGCGACCATTTTATCTAGAAAATGTATCATTTTTCACGGTTTTTACTTTATAGAGCTGATTTTGGCATTATTGATAATATTTTTCAGACTACTTACAGAAAAAAAATGTATTTAGTTGAAGTGTTGCCGGATGATAAAAAACTGTTTTTTTTTATACTTTAATTTTTAAGAAATTTTCTATTGAATTAGAATAAAAGACTACAAGGCGATCTATACAACATTTATTTTAAGTTTTCCTTACGTTTTTCAACTGAATATTTCTTTTTATATTGCCTGTAAACTGGCAACCTTTTTTTTTATTTATGATGTTTTGCGTACTTAAAGATCTTTTATTTGAAGATAGAACTTACTAACTTTTTCTAGGCAATTTATACTGTAAACCCAACATAACAAGAGGCGGTCTTAAAACTTCAATATCTGTATTAACTAAATATTAACTTACTTTTGAATAAGAATAAGATAATAAATTACTACAAGCCGATATATTCCAAATTTTATTTTAGTTTTGCTTGCTTTGAATATTTCTTTTTCTATTTAGTGTAAACCGGCAACCCTTTTTCTTTGATGTATAGTGATTTGTGTATTTAAACACCTTTCATTTGAAGATAGAAATTAATAACATATTCTAGGCAATTTCAAACTATAAACCCGACATGACACGAGGCGGACCTTAAATCCCACCACTCCGATTCCACAAGCGACTCGTTTACGCTCAAGAACTTTACAATAAGTAAAGCAACAAAAACTTGTATAGGTTTATTATGACATATGGGTTAGGTTAGGTTAGTGTATGAAAAACAACGCACGAGCCGAGCGAGCGTAGCGAGCGTGCCGCGGCAGCGGCCGGCGAAGTGCCAGAAACGAATCGCTTTTGTTGATCAGAAACGAATCTGTTTATAAGGTTTAAAAGATGATCGTGACCATTTTAATTTCAATTTTGATTTCGATGGACTTGACAATTCGGGATCTTTATAGCGTGTATATACGGACCATTTGTATATTTGTGTATCTTTACCCACACTTTCATATAGATAAGTATGGAGAAAAGAAACTCCAATTTTTGACACGATATTTAATACTTAAAATATATTTTTCTATACTTTTAGATTATTGAAAAAACATGTTCTTTTGATATTCAAAATAAAAGTGTTCTACGTAGGTTAAGTTTGAAATTTGACATTTATTTATTTGGTGTATTATTTAAGGTCACACTGGGGGAAATATCTACTCGATCCTTTTTCATACTAAATATAAACTTACTATTGAATAAGAATAAGCGACTATAATTTATTTCGTGTTTTGCTTGCGTTTTTCGACTGAATATATCTTTTTCTGTTAAGCGTAAACTGGCAACCCTTTTTCTTTGATGTATGGTGCTTAAACAACTTTCATTTGAAGACAGAACTTACTAACTTTTTGTAGGCGATTTTAAACTATAAAACAAACATAACAAAAAAAAAATCGAAAAACTCAAATTCTGCAACGGAGGCGGACTTAAAACTCCACTGCCCCGATTCCACTAGCTACTCGTGACCTCCCCGGGCTGCTCGCAGCCCGGGGCAACCAAGCGAAAGCTTCTATTCTGAAACGAAGGCGGACTTAAAACCCCATCGGTCGTGAATTGATCTATTCTAATATCTGGCCACGACGTCGGTTCCCTTTTCATATAATAAATAAATCTTACATAAATAATGTAATGTAATAATGCAATTGACATTTTATTGATTAATTAATGATAGTAACACTGATGGAAATATATGTTCGATTGTTTTTTAATATTATACAGTAATTTACTAATAAATAAGAATAAGAGAATAAAAGACAAAACTTATTTTAAGTATCTATATAAAATTTATTTTAAGGTTTGCTTGCGTTTTTCGACTGAATATTTCTTTTTCTATTAAGTGTCAACTGGCAACACTTTTTCTTTGATGTATGGTGCTTTGTGTCCTTTAACACCTTTTATTTGAAGATAGAACTTACTGACCTTTTCTACGCAATTTCAAACTGTAAACCCGACATAACAATAGGCGGACTTGAAACCCCACCGCCCCGATTCCACCAGCTACTCGTGACCTCCCCGGGCTGCTCGCAGCCCGGGGCAACCAAGCGAAAGCTAGTGCATTATATATATATCGAATATCGGGATATTTTGATATTTATTTTAAATATCAAATTTTTGCGAACCATGTGTACATTGAGTACATAATGTTAAAATTAAGTATTACGAATCGAAAGTCTGCCTACATTTTTCCTGTCAAAATAAAGTTAGGTATGTGTTACAACGCAGTCGAGGTAGCGTCCGGCGCAGAGTCCCTGTCCCAGCTGCTGGAGGCGGAGGCGGAGGAGCCCCCGGCCGCGTCGCGGGACAACGCCGTCACCATGAACAAGATGATGGACCTGCGCCGCCGCATGGAGAACCTCTCCCTGCAGCGAGGCAGGCATCCACCAGGTACACTACACTGCACCACACACTATACTAGCAGACGGACCTGCGCCGCCGCATGGAGAACCTCTCCCTGCAGCGAGGCAGGCATCCACCAGGTACACTACACTGCACCACACACTCTATACTAGCAGACGGACCTGCGCCGCCGCATGGAGAACCTCTCCCTGCAGCGAGGCAGGCATCCACCAGGTACACTACACTGCACCACACACTCTATACTAGCAGACGGACCTGCGCCGCCGCATGGAGAACCTCTCCCTGCAGCGAGGCAGGCATCCACCAGGTACACTACACTGCACCACACACTCTATACTAGCAGACGGACCTGCGCCGCCGCATGGAGAACCTCTCCCTGCAGCGAGGCAGGCATCCACCAGGTACACTACACTGCACCACACACTCTATACTAGCAGACGGACCTGCGCCGCTGCATGGAGAACCTCTCACTGCAGCGAGGCAGGCATCCACCAGGTACACTACACTGCACCACACACTCTATACTAGCAGACGGACCTGCGCCGCTGCATGGAGAACCTCTCCCTGCAGCGAGGCAGGCATCCACCAGGTACACTACACTGCACCACACACTCTATACTAGCAGACGGACCTGCGCCGCCGCATGGAGAACCTCTCCCTGCAGCGAGGCAGGCATCCACCAGGTACACTACACTGCACCACACACTCTATACTAGCAGACGGACCTGCGCCGCCGCATGGAGAACCTCTCCCTGCAGCGAGGCAGGCATCCACCAGGTACACTACACTGCACCACACACTCTATACTAGCAGACGGACCTGCGCCGCCGCATGGAGAACCTTTCCCTGCAGCGAGGTAGGCATCCACCAGGTACACTAAACTGCACCACACACTATACTAGCAGACGGACCTGCGCCGCCGCATGGAGAACCGTTTAAATTGAAGAAAAACAAGTGAAATATATTTTAAATTTGTTAAAAAACAATTACAGTTACTTTATGAAGTATATAAATTATTAGTAGTAAGTATTTTTTTACGTAATGTTTTCTACAGAATTTAAAAAGTAATTTTACATGGTTGAAGCTTTTAGTTTGTGCAGCAGAGCAGTTACAAATATCTTATAATAGAGAATCGGACAATTTTCTAAAAAGTGTCTTATATGAATGACGTTATGGACGCTTATTCCCACAAAAGTATGTTTTTATTAAATAAAATGAATATCGCCTGCAGTACATGTAGTTAAAGTCACAAATAAATAAAACACAGTTAAGTGACCCTTGTAACTTGTTAAAAAACAAGTAAATCATGCAGACTATTTTGCACTTTGAATGTTTCCTGCGCTTTTCCTACATAGTTTTCTACCAATTTACCCACAAATGACGACACGCGCTCTGAATGGTGTTTCAATTGACGTGAGACAGACTACAAATATTGGAAATTTATATTTTTGTATATTGATTTAAAAATATAAATAGGTAATTGATATTAAGCAAAAATATTCTTTAAACTTTATGAAAATTTTAACCACATATAAATATTTTTTATTTAGTTGCTGTCCGATCCCCAATTATTTTTATATATATTGGGCTAGGCTGTAACTTACGGTTTTATGTTAAACTTAAGTTATGTGTAATTTTTTTACTTTGTTAATAGAGAGTAGCTCGGTGGCGTAGTGGATAAGCGCCGCGGCCCGCGATGGTAGTCGTTAAGCAACTTTCGCAAGGGTCGGTCACGGGATGGGTAACCAAAAAATTATTATCTCGAGCTACTCCGTGCTTCGGAAGGCACGTTAAGCCGTTGGTCCCGGCTGCATTTGCAGTCGTTAATACCCTCCAATCCGCATTGGGCCAGTGTGGAGGGTCATGGCCCATCCTCCTTAACCATCCATAAGGAAGGCCTGCGCCCCTGCAGTGGGGGACGTAAAAGGGCTCATCATCAAATCTTTTTTTCCGTTTAGGTAACAAGCCGGAGATCCAGAAGACTCGCAGCGAGGAGACCCTGTCCGTCCCCAGCTTGCTGGACGTGGACGTGGGCCGGTTCAAGTGCAAGCCGTACGCGCCGTACGCGCCGTACAGCGAGGCGGAGGACACGTTCGCTCCGCTGTACGACGGCAACTATACCAGATACGACTACGACTGCTCCTTCCAAGATAGATATTCACTGTTGCAGGTATCATTGATTATTTTTTCTAAAAAAAGAAAGATTTCTTGTAGAAAATGCAGCATTTATTTCTTTCCTTCTCATGAAGCTTGTGTCCTACGAGTGAAAATGCAAGTTTCCGTTATATGTTCGGAATATATGAACCATTTTAACTTGTGAATATTCAACAAAATATTTTTTGTGACAATAATTTGCAAAATATTATGCTTCGAAAACTCGAAAAAAAAAATTCTAAAATACATACGGCATTAAATTACCTAGTCTAGCCATAAATTCTGTTACAAAAAAAAATGCGACTAATTAAAAAAAAAAAAAATTTAGGAGGAGCGGAGTAGCGTAAAATACTTATTCAAAGTGTCCACCGTTAGCTTTAACGCACGCTTTTAAACGGTCGGGCCGTTCGTCGATGGATTTACGAACAGTAACAGCTGTTTTGATCTATTGACTCTCTTTTGTTTTATTGCCTGATTTTGATAAAGTGTTTTCTGCTTCCTTATGTGATGGCGACGAATTGCTGGCCTTGAGTGCATTAACGGCCTGATTTGTTCGTGTAGACCGTGGTCGGCCGGATTTCTTACGGTCGTCAACAGACATGGTTTCAGTGTACCTTTGGATGTTACGATACACAAACATTCGGCTAATCCTTAGCTTTTTACCTACTTTGTACAGCGCAATTTTCATTTTCAAAACAAATACCCGCTATTGTTATATGTTTTTTGTTTAGATACAATGGGGGCGTCCATAAATTACGTGAGATGTTTAAGGGGGGGAGGGGGTCGAGGCAAATCTCATCTAATCTTACGTTGGAGAGAGGGAGGTCTCGGCAAATATCACGCAATTTTTTTTCTGATTGAAACAAAAAAAAAATATACTATTTTGGTCCATTTCATCCAGATTGTACATGCTTAAGATTTAATCTTAAGCGTCATCGTATACGATTAAGATCATTAAACTAATTCTTTCAAAAGAATATAATTTCATTCATACTTCGACGCTATACATCTACTGAATGTCAAACTACCATATTTGTAGGGCTCGAACGATACTTTCGATACCGAGTAGGTATTGACACTTTCAAAAGCGATACTCGATACTGCAACAAGGCAAATACTCGCAAGTACTCATCAAATTGCATTTTGAAAAATCTCACGTGAGATTGGAGGATGGGGGAGGGGGTTGAATAAAATCTCACGACATCTCACCAGGGGGGGAGGGAGGGACAGAAAATTTAAAAAACACCTCACGTAATTTATGGACGCCCCCAAGAATAGTGGGAAAGAAGGCTATTTTTTATCGTAGAAGCTAATGTTCGAAATTAAAATTAATATATTTTTTTAAATGTATGTGAACAGCCAGTAATAGAATTTATGGCTAGAATAGGTAGTTACATAAAACGTTACAACTTTAAGAGCTATAAATGTAAATTCACAAATAACAAAGATATTGCCCATACGTTTTTGGGAGAGGAGGGGGAATATATCAGGTGTATTTATTTTTTCGTCGAACGCACGATTACTAAACCGAAATGTAGCGTCAAAATTAATACATGAAATTGAAAAAAATTCAATAACCTCATATAATATCAAAAAATTTAAAGCAATCTTTGAATTTTTAGTTAAAAGAGGTAGGGTAAACCAGAGAGTAATTGCCCACAGGCAGTGATTGCCCGTTTTTAGAAAAAAAATCTGAAGCAAAGGTTGTGTTCTCACTTGTTTCGAATATAATTTACTAGGTTATTCTATGGTCAATTTATAGTAGATTTTAAAATTGACAAGTGGCAACACTGAAGAAAAAAAAACAGTAATGGCGGATTTTGTCAAGACGGGTGAACGTGTTACTCAAACAGGTAAGCATTTTAGCAATTTTCTTAAGGAATTACTTGCTTACAGGTTCATTTTTTTTGCATTTTATTTGATATTTCATTATTGGTGTATGGTTATGACGAAATCATAAGTGTCATGTTATGTTTTTAATGAAAATATTTGAAATCAGATTAGATTCAACGGTTTTTTAACGGTGGGCAATCGCTGTTCGTATTTCGGCATATTTTTAGTTATTGCCCACCATAATTTTAGTGATTGCCATGGTTAATATCTATAGTTATTGCCCAGGGCAATCATTATCGGTAATTTTTTGATTAAGTAAGTAATGTTACCGTCACATTTATTAGCTTAATGGCTTGCACACGCGCAATAATATTGTCAATATTTTTTTCACTATGTAATATTGTCAATATTTTTGCCACACACACGCAATTATATTGACAAAAAGCAGCATTACATATGAAGCAAAAAGAAAAATAAATCTGTTGAAAGTAAAAGAAGAGAAAAAGTTGATCAAAGAAAAGAAAAAGACTGAAACTGCAAACAAAAAGTCTAAAAAAAAAGTTAGTAAGACTGTTAAATCTAAAGAAATAGATACGAGTTTAGAGGATAATAGCCAACAACTGATTGAACCTTTTCAACAACAACTGATTGAACCTTTTGAGCAACAACTTGAACCGACACCAAAGAAAATAGAAAAAGAAATAGGCATAAAAAGTAAAGAAATGTCAGCAAATCAAAAGAAAACTATTCTAAGTAATCTTTTAATACAACCTTCTTGTAGTAACATTCTGCCAAAGCCTACTTGTGGAGTTTGTCATTTCAACGTGATAAAAAATGAATTGACATGCAGTGCCTGTTCAAAAATCTTTCATGTGCGTTGCATCCCACCAAAACATAAGGAACATATACCAGACTACTCCGATTTACATTTATTTTTGTGTCATCGTTGTTTTGAAGTAGATGATTCTAATTGTGACGATTCTGACTCATCAACATCAGCGAAAGAAATGTTTGATATGGTTAATAAAGCCAAACGCAATTTATTTTAAGATTTAAGTTTAACGTTTTGTTTTGATTGATTTATTAAAGTTCAAAGTCTAGTTTATCATTTTAAGGTACTGGGCAATTACTGTGCTGTGATGTGGGCAATTAGTGTAAGCAATGGCCAATAACTGTACATTTTTAGATAATTTTAAATTTGTTTAATTATTTTCTAAGCCATGTAAGTTTTGACTAAAAACCGTTAACACTTTGATGGAGATTTTATTTAGATATAAGAAAAAAATAATAAATGGTTGAAAATTATAATACTTTTTTTATTGTTTGAAGCCAAAGTGTTTGAAGTCCTTAAGTGGGCAATAGCTATACGGTTTACCCTACATATCGACGCTAGAAAGCAAACACGTAGTAACCCACAAAACCAAAATTGTTTTTCAGAGAAGAAAGTTTTTTTTTCCATAAATAATTCCTATAAACGTCCATGGTAACAAAGAAGGTGTTCCTTAGTCATTTTGTACAGAAATAAGATATTGTTTTTTGGAAAAATATAAAATTATCCATTTTGGTTTTGCGGGTTATTACGTGTTTGCTTTCCAGCGTCGATATGTAGGTTCACGTACAAATTATTGATAATTTGCTGCACGAGCGGCGCGCAGTGTGCACGGGCGCGACTGGCGAATCGCCACTCGAAATTCTACGCTGTCAGTGTGTGCACAGACGCGATCGCATGCGAAAGCGAAACAGAAAAAAAATGTCAGTCGTATGGCAACGTTCCGTATGTGCTTTGTCCCGCTCTACAATTAGCTCGACGACGTAACTGTCGGCGTTAACATCGATAGATTTGGTCAGTTTGTGCGCGCGGCGACGCGTACGCGTACAAACCGCATTCGGTGCGTATATGTATGAAGTCAACTTATTCATAATTTTTTGTACTCTGGTGCAGCCAATCAGCACGCGCACGGACTCGGAGGCGTCGGTGGCGGAATTGGGGGTCGCAGCGGGGGCGGGGGCGGGGCCGGGGGCGGTGGGGGACGCGCCCGCCGGGGACCGCGCGCCCGCGCCCGCGCCTGCGCCGCGATACGGTAATGTGTAATATGTGTACGCGCGGGCCACGGGGGGCCGGGACCGGACCTCCTCTGTGACTCGGAAGGCGCTTGAAACGATTTTGTGGTCTCGCTCTCAGGTGTAAGAGCGGTAAACGGTTCTTATAGACCGTATATAATATAGTATATTTAGAATCGGACCGGATAGGTCCGATTCTAAATATACGAAACTCTAGGAGAGGTTTGGTATATTTAGAATTCGGAAGAATAGACGTCTAATGTGATTGAATTCTACCAGTTCTTCTCCGGCCGAGGTTTTCCGCCGTAGATTCGCGAACCGACGATATATATGCGGGACGAACGAGAATAAGATTCATTTAGCTGGCATTTTAGCACCGACGACGAAGAATATAAAGTTTGCTGAGTATTTTTTGAATTCGTTGTACTCTGTACATATTTTATACTAGTTTTGATTCTTCTCTATCTAATACCAATAAAACATATTTTTTATATCGAACTGTAGGTCTTTTGTCGATTACTAAATACAAAGTTCAATATAATATTATCTTAGCGACGGGTAACCAAATCGAAAGGCAGTCTTTCCACATCCTCAATATTTTTAGATCTATCTGACGACACCCGTACGAATATAGTCCGTTTCACATAGCAGTTACAATTCTAGATAATCTAATAAAATTTGCATATTATAAGCACAAACAAATTTTTAGTATTCATAAAATTATTGAAATCTAACCTGTCAAAGTTTAAACTACAATTCTTGTAGCGAAAATTGGAACTTTTTAAAGAAATAAAATCAAAAATCAAAATCTATTTATTCAGTCTAGGCTGTTACAAGCACTTGTGAAAGTCGAGAGCTACGCCATCGGTTCGTAAATCTACGGCGGGAGACCTTGTACCGAGAAGAACCGGCAAGAAACTCGGCAAGGGCTGCTTTTTTCTCCCTGTTTTATTTCATACAGAGCGTCAAAATTGAAAAATGACTTCATTAAAATTTGAAGTCACTTTCCATTACAATATTAGAGTAAAACAGTATTTTCGTCAATCCAATCACACTTGTAGCCAAAGAAGCTCACCGATTAACAATTTAATATATATATGAAAAATGAGCCATATTTAACTCCAAGCAGTTTTGTCGTTTAAATATTCATTAATAGTATAATATCCTTTACTGAGTAGACAATTCTTAATATGGGTTTTAAACTTAGGTAATGGTAAATTTAAAATTTCCATAGGAATTTTGTTATAGTAGTGTACACCTTGACCCATAAATGACGATAGAACCTTCTTTAGCCTGCATGACGGCAAAACAAGTTTATATTTGTTTCTAGTATTAAAATCGTGTACATGAATAGGAATTGTTTCCATCAAATTACGCATTCAATAATCATCTGATATATCTCTAATAATTACTGTCTGAACTGTTAAATTTAACTGTAATATTTCTTTATTATTTCTCTCACTCGGGTTCATCCTACTGATCATTGAGCGTTTTTCTCGAACCCTTTTCTTCACATTGGTCTCGAAGTCGATAAGCTTTATGTAAATGGAACCCCAAACGCGACCGGGCCCGTGTTACGTGAGAAGCGCTATATGACATCGGACGTGTTCGTGCGCAGGCCCGCTGGTGCCGGGCGGGTGGGAGTCGCGCGTGGGGGGCGCGGGGGCGGGCGTGGGCGCGGGGGCGGGCGCGGGGGGCGTGACGCTGACCCCGCGCGCGGCGCACCACTCGGCGGGGGCGCTGCACGTGCGCGCGCCCGCCCGCCGCGCACCCGCGCCCCCCCTCTCCTCCTCCACGCCCGACCTGGAGCAGCTGGCGCGCCACAGGTGAGCCTGATTATTTATTTAACATTAGGGAGTTCCACTCGGTGATCCTCCCCTCTCATTCCAGTAGGACGATTTTAAAATAGGAAACGAGTGATTTTTACTTCTGCTTCTCGTTCACGGTTCTCTGGTAGTCGTCCGACCTCCCGACCGACTCGGGAGTAATATTCATATATGTTGGCCTGTGTAGGTTTCTAAATACATACGTGCATATGTTTGACTACGAATACCTCGCAAACTGGACGTCGGATTGCAATAATTTTTCATCTAATTCTTAACTTAACTTATAGCCTGATACAAAAACCAACTTTCAGTATGGAGATTAAACATTAAAACATAACAGCTGTTTTTTTTATTATGAGGGTATCATATATTTCCTTTTTAATATATGAATTAATCCAAGGATATTTTCTTTCGGATTATTAGTAAAAAAAAATAAAATTCCTTTAATTTCTCAATGGCATGATAAGCAAAATACATATAAAGTGACTTCTACGTATTTTCACACTGTTAGTCAAAGTCAAAGTCAAAATAATCTTTATTCAAATAGACTTCTTAAAAGTACTTTTGAATCGTCCAACATTTTTTCCCTACCACTCGTCCAGGACGTCTTTTGGCTGATAAGAAGAACGAGCAAGAAACTCACCAGCTCTAATAAGAGTAATGACATTTACAAAAACCATATCATTACCAGATCAATACATTATAAACAGAGATAAAAAAAAAAAAACTATGGTCTTATAATAATAATAACATAATCATTTAATAATAATGGAAACAAGATAATGAGTTTAGAAGTAATCACCTATCCAGTTGCTGGATCACTTACTTATGTTACTTCCATAAAATACATAAATCTTCCTAATATTATATTTGGAAACTCATAATTTTATATAACACGGACAATAAATATTTAAAAAATATTTGTAAAAAAATCAATAATATTAACAATGAAATACGACTTCAATCGATATTACTATATTGCGTTAAGTATATTTTGTTTTGAATCCAATGAAAATTTACATGGGAATATTGCATACCAATATTCCCGTGGAATATTGGTATATAACACGCAATATATGCAGCAGACTTTTGAGCGAAACACATATTCTACTAAATATCATTAAAATCCACTCATAAATATTTAAATAAAAGTTTTATTATATTAAAATACAACAAAAAAAATTAAGTAAAAAAATAAAGTTTAATAAAAATCACTATTTCCTGTAATTTTTTTAGTTGGATTTCAGTAATTTTCATTGTCGCTATGATAAATAAAACCAAAATTTGTGAAAAAAATCGTGTAAGTAATTTTACGTGAATAAACGAAGGTTTTTTGACCTGATGTTTTTTTTATACCTTCCGTAGCTAAAATGAGATGGATTCTTAAAATTTGTAATTGTATCATGCTGTTATGGTACCTTAAAATTTGATCTAAATCGGTTCAGTAGTTACCACTTTATTAATGAACTTCAAAAAAAGAGGTTATCTATTTAAAACGTCTTGAAAGAACTGAGGTTATCAGTTTGGCATATGTATATTATGTACGTATATCTTATGTAATTTATCTAATGTTTGACAACGTATTTTTCGTAAATTAGAGATCGGATTGAAATGATACTTTTTTGTTTTATTAACTTATTTTCAACTTAAGTGACAACATCAAAGAAAATTTACTAAATAACTTAAGAAACAAACTGTTACCAAAATAGGTTAGAACTGCGACCCCAATTAAAACAAATCGCTACAAAAATAGTGGGTTAGATTAGTGGCTCTATAAGTGCTTCTAAGTCGCGGAACTATGGTAACCTCTCGTTTTAGAAGTATTAAAGCGCTCTCGGGGAAAACGTGTTTTCGGAAGCTATATATGCGGTGTTGTGTAGAATCCTGCCGGCGTTGAGCAGACATCGCAACCGCGAGCATCTGCACCTCAGCGACGAGGGCCTCGACGGGCGCAACCTATCCGTGGGCAGCGAGCGGCGGCAGCGGCGCATCGAGCGCATCTGCGAGCTCGACCCGCCCCGCGCCGTCCACCACGCGCCCGCCCCCGCCCCCGCGCCCACACCCGCGCCTGCGCCCCCGCCGCCCCACCAGGAGGTCGGTACTCTGCACTCTACCTTTCTAGCGATCAATAAATAATCAGCCCTGCGATTCTGTAAAAACCCAAACCCACTTCAAAAACTTCAAAACCACTTCAAAAAGCGGCATCCGCTCAATCTTGAACTGATAATAATGTTTCGTGGTATAAGTGAAGTGAATTTCGAAATGACATAGGAATAAAAATATCTGTGATATGTATGATTAATGTATTGTGTTTTTGTATTTCTATACAAAAAAAAAAGAATCAATAGAATTTCTACACTAAATTACTTGAATTCGGACACGTGAGTGAATTCTAATTTAGGTCTGAATTTTTACAGAATCGCATGGCTGGTTTTAAATGATATCAATCGAAGTTTATTATTGATCGACGAAAAAGTATATATTATCAAGCGACAAGTTTAAATTTTAAATCGGAGAATGATATTCGGTGCTAAACGGTGGAGCGGACGTCGATGACGTCATTTATGAGGCACACCGACCTACGGGCACGGTATACCTGAGTGCCGGTCCACAGCGCCTCAAACAAAACATCAGGACCGAGCCCGTGAAACGTGACCACAAAATAAAAGACGATCGAAACCCTTTGGGTTCCGGTGTAGTTTTGTTTTTACATAGCATGGGTATAGTGATGTTTGGGATTGGAAGCTTTTATTGATGTGGTATAAAAAATATCTAGACACGAAAATTCGATGTTATAGAGTTCATTTCTAATAGATATATTGAAATAAACAATTTTGAGGTCTATGTAAGAAACACGGAATTTAATAAAAATATTTATTCGTCAATAAATGAACCAGAGCTAGCAAAATTATTTATAAATATTATGCTTCACATAAATTATTTTAGAGTTGTTTATACTGTGTATTTTAATTCTATATCAGTTTTTTGTTTTGTTCGATTTTTCTAAAAGAAATTGGAATGCATATAAATCATTTACACTCGTATTGAAGTTGTTTAATAGATAAAAAATCTACCATTCGCGTTTTTTAAGTGTTGCTAATTATTAGTAAACTATAAATATGTGAAAAATGAATGAAGCTAGTGTTAAAATGTTAATTTTGAAAATTTTATTAGAGATGAATAAATTAAATAAATAATAAATTTAATTTGTTACGGTAGCAACAATTAAAAATTACCAAAACAATTACCGAAGACGTGCGTATGATTATATAAATTCAACCCCTATTAAAATTCAAAACTTATTTATTTTAAACTTTAGGGGGTTAGATTTCAGGAACGGACATTGAAAATTTATTTGTGTTTTAATATGCAAACTTTAAATAAATAGTCAAAAGATGCACAATCAAACCATCGGTTATAAGTCATTTATCAGTCGGAAACATCGTGCGAAATGGATCTGTCGACAAACGTCTTCGTGCCCATTCTATACGGGCTATAGTTTCGGCGTGTGTACAGTGATAGTGGTGGGTGTACGCAGGGCGGGGGCCGTGAGACGCGCGAGGGCCGCGTGCGGTGCCTGCTGTGCCGGCGGCGGCTGAGCGTGGCCACGGCGCACCGCTGCCGCTGCGGGGGCCGCTACTGCGCGCCGCACCGGTACAAGGAGGTGCACGGCTGCGCCTACGACTACAAGGCGGGGCCCGCCCCCACCGCGTCCGCCACGCGCACGCGCCTGCCGGACATATAGTCGGACACGGTCAGTACTTACAATTGGGTTCCATTCCCATCTCGGAGTAGCCTTTTTAAGCATTTTCTACTAAGAATATTTTAACATTTTTCATTAATTGATAACTATTTTTTTTTTCTATCTGTCAGTCCAAAAGATTGTTGAAAAATAATACACATTTTTTTTGGATTTTGCATTTGAATAAATTATAGCGATACATTGAGTTAAAATGTCACGTGATGTGACTTTATGTATATTTTCTACAAAATAGTGACGTAGTGAGCTCCCCCCCCCCCGCGCAAATTTTCTAAGCTATTTCTTATCAAATTGAAGTAAATTGTACATCAACGTGTACGTCAACGTGTCCGCTGCGGACGCGATCGGTACGCCATTATACAAATGTGAGGCTCGGCTCGATATGTCACGTGACCGATCGTGTTCGCTGTATAATTTCGATTTTCCAATAGATATATATATTTTTCGGTTTTTAGCCTCATTATGGAGAAAAATAAATCCTGTTGTGGTTTAATATGATCCACAGTCGAGCTCTTAAATATTCTTCCGGAAATCGTCGAGTAGCCTAGTGCGTATTTGATGTTAATATATTGAAATTAATTTTGAAAACTTCCTCATTGTGAATTGTGGCCATTGTCTCGCAGCCGTGGCCGTGCCGACTGGACAGACACAGAACTGGCTACCGTAAATGCCGCCCTCGTAGATATGCCGCCGCGGCGCGGTGACGACGCTGCCGCTGTTACCGGACACTTTCCAGAAACTAGGGCCGGCCCCGCCCTGTCGTCTCCTATACACATTGATATTGTATCTAATTTCAAGAGTTTTCGACAAAAATAGTTTTTTTTTTTAAACGAAATATTTCTTAATCTAAGAACTGTATAAAAAGTAAAGGTCACCGCCCTTTTATTTAAAAAATCCTTAAATCAACACTTATGTCATACATTTAAAATATGAAAACATACATTTCATGTAATTTATTTTCTGATATACGACTGTCAAAAATGAAAACATATTTTTTGGTGCCTAATCTGAATGTATCGGTACCAAAATTATTAACCAGCTACCATAAACTATGATATTATATTATTTTAGCAAACTCTGCACGTGTTACGGCCTAAAAAATTTACAGCTTTGAATTGTTTTAAATATAAGCGGTGATAAGATATATTGTTAATATCGTCATATATATCGCATTTGCCTGTATATAGTGAGTTCGTTTATTTCTTTTCTGTAATGTACATATATAACTTGTATTTATTTTTACGCCTATATATTTATAAACGAAAATAGTTCCTATAACGTCAATTTGCAAAGATGTATACAGTGAACTACCTACTTTCAGTTATTTGGACACAAAATTCTTTGGATATAGTAGCGTGTGAATATTATATAGCATCACAAACAGTTCCTAAACTTCATACAGTATAATATGAGGAGACATAATATACTATGTGAACATGCACAAAAACCTCAGCTTCAACGAGAAGCTTTGCTGGTGTTTTAATAGAGAGCTCCATATTAAAGTTTCATTCAATTTTTCTAGAGAACTCTTTAAAAAGTTGAACAGGGAGTGACTCGGTCAGCGTTAGTGTTTTACTAGCACATGCTATTAATATTATAATCACTACTTGTATTCAGCGCCAATACATCGCATCGCGTATGCGTTAATAGAACAGATCAAGACAAATTTAATTATCGACTTTATTAATTTTCTAATGATATTTAAGATTAATTACAACGACCTCACTGTTATTTAGGGGGCCGTCCATAAATAACCCTCCCCCCCCCTCCTGTCACATGTTTGTCTATACAAATTCTACTAAATATAGTTTTAATGTCAGTTCGTTGACCCCCCCCCCCCTCCTAAAGTGTGACGTAATTTATGGATGGCCCCTAGTCATCGTTATTGCGTTAACTGTAGAGTCGTTAATTGTTTGTGTTTTGGTTTAGTTCCAACGAGGACGCCGGATTCCGTGGGCTCGACGGCGGCGCCGGCCCGATTTTATCTGTAAAATTGTTGCGAGTCCCCGCGCGGAGTCTAACCAATTGTGATATAATGTTTGACCTAAATTAAGATTTAAATGTTGGAAATCGTCTGCCATGTGTGTTTTGTTTTTTTTTTTGTAATGAAATAATCGAGAAAATTATCAAAAAAAAAAAATGTAATAATATTTAATTATTATATATTAATAAATAATAATAATATGGTTATAAATGTCCTTAGTTATTATGTCGGGTGCGATCCGGATCGCCCCTTGTTCGTATGTTTTCTGTAATTTCTTGTTGTATATTACACCGTGTAACAGTGTAGTTTAATTACCGACGCTTACACATCAATGTTTCATTGTAGACATCTGGTACTGTGTTGTGACGTCAGTGGGCACGTGTTCCAATAGTATTGTCCGGTAGTGTAGTGCATGTTTCGTTCATTTTTAATTATGTAAATATTATATTGAATAAAGTAACGTCTGTTACTTTGCTTTTATGTTATAAAATGAACGAAATAAGTTTGCTAATAAGTTAATTTTAAAATGTTAAATTTTGATTAAAAAAAAAATAAACAACTATGGAAAAATATAATTTAAAAAAAATGTAACACTCTACTAAAAAACAAAATATAATAGCATGAAACTGATTATTAATAATTTGTGTAATTTAACTTTATGATTAGTTTGAAAAATTGTGATCGAGGATCACTCACCACTGTCGCTTAGTCTTTGTATGAGAAATTATAAGTTTTCATCTTAATTGAAATATTAGTAACTGTACATATTTTACGTGCGTAATTTTGTTTCGCAGCCCGACCGACGCCTCTCGTTGGAGATTGCAGTAATGCTTTTTAGTTTCATTGCGCTGACGCTGCAAACTACCATTGTGTATACATACATATATATTGTTCCCGTATCGTCAGTTTTTGAATTCGTCTGACTGTATCGTCCATAATTTATGTAAAAACGCATTAATTAATGTTTCATTAAATGTTATCACGTCAAAGTTATATCGGATCGGACGGATTGGAGATGTGACGAACCAGGAACTGAACGAGTGAAATCGAATGTAACCCAGTGCGAGAATGTATCGATAATATTTATATATGTTATATAAATTGGTGTTGAACGATCGAATTATAGTCGTTTTATGATTGCGAGGGTGCTCAGCCGTTGAGTGGCTGTACAGCTGTCCTGTATAATGTTAGAACGTGTTCATTTCAAATTAGTATGCACTCTGGAGCGCAGGCAATCGAGGGGACGATATATTTTACATACAATACTCAGTATCATATATGTATATATTTATGATGACAAATTCGATATTTTGTGAGTATTTTAGCGAGTTGAAAGATATTGCTATTGGATCCTCTCGAAATGATATCGCAATGCATGAATCTTATTTGTAAATATATTTAGAATGTCACTGATAAAACTGGGCGGTACTAGATTCTCTAAATTATACACGTTTATCTCTTTCTATCCATAAATAAAACAGATATAATAACCGTTAAAAATATATATTTCTTTGAGCGTGATTTAATTTAGCCTATGTTGTGTTTATAAATAAGAATTAGTGCAAGTTAAGTACTTGACTTGTTCGATTATGAACTATGTTTTTGCTCCCAACGGGTGTACGACTTTATATTATTTATAAACTCCTTTATAAAGCCTTTTAGTCGACATACGTTGATTGTAGAGGTAGTTTTTACCTCGCTAAAAATACAAGAAGCTGACAGAAATAATTTTCATACTTTTTGTTGTACTATAATACGTTCCTCTTGGGAGCAATAAAGCAGCGTCATAATGGAATAATTCACTTTTTAGGGGTGAATGGGTGATAAAAATTGTCCGTCTGTGCCTGAGTTTCAACGTGACATATTTGTATTGACTAGAGGATCGTCCGCTAAATTACTGATGTCACAATTTTCCACTGTCATATTCTCATATTTCTTTTTATTTGTGTTTATCATATTAAAAAAAAGAAATATTTTAAACACGACATAGTTTTTCGAGTAAACAATGCGAGGTATTTATATATTTACTAATTAGAAGAGGGCTGAAAATTATGCTGTTTTGTATAACGTTTGCGTATAAGTTCTTATAATATGGAAGTTCGGTAATTCATTTATGAACTATTAATCTAATATCATTAACGCAAGGATTGACTTTGCATTTTCCTTTTTAATATTAGTTATAATAAATAAGAGATGGTCATGGAGAAACTT
The DNA here is from genome assembly GCA_918026875.4 of Diatraea saccharalis. Lineage (NCBI taxonomy): Eukaryota > Metazoa > Arthropoda > Insecta > Lepidoptera > Crambidae > Diatraea > Diatraea saccharalis. Next base: position 977,608 of record OU893333.1, read on the forward strand.
GTGAATTTAATTATTAAAGTATGAAAATGTTAAGACACAATATTTACATCTTAATATTAAAAGAATGCGGTTGCATTATATATTTCTTTCTTGTAATATGTGTTTGATGGAGTAATTAAAACAAAGTATTCGATCGGTGACACGTGTCGTGTAGATATTATACGATCCTCTAGTCGATTATAGAGAGTTTGTACGTTTGACCGGATGTAACATATATTGTTTACATAATAGGTGGTTATATAAGTTTATAGATAATTTTATTTGGGAAAGTAATTTTGGCTGATTTCGAAAATAAAATATTTATAATGCGAAAGCGAAACTGGTGTAGTTTATTTGTAATAAAAACCCTGTTTTTGTTATAGATATTACTTTAACTTTATTTACACTTAAATAAGCTAGTTCAACAAATAAAATATTACTTTTTGTCTATTTTATCATACGTATTTACAAAGTCAAAGCGTCGATTGATCGGAGTATATCAAGCTATTTAGAACATATTTATAATAATAATCTTTTTGCACCAGTGATGCTTATAATTTTTTACTTATATCCATTAATATCTGTTGCTGAACTCTGACCTCGGAAAATATGCAGAAACTTTTAAGCTACACTAAATAGATCTAACAATCAGAAATAATCAACTTATACTAGTCATTAGTATGTTATATAATTAATAGAGTGTAGGTATATTTAATATTGTATAGTTAGTGATGTAGGCTTTATCACGTTATAGTGTTTTAGGTTTTTATATAATTTAAAACGATGAAAATGTTCATCAATTCTCCCCTTAGAACGATTTTACAACGTGTATTCGCAAATAAATAATTATGAATAACTCAAGTTATTCCCTATACCGAGGAGGAGGAGGAGAACATCTCGCACGGTCATATTCCAGATCGCACGTTCCCGAAAAAGGTTCGAATATTAAACGCGTTCGAATCGTTCAATCTCAACACTCCTCGGTCTCCGCGAGGAAGCTCTCGAATATCGCGACGAAGTTGTCGATGCCCTCCCTGAAGTTGTCGTCGACCGCCGGCTCGACGTCGTCGTCGTCGTTGAAGAACGCGTGCGCGAAGTCTATGATCTTGACCGTCCCCCACGTGTTGGGGTTGGGGGCGTCGCCGGACAAGCGGTCCAGCAGAGTCCGGTAGTCGACCTTCATCTTGGAGAGGTTGTCCTCGAAGTTGTGGTCGAAGGAGTGGTAGCTGGTGAGCTTGTCGTAGGCCTCGGCCCAGGGCGAGGGCCGGGGCGGGGCGGCGGGCGCGGTGGCGGGGGCGGGGGCGGGCGGGGCGCGGGGGCGCGGCGGCCGCAGCGGGTAGCGGGGCCCGCGCGCCCCCAGCTGCCCCCCCAGGGGCCCGCCCCCCTCCACGCTGTGCACGGAGTGGCGGCGGAGGGGCGCCGGACGACACTTCGCCTCGCCTCTGTTGGAAAAGAGAAACGTATTATTTTAATGAGGGTTTGAAGAATGAAATTGCCGAATTATTGTAATAGGTTCCTTGAATTGGTTTTCGAGAAAAACATGGTGTCTATGATGTCTTCTTTTAAAAAATGTGAAACAATTGAATATCGACTTTCAATGAATGTTTTTGTTATTCAACTTAGACACGAAAGATGGATACTGTGAAAATTTGAGTGATTTTTGAATAAGAGTTCCGATGCGAAAGTAACGCGACAGAAACAGTCCGCAATATCAATGTTGCGTTTGGAGAGGGGTCTGCTAATGAACGCACGGTGCAATTTTGGTTTAAACGCTTTCGTGATGGAAACTTCGACTTGAAGAACGAGCCACGAAGTAAATGTTTGGTGGTCTCAGCATGGTGTCATTTACATAGTGTCTGCGGTCAGAAACTATTCGTCATCCTCCGTATTCGCCAGACCTTGCTCCAACGGACTAAGTACCATTTTTTCGTGATTTAGATAATTATCTACGTGACCAAAAGTTTTCTTCCCAGGAGGTAGTACAAAATGCTTTTACACGGTTTGTGCAGTCTAGATCCTAAAAGTTTTATCGCAAAGGTATAAATGATCTTCCTATTACATGGCAGCAATGTATACATAATTATAATTTATAATTCGATACATACTTACCACGGTGAAATTAAAAATTATAAATTGATCTTGCGAACGCATATCCCCAGTTTAATTTATAATATTACGTGCACGTCATCTATACGTTTGCCCATCCAAAAACAGAAAAAAAAAAACATCTGGGCCTAGGAAAGGACATTTTTGTAAATGTAACCAAAAGTAATAATGAAATGAGATCCATTCAATATATTTATTATTAGTGAAATTATGTTTACTTGTGAAAATCATAATAGCAGTTGCCATTTTAGTCAACGTACAAAGTAACAACGAAACTTAACAACAATAATCGAAACCACAAAAAGGTGTGTGACTTCAAAACGACCCCAAACGAGTCCACTCGTCAACCAGTGTTTATTTTGCCCGCAATTACGTCATCAGAATGATGCCGCATTAGTAATTTGCGGGGTGCTCGATACTGACGCATCTTTTATGTGTTGTAATGTTTATTCTCGATTAATCAATGTAACATAGAACGCAAAATTTATCTAATTTAATAAACAATAAAATTGTATTAGTACATTTATTCGACTTTCGAATGAGACTATTAATTGGTTAGACCACTATTCATATTTGGTAACATGAACTGTCATTTTACTGCAGGTAATTAAAGGAACATTTAAAGAAACATAAAAACAAACCAACCTAACCTCATCTGTATAAAAAGTTTACAAACTACCACATTAATTTTAGAAAAATACAAAAGTAATTTAAAAAAAATCTTTTTCAACTAATATAAATCTGTTTGGTAATATGTATAAGGGGTAGTGTAACGTACTGCGTCAGGTGTGCGTGCGCGCAGCAGTCCCGCAGCTTGGCCGCGTCGTAGAGCAGCAGCAGCGAGGTGCAGTAGTAATATAAGGGGTAGTGTAACGTACTGCGTCAGGTGTGCGTGCGCGCAGCAGTCCCGCAGCTTGGCCGCGTCGTAGAGCAGCAGCAGCGAGGTGCAGTAGTAATATAAGGGGTAGTGTAACGTACTGCGTCAGGTGTGCGTGCGCGCAGCAGTCCCGCAGCTTGGCCGCGTCGTAGAGCAGCAGCAGCGAGGTGCAGTAGTAATATAAGGGGTAGTGTAACGTACTGCGTCAGGTGTGCGTGCGCGCAGCAGTCCCGCAGCTTGGCCGCGTCGTAGAGCAGCAGCAGCGAGGTGCAGTAGTAATATAAGGGGTAGTGTAACGTACTGCGTCAGGTGTGCGTGCGCGCAGCAGTCCCGCAGCTTGGCCGCGTCGTAGAGCAGCAGCAGCGAGGTGCAGTAGTAATATAAGGGGTAGTGTAACGTACTGCGTCAGGTGTGCGTGCGCGCAGCAGTCCCGCAGCTTGGCCGCGTCGTAGAGCAGCAGCAGCGAGGTGCAGTAGTAATATAAGGGGTAGTGTAACGTACTGCGTCAGGTGTGCGTGCGCGCAGCAGTCCCGCAGCTTGGCCGCGTCGTAGAGCAGCAGCAGCGAGGTGCAGTAGTAATATAAGGGGTAGTGTAACGTACTGCGTCAGGTGTGCGTGCGCGCAGCAGTCCCGCAGCTTGGCCGCGTCGTAGAGCAGCAGCAGCGAGGTGCAGTAGTAATATAAGGGGTAGTGTAACGTACTGCGTCAGGTGTGCGTGCGCGCAGCAGTCCCGCAGCTTGGCCGCGTCGTAGAGCAGCAGCAGCGAGGTGCAGTAGTAATATAAGGGGTAGTGTAACGTACTGCGTCAGGTGTGCGTGCGCGCAGCAGTCCCGCAGCTTGGCCGCGTCGTAGAGCAGCAGCAGCGAGGTGCAGTAGTAATATAAGGGGTAGTGTAACGTACTGCGTCAGGTGTGCGTGCGCGCAGCAGTCCCGCAGCTTGGCCGCGTCGTAGAGCAGCAGCAGCGAGGTGCAGTAGAGGCGTACACTGGTTTGCGCGCGCGCCCACTTCTGTATGCGCCACAGCCCCGCCAGCAGCTGCAGCAGCAGCGCGCGGCACAGCGACGACCCGAAGCTGTTCAAGTACTTCCTGATCGCTGCACATCACACGTACACGTACAACTGATCAGTACTCTGTCCACAGTTCAAAACTCTAAACTCGCAAAATTTAATTCGTCCGCTATCGGGTTGGAGCAGCACCGAGACGCGATGTGCAGTTTTTAATATACCAACGAAAAGATATACCCGTTTAGTAATATTAAAAATGGATTTTATTTAATGAAGCAGTGTATGTAACATTAATAATATGCTAGTATTAAGCATGCCATACTGACCGTCCTTGACCATGTGGCCGTGTAACTTCTTGCCGTGCTCCTTGCCGTACTTGAGCAGGCGGCCGGTGGCCAGCTCGTACACCTGGTACCCGGGTATACAGAACCCGAACTCCTGTTTGCAGAGCGCATATTTGGTCTGTTCGCTCTTTATTTTCTCTTCTGTGGCTAGAGGATCCCAGGTTCGCTTACCTGTTTTAAGAACAACATTTAGAATAAGCTTCGATATTGTAAATGTTACACGATTGTATTTAGGTTCTAAACTTAGGCATGTATTAAAATTTAACTCAATCTATCCTGTAATTACTTTCCATATAAGGTATGAAGTTGAGCATGCCGCACAGGCCATAGATGAGTACTCGTGCGTTACAAACCTTAGGGTATCAGGTAGCGATCTCTATATCTGTTTTGCATATGCTAGGGTTTTTCATCAATATAAAGCTACATTATCAGCGAGTAATGGGCTATATATTATTTTAATAAAAATACGGTTCGAAAATCGCGGCATCAGATCGTAATATAATGCGAGCAACGTATGGCTCATTTACATCGGTCAACAGGGCCTGATTTCTGTACCTCATTTATCATTGGTTGAACGGGTCAATGTAATGAGTCCCCAGAGATCTGTAACGAACCTCGCACTCGCGGGAGCGCCCTCGACCAATGTGATCGTGCCATTACCAATCTTGACGTCCATGACGCACTGCTCGAGCATCCCCTGCGTGAGGTCCTCGAGCACGATGTAGTCGAGCTGGTGGTGGTTGTACGCGTACGTGGTGCGGCCGAAGTAGCGCGGCACGAACGAGCGCAGCTCCGCCAGCTCCGGGTGCCGCGCGCTCTGCAGCCGACTGTAGAACGCCACCTCGCGCTCCTGGCTCGGCTTCAAGATCGGCTTCAGGATTGTCCCGTTGTTGCATTGGAGAAGACCTGAGTGAAATATACAGTAACAGAAAAATCTGTGATCTAAATACGAAACTGAAGATTTTCATTGTTCCCTCCATAGCGCGGAGAAGCAAGGTAAAATAGAAAATTTAAATAATAAAACTGGACCTTATTTTAAAAGTCTTTAAAGTTTATTTTTATCATGAAAAATATATTTTATACGAAACGATGACTTAAAAACCTCTGTTATCTATAAAAAATAACCTCGAGTCTTCTTAAACTTCCAAACTACGGGGCCTAAATAAATTCGTTTGCTTGGTTACTTTTTGTTACTGGCCGGGTAAAAATTTTAATTTTTTGATGAAAACTTATTTTGCACACCTTCTTTGATGATTCCAAATTTTCCAAATTTTTAAAAATAATTTCAAACAAAAGATTTGCGCGGCATAATTCAAGCGAAGTTCGAAGTTTTCAATTTACCTACCGTAGTTTTTGAAGATTTTTTTGTATTAATCGAAAGTTTTAAAACAAGTTAGATGTTTAAATTGAATCTGTGCTACTGTATGCGTCATGCAGCGACGCCATTTAACAAGAGAGGAAATGTTAAGGGCAGTAGGCATGCTCCAAGCTGGGACTACTCAACGGAGTATTGCTGAGGACATCGGAACAAAACAAAACGTGATATCACGGTTATGGTCACGTTATTGTGCTACTGGTGAAGTGGCTGAAAGACCCATATACATATCGACAGTGGAAAGGCAAAATTGCTAATACGCTACAATGGCACTTTTGGGAAATGAATTCTAAAGTTTTTCTTTTTACAAATAAATTTATAAATTCTTTGTTTTTAATCTAATGAAGTTCATTTTTATAAATAATGATAAGTGATTTTTGATCTAAATTTAGAATATCTTTGCAGATTAATAACTATTTTAACAAGTGAAATACATGTCGCTTTAGAAAAAACGTCTCGGCTTACTATTTACTATGGTTCTGGAAAAAATGCTTAAGTGATATAGATGAATCAGGTCAATCGAGCCGAAATTGCTAATGGAGAATTACAACTTATTATTGAAAACTCAATAATTACTAAGCAGCAATATATACATACAATGTCGGCAGCAAATATAGCTAACCTTATGAACTTAATAAATTGTAGTGAGACAAAAAATCTTAAAGGCCTTTTACTTCGAATAATACAATAACAAAAGATCTAAATGTATGAACTAAGTAGCAATTTTGAATGGTAAAAAATGCTATTAACAATAAATAACAAAAATAAAAACTAGTATTGCAAATCAACATAAGTATATTTATTCAATTAAGTTTTTTGTAGTTACAAAAATATTGGAACAAAACAAATCGAAAATCAGATAATTTGGTATCAGTTAGATTGTCACATTAAATAATCTTTATTCAGATTTTTTTAGGAATTTTATGAACTAAAAATAATCACAATCTTTCCATAATTAAGTTAACAAAAAATAATATAACTTTCTTTCATAACAATCACTGATAAATTATTTTCTTACACATTAATGAACCATCGAATGACATCTTATTTCAACAAATATTCATTATTGAATACAATTACAACAGAAAATTTAATGAAAATGCTAGCCTCAAGATATCAATAATTAATAAACAAATCAATGATAATTATTTAAATAACTCTAAAATTTTAATTTAGTCTTCTACGGTATCTTCTACGTCTGTATCAGGTAGACAGTCTTGTATATTGGCAGCTTGCGGTAAGGATTCGTATTCTGGAATATACATTGCAGGAATAGTTCTATTCTTACATAATTTTTCCAAATCATTATATTTCTTTTTGGAAAAAGGGAGTCTGGTTTTATAAATTTTTTTGGGCATGAGGTCGATTTTTCCGATAATATCGATATACTCTGATTTTGCTTTATCACACATAGAGTATTTGACCTCCATGCGAGTGAGATTATTTTTTTGAAAGGTAGCAATCCGAATCTTACTTATTTTACCCGTAAGGTGCCTTTGAAGTATTTTTCGGATACTGTGTCCCATCCTTCGAAATCTTTGTAACATAAAACTTCAACTTCGTAGGGTTTTGGGGCTTTTCGTGCTAGGGAACAGACAGTCGGCCATTGGGATGGTGCCCATATGATGGTATTTGTAACACTTTTTTCAATGACCGAATGCATTGAGTCTACCGGCATGAAGGTGTGCCCCAGGTAGAAGATAGTTAATCTGTATTATCATAATATTTTTACATAGATTGAGAATTTTGGAAATGCAGGCCAAAATAATTTTGTTTTTGTTTTGCCCTGGGCAAGCATCACAATATAGTAGTAAATGTTTTATAGTTTTTCTTTCATCTACGATTTTGATGTATTTTGCTAAAATGGTGCAAATTTCATTTGCTCCTCGCTTGCCCTCTACCTCATTCCATAGAAAGCAGAACCCCTCTCTGGTTACGGATGACTACTATCATGATTATGAAGATCTTGATGAACCTGGAATCTCGAATACGTTTCTTCCTTGTCTTGTAAGTGATTAGTTTTTTCTTCTTTAAATTCTTCCGAGCTGTTTACATACTTAATACACTTTACACATTTGTCCTTCCGGGGAACATGAAATGAAATATTGAATTCTGTGTTAAATATATTCCTAAATACCTTTTCACCAACATATTCTTTCCCTGCATCTATATTCTGTAACTTATAAAGTTTGTATAAATTTGTTAAATTTTTGTACTCTTGTGGCAAATAAACTCTATTTGAATTCTTCCTACAGTAATGAGGAGGAACAGCTGGTAACTCTTGAAGATATTCCCTTACGTAGTTTATCAATGACGGAGGAGTTTTATTTGCTGGTACTCCGCTGGTCTTTTGTCACTTTTAGAGCTTCCATATTCCGAGTTACTAACTAGTAGATGAACATTCCTTTGTCGAACATCTAATGTATTCATGAAGAAATTCATGCACACGGGTCTTTGGCCCTCTCCATCGTTAATGCAATATCTGTATGTAAATTGCCTTCGTCTTTCTATATCTTTGGTGCGCTTTCGCTTTACTGTTTCTTTCTTAATATGGCTTACTATCCAATCACGTTGTCTTTCAACACTCAAACTCCAATAGTGATCAAAAATAGTTTTTCTTCTCTCTTCTGATATACTATAACATTCATTAGGACATTTACCATTAGGCTTACATGGATTTTCTTTTAGAGATCTAGCGTTTACTACCTTTCCTTTCATTGTAATATATCGTTTCCCGGATCTTTTCAAAAAACTTCGGTCTTTACGTTTATTAAATTTCTTTTGTTTCTTTCTAATGTCATTTGTATTTATCTCTTTTTCTTTGTTTAAATTTTCTATTGACGTCAAGTAATGGTTGTCTTTGTTTCCTTTTTCAGCTTTTTTCATGTTTTTCTTTTGGATTTTAATTTTTCTATTAGCATTTGATATGTTAGAGCTGTCAATTTCATCTGATTCGTCCCAAGAAGAAGAATACAAAGTAAACAATTCGTCGTCTGACAAAAAATCTATATGCTTGATAATTCTTTCCTGTTTCTTCTCAAGCCGGGTTTGAATATTTTCGGTATTTTCCTTACTACATCCAGGTTTTTAACTTTTGAATATAGGTTTTTATTTTGCTAACTTCCAGATAAATAACTTGTTTTGATAGATTGGCGTTAATTTTTTTACTAATAGAATGTGATGAGTAAATTATAAATAGGAAAATTTTGCTAAAGCGCCAACCGCTCTTATGTAGCGCGCAACAAATTTTGCTAATGTGATAAATCATTGAAATTCATCTTCAACAAAACTTACTAATAAGCAGTTATATATTAATGTGCGAAAAGGCTAAATTGCTATCGTGCATTAGTCAATGAAATTATAGACAAGAAAAAGTGCGTATGTAATGAAAATAAACAGAACGACGGCAAGAAAAGTGTCATAACTACAATGTGGCAAAAAAATGTACTACTGAAGCGCCAAAACTTAAAAAACACTGAAATTAGGGCGCTTTAGAAATACAAATCTGTGATTTTCCTTTACAAATGCGATTGCTAAAGCGCCAAAAAAGTCATCGGATTGATGTGAGACCCGCACCAATCGACGCAGAAAAAAAAATCCTATTCAAACATATATATAACTCATTTTGGCCTATTTGGCGCTTTAGCAGTTTTGCCTTTCCACTATCGATATATATGTACTTGTTGCTAGATTACAATTATGAAATTAAGAATATTAAAGCCACTAGATATCAAATATATCCTGTCATGCGTTATTATAAGTTACGTTAATACGAGTATAACTGTAACTTTTATTTTTTTCTAAACCATGTATCACATATATCCAAACTATTATGGGTTATTATATGTTAATATAAATATAGCTTTTATAATAAAAAAAGCAATATAATCTTACTTTTTTTTCTATTACGGGGGAGATGTACAGTGAACCCCATTATATATCTATAATATATAAAGCTCAATTACCACTCACTGACTGACTGACTGACTCACTCCATGCTTTTTTCGGGTAGATAAAGTAGGAAAATGACGTTTTCATGTATGGAGAGTGATAATATTTTTTTTAAATGAGTTGAAATGGCATATCGGTACAGCCAAAAAACAAAATGGCGACGAGATAATTTTTTTAGTTTCTACATTATTTACTCTACGGTTACGATATTCAAAATGGTCGTAGAGTGGGCTAAAAAAATGGCAATGAAAAGGGGTTTGATTAAAAAAACAAAATGGCGGCCGAGATATTTAACCTGGAAATTTGGCATTTTTCGACCTCTGTTCGGGCAATCGTCAATTGTTTTTCTGTGGGTTTGGAGGGGGGCTTTTTACGCCGGCGACTCGGAATTATAGTCGATTTTTACGTACGGGGAGTTTTCATTTGCGCGTCAACATGGCGGCGGCTGGGGCGGCCATTTTGTTTCGGCAGTGAAAAATCGCCATTTTCCAGTGAGATTTTCTCCGAGATGGCGGCGTCGGACGGATTCGCGTTCTATGGGGCGGTCGTGGGGCTCGCCGTTAACTTTTTACCTTGGTAATAAATTCTACCATTTTCGTGGTAGTTTAGGAGATTTTGGGAGAAAAGTGAATTTTGGAAATACGCACTTTTCGCGGAAAACAGACTCGATGCGTTGTGACGCCGGGGGAGCCCTATGATTTTTGGTAGTTTTCGTTTCCGCGAGCTGACAACCCTGGGCTCCACGGTAGAAAACGTGTTTTTCGACATGCCCTCATAACCCGAATTGTTTAGGAACCTGGGTGGCCAGCGGAGAAAATCTGTGAATGAGGTCCCTTGCCTGATATAGTCGTGACTATGGGAAAATTATGAAACCCGGCAAAATCAATATGGCGGCGCCGGCAGCGGCCATTTTGTGATTTTTCACTTTTTCGAAAAATTCAAACGCACTTTTAGCACACATGGCAACATTGTAGCTCTTCGTCTGGTATGGACTGGTCGTGAGTCTCCGCTGGCTCTTTCGAATGACGTGAAAATTTTCCCCTATTTTAGGGTAATTTCGGAGATTTACCCCAAAAAGGTGAAAAGTAAAAGGAGCCGTTTGGGAATTTCAAAAATACTTTTCCTCGACGGAGGGCACTCCCCGAAATGACATTTGACCATTTTTATCGTCGTCACCTGGCAACCCTGGTAGGAGCGGCGATTTGAAAAATTTTGCCCGTTTTTTACTTTGTCGACTCTAGCGCAGTCGGTATTGCCACTAGGAAAATGGTAAAAACTGCATCGGATGCGTTATCGAGTTGGCCACACCGGTACGGAGCCGGATTTTCGAAATTCAAGATGGCGGCCAAACCAGCGGCCATTTTATCCGAAAAATTGGGTATCGTCACCACGTCGAGCCGATTTTGACGCACTTGGCGACATTTGTCAGAGTACTTCCGGGGAAACATTTTTTAGGCAAGTAACTAAAGTGTTGCCAGGTGAAAAAAAATCTCGAAAATTTTTGATACTTTATGAGATTTTTGGGGAAATATTTTTTGTCGAAATTTGAATTTTTTTCGATGCAATTATTTTAATTTTAACTTTTCAAGATACCCGATGGAAAAAATAGAACGATCGACTGGCAACACTGAGAGCAAACAACGTTTGAAATTCAACCTCGATTTTGACCGACTTGACAAGCCCGCAGGTATTTGGCATGTATGGAGCGATTGTGTATCTCTATAGACTCTTTCATATGGTGGAAAAAAAAATACCCGATTTTAGGGTAGTTTTTGAGATTTACCCCAAAAACTGTAACTGTCAAAGGAACAATTTTAACACTTGAAAATTGGTATCCGTCGATGGAGGGCGCATCCCGAAATCACACTTGACCATTTTTATCGCCAACACCTGGCAACCCTGGCAGTTACAGCGGTTTGAAGATTTAATGCCCACTATTCACGTTTTGGACTCTAGCGCAGTCACTATTGCCGCTAGGAAAATAATAAAAAGTGCGTTGGATGCGCCAATAAGTGGGCTACATAGGCATGAGGTTGAAATTTCAAAATTCAAGATGGCGGCTTAAACTGTGGCCATTTTATCTACAAAATTGATCATTTTTCACTACTTTTACTTTATAGAACTGATTTTTGCGCATATGATAACATTTTTCAGATTACTTAAAAAAAAACCATAAGCTGAAGTGTTGCCAGATGAAAAAAAACTGAAAATTTTTTGATACCGAGGTTTTTGAGAAACTTTCATGTATGTCATTTATGAAAAATATGAAAACATTTCTTTACAATGATTTTACGGTTTAACAAAAATTTTACTGTTGCATTTATAACATAATTGTTGGAATAATTTGAGTGATCGACTAGCAACACTGATAGTAGTCACCATATAAATTTCAGGATGATTCTGACCGAGTTGGCGACTCGGGAACTTTATAGCGTATATAGACCGTTTGTGTATCTTTACCCAATCTTTACGTGGTGAGAAAAAATTCCACTATTTTAGGCAGAAAAATAAAGCGAGCGAGACATTGTCATTCGGTTAGATTAGAACTGTGACTAAAACAAAAAGCGAGCGAAGCGAGCCATAAAGGGTGACCATTTAGAGAGATTTGATTAATTGGTAAGGTTAGAACTGTGACTAAAATAAAATGCGAGCGAAGCGAGCCCTAAAGAACACCATCAATAGAAATCTGATCAATCAGTTAGATTAGAACTGTGAATAAAACAAAAGGCGAGCGAAGCGAGCCATAATAAATGGAGACCTGGTCAATCGTTTAAGGGACTGTGACCAAAATAAAGAGCGAGCAAAGCGAGCCAAAATGCGAGATCATTAAAAGAGACCTGATCAATCGGTTATGTTAGCACTGTGACTAAAACAAAATGCGAGCGAAGCGAGCCATAAAGAGTACCCATTAAGAGAGATTTGGTTAATTGGTAGGGTTAGAACTGTGACTTAAATAAAATGCGAGCGAAGCGAGCCATAAAGGACACCATCAATAGAGACCTGGTCAATTGGTTAGATTAGAACTGCAAAAAAACAAAAAGTAAAAGCGAGCGAAGCGAGCTATAAGGAGTAACTGTTAAGAGATATTTGGTTAATTGGTAGGGTTAGAACTGTGACTTAAATAAAATGCGAGCGAAGCGAGCCATAAAGGACACCATCAATAGAGACCTGGTCAATTGGTTAGATTAGAACTGCGAAAAAACAAAAAGTAAAAGCGAGCGAAGCGAGCCATAATAAATGGAGACCTGGTCAATCGGTTTAGGAACTGTGACCAAATTCACATATAAGTGTGCTATTTAGGTCTGAATCAAAAATTTTAAAATTCAAGATGGCGGCTAAGACAGCTTCCATTTTATCTAGAAAATGTATTATTTTGGCAGTATTGATAAAATTTTTCAGATTACTTATAGAAAAAAAAATTTAGTCAGTTGAAGGATGATAAAAAATTGTTTTTTTTTGATACTGTGATTTTTAGGAAATTTTCTATTGAATAAGAATACTTTATACTTTTAGGCGATGTATACAACATTTATTTTAAGTTTTCTTACGTTTTTCAACTGAATATTTCTTTTTATATTGCGTGTAAACTGGCAATCTTTTTTTTATGTATGATGTTTTGCGTACTTAAAGATCTTTTATTTGAAGATAGAACTTACTAACTTTTTCTAGGCAATTTTATACTGTAAACCCAACATAACAAGAGGCGGTCTTAAAACTCCAATATTTGTATTAACTAAATATTAACTTACTTTTGAATAAGAATTAGAGAATAAATGACTACAAGCTGATCTATTCCAGATTTTATTTTAGTTTTGCTTGCATTTTTCAACTGAATGTTTCTTTTTCTATTTAGCATAAACTGGCAACCCTTTTACTTTGTCGTATGGAGCTTTGTGTACTTAAACATAATTTATTTGAAGATAGAACTCACTAACTTTTCCTAGGCAATTTCAAACTGTAAACATAACAAGAGGCGGACCTAAGATCCCACCGCTCCGATTCCACAAGCGACTCGTTTATGCTCAAGAACTTTACAATAAGTAAAGCAACAAAAACTTCCATTGGTTTATTATGACATATGGGTTAGGTTAGGTTAGTGTATGAAAAACAACGCACGAGCCGAGCGAGCGTAGCGAGCGTGCCGCGGTAGCGGCCGGCGAAGTGCCAGAAACGAATCGCTTTTGTTGATGGTAACATTTGGTTTATAATGTTTAAAAGATGATCGTGATCGTTTTAATTTCAATTTTGATTTCGATGGACTTGACAATTCGGGATCTTTATAGCGTGTATATATGGACCATTTGTGTAGAAATCTTTACCCACACTTTCACATACTCAAGTAGGGAGAAAAAAAAATCTAATTTTTGACACGATATTTAATACTTTAAACATATTTTTCTATACTTTTAGATTATTGAGAAACATGTTCTTTTGATATTCAATATAAAAGTGTTCTACGTACGTATGAGTTTGAAATTTGACATTTATTTATTTGGTGTATTATTAAAGGTAACACTGGGGGAAATATCTACTTGATCCTTTTTCATACTAATTATAAACTTACTATTGAATAAGAATAAGCGACTATAATTTATTTAGCGTTTTGCTTGCATTTTTCGACTGAATATTTATTTTTCTATTGCGTGTAAACTATCAACCCCTTTTCTTTGATGTATGGTATTTTGGGTACTTAACCACCTTTCATTTGAAGATAGAACTTACTAACTTTTTGTAGACGTTCTCAAACTATAAACACAAATTCCGCAACGAAGTTGGACTTAAAACCCAACCGCCCCGATTCCACTAGCTACTCGTGACCTCCCCGGGCTGCTCGCAGCCCGGGGCAACCAAGCGAAAGCTAGTCTATAATATATAAAGCTCAATTACCACTGACTGACTGACTGACTCACTCCATGCTTTTTTCGGGTAGTTAAAGTAGGAAAATGACATTTTCATGTATGGAGACTGACTATATTTTTTTTAAATGAGTTGAAGTACCATATCGGTACAGCCAAAAAACAAAATGGCGGCGAGATAATTTTTTCAATTTCTACAGTATTCACTCTACGGTTACGATATTCAAAATGGTCGTAGAGTGGGCTAAAAAAATGGCAATGAAAAAAGGTTTGATTAAAAAAACAAAATGGCGGCCGAGATATTTAACCTGGAAATTTGGCATTTTTCGACCTCTGTTCGGGCAATCGTCTATTGTTTTTCTGTGGGTTTGGAGGCGGGCTTTTTACGCCGGCGACTCGGAATTATAGTCGATTTTTACGTACGGGGAGTTTTCATTTGCGCGTCAACATGGCGGCGGCGGGGGCGGCCATTTTGTTTCGGCAATGAAAAATCGCCATTTTCCAGGGAGATTTTCTCCAAGATGGCGGCGTCGGACGGGTTCGTGTCGTATGGGGTGGTCGTGGGGCTCTCTGCTAACTTTTTAAGTTGGTAATAATTTCTACCATTTTCGTGGTAGTTTAGGAGATTTTGGGAGAAAAGTGAAATTTCGAAATACGCACTTTTTGCGGAAAACAGACTAGGTGCGGTGTGGTGCCGGGGGAGCCCTATGACTTTTGGTAGTTTTCGTTTCCGCGAGCTGACAACCCTGGGCTCCACGGTAGAAAACGTGTTTTTCGACATGCCCTCATAACCCGAATTGTTTGGGAACCTGGGTGGCCAGCGGAGAAAATCTGTGAATGAGGTCCCTTGCCTGATATAGTCGTGACTATGGGAAAATTATGAAACTCGGCAAAATCAATATGGCGGCGCCGGCAGCGGCTCGTTTGTGATTTTTTCAGTTTTTCGAAAAATTCAAACGCACTTTTAGCACACCTGGCAACATCGGAGCTCTTCGCCTGGTATGGAGCGGTCGTGAGTCTCTGCTGGCTCTTTCGATTGACGTGAAAATTTTCGCCGATTTTAGGGTAATTTCGGATATTTACCCCAAAATGGTGAAAAGTAGAAGGAGCCGTTTTGGAATTTCAAAAATGAATTTCCTCGTCGGAGGGCACTCTCCGAAATGACATTTGGCCATTTTCATCGTCGTCATCTGGCAACCCCGGTGGTTGCGGCGATTTGAAAAATTTTGCCCATTTTTTACTTTGTCGACTCTAGCGCGGTCAGTATTGCCACTAGGAAAATGGTAAAAACTGCATCGGATGCGCTATCGAGTTAGCCACACCGGTACGGAGCCGGATTTTCAAAATTCAAGATGGCGGTCAAACCAGCGGCCGTTTTATCCGGAAAATTGGGTATCGTCACCGCATCGAGCCGATTTTGACGCACTTGGCGACATTTGTCAGAGTACTTCCGGGGAAACATTTTTTAGGCAAGTAACTAAAGTGTTGCCTGATGAAAAAAAAAATCGAAAATTTTTGATACTTTATGAGATTTTTGAGGAAACAATTTTTGTCGAATTTTTGAACTTTTTTGATTCAAAGATTTTAATTTTAACTTTTCAAGATACCCGATGGAAAAATTAGAACGATCGACTGGCAACACTGAGAGCAAACAACGTTTAAAATTCGACCTCGATTTTGACCGACTTGGCAACCCCGCAGGTATTTGGCATGTATGGAGCGATTGTGCATCTCTATAGACTCTTTTATATGGTGGAAAAAAATTACCCGATTTTAGGGAAGTTTTTGAGATTTACCCCAAAAACTCTAACTGTCAAAGAAATAATTTTAGAACTTGAAAACTGGTATCGGTCGATGGAGGGCGCACCCCGAAATGACATTTGACTATTTTCATCGCCTACACCTGGCAACCCCGGCAGCTACGGCGGTTTGAAAGTTCAATGCCCACTATTCACGTTTTGGACTCTAGCGCAGTCATTATAGCCGCTAGGAAAATAATAAAAACTGCGTTGGATGCACCAATAGATGGGCTACATAGGTCTTAGGTTGAAATTTCAAAATTCAAGATGGCGGCTTAAACAGCAATCATTTTATCTAGAAAAATAATATTTTTTTACTATTTTTACTTTATACAGTTAATTTTGTCGCATATGAAAACATTTTTCAGATTACTTCCAAAAAATTATCATCAACCGAAGTGTTGTCAGATAGAATTTTTTTTTTTTTTTGATACCGTCATTTTTAGGAATTTATTATTGAATAAGAATAAAAGACTACAAGGCGATCTATAGGAAATTTATTTTTTAATTGTGCTTGCGTTTTTGAACTGAATATTTCTTTTTTTATTAAATATAGACTGGTAACCCTTTTTCTTTAATGTATGGTGCCTAAACACATTTCATTTGAAGATAGAACTTACTAACTTTTTGTAGGCAATTTCAAACTGTAAACCCAATGTGATAAAAAAAAAACGAAAAATATTAAAATCCGCTTCCGAGGCGGATTTGAAACCCCACCGCCCCGATTCCACTAGCTACTCGTGACCTCCCCGGGCTGCTCGCAGCCCGGGGCAACCAAGCGAAGGCTAGTCTATATCTATAATATATAAAGCTTAATTACCACTCACTGACTGACTGACTCACTCCATGCTTTTTTCGGGTAGAAAGAGGGGGAAAATGACATTTTCATGTATGGAGACTAATAATATTTTTTTAAAATGAGTTGAAATGGCATATCGGTTCAGCCAAAAAACAAAATGGCGGCGAGATAATTTTTTTAATTTCTACATTATACACTCTACGGTTACCATATTCAAAATGGTCGTAGAGTGGGCTAAAAAAATGGCAATGAAAAAGAGTTTGATTAAAAAAACAAAATGGCGGCCGAGATATTTTACCTAGAAAATTGACATTTTTCGACCTCTGTTCGGGCGGATGTCGTTTCTTTTGTGGTGGGTTCGGAGGGGGGATTTTTGCTCCTTCAGCTCGGAAGTATAGTCAATTTTCACGTAGAGGGAGTTTTCATTTGCGCTTCAACATGGCGGCGGCGGGGGCGGCCATTTTGTTTCGGCAGTGAAAAATCGCCATTTTCCAGTGAGATTTTCTCCAAGATGGCGGCGTCGGACGGGTTCGCGTCGTATGGGCCGGTCGTGGGGCTCGGTAGGATCTTACTACTTCACTACCGATTTCTACCATTTTCGTGGTAGTTTATGAGATTTTGGGAGAAAAGTGAAATTTCGAAATACGCACTTTTCGCGGAAAACAGACTCGATGCGGTGTGGCGCCGGGGGAGTCCTATGACTTTTGGTAGTTTTTGTTTCTGCGAGCTGACAACCCTGGGCTCCACGGTAGAAAACGTGTTTTTCGACATGCCCTCATAACCCGAATTGTTTGGGAACCTGGGTGGCCAGCGGAGAAAATCTGTGAATGAGGTGTCTCGCCAAATATAGTCGTGACTATGGGAAAATTATGAAACTCGGGAGAATCAATATGGCGGCGGTGGCAGCGGCCATTTTGTGATTTTTTCACTTTTTCGAAAAATTCAAACGCACTTTTAGCACACATGGCAACATTGGAGCTCTTCGCCTTGTATGGACCGATCGTGGATCACTGCTGGCTCTTTTGTATGAGGTGAAAATTTTCCCCGATTTTAGGGTAATTTAGGAGATTTACCCCAAAAAGGTGAAAAGTAGAAGGAGCCGTTTGGGAATTTCAAAATACTTTTCCTCGACGGAGGACACTCCCGGAAATGACATTTGACCATTTTCATCGTCATCACCTGGCAACCCTGGTGGTTGCGGCGATTTGAAAAATTTTGCCCATTTTTTACTTTGTCGACTCTAGCGCAGTCGGTATTGCCACTAGGAAAATGGTTAAAACTGCATCGGATGCGCTATCAAGTTGGCCACACCGGTACGGAGCCGGATTTTCAAAATTCAAGATGGCGGCCAAACCAGCGGCCATTTTATCCGAAAAATTGGGTATCGTCACCACGTCGAGCCGATTTTGACGCACTCGTCGACATTTGTCAGAGGACTTCCGGGGAAACAATTTTAAGGCAAGTAGCTGAGGTGTTGCCAGGTGAAAAAAAATCTCAAAATTTTTTGATACTTTATGAGATTTTTGAGGAAACACTTTTTGTTGAATTTTGAATTTTTTTCGATACAAATATTTTAATTTTAACTTTTCAAGACACCCGATGGAAAAATAGAACGATCGACTGGCAACACTGAGAGCAAACAACGTTTAAAATTCAACCTCGATTTTGACCGACTTGGCAACCCCGCAGGTATTTGGCATGTATGGAGCGATTGTGCATCTCTATAGAGTCTTTCATATGGTGGAAAAAAATTACCCGATTTTAGGGTAGCTTTTGAGATTTACCCCAAAAACTGTAAATGTCAAAGGAACAATTTTAGAACTTGAAAATTGGTATTGGTCGATGGAGGGCGCATCCCGAAATCACATTTCACTGTTTTTATCGCCTACACCTGGCAACCCCGGCAGCTACGGCGGTTTGAAAGTTCAATGCCTACTATTCACGTTTCGGACTCTAGCGCAGTCATTATCGCTGCTAGGAAAATAATAGAAACTGCGTTGGATGTGCTAATAGGTGTGCTACACGGGTATAGTGTTGAAATTTCAAAATTCAAGATGGCGGCTTAAACTGCGACCATTTTGTCTACAAAATTGATCATTTTTCACTACTTTTACTTTATAGAACTGATTTTTGCGCATGATATGATAACATTTTTCAGATAACAAAAAAAAAACATAAGCTGAAGTGTTGCCAGATGAAAAAAAAACTGAAAATTTTTTTGATACCTAGGTTTTTGAGAAACTTTCATGTATGTCATTTATGAAAAATATGAAAACATTTCTTTACAATGATTTTACGGTTTAACAAAAATTTTACTGTTGCATTTATAACATAATTGTTGGAATAATTTGAGTGATCGACTAGCAACACTGATAGTATAACCATATAAATTTCAGAATGATTCTGACCGAGTTGGCGACTCGGGAACTTTATAGCATATATAGACCGTTTGTGTATCTTTACCCAATCTTTACGTGGTGAGAAAAAA
Source organism: Diatraea saccharalis (assembly GCA_918026875.4). Taxonomy (NCBI): domain Eukaryota; kingdom Metazoa; phylum Arthropoda; class Insecta; order Lepidoptera; family Crambidae; genus Diatraea; species Diatraea saccharalis. The sequence goes on from OU893333.1 coordinate 997,187, forward strand.
ATTCCAATATTTTTGCCAGAAAAATAAAGCGAGCGAGATATTGTCATTCAGTTAGATTAGAACTGTGACTAAAACAAAAAGCGAGCGAAGCGAGCCATAAAGGGTGACCATTTAGAGAGATTAGATTAATTGGTAAGGTTAGAACTGTGACTAAAATAAAATGCGAGCGAAGCGAGCCCTAAAGAACACCATCAATAGAAATCTGATCAATCAGTTAGATTAGAACTGTGAATAAAACAAAAGGCGAGCGAAGCGAGCCATAATAAATGGAGACCTGGTCAATCATTTAAGGGACTGTGACCAAAATAAAGAGCGAGCAAAGCGAGCCAAAATGCGAGATCATTAAAAGAGACCTGATCAATCGGTTATGTGAGCACTGTGACTAAAACAAAATGCGAGCGAAGCGAGCCATAAAGAGTAACCATTAAGAGAGATTTGGTTAATTGGTAAGGTTAGAAATAAAATGCGAGCGAAGCGAGCCTTAAAGAACACCATCAATAGAGGCCTGATCAATCAGTTAGATTAGAGCTGTCAATAAAACAAAAAGCGAGCGAAGCGAGCCATAAGGAGTAACTGTTAAGAGATATTTGGTTAATTGGTAGGTTTCTAAGAGAGCTTCCATTTTATCTAGAAAATGTATTATTTTGGCGTTATTGATAAAATTTTTCAGATTACCTACAGAAAAAAAAATTATTCAGTTGAAGGATGATAAAAAACTATTTTTTTTTAATACTGCGATTTTTAGGAAATTTTCTATTGAATAAGAATACTTTATACTTTAAAGCGATGTATACAACATTTATTTTAAGTTTTCTTACGTTTTTTAACTGAATATTTCATTTTATATTGCGTGTAAACTGGCAATCTTTTTTTATGTATGATGTTTTGCGTAATTAAAGATCTTTTATTTGAAGATAGAACTAACTAACTTTTTCTAGGCAATTTCAAACTGTAAACATAACAAGAGGCGGACTTAAAACCCCACCACTACGATCCCACAAGCGACTCGTTTATGCTCAAGAACTTTACAATAAGTAAAGCAACAAAAACTTGTATAGGTTTATTATGACATATGGGTTAGGTTAGGTTAGTGTACGAAAAACAAACGCACGAGCCGAGCGAGCGTAGCGAGCGTGCCGCGGCAGCGGCCGGCGAAGTGCCAGAAACGAATCGCTTTTGTTGATGGTAACATTTGGTTTATAATGTTTAAAAGATGATCGTGACCATTTTAATTTCAATTTTGATTTCGATGGACTTGAAAATTCGGGATCTTTATAGCGTGTATATATGGACCATTTGTGTAGGTATCTTTACTCACACTTTCACATAGGTAAGTATGGAGAAAAGAAATCCAATTTTTAACACTATATTTAATACTTAATACTTAAAATATATTTCATAAGAATAAGAGACTATAATTTATTTAGAGTTTTGCTTGCGTCTTTCGACTGAATATTTCTTTTTCTGTTAAGCGTAAACTGGCAACCCTTTTTCTTTATTGTATGGTGCTTAAACACCTTTCATTTGATGACAGAACTTACTAACTTTTTGAAGGCGATTTCAAACTATAAAACAAAAAACAAAAAAAAAAATCGAAAACCTCAAATTCTGCAACGAAGGCGGACTTAAAACCCCACCGCCCCGATTCCACTAGCTACTCGTGACCTGCCCGGGCTGCTCGCAGCCCGAGGCAACCAAGCGAAAGCTTCTATTCTGAAACGAAGGCGGACTTAAAACCCCATCGCGTCGTGAATTAATCTATTCTAATATCTGGCCACGACATCGGTTCCCTTTTCATATAATAAATAAATCTTACATAAATAATGTATTGTAATAATGCAATTGACATTTAATTGATTAATTAATGATAGTAACACTGATGGAAATATATGTTCGATTGTTTTTTAAATATTATACAGTAATTTACTAATAAATAAGAATAAGAGAATAAAACACAAAACTTATTTTAAGTATCTATACAAAATTTATTTTAAGTTTTGCTTTTGCTTGAATATTTTTTTTTCTATTAAGTGTCAACTGGCAACACTTTTTCTTTGATTTATGATGCTTTGTGTCCTTTTACACCTTTTATTTGAAGATAGAACTTACTGACCTTTTCTAGGCAATTTCAAACTGTAAACCCGACATAACAATAGGCGGACTTAAAACCCCACCGCCCCGATTCCACTAGCTACTCGTGACCTCCTGCCCGGGCTACTCGCAGCCCGAGGCAACCAAGCGAAAGCTTCTATTCTGAAACGAAGGCGGACTTAAAACCCCATCGCGTCGTGAATTAATCTATTCTAATATCTGGCCACGACATCGGTTCCCTTTTCATATAATAAATAAATCTTACATAAATAATGTATTGTAATAATGCAATTGACATTTAATTGATTAATTAATGATAGTAACACTGATGGAAATATATGTTCGATTGTTTTTTAAATATTATACAGTAATTTACTAATAAATAAGAATAAGAGAATAAAACACAAAACTTATTTTAAGTATCTATACAAAATTTATTTTAAGTTTTGCTTTTGCTTGAATATTTTTTTTTCTATTAAGTGTCAACTGGCAACACTTTTTCTTTGATTTATGATGCTTTGTGTCCTTTTACACCTTTTATTTGAAGATAGAACTTACTGACCTTTTCTAGGCAATTTCAAACTGTAAACCCGACATAACAATAGGCGGACTTAAAACCCCACCGCCCCGATTCCACTAGCTACTCGTGACCTCCCCGGGCTGCTCGCAGCCCGGGGCAACCAAGCGAAAGCTAGTATATATATATAAATACATATGAACTTGTTGCTAATTATTAGTGCCGTATTCATCGAGCTCTCGTATTATTTACACTAATATCGCCTCTACAACAACTAGGCGGGAAGAGCAAAACCACCCAACGACAAGACCGATTTTTGCAAATTGCTGTGAGAAGGCAACCAAATCGTACGGCCATGCAGGTTCAAAGGCTCCAGTCAGAGTACCAGTTGCTTGTGAGTGACCAAACTGTGAGGAGAAGACTGCATGAAGCTAATCTTCATGCTCGCAGACCGTTTCGTACTCCTGCACTACGCCGAGGAAATCGTGGAAGAAGATTACAGTGGGCTCGTGAACATTTGCTCTGGGAAGGTAGTCAGTGGTCTATAGTGCTGTTTACCGATGACTATCGATTCGCTTTCCATCCTGATTCGCGAAGAGTACGCGTATGGCGACCTCCTAGTCATGAGAGCCGCCTGCAACACCCTCAGGAAGTCCATCCATACCATGGCGGGAAGATTATGGTTTGGGCGGGAATTCGCGTTGGTGGAAGAACAGACCTCGTTTGGATCAGAAACACCATGACCGCTGAAAAATACCTCAACCAAGTGCTAGTACCAATAGTCTACCCACATCGACTACAAATGGGTCAAGAATTCACGCTCATGCACGACAATGCTCGTCCTCGCACAGCGCGAGTGGTCACTAGCTGGCTGCAGGAGCACGATTTATGTGTCTTAGAGGGGTGCGCGCAATCACCAGACTTAAACCCCATAGAACTCGCGTGGGTCATGCTCCAAAGAAGGATTTTGAGGAATTCACTGAAGAGCAACTTTTTTGTAAGAAAAATGGTAAACTAAGTCTAATTTTGGTCTTATAATAAAATACCAAAATTTAATTTATATATTATATCAGATTTCAAATACTTTCAATGTGGTCCAAATAGACAGAGATATGCGAGGAGCGCGCAGTGCGGGCGTCCTGTTCCTTTATCCAAGCAAAAATTGGGTGCGTTAGAAAAAAAACAATAGCTACAGAAAAAACACACCCTACCCTTGTGTATTATACACCCAAAATGCAGGTAAATTTCTAAATCACGATAATAAAGTTTTTAAAATAGTTTTGTATATATACAGATATGAGCTAATTTCTGTGGGCGTCCGTTTCTTCGCGTTGAACCAGTACGGGAGCTGGCTTAAGTCTTGTTAGTTTGACCTTGGGCTACAATTTGCCCTTAGCAAATTATAAGGCTACTCTAGGTGACAGTCGGTACTTGACACCGAGTGTTTATCAGACAGCCTTACCACCAACGACGAAGAGTTATTGACGCCTTTTTGGTATTCATTTTTCGAGAAGTATGGAATAGCCGTGCCATATTTTAAACACAATGCTTTTATAGTGGTGGAAAAGTCGAAACTGGTTGCACATAAAGATGTTTCATTTTGACATTGAAGAATTCTATTGTACAGTACTAAAGGGTCCTGTGCAATGTGGCATCTAGAGTATTTTTTACATGTTACGACTAGAGTTATTCGTCAACATAAACTTGAGATTAAACCGATAAACATAGGTTAAGTTGAATTAACTTAACCTATGTTTATCGGTTTAAGCTACCTAACTTTACCCGTAAATATATCTATTTAGTTTTTACTATATGTCAATATACCTAGATGTATGCTGATAATAGAGATTATGACTGGGTAAAAAATGCAATTCTATTTAGTCCGTCAGTCAGATAATATAAAAATATTAGATACGTATTTTTTTTACTTCAATTTAACAAGAAATAGTAAATAGTAAATAGATAACAGGCATTAAAGTTGAGGAGTGGGGGCTCGCTACGTCACAGTTGAGTAGAAAACGTACTTTAACGTGACGTCATGCGGAATTTCAACTCAATGTAACGCCGTAATTTTATGATTACGAAAAAAATAAAAACATACGTGTTTAATATTTTTTAACACTCTACCTGACGGACAAACAAACAAAAATTAGTCATCATCCCTATTGACATGTAATAAGTATTATACCTATAGGTACTAATATTACAAAGAGAAAAATATTGTTTGTTTGCATCAAATAGGTTCCGAATGGATTTTTGTTTCAACTACGGAAAGGTACATCATACGCGGGTTCCATAGGCTATAACTTACGAGGGTTAATAGCTAGTATGATTACGTAGAGTTAAATATCAATCGGCGATTACGTATTTCTGATATTCAAGTTCAATTTCCGGTCTGAATGTTTACATACATTCATACACATTGAGCGCTTAAAATTCAATAATGCTGTAGTGGTGAGTTCTGGTCACCTGTATATTTGTATTGGTCGGTGTTCTTGTGCCCGGCCACCTGCGAATGGTACGCCTGCACATCCAGGTCGCTGGTCAGCACCAGCGGCTTCATCTCCTCGGCGCAGCGCCGCTCCAGGCAGTAGTGCACCTGATATATAGACCGCTGCCGACGTACTCTTGTAGTTTTCTTTGGATTAGCCACATCACTCATTTAGTTGGGGACCTGGATAAAAGATGTTTCTTTTTATTATAATTGTTAAAAGTGAACTACTTAGGTACAATTTTCACACAACAATAATGTATGTTGAATATGATTGTACACAAAATGGTCAACGGTATTCGTATAAATGTAATACATTAATATGACCAGTCTCAGACGGTCCTAAATTTATTTAATTAACGTTTAATTTTCCTGTTAATAGCCTAAATATCTTTATGACTAAGAATGTATATCGAATGAATTTAATAAATGTATATTGACTGCCCAAACAAATGATTCGTTTTGCTTAGAGCTATATAGCAGAGCTGAGGCGTAACTGTACTGGTGCGCCATGTAATATAGCTTAAATAAAAATAAATATGTTTAAACTGCAATAGAATAATAAATGAAATTATATAAACTTGGCATCAAACTTTTTGATAAATAAGTAAAATAAATGAAATATTATTAATATTTCTCATATTCAGCTTTATATTATCTTATCGCGTTCTTACATTTATACCATACTAAATCAACAAGTGTAACTTCATGTGTTATAAATCGTGGTCCATAATTTATTTATATATTTAGGTGTCTACAATCGATTATCTACTTTAATCGTATTAAAATACAATTGGAAACCCTTTAAAATTTAAACCATGTTCAATTTATAGATAGGTAAATAAATATAGATAAATGGAATCAACATATAAAGATATCTAGTTGTAAGTATCAGGCCACCTATAAATAAAGAGTATTACATACCTAGATAATTTTATTATCCGCACAGAAAAAAATCCCAACACAAATGCAAAACGCCCTCGACTTCAGCGTGACAATATCAAATTTTATTTAACAATAATGACTTGTGTCCCTTTGCAATATATTCGCGGGTAATTTGATACTATTAAGAATCATGACTACACTTAATAGTGTTAACGGTTTATCTAATCGATTCATAAATCAAGATTGACGCCCGACTTTATCTAACATTTTCTTATGACATATTATTCGCATTATATATATTTGTAGATATACTGTTTTACATGGGCTATTGATAAATTAAGTTTTATTAAATGATAATAGATAGGTATGTAGCATCAATGAAACAATGGTAACATAATTACAAGGTTTATTTTCTAATCATACTTAACAATATAGTACATTGTTTATTTTATTTTTCACAACAGCTGTGAAGGCAATGATTTTAACCCCAAAACTTCGGTGATCAGGGATAGTAACGTTTCTCCAAACGATTTTATATTTAATCTGTTTACAATTATGTTAAACACTTGTATTAATCTGAAGTGCTGTATAGGTATACATACCTTACATTATCGGTTACAATTAAATTTTAATAAGGACTAATCCTACATCACAGTTTGCCGTTTTGATTGTATTTATAGAACCCTTGGCCCGTTTTCCTCCCCAGTTTTCCTTCGGCGACCAATTTATCTAATAGCGGTATGGGTCTGAACACTGGGTCGCCCGTCTTCTGGTACAACACTGCGAGCACCGCCTTCTTCGTGTCTAGGCCCGTGTAGTCGGCCAGCTGTAGAGGACCCATCGGGTAGCCGGCTCCTAGCTTCATGGCCGTGTCGATATCCTCCGCAGAGGCATCTCCTGTTGATGAAATAAATAGGTACATATTATGTTAAAGAAAAACACTTTACTTACATGATTTAAAAAAAATCTAACTTTAGATTATATTTCTGGAGAAATTCGTCAGTCCTGTAGGTGCGTTGATGCTATGTTAAAGTAAATGAGGAAATTCAAAGGCACCAACAAATATCTATAACAGTTTTTTTAAATGGTCAATGGCGCAATACTACTATGTAGTGGAGACTCTATCGAGACGCAATTTTAACGTAAAATTAGCAGAAATGAGACCAGTGAGATAGTTCAATGGTTAGATTGCCATAGGTGATCTGATCAGTCTAAATCCAATGTCGGGCAATTGGGGTTGGTGAATCTTTTTAGTCATTTTTCTTTATGATAAATACATTGGTGTTATGAATGCAAAATTGGTCTAATGTAATAAATTTTAATTTTCTTTGAACCATAACTGTCAAGTGAAACTTCGATTTGCATGGCGGTATTATATTACCTACAAGCTTAATCTTATGTTTAAATAAGGTATAGATATGCATTTTCAGGGGGGTATCATTCGCAGGGGGGTAGCTACATCTTTAACTGCCGTATCAATTATACGGGGCCCCCAGGATACGGGACTTTCTTACTACGGGAATTTTCTTTTTATAGCAGGAATAAAAAAAGTAAAAAAAAAACAATATAAAGAAACTTTTCCCGCGTAAAGCGTGCGATTCAAATTTGCCAACACCCTACATCGGTTACACGCGGGCTGCGGGATTTCTCAGTTTAAGTCATTTATTTATTATTCAACGGAGGAATCCCACAATAATCGGTGTACATACGATTAAAATTCGCATAGTTTATGCAAACATCTTTTTCCTTTGTCTTTCGCTTTACCTTTAAAAATAAAAAAAATAAAATCTTTACCTTTCATAAGGGTCCCATACAAATTTTTATACGGTGACCCGTTAAGGCACGCTACGACGTGATCTCAATGTATCATATATTTCGGAAAACATTTTATGATCCAACACCATAGAATGTTTACCGAAATATCCCCAGTCTTCTCAGATTCTATTGTTTTCCACAGCAAAGGGATTCTATTGTTTCCTAATAATCAAATTGTAAAGGATTACTGTTAAAATATATTTTTTATATACATAGGTACTAGGGATATTTTTTTTTTCTATTATTTTATTATCAATGCAAAATTAATTTCCTTGTGCTTGATATTAACTACAAAGTTCAATGGTTTTATGACGTGCTATAATCCCTTCTATCGGACAAGGTATTAACAAATGATATAAATATATTTCACTTAACAATTTTATTTGTAACGTGTGAACGATACCGATAAAAGGTGTCGTTCACACGAGTATTTATTTAGTGAATAATCGTTTGAGGTGACTGAGACGAACACCACACAGTTTGATATTATATCCAAGAAGTGTGCAATATATTGCGTTTGGGTAGTTATTACAAGCATCCCCCCGCCCCCCATCAGTACTCCATCATCAGCCTTATAATAATCACAATCATCGATTGTCATAGTCCTAACAGCAGAAGCAGCCAAGAGTCTTCTGAGGATGGACGGGGGAGTTTGAAACAGTACATTTTAGCCACTCATGCGTCGACAGTGTTTACAAAACCCGCGTAACCTCAGCAATTACAGGCCGAACTCACTAATTACTGAGCCATCGATTAGTTCGTGTTCCCCGAGAGACATGGTGAAACGCCGGCGACTTTCAAAAATTATATATTTTATCAATGTTTACCTCGTGCATTACCACAAAGGCATATTTTGATTATATATTATTTATTTTATTATTTAAATGTTGAATAATGTTAAATATCTTATTGCTTGTAATTGTACGTTTAATCTAATGTTTATTGTAATATGTATTAATGTGATAAATTATTATATTTTAGTGTCCTATGTGCATGCGCCGAATAAATGAATTTGAATTTGAATTTGATTACCACCATGTTGCTTATTTAACGTGAATTATCATTGGACTCTTAATAACATGTCTACCATACACGTATGTATTCAACGCTTTTTTAAATGGTGATATTGCATATGTATAATAAATAAAAAACATACAAACAGTAATAATAATTTATTTAAATGTATATATGTAATAATATGACATGATTGGGTTGTACAAAATCTTAAAAAATATAATTTTAATTTATATCACACTTAAAATGCGTACATTTGAGTATGATTTCACTGAAATAAATGTGAAATTATATCAATGAATATCGGAGCAAATAAGAGCAACAGTTCTATTCCAATTATTATTTGTAAAAGTGTCCTGCACAAACTCAATGTTATAGCTGACAAATAAAGCTTAATATAAATTGAGCAATGGAATCACAGTAAGTAAAGTAGAAAGAACCTAATAAACACAGGATCAAAAAATATATTTCGAGTGTGGATTATGTACCAGTCTTCTAATAATTGTCATATAATTTGAATATTATTTAAATCTCAAATATTGCAGAATAAAACCACATTAAATCCATGTACACATAGCAACACAGGATCTAAAAAAATACTACTGCTATCAATTGTAAGGCACAAAATTGTACGTATATCAACTGTCTCCTATTACAAAATGGAGCTTATTAGGTTCTTCATTGGGAGCTTGTGAAAAATCAGCACATTTTTTTAAATATTTATCATGAATCTTATATGTAATACTTTTCGAAAGTATCATTGCGTGGTGACCGCTCTACAATTTAATATTAAAAACTGCTTTTTGCAACAAGATTCGAGTTTTCATATTAATCCAACTAATCATAGAATTTTAGTTTTTATTTTTTTGATCCACCATCGATCACGTTATTTATAAAAACGTTTCACTCGCTTAAAGTAATTTTTCAGTATTTGTAGTCTCTATTTATACAAACAAGATGATAAAAATGTAACATTTTGACATACAAACTTTTAATCTTTAAAGTACCAAAACACGGGACAGTTAGTGTTTTACAATTTTATACATACATTATAAATGACTGAAGTAAAGTAAAATTAAAAAAACATTCATTTCTTGTATTTATAGAAACCTTCTCCACTCTTGATGCCCAGCTTCCCCTCGGCAACCATTTTGTCGAGGAGAGCGATAGGTTCGAACACTGGATTCTTCGTCTTCTCGTACATGACCTGCAATGCAAACTTGTTGGTGTCCAGCCCGGTATAGTCGGCCAACTCGAACGGACCCATCGGGTAACCCGCGCCTAACTTCATGCCAATGTCGATGTCTTCTTTTGTAGCGTCACCTACAAATTAAAGTTTAGTTATGTGACTACATATTCAGAACTGTATGGACAAGTCGACTTTCAGGTTACTGTTGAAAATTTATTTTATAACTTTAAAAACAAACAAAACAGCAGTGACCTGTTCTATTTTAGAATATCTTAAAATCTTAGTTTCTTATATATTGGTGGCACTGAGTGTATTCATTTGGCACTAACACTTGCCATTTACATGTACTCAATACGAATTCGATTTACACTGGAGATTTCCATGCGAAGATTATCTTTGTCAGGGAGTGACTACATTTGCTTACAAGGATTAACAACTTACTTATTAGTAGTGTAACCGTGTATACATGTACAAAACGGGCCAGTTGCGGGTTATCCAACGGTAGGTCAACTCAAGTGTGACAGTTTTCCTTTTAACTTCGTTATATTTAAGTACTACTGCCGTAACGTTTGAATTTTTACCAACGAATATTACTTTCTATGTACTGTGTTATATTTTGGGGGTTTGTTATGTAATTAAGAAAGAAATATTCGGATTGATAATGAATCACTGCGAATCTTTAAGTGTTGCTCTGATATTGCACTAAAACTTACTGTGGGGGTAATTTATGCAATCGAGTGACATACCAGTTTCTTTTTTTTTTTTAACTATATTGAATTTTACCTTAGTTGAAGCATGATAGATAACTTTTTAATAATGTATTTATATTTATTAAATACATTACTGTTGAAGACAATTATTATTATTAATAATGCGTAAGTATAGCGCATTGTTTTATATTGGTATGCTATGAAGAAACTGAATAGAAAATATTAACATTTTTCAGTATTTAAAACTAGGTATATTGAATAAGGGACATCACAATCGTATATCGATATCGAATTTATCTTGTTGGCATTCTACTAAAACAAGGATCACCTACACTTCTAGGAATCTTTATCACGGACGCCTTCGTGGACTTGGTTTAGAATTTAGGGTGAATTTAATATTTATCAATCAGTTCTCATCAAACAACAATATGTTATGTTTTGGGAGAACGGCAGCTAAGGTTTTTTATATATAAAAAAAAGGTTTTAATCGCATTTGTAGTTTGGTGAATTTTATAGGTAAAAAATGTAATGCATATACAGCATTGTATTTATTTAGGTATTACAACATTTAATATATCTAATAATATATAATAAAGAGGAATGATTTGATTGTTTGTTTGTATCCAATGAAATGCAACTACTGAACCAATGATAAAAATTCTTTCGACTAATGGGTGATTCATTATACACGGACGAGTTATATCTTTAATTTACACGGACGTAGTCGCGAACAGCTAGTTCATTAATATTAAGATAACTAATAGCATAATTAATATTAGGGATTCATTAATTATTTTTGTTGTTTTTATTTCTAAAATTTAATATTATTTATTTCACTGGTATTTTATTATTACTTATAGGTGATATCGGAAGATTTTTAATTATATACTGTTTTTGATATTGGGTGTCACCAATATCGGAATTCTGAGTCATTTGTACCACAATTTACTTTGCTCTTTGAGTAAATATCCACTAAGTTTTAGCCCATTTGCATCGCTGCTGCACACATGCTATTATTTTAGTTATATCCGAGTTATTTTCCTCTTTTTTTTTCAATGTATATTTTATGATTAGTTGTTTCGTCGCTACTTGATCCGGGTAAGTAAGAGCCTATATCAACTGTGTATGATGTAGATTCCCGTACGTGAAAGTATTTTTAAAATAGTTTCTGTAGTTTCGGAGCATATTCAGTGCGAACAAACAAACAGTGAAATCTTAACTCTTTATAATATTAGAATAGATATATACGAATACGTGTGCAACTAAAGAATGCAATATACAACTAATACAAATAAAGAAGTTATCTATCTATAAATTTATCGATATCGATCAACTTTGGCGTGTGCGTTCATATAGTGAATGTATTAACGTTAACATTTTAGTTAGTGTGCATTACCTAGCCCTTCTTAGATGGCAGACTATTTTGTGTTGAAAAAAATGCCGATTACTACTCTTGTTGGTTTAAAAAAAGGGGAAACATTTAAAGTGAGATATTTGAAGAAATAATAATACAATATTAATACATACATATTTTGTAAATATCTTGTAACACTGAGGGACAAACACACTTATCTGCATGTATGGTTCAGCATTTTCCACTATACTAACCTTTTCTATAATAATTATTAAGGCTTTACCCACCCGTGGATTAGTGTCTGCTCTCCCTTCCTAGTTGTCTTTAAATGGAAGGTATGTACTCAAGTAGAAAACACACTGATAGAAGAAAATTCAACCAGCCACATTCATAACCATGCCAGTCAGCAAGTTCTGGGGCATCAACACTAGATATAAAACATCCAGCTGGGATATCTCCAACAACCCCCCCCCCCCCCCCCCTACTGCATATACCTGCTACATATCATAACAGAAATATTGAAAATAAAATATAGTTGTGATAGTCTAAACTTATTGAACCTTTAGAAATAAAAAAGGGTAACAATGCTATTTTATTGCACAAATTGACCTTTTGTATTGTCTTTATCAATGTCCTAAAAGAGCACAGAAAAGGAGAAACATGGCAACATGATTTAAAACACTGTTTCTCAATTCTTGAAATGTCAGATTTATCAGTGTCCAGAAGTGATGAACAGGGGCAGATGATGTACGTATAATTTAAAGTTTTGATATATCAAAACATGGCCATGAACTAACTAACCTCTCTCATACTGTCTTATAGCTTCTGCACTGTAAGGTCCAAGTAAGCGGTTGACAACAAAGCCTGGGGTGTCTTTACAGGTGATGCAGGTCTTGCCGATGGTTTTGCCCCACAGCATCATGGCGTCATATGTCGCCTAAGATGTTTCATCACACTTGATCACCTCCAGGAGACGCATCACTGGTACAGGGTTGAAAAAATGTAAACCACCAAACCTGGAAAACTTGTGTCAGTTAGACATGTATGTGTGAAACTATTCACCATATAAGCAATACCATAGTTTAACATTTTATATCTCAATGTTTATTATGCATGTAAAGATTTAGATAGAAGAAAATACACACCTGTCCTTTCTTTTGATATCAGCTCCTATTTCATTGACCGAAATTGATGAAGTATTGGTAGCAAATATGGTGTGTGCAGGAGACAGCTGAAAAAAACAGATACATGATTGTCAGCCAATTTTTTTTTTTTCACCTGTTTCACCTCAGAAGAGGTAAAACTGGCATTTGTAATAAATCAATGACATCCAAAGCAAAAATAAAATAGGAAAAGTTTTACAACTGTCCGAATTGCTATTACCTACATCAAATACAACATATAAATAAACTAATTCAATGTTGTCTATTAGAATAGAAGTATCAAATCAGGTTTAGTTTTACTGTGACATTTTATTATAAACAAATTTTGATACAAAATAGTATTTATTTTATGAGGACCCCAATAAAACAAGTGTAAGTGAAAATGTAAGCTCGATTTATAACACAGGATATAATCCAAACAATATGCAATGTCAATTTTGATCTTTTCTAAATTTTTTTTTACCTCATCTTTTTAATGCATTTACTTGAAAAACATAGAATTAATTGTTTGTAGTAATAACATAGTCAAATGTTGATAAATTGAATAATAAAGAATCACAGTAGGTACCTCATCTAGTTTTTTGAACAGCTCTTGTTTTGGTTTCAGCTGCTCTACTATTGCTTCAATGATGAGATCAGATTTTGCTCCATCTTCTATATTAGTGGAGACCTTTATCTTGTTAAATGACTCACTTACAAATTTCTCAATTTTAGCAGACTCATCTTTATAGAGCTTCTTACCAACCCTGGTCAAATTTGTATGTATAGATTTCTGTGCTTTATCCAACAACTCTGGTTTGACATCAACAATTATCACTTCTTGACCTGCTTGAGCTGCTACCTGTATGTATAATTTTAATACAATACAAATAATAGTAACAAATGCTTAGGTATCTATTAAAATATGCTAATTTATTGCACTATACTCAAAATATAGTATATAGTGCAAATTTAGTCAAAAGTTTGTAAAATAACAATATTGAAGAAGTTATATTTAGTAGCAAATGATAAAACAACTTTAAAATAAAAGTACATACCTTTAAGAAATATCTTGAATATAATTAACATCTAAAGTCAATATGGTACTTTCATCAAAGTACAAAGATCATTCATAAATTATCACCAGCATAATAAATATGTTATGCAGACTAAACTTACCTGAGCGATACCCGAGCCCATAAGGCCGCCGCCAACCACAGTTAGTGTTTTTATTGAGTTCATAGAAGAGGAACTCGAAAATGCTCGTGATAAGCCGACTAATTTAATCATTTTGGAATTTAAAATCACCAAAAAAAGGTAATAGTGAGTTAACCAGTTGGCGCCTATACCAGTTCAACAATGAAACTACTAAAGCTTACGATAAAAAAAATATTACGAATGAACTAGGTACTATTAACTCTTATCTATAACGATTGTACAATATTATCATCGATGACAAAACAAAAAAGGTGTTATAGGTATGTACGTACACTTTACATCGTGATATCTTGTTGTCTCCATAACAAGTACCCACTTAACCTTCAACTGGCTATATAACTTGAGTTGAAACAACTTTACCCTCCTATTTTTAGTGAAAAGATAAACCGCCTGAGATAAAAACAAAAAATCACATCAGAACAACATGAAGTTGACTGACACTGACAGATAAATAAAATTACTTTTTTTTTATTGAATAAAGACGATGGGATCTAGCCAACATATCTATTCTTGGATAATATTTCTTTTAGTTTTTATTAAAACGTGCTTTAATTGGAGTTGTTGTATTTTATAGGAATACTTTAACGTAAATATTCAAATTCAAAATATGATTAGTATCAGAGAAAAAAATATAAGAATATGAAAAAACGTTAATAAATAATTTTACATAAATAATGTTCTGTGTTCAGATGTAATCCATATGTAGCACGCAGCCGGTTGCAGCCAAGGCGTATAATAAGTGGTAATTAAAGGGCTAGTCGGTTATACCACTTGACTGCGACATATACACTACGCTTTTAATCTTAAACTAACTTATCATGTGAACTACAGGACCAAAATAACTTCGTTATTTATCATTTTATGTTATTAACTATTGTAGGATTAAACTTTGAAATGGTAATAAACATACTTAAAGAATCACAGTCAAATGCATTGTTTAATCTGCTTTCGATAGATAAGGAACTTAAAATCACCCACTACAATATTTATTTTGTTTCACTTCTAATCCTACCAATAAATATCGGTGTTCCCTGTGAATCCAAAGTTAATTAATTGGCTGTCCTTTGTTCAGTCAGCCGTATAGCAGAACGTTGCGTTCAGCTATTTCATTAACGGAATGACCAACGAATGGATAAATAGTATAATGGTTTCTACTGGCAACACCATCCACGACCGATGTTCGCTGCTATCCTCTAGCTTTTTTGTTATTATAAAATATAGCAACCCTCCTTGTGTTCGATGTGGATTCGATGCGCCTGCGCCGCGCCCGGCGAGTGAACTTTGGATTGCTTTGTAACTAGGTGTCAAGCGGACTTACTTAAATTCTTACCTTATGTACATTACTTACATTTTACAAGAGTTAACTTAAAGTGGAATTAATTATATAGTCTGCATTTCACGTAATATAGTTTTTTAAATAATCATGCAGTTCGGTATTATCGCAAGAAAGTTTTCCAGTTCGGCAACTGTACAAAGTGCAATTAAAAATGTTACCATCATAGGCGGTGGATTGATGGGCTCTGGAATTGCACAGGTAAAGAATCGTAGTTTATGAAGAAAACTGTGCGGTTAAACCAAAAACTAAATATAGAATTATAGGTAGCTTCTTTGGCTGGCAACATCTTATCAAATCTACTGGTTCTCTACGCTTTGAGCTCTAAGTCACCGTAATCCGAGTTAATGATTTTACAAGATCTTTTAACGCCTTATGTGTAGGCGATAGGCCTCTTGATATCTTGCCTTCAATATATCCCTGTCCTACCACTCTTTCCATCGAGCTCTGATTCCTGGTAATGTGACCATAATTGCACTTGATGATAGAATAGGGTTGCCTAACATTGTTAAAAACTAGGAATTGAAGCAAATGAGTCAGAAAAATTCAGTTATAAAACAAAAAGCCATAATAGTTTAGTTAAATAAGAAGAACTAATGTGCTTATTAGGAAGTTTTTATTCAGGTAATTTAACAATAACTATTTAGGACATTACTAAAATGAAGACATGTCCAGGGAAAACAGGACAGTTGGCAACCCTTGTATTATTATACAAGTAAAATTTAGCAATGTCTTTGTTTAGTTCATGGTGTTTTTGATTATGTATTTGTATTTGTAGGTAGCAGCGCAAGCAGGACAAAATGTGATTCTTGTAGATGTTAACTCAGATGTCTTAGCAAAATCTCAAAAGTCTATTGGTGCAAACTTGGGTCGTGTTGCTAAAAAAATATACAAAGATAAGCCACAGGACGGAGAGAAGTTTGTTGCAGAGTCAATGGCCAGAATAAAAACTGCAACTGACCCAGCAGAGGCATCTAAATCAGCAGATCTTGTAGTTGAAGCAATTGTTGAAAACATAGACATCAAACATAAACTATTCAAACAGCTTGATGAGGCAAGTGATATATCACTTATAATGCAAGTTTTTTTTTATTTATACTCCTATTTAATGAATAAACTTGATTCTTTTATAGGCAGCTCCTCAGCATGCTATCCTTGCATCAAACACATCATCTCTCTCTATCAATGAAATTAGTTCTGTTGTGAAGAGGAAGGATAAGTATGTGCATATGCAACTAAAATCTATAATAACTTTTTAATTCATTAATTTGATTAACTATATATCAATATATAATTAAGTGGATCATAATTAAATATTACTAACAAAATATAATATTTTGAAAAGAATCTTCATCACTCCATATTTCAATACCAAACATGTGGTTATAATAGATTTGGAGGACTTCACTTCTTCAACCCTGTTCCTGTGATGCGACTCCTTGAAGTAGTTAAAGGTGCTGAAACATCAGAAGAAACATACAAATCCATGATGGAGTGGGGCAAGTCAGTAGGCAAGACTTGTATCACCTGTAAAGATACTCCTGGGTTTGTTGTTAACAGACTCTTGGTTCCATACATATGTGAAGCAATCAGGCTTTATGAAAGAGGTAAGTATCCCTGGCTAAAGAGCATTTTAGTAAACAAAGTGCTGGTACTGCTTTAATTTTAGTTACAGGACTTTGAATTAAAAACATAAGAAATACACTAGTCAATAACTTATCATTGTAATATTTATCTAACAGTTAATTGATCTGCCTTGTATTGAATTAACATTAGGCATTTCTAGGGATTATCTGGATATCCAAGAACAAATGAAACAAATTTTAAACAGTTTCATTGCTTTTGTATTTAGTTTTATGACATTTTGGATCCTTTACAGGTTCTGTGTTCGCATAAGACTAAGGTGTAAAGGGTCCAGAAATGTCATAAAAGTAAATACAAATGCTATGAAACTGTTTAAAAGTTATTTCATATATGGATAGTGAAAATATAAGAAATCAATATTCTGCCTATAGTGCATATTATTTGTATACAAATATATGTATATAAATTTTGTTAATTGTATTTTGCCTAAGTAGCCATGTTTTTATAGGTGATGCTTCTGCTCGTGACATTGACATTGCTATGAAGCTGGGAGCAGGCTACCCCATGGGTCCACTAGAGTTAGCTGACTATGTTGGTCTAGACACCAATAAATTTATTTTAGATGGATGGCACAAAAAGTTCCCTGACCAACAACTGTTCAAACCTATCCCTCTCTTAAATAAATTAGTTGCTGAAGGGAAATTGGGAGTAAAAACTGGAGAAGGCTTTTACAAGTATGAAAAAAAATAAATATTTAACAATTAAAATTATGCTGCATAATATTCATCAAAAGGTTTTGTTACCAACATTTATGTATTAATAAAAATATTTTTCTCGATTATGCCTTTCAATAAGTCAAAAGCATTGAATGATAAATTATTGCATAAAAGAAAAAAAAACTATATTTCATAACATTAAAAAAATATCTTAACTTATTTAGAGAATAATTCATTATTATATGTCATAGTCATCATCCTCTCGCTTTCTTTTCTGTGTTGTTTGGTCATCTACTTCCATTTTGACTGGTCCTTGTGAAGATGGTCCTGCTGTTACACGAACTGCTGGTTTTGCAACAACCTACAAAATGGGTATACTGATATAAGTACCAACTATAATGCCCGTTGTCACTAAACTTCGTCTCAAATATTTGCAAAAGGTAAAAATTCATTTCACCTTTGACTAGAAAACACCTAAAGAAATTGAGCAATGTCTAAGGTTACAATATTTGTTATGCCGCACCTTGCACTAGACATTTGCGTTTATGACATTTCATCCCTATATTATGTCAAGAGATAAAAATATTTGGAATTAAATTAATCTGCTTAAACAATCTGTACTATTAGGAGTTTCCTAGTTAAGCTATGCCTTGTTGTAGGTTAGTGAAAATGGGTGTGAGAGAAACAAGCAATGTAAAATATTTCTGTTTTGTTGTTGAATCCAAACACTATTTAATTCATGGTTAATAATTATGACAAGAGAAATATAATAACTTTGCCGATGTAAAAGAAATTAACAAAGCAGCATTTAGGCATTTGGTTATTGTCTATACAGAAACTTCTTTTAATAGATGAAATAATCCTTACTTTACTGCTAGATGTAAATTTCAGCACAGGTTTTGGAATAACATTAGGCTTAGATGATGAAACATTAACAATGGCTCCAGGGGTACGCTTCACAACAACATTCTGTTGGCTTGGAGATGGTTTGGCTGTAGTGACAGTCTTGATTGGCATTGGTGCTGGTACTGATGGTTTTGTAACCACTTTCTTGGCAGTAGCCTTAATGCGGTAGTTACAAGATGATAAACAATAACTGAAATGACACAGTAATAATGCAAAAATAACTCTCATATTATTTCTAACATGATACACTTATATATAAATTCTATACTGATACTATCTGTGTAATGTACCTTTTGAAGAGAAAAAAAAAGAATTATTATCATTACTTAGTCTTACCGGTCAGGGGGCAATCTTAATCCACAATGGGGTTTTATAAGTGGTAAGGGATTTACATTCTTCACCCTGGCTATTTCCAAGAGCACCTCTCGAGGTGGTGGGCTGGTAAAAGACTTGTCTAGTTGCATCTGTACTGCCAGTCGCACATCATCCAGGTCTATAGTCTTCTTTTTTGCATGATTAGCGAATACACGAGCATCATCTAATATCGACGTGACGTACTTGTATGTAAATTCGAGAAGCTGATTCACTATACGAGGTTCATAGTCGGTTATTCCCACTTCTTTCATGATAGACATTATCACTTGAGCGTCCTTCGGAATGTATTTTGTTTGAGTATTCACTTTTGATTTATCCTTTTCTGCCATTTTGTCAGATACAAAATGTAAGCATTTGATATGGATAACTAGTTCATTGCGTTATTTTTAACTTATATTATTTTCAGTATATTAAGACTAATAGAGAATACGCAAATCCTTACATTATAACTAAACTAAAACTATTCATTCAAAAATAAGACGCGTGAATCAAAATTAAAACTTGACTGAATCAAAGAGCAAAGGACGTAATAAACACAGACTTACTAAGGTAATAAAAAAGAAACACAAACTCAAAGAGTAAAGTATACAGTGTTGCCAACTCGGTGTCAAGTTCTGAGGATAAATTATGATGATTCAAAATAAATTTTGATAACAACTAATTTTTAATCTAATATCGTCGCCACTTGTAGATTTAAACGCTCTAAAGAAGGTAGTATTACCTTCTTTCAATAATAACTAAAGTATAGGAACCACCCTAACATAGCAAGCAAAGACATGAAATCATCTTTTTTCCTTACGAGCCGTGTTAATGCGTTAGAAAGAGATGTATAATATTAGTCATATCTCTATTTATGAAGGATGTCACAAATTGGTGCAAGTGCAAAAACACAGAACACAGAAAAAAAGACAAAATAAGAAAGACGTTAGGCGTTTTTAATTTCAACTATTCTTTGAGGGAAAGCAACGACCTAACGCACACTAGTAGTTATCGTAGGAGCATGACTACTAGGTACTTAGTAAATGATATATTTCAATAAAACTGATTTCTAGAGTAGATTGTGTAGGAAGTCAATCTATTATTAACAATATTATTGTAACAACCAAAAAGCACATACCCACCGTACGAATTAACTTAACACATGGCTCGACGTCCGCCGTCGACATGCAAAATCAGTAGAAATAGTATAATAACTGTACGTGTCTATGTAATTTTGAAATTTAGTTATAACCTTGCTGATCGTTTCGAACAGACGTTTCTTGTTCCCCGACCAAAGAGTAAATCGACTTTATATTCACACTTGCGATCCGCTATGGATTGCTGAGCCATCGAAGTAAAGTAAGTAAGTACTACTACTAACGTTATAAACAATTACTATTTAGCAATTGTTTATAACGTTTAAAGAAACAATCGATTGTTAACGATAGCAAGTGATAAACGATAGCAAGTGATTATTTGAAAATCGATTAATGGTAATCGATTCCGCACTCCATTAAGAAATATCGTTTGTATCAAAATGGTCTGTATAGGCTTGTTTAGAAGCCTGTATACGTAGTATCTCCTTACTAGTCTGTGAAGCCTGTGCAAAATTTTAATTTTATAGATGTATGTAATGTATGTATGCCTGTGTATGTTTGTCCATGGATATCTCGCAAACGAGACGTTTGCAATGACTATAACAATTTTAATTATCTTTAGATTATATTAAATTCACGAATGTCAAATTAAACTAATTAATTGTGCAGTGTTTCATTAAAAACGGGCAGAGTGAGAGAGTAAATTAGTAACTCTTCATCTCTTAGTAGTTTTGTAGGATGTCCACGCGTTTTTAATAATTTCATAAATAGGTAATATTTAATAATGTTACATGACCTTATTTAAACATTTACAGATAGAATTTTATAAATTTTTACAGATATTATGAATGATGATGTTAGAAATTTAACCGATAAATTAGTTTTTATTTATCGGTAAAGATCAGGGCCGCCACATCTCCAAGTCGGGCCCGGGACCAGATTCTGACATTCAGATATTTTCTAAAACATAAATAAGCTAGTTCTCGTTTTTCATTTTCCAAATAACTTTGTACCTACCGTGAAAATATTCAAGCTTATTAATAAATATTTTTATAACTTATTTATAAATATTTTTACTGTAATGTTAAGCAAGTAAATTTTACAGAGATTAAAACGAAGAATGGCGGGTAGCGTAAGTAAAACTAATGACTGTTTACAATATAAACGTATGAATATTAATTTAAATCAAAGCCTCTTTGATATGGTTTTGTTTCTTGTTCGTAGGCACCCTATTTCATCACTGTTTAATAAATAAGGAAAACAGCTTATAATGTGGAATGTGAAGTCACATCCGTGATACCATTCATTTTTGCAATCAGCCAAACAAAACAATATACCATTTTTATAAAAATTATCGAATTAGTAAGTCAAAACACAAATAAACATCAAAATTTAACAGTTTATGTTTTCACATCGAGCGGCCATATTAATTTATAATAATGCCACTTAAACGTAACGAAAAACTATTAACACGACATCGGTTTACATTATAATTTTAATTCATTCACACTTTTACTTAAAAACATATCAACTATGTCTATTCAATATATTTACTATTAGATAATAAATAAAATTACCTAGTGATGTTTTTAAAAAATGAATAAAATCTCCTAATCTACCAAATAAATATTTTTGATTGATTGATTAATTGCCAATAATGATTATTTAATTTTCCAATGGCAACTTGTTAGACAAGCACCTACTGCTACTCTCATATCTCTAGTAGACCGTTTTTCTACTCTGAAATGTGACATAGAAAAATAAGCCTTATTTTATAATAGTTAAACTTAGTTTGATTTTAAGAAATATATCAGTACGCAATCCAGTTTAATTTGACATCGTGATTAAATTAGGTTAGGTTAGGTTGGAATTGCTATCATCACAGAAAATCCGGTAAATATAAGAATGTATTTACCGGATAATTCTAACTTGTAATAAACGGACACCTTATGTAGTAGTTAAGTTGTAATATGGATTGGTGACAAAGTCTAATATTAAAAAAATATATAAATAAGAAACAAAAAAATAATCGTAATATAGAAAAACGACTGAAATAATACCATAAAGTTTCATCTTAAATATAATTGAAACACAAAAACTTAAACAAAAAAATATCATGCATGGTAAGAGAAAAATATATTTTATGATAGTGCTGTTTTCTTCTTACTGATAACTAGGTAATTAAAAGTGTTAAAAATTTAGTTTAAAATCGATTGTAGCAATTTGACATTTTTAGGTTTTCCTGATGTGCTGCAGTGTGTACAAACGGCGTGTTTTAATTTCGTTTCGTTTGATTAGAGAACTGAAAGAAAAAAATATAAATAAACGATTAAAATGGGGTAAAATATAAACGCCATTTATAATAACCATTTCGATTTATTCAGTTAAAATATGAAATAACTTACGTGTACAGTAAAAATAAGTTGTTTTCAAATAGTCAATCAATATGAACTCAAGAATCGAATGATTTGCTAGAAGCCGCGCGGCTCAACATCGCTACAACCTCATACCGTTTACCGTGTGTACTAAAATACATTCTAACGATTACATTACTGTAATTTGTATTAGGTACAATAACATATAAATGGACAATTTGGACGTACAGTTGTGTTTTTATTTTATTTACTAGAGTGTTAGATAAAAGAAGATCCTAAGGATATTGCGTATGTTCTCTTCACTTTCGTTCCGTACACTATGGCTTTATTTATATTTACAATTTTCTTAAGCCTAGATTATTTATTAAATATGTTTATTATTGTTAACTGTATGCTCACAGTAATTTTTTCATGTTCTTCTTTTTATAATTTTATTATCCAAGGTTATTGATTTTTTGAGGTCGAAAATTATTCGGCGTGTAAAGCCACATCGTATTAATATTAACTACATACATACTCGAATGGTTTATTTATTTATGGAACAAAAGTAAAGTGGGTAACAATAATAGTGTGTGTTCGGCTGGCAGCGCTACCCTCTTAGATGTTTGATCATCTAGTCACTAGTTTATCAATCTGTCACGAAATATGGACAAATAGCCAAGTTACCTAGTTTCGGAGATGAACGAGAGTCTAGAGACAGTCAGCCAGAACTTATCTTCTAGCACTTTGGAAGCTCTTTATTATGTAATGTCAAGTCATTTTATCTCCGAAACTATGTGTATATTTACAACTTATAAATAAGGGACTAGATGTAACAAGAATTCATTCAAAATCCAACACAGTGGCGCTGCCAGCTCGACACACACAATAATATAGTAAAGGAACAGCGGTCGATCGAAGTTTCAAAATTAACTACTGGCTGTTACGTGATATGTCCGAATTGACATCGACCGTCGACCGCCGCCAGACGTCGTCGGCAACGGAATTTACAACAATGTACACTGTTATTATTATTGCTTCAACAATATCGATGTTCATACAAAATGTCGTGAATATGTCACCGACATGTCGCCGTCCGTACTCTATAGCTAATAAATTGTGCTATCAGTTGAAACCATCCGATAATACTATCGATATCCTTTATTATTCTTAATTTTATAATTATATCACCTAGTGAGGTTTCAAACAATATCCTACGGTATACCTCACACGTTTAGGTACACACTATATTTATAGCAGAAAACCGGTACCCATTCATAAAGGATAGTGCTAACGGTATGTGAAAGCATTAGAACACGCCAAATATGTGTATATGGTGCATTCGAAGACTTTCTCTTTATAATAATATCTTGTATTTCACTTGTAAACACGTCCTACAGCATTTCACTATTTTAGTGCATAAGTACGTCAATTGTATAGAATAGTCAATTATTATCTTGGATTTTTTGTCCCGATCGGGATATACATTTATGTTATTCTATCGATTATCCACCCGACAGAACTATGTAACTAAAACTGAGTATAGACAAACTGACAAACATGTTAAATCTATCTGTCGTCGGAGTGGGTATACACTTATTGTCAGGTGTCAAATTTGACAAATTAATTACACAATTAGTTTCTATCTGTGTACCGAGTCATCGGTGCTCGATACGGAGCCATCCGCTCCAACTTTCGTTAGTGTACAAATATTGAGAATTCTCCAACTATGCTGTGTAAATTAAAACCTAAGTTAATCTTCAAAGAGAGAGAGAGATATATATATTTCGAATCCGACAATCGGAGTGAATGGCGACCGTAAAAAAAAACAACGGTTTACGTATTCCGTTTCCGCTAGGCAACGTGTGAGGCGTATAATGATACTATTTAGGTAGAAATGTACTTAATAATCTAGTTTCGTACAATCAATACAATTTTATCAACAACATAACTAGGGGCTACCTAAGATAACTATGAACATCACAAAATCCCAACTAATCCGACCATGTGTACCCACTACGGAAATTATATATTACAATTTCAAAGATCACTCGTATTTTAATAATATGACTATCGCAAACTCTGAAACTTTATTTCGTGTCGATGACACCAAATGTACTTCTGCAAGAATCGAGGATCAACAGATTATATACAACCGGACAAAGGGCAAAATATAAAAAGACAAAGGATGCGCTAAAGTAATGTCGAAACGTCGTAACAACACAGGTCGTTAAGCTCAACTTTATTATTCATTAAGATTAATTACATTATATTCAATATACTCATACGTTACAAAACTTAAAACCGAAAACGTCCAAAGTGTAAAAAAATATTGCAAGATTCAGGGGCTCGAGCGTCATTCCGCACGTACGTCGTCGCGTCGATTACAAAAATATCGAAACATATTTGTAAGTAAGTCAGTCCGCGAGCTTCAGGCGAGACCCGCGAAGGCACTGCTTTACGCAAACAAATCAAAATCGGTGAAGCGTCCGCCGACCTAACGAATCGAACCGCACCCCACTCGGCTAGTTTAGAGAAAGGAAACATACGAGATAACAACTCGGAAATAATACGAACAGATCGGTGAGTGCGAGTGCGCACCGACGGGACGGCTAAGGGACATTTTCAACTGATATCATTCGAATAAATAGAAGTCGGCTTAAATCTCAGATAACGTACCTTTCTAATGGTAAAATAGCTTTTTTACAATAGGTTTCATAAATTATTAGTTCACTTGCATATTTATGAAATAATAACGGCAATAAGGTTTTACAATGGTCCGGGTTGAAGTAGCCGTCCCGCGAATGTGTGCCCGCGCGAGTGTACGAGGCGCGGTTCGGTCGCGGGTTCGTCGCCCGCGCGAGGATCCGTCGCGCGGGCACACTCGTATGTACACGCGGCATTCACCGCCGCCACTCGCGGCACCTGCAATTACGTGAAAATCCAATTAATTTATTATACGTATATATGATATATCTGCAGATGTCGATTTTCTTCTATTTTAAATTAATTTAAAAATAGTTAATTGACTTCTCCGTATAAGACACTCCACCACCTCCTGGTAGATGAGCTGCTTCCACTGCTGCACCGTGTAGTGTAGTGTAGTGTAGTGTAGGTACCTATGTGGTGAGCGCGGGGGCGGCGTGGTCGGGGGGCGGCTGATGCGGGGGCGGGGGCGGGGGCGCGGCGTACTCCACCACCTCCTGGTAGATGAGCTGCTTCCACTGCTGCACCGTGTAGTGTAGTGTAGTGTAGTGTAGGTACCTATGTGGTGAGCGCGGGGGCAGCGTGGTCGGGGGGCGGCTGATGCGGGGGCGGGGGCGGGGGCGCGGCGTACTCCACCACCTCCTGGTAGATGAGCTGCTTCCACTGCTGCACCGTGTAGTGTAGTGTAGTGTAGTGTAGGTACCTATGTGGTGAGCGCGGGGGCAGCGTGGTCGGGGGGCGGCTGATGCGGGGGCGGGGGCGGGGGCGCGGCGTACTCCACCACCTCCTGGTAGATGAGCTGCTTCCACTGCTGCACCGTGTAGTGTAGTGTAGTGTAGTGTAGGTACCTATGTGGTGAGCGCGGGGGCGGCGTGGTCGGGGGGCGGCTGATGCGGGGGCGGGGGCGTCGGGGGGCGGCTGATGCGGGGGCGGGGGCGGGGGCGCGGCGTACTCCACCACCTCCTGGTAGATGAGCTGCTTCCACTGCTGCACCGTGTAGTGTAGTGTAGTGTAGTGTAGGTACCTATGTGGTGAGCGCGGGGGCAGCGTGGTCGGGGGGCGGCTGATGCGGGGGCGGGGGCGGGGGCGCGGCGTACTCCACCACCTCCTGGTAGATGAGCTGCTTCCACTGGATGCGGGGGCGGGGGCGGGGGCGCGGCGTACTCCACCACCTCCTGGTAGATGAGCTGCTTCCACTGCTGCACCGTGTAGTGTAGTGTAGTGTAGTGTAGGTACCTATGTGGTGAGCGCGGGGGCAGCGTGGTCGGGGGGCGGCTGATGCGGGGGCGGGGGCGGGGGCGCGGCGTACTCCACCACCTCCTGGTAGATGAGCTGCTTCCACTGCTGCACCGTGTAGTGTAGTGTAGTGTAGTGTAGGTACCTATGTGGTGAGCGCGGGGGCGGCGTGGTCGGGGGGCGGCTGATGCGGGGGCGGGGGCGGGGGCGCGGCGTACTCCACCACCTCCTGGTAGATGAGCTGCTTCCACTGCTGCACCGTGTAGTGTAGTGTAGTGTAGTGTAGGTACCTATGTGGTGAGCGCGGGGGCAGCGTGGTCGGGGGGCGGCTGATGCGGGGGCGGGGGCGGGGGCGCGGCGTACTCCACCACCTCCTGGTAGATGAGCTGCTTCCACTGCTCCACCGTGTGCTCTCGCTCATCCACCGAGTGGTCGTATGACGCCGGCGCCGGCTGCGGAACAAACAGGCGGCGACTGTCACAATACGGGTCGCTTGACTGACAACAATGCACTCACTCTGGCCGCAAAGTACATAGACAGGGGCAGATTTTTTATAAGTTTACTCACTCGCCTCAAATTAGGGTAATGTAAATTTTATGCTTTTCGTTTTATTTGACTTAAGCTTCAAATTATTATTACCAAACCAATACAGAACAATGGAAAGAGCATATTAGATAGGTGGCTCTGCTAATTTCTCTTCATCAAATACAATTTTTAAATTTCTAGCAGAAAATTTAGTGCAGTTTTTGACACACCATAATGCTCTAACGCAATCGAATACTTTTGAAAGTATATGTACACTGAATTTTCAGGTCCGGCGGTCCGATTTTTTCCGGTCCGGAATGACATGAAAAACCCGGATGAGTAGCTTGTGCACTTGTCCGTTTTTTTCCTGATCGGAGCGGCGCAGTGTAGGGCAGCTCTCTTTGAAGCTACACGTCACTTACGCTAGATACGATGAGATTTTTGGAATGTCGGTAATTACGTTAGAAGACGTAGAAAGGTACCTAAATAATGACCTGATAATTTTACATAAACCATAATAAATTATGGCAAGACGAAAGCATTTTTTTTAATACTATTGGATGACCACTATCAGATGTAAAAACTTATACCTTTACTAATTTAGAAACAGCATTATTCACATACAATAGCTAAAAATATCTGTGACATAAGAATAAAATTACTGATAATGGGTTAGTACTGGATATTTAAATTTATAAACGTACTTTTTTTTCGAAGTTTTGTAAAAACAACTTTAAGCGATTACAGAGATAGACCAATCGGTGGCGTCATTTCGTAAACAAATCGAAATTAGTGCCGTGTAAGCGGAGAATTAATATGCTAGATGGACTTTACGAGATCAATTGACTGTATTATATATAGAGATAATTTTATACGCGTGGTGTAGTTTCTTTGAGCAGAAATATTTTTCCCTTAGAATACTTTTTTTTTAATTTCTCTTTCGTTTGTGTA
Organism: Diatraea saccharalis; assembly: GCA_918026875.4. Classification (NCBI taxonomy): domain Eukaryota; kingdom Metazoa; phylum Arthropoda; class Insecta; order Lepidoptera; family Crambidae; genus Diatraea; species Diatraea saccharalis. The sequence continues at coordinate 1,025,375 of OU893333.1, forward strand.
ATTTTTCGAATACTTTTTTTTAGTCATTTCAAATTTTATTACAATATAGACTTAAATGCGAAAAAGACATTGAGTGTCACTTAGTTAATTCTGTTAATCATCTGTTTATTCTTTATTATTACTTTTGTTATCAAATATTTATCTATACTTATCAATTGTCTAAAAAAATTTTGATAATGACAAATTTCCACTTTCATCCCCTATCTTTTGCGATAAAATGTAACCTATATCCTTTCTTAAAGTTCAGTTTATTTACTTTATTAATTTCCATTAAGATGGGTTCAGTTGTTTAGGCGTCTAAGCGTAACAACACTTATTTATCTTATCTTAAGTTATCGATACTATTAATACGATTCTAAAATCTAGCTAAGTATCGATACTAGAACCATACGCTGATCAAATTAGAACTATACCGAGTTTGCCAAAGCATATGCAGTGATATTTACCAACTATATTAAATCATCATATAAAATATAGCATTTTATAATCTACAATAAATATCGATTATAAGTTTTATTGGAAATTAACAATATCGCCAAAATATGCTTGGGAAAAATATCGATTATACACAAATCGATTATTTTTCCCAAGCCTATTCCTTATGAATTTTCCGGATCGCGGACACAGCAGTGCACAAGCGTAAACACGTTTTTCATTGCCGCCATCTCGGACCTGAAAAAACCGGTCCGGAATAGTGAAAAGTAAAATCCCGGACGGTAAAATTCCTGACAGTGCACAGGCTAGCATTACCTATATATGGCCTGACATATCGGACCTGAAAAAATCGGACCGCCGGACATGAAAATTCAGTGTAGTGCACAAGCGCCCTAACTCTTTCAGTTTCAGTCAAATACTAATGCAAATAAGTACAAAAATCGTCGCACTCCGCATGCGGGCCCTATCGACCAATGTAAATGAGCTTGCATTTAGTCGATAAATTTTGGAATTCTTATAGATTCATCAACGTTGTGTCTATCTGCCTGTGAGTCGTCCAGTACGTCACAGCCATTTTATTCTGAAACTATTAGCATAGCTAATTGTTAGTAGGTACCTCTTTTGGTCTGTTTTGTGGTTAGCCTTTCTATTAAACACTATCATTTTTTCGTTTTCTTATTTAAAACTATTTTATTATGGTTTGTTATTGTTGCAATTGAATACATAGGCACAATACATTAAAAATATAATATTTATGGTGGCCTCCATCGAGAAACAACCAAAACGCGATTGTAAGACGCAGGCGATGCTCAAAAACGAACTTATAATACCAATGAGCCGCGTCCTTGCGGTCAAACGATGAGGTACCACGTGAAGCGAAATTACTATATCGAGCGGAACTTGAAGTCCCATAACTATTTTACTCGTGGAAATAATAAAGAAATGTATCACATTATTTTTTGGTTACGCTTATTCCTCAATGTTAAATAGAAAAAAAAGTATGACTGACCGCGTTGACCTCCCCCTCGTCGTACCAGACGTTGATGTAGGGGTGCAGCAGCGCCTCGTCCACGGAGATGCGCCGCTCGGGGTCGATGACGAGCATGCGCGACAGCAAGTCCCGCGCCTGCGACGCCTGCCACACATAGCACTTCACTTCATCGCACGGCCAATATAAAGCGCACCGGATCGTAGAGCGGCACTACGTATAGTACGCACCTTGAGCCTGTTGTGCTCGTTGCTGTCGGTGGGGAAGAGGATGTCGGGGAAGAGCCGCTCGAAGCTGTAGCCGGTGTAGCGCGGGCGGTTCTCCACGTAGTTGCGCACGGTGGGCTGCAGCCGCGCCATGAACGCCGCCGACGGCGTGCCCAGCTGCTCTGCACACGCCCATACGCACACACATACACACATATTTAGCTATCTGCCGATAGCGCTCATTGTGTTACTTTATATGCCGTTCTATGTTATGTGAAAATGTAGAAACCGCACAAGTAACTCGTTTAAAGATCAAAGGGTTACATTTGATTCTTATTATTATATATATTGTGTCATAAGAAGAAAGAGTGAATAATCCGGTAACAAAATGTTAAAGAGATCTGTCAAAGACTATGTGAGTAACAAAACGTATAATTCGAATTTAAGTGCGCACGCACTATCTCACATTTATTTCCGGAGTTTTAATTCGGAGCATTGAATCGTAACTACGGAACTGAAAAATACTCCAATTCTGATTTCGATCGAAGCCCTCGTGTTATTATACATATTATATATCAGTGTCAGGTTTATTTTATCCCTTGAAAATCTTCATTATTTATACATAGGCAAATAATATATACACCAACGACAAGGAGAAATAATAGAGTAATGCTAGATATCATCATCTTTAACTCATTTAGATAAACGTAGGCATTAAACATGCATTGAATCATTGTAAGACTGGTCTGTGACGTGTTAAATTTTAGTCTATGAATATTTGGAGTGTATCGTGTCATGAGCGTATGCTGGGGACAATTTTTGACATCATGTCTGTACTTGCATAACCTATTTACTCTTTGTAATATCATTGACCTCACATCATTGATTGAACAGAACAACAATAAAAAATTGAAAAAATATTTTCGTTCTAAACGTTATGTTACTATGTTTTATAAGTAACCCTGTATATTACGTAACAGACCACAGTGCGTGTGTGTTTGCAACAGCCATTTGCTCGCGGCTATGTGTGCTTGAAGGTAGGCCAGTTTGCACGAGCGGGAAAGCATATTTTTAAGACAGCTTACTGAGATCAGGGGAGTGCTTCTGCAAAAAATCCGAACCCGAATTCGAATTCACTTCGAAAGTGACATTTGATTAACCTTGAATTGGTATTACCGTATCGTGGCACAAGTGAAATGGGTTTCAAAATGAAATACTGATAGTAATATCTGAGACAAGTATAATCGACCAATCTCGTTTTGTATTTTTATACAAAACATGATATCAATAGAATGAGGAAGCATTTAAAACAAAACATTAGTTCCCGAAATCAAACTAGATGTCGCTACGGTGCTTTCTTGATTTCTCCATGACAACCCTTCCGGTTTTCTTTATTTATAAAAGTAAACTAATTTTCAAAACTCAATAAATAAATCATAGTCTATTTGTACTTCTTCGTATTGATATCTAAGTTTCCAACTTTGCAAATTTCAGTTTTTTAATATGTTAGTTAAAAGGAACGGAAATGACTATCTTTGGTCCATTCATTTCCTGCAAAAATTCTGGTAGAGTCACTATTTAGTGAGGCGCTTTTTAGTACTTTCTTTAGTTTTTCTTAATATCTGATTCTGAACTGCATTCACAGATTTTTAGGTATGCACCTAATTTGCCTTAAAGATTAACAGAACGACATGTAATAATAAACAAAGAGTACAACTGACCTATGATTTTGTTCCACTGGTCGATGTGATCGGTGCCGGGGAACAGTACGCCTCCCCGTATCATCTCGCCCATGATGCAGCCCACGGACCAGATGTCCACGTTCTCCGTGTACCCCATGCCCAGTATCACCTGCCAACACGACACCGCTCAATAGGATGTTCTCTCTGTGAGTATTTGTTCCATGTATTTAGGTTCGCCGAGGCAAAAAAATATTAATAATATTCCCAAAATCATCCATATATCCAACATAATCTTTTCCCCTACCACTTGTTCAGGACGTCTTTCAGCAAACAAGAAGAACAAGCGACAGAAACTTACCAACTCTTTATCATTATTAATGACATTTACATTAATCATGTCATTACCAAAATAGTACGTATTATAACAACAATACTCGTAAATACAACTTTCAAGGTCTGTAGGACACAGGTTGGTACATATAATTAGTCGTTATAGAATAAAGCTCCATGCAATAATCTTTACTCATAAGTATGTTCTTTACATAAATTTTAAATTTATTTATGGGTAGGTCAATTAAATTTTGTGGAACTTTATTAAACATAGCAATGCATTTAGCCAGAAATGATCCTCTGGTTTTCTGAAGTCTGAAGCTTGGAACGGCAAGTTTATTTTTATTTCTTGTGTTAAGATTATGAACACTACTTTTTTGTGAAGGAATTGTAATTTTTTATCGCGTACATAATATTTTCATAGATGTATTGAGAGGCAATAGTCAAAATATTTATTTCTTAAAATATTTCTCTGAGATTCTCTAGACCTTAATTATATAAAGCGAATATTAGTATAGTTTTTCACGTATCGAACGTGATATCGATACTAGTCTTGAGTATTTGTGGTATCGATTAATCTCTATCTACAGATACAACGTAGAACGCCAATTACAGTTTAGTGTAAAGCCTGACTAGATAACACTGCGGACCGGACATATTAACGTTACCTCTGGTGCTCTGTAGTATCGTGTGACGACGTACGGTGTCATCATAAATGTGGTGCCGGCTGTCCGCGCCAGTCCGAAGTCGAGGATTTTTAGCGTGCAGTCGCTCTTCACCACTATGTTGGACGGCTTCAGGTCCTGCGAACGCACCGATCATTCATATAGATATCACCACGCAATATCGATTATATTACATTACTACATCCCTAATATTGTGATCACATGTTTATGGAAATTAAACACCATGCAAGCCAAACCCAAAAAAAATGACACTCACCCTGTGGATGATACCGGCAAGATGCAGATGCTTGATTCCGCAGAGCATCTGGTAAAGTAGGTAGCTCATCCGCTCATGGTCCAGGTCCATCTGAATCACCTGGCAGAGGTTAGCATCCATCAGCTCCATCACCAGGTATACGTCCTGGAACTCCTCTAGGCTTCGCTGCGGCGTAAACGCGTTTAGAAGACCGATTATCTGGAATACGAGACAACAGGAGGCATGAGCGGAGAAATTCTTTTCATCTCTCGAATTTCTGTTAGGAAAACTTCGGTCGGATCACACTAGTCCCGATTTCAAGATTTTAGTTTTTGGCAATTGTTTTTACTTTAAATAATACAAAAAAAGTACGGTTCATTGATTAGATCATTTTAAAAATATGACTCAATTAAACTCTAAATCAGGCATAGAGTTTGATGTGAGCCATCTATTAATTTCTCGAAAATACCCTTTTATATTTTTTAGCTATACGTTCATTACATAAACTCCGTTTCGTTCACAGATCCGTCGTCTAATGTTCCAGCTCCTTTTTTTCTAATTTAAATGAGTACATATATACGATTATATTTACATTTTTATGGTTGACCAGTTTCATGAGTTTGAACTCGCGGTATGCTCGCTTCGCGTGTGTGACGTTCTGGAACGGCCGCGACAACTTCTTGATGGCGACATTCTGCTGCGTCACCGTATCGTACGCCGCGCTACAAAAAAACACACACTCATTATTGATAATGTAACACGCAATGGAAAACGTTGTTAAGTTTGCACATATTAACACACCAGAATATCGCCTATCTAGTTATTTACCACGTTGTTAACATTGATTACGACATGTATTTTAATAAAATCTGTATAAAGTTGCACCACTGTTTAACGATCAAAATACTTGCATCACGCTTGTTGAGTATATGTTGTTACAAATAAAAAGCTGAATCATTCCCTCTCCCTTGTCACTGTAAATACTTAAAACATTCCTAATCATTCACATTCGTATATATACGAGTGCCTATAACATTTTAAAAAAATATTAATATATGTAAGTGATGCTTACTACCATGTAGACAGAGATATTCTTATCACATCGAAATAATTATGACAAAACCTTCAAGTTTCACAAACGTTATTAAAAATTTTAGAATTTAGGTCAAATCTTAGAATAGGATATTTAAATGCAGTTTTGGAAGCGATTAATTCAAGCAATACTTATTTATAACTTTATACGTATACAATACCAACAGCTTCTCATTTTCTTGTTTGAACAAGTCTACATTGAGATGAATAAATATTTAATTTGAATGAAAATGCTTTTACATAATGTTTTGAGCACATATAATAAGCGCAAGCCTATAAAACACTCATAAAAGCTACAAAATGACACTCATAAACAATGAAATAGATTTACAAGCAGTAAACACAGGCAGAAAGAAGCTACACACATAATATTATTGAGACATGCACACACGCAGTTATATAATAAACACATGCAAAACTGACCTAAAACGTAGAATAAAATTTCCAATCTTGAAAAAAAAAATCGAAGACCCGCAAAAAATGTAAAATATGAACTTCCTTTTTGACGACTGGATACGTGAAACGTTCTGTAAGCGGTCTAACGTTTTCAGCCTACACAATCCGTGTTCGATTAATCGCAGTGCTGCCTCGGCTGTAGTCCATATTTGATATTACTTTAAGTCTATCTTTTGTGAAAGCAACTATGTTACATTTTCTAGCTCAAGAAGGTTTACAATTATAGGCAAATTAAACTTTAACAGTGCTATTAATAAACTTTAGCGTCAGAGTAAATTTAAGCTAAAATTGGAATTTTAGTATTAATCAAAATTCATATTATACAGAGAATAAGCAAACCAGAAGTGAATATTACTCCCGTAGAACCCCGTACTAGGTTAACCTTTGCTAATCACTGTTTAATAATATGAATTTTGAATAACACTAAGTGCAGTCTCATCGTAAATTGACTGCAACGTTAAAGCTAGTTAAAAATTAAAATTTTAATGGATGGGGTATGGATTTAATCCAAAATTAATAAAAATTATTTATTTAAAAAATATTAACGGTTTATTTTTCCTTTGGCGGGTGGATTTTTATATGTACTCGTACATACCACAATGAAATTTAAAAGACGCTCGTGCGTCCACTTGATCATTGCAGGTTGGAGGAAAACACTCACATAATGGAATGTATCCCATTATGTGACTGTATATATAATAAAAGTATTTTTAACTCGCTTAATTATCTATACTAATATTATAAAGCTGAAGAGTTTGTTTGTTTGAACGCGCTAATCTCATGAACGACTGGTACGAATTGAAAAATTATTTTTGTGTTGAAAAGGCCATTTATCGAGTAAGGCTTTAGGCTATATAACATCACGCTGCAACTATTGGGAGCGAAGAAATAACGGAAAACGCGGACGAAGTCGCTGGCGGCCACAATTCAATCTTTGTTATTAAATTGTTCTTTACATAACACCCCCAAAATAATATAAAAACAAACAAAAGACGTAACAGAAAAGGTTATTGTAATTCAGCAGGTGTTCTCTATTAATAGTCAGTTTTATTAGTTAGTGAAATGTTTATAACTAGAAGTAAAACTATGGTCTCATTAGAATTCAAATCTCCACTCAAGACACTCAAAGGATTAAACTATCGAGGAATGTGTTTGTGATATACGAAATAGGAAGACTGAAGAATATAAATGTAAACCTTTCGTGAGGTGACAATAAGATGCTTCGGTCTGCATCGCTAACTTGAAATTGATAATTGTTTTCAACACACCCATTGTGGTATATGGATACACCTGAAATCGCTTTCCAGGTAGTAATAATACGATCACCTAGCTTGATACATTATTATTTCATCCAGAAATATTCCGATAAATGGTTGGCATTCTAATTGCCTAAAGTTATGCAATATGTGTATGTTGGACAATAATTAAAACCTCTGAATTGACATAAGTTAATGTAAAGAGTCGTATCCACAAAAAACACACACATACACACTTATGCGTAAACCTACTACTTTTATAGTCTAAAGCTTTTCAAAAACGCCAAAACCCTTTTATGTAGCTTGGAGAACTGTAAAATCGCACGTCTTTGTAATGTCTTTGATAACAGATACTATTATTACACTTAGCATTACGAGTATTTATTCAGGAAGTTAATAAGTGTTATAAAATATTACCTACTTTATTTTAAACAAGATCATGTAGAGTCATAGCATACAAATGTTACTATTGAAAACGTCTGTGATTCTTATTCGTTATATCACACACACACACGTATATTGTAGTGAAATTTTTATGCATCACTATTAATCTCAACGCTTAGTCACTACACAGACTAATATTTATTTTAGCGATGTCAGTCTTCAAGCAACGCAGATTTCTTATCGCGGAGGATGTTAGTGCCTTCAGGCGTAGTGTACGAAACGTGACATGTGTCGCCGTATTCGACTACGTCCTCTGTTGTGAGGTGGTTAGGGTCCGATTTGGCGTGCGTGTAGCGGGCGCCTTACCATACGACGCCCTGCGCGCCGGTGCCGCGCGGCACTAGCTCCGTGTAACGCGTGGGCACGCAGAACACGACGTCGCCCAGCGCGACAGAGTAAAACGTTTGTACCATCGCTACAACTCGATCAGCTACAACAGAAACACAGTTTTTGGGATATTGGACGTCTGCCTCGGCATTGCTGCGCTGATTTGAGGAAACCTGGAAACTGACGACTTTCCCAGGTGAAGTGTTCCTGCGGTGTTCCACGAAATTATAAGGCCTTGGGGATGCGGTTAGATTTTTTTATGAGTTTGCTAATATATAAGTAAAAATTAAATGAACTTGTTTAATATGATAATAATAGTACCTATAAATTACCTGAATGACTTCTTTTTCTATTCAATCGCTATTAAAGTTTGTAAATGTTGTGATATAAAAGTTAAGCTTCGGTATACAGAAAATTTAATAGCAAAGTTTGGAAACTTGCAAAGTTCAATAGAAAGCTGTGCTGAACTACTCCTGTGCAACTATGCAAGATGTGTCTATAAACTAGAAAGTTTTATCAGAAATATGTAAACATTTTCATAGTTTCTCATAAAATAGATGAAAAAGTTAGTGAACATGTGATACGTGTAACAAGTACCGGGAAATATTTTAGTCGCATCTTTGGATTATCGTCACCGCAGGTGAGAGTCTATAACCCCACCCACCTCGCAAGGTACAGCGAGGTATGAAATTACATTCCCCTTCTCCAAAAAAGGTACAATTATCTTTTTCCTTAACAAAATCCGTCCGCAATCTTGAAGAGTCAAACAATCCCGGCATCGTAAGACAAATTTGAGATAAGGTAGATTACTCCTTCCGATTTGAATTATCGTGTAACGTATAATACCTATGTACTGTTGAATTTCATAATTGGTAAGCGTGCTGACATAACATGTAGTAACTTTAAATAAAACATTTTTCAAGCGTATTTTACATATTTCTGATAGATTATACTTAACGAATGTGCAAACTGAACAGTGCTGGTGCATGCCAAGACATAACGTGCGGTGTCATGTATAAATAAATAGAAAAAGAAAGCCGTAGGAAGAGATACAGACAACAATTGCAGCGTATTTCTTAGAAGAGACTACATTGATATTGCAACAAAAAATTAAATTCCTTTGCAATTTCATTATTTACCCAAAGAAAACCGCGTACTTATACTTGTTAAAACTAAAGTACTATTATTTAACATTCTATCTAAAATCATTACTCTACAATAATTCCAACAAACTGGCAATAGAATACAAAAAATTATGAGTTGTCATAATTAAAATAAAAATGGTGTCTGACCAGACGATGCCTTGTGCGCCGGAGCCGATGGGTTTGAGGTTCTGGTAGCGCTTGAGTATAGTGAAGCGTGTGTCTCCGACCTCGACTGTGTAGAAGTGTGGGTGGCGCGGCGGGGCCGACATGGCGGTTACTGGCGCCGCGTGGGGCATGGACCACCCCTACCTGGAATAGAACACGTACACGCAAATTCACACTTCTGCAACAGTCGATGGACCGTGGCTGGACTCATATTCATTGTGACGTTCCAGTTATTTTATGTTTAATCGTTAGTTAATAAAGAGGTGTCATATAGGTAAATACAATATAATTCAATAACACAAACAAGAAAAATGGTACACGAAGTTAGCGTGGGCACTAGGGTGGGTCGATTTTATAAAAGATTTCTTTGTTTTTATAAAACAAATAAATCTTTTATATATATGCGTTATTGGCATAGTATTACAAAAAATATATTCGATACATCTTTTAGCCCTCTACCGAAGCCTAAATAACACAAAAATAGATATTTCTCATCTAAATATCAAATCACTTTAAAATGTTTGTTTTTACTTGTTCTTGTTTTATTTGGTCTTTTAAAAAAAAATTCGTCGAAAAAAAAAACTGTTTACTTGCCAATTCTAAGAATTTTTGACTGGGTAGATAAATTTCATAGTACGTGTATGTTAGAATACAACTAACTAACTTTTGATTTATGTAATAATTTTCAACACATATGGAATTTCGAACTGGAGAATATTTTACAATACTTTAAAACTACCAAAATTTACAGACACTTGTGATCGATATGGAGTTTCTATTATATTAGCAGACCTACGATATTTAGGGCAAAACAAAAATAAAATACGTAGAGCGTAATAAGGAACGTAATAAGGTTAATATGCCAACTACACGTCAAAGAGTTACTTTTGAGGTAGTTGTTTCATACTTAAAAAATACTCGTAGAATACATTGTTAAGTCATACACTCCAACTTGGTTTTAGATAAAACAAAAGTCTAATTACAAAGATGGCCCACAGCATATTTTCAATTTGATACAATTCTACTGATATTTCAATGAAACAGTTAAATATGTAATTGACCTTGTTATTCAAAGGAAATGCTTTCTTCGCTCATCCTAAGAATTTGTTATTTGCTATGATTACTGATGAAAAAAGGTTTGGGGGTGTACTTACATTGAGAAAAATTATTGAAAAAGAGTGTCAGATCTCTCAGAGTATTTAAATTTCCAAAACTTAACTTCAATGCAAACGATTATATCGATATAGTAATATGGGCTGAATCTGATGTCACTAAATCGCAAATTTTAAGCCACACATCTGATACCACTTTGACATGATGCAGAGAGAAAGTTTCCAATAGATGTAACTTGCACATTATTTCCCTGTACACGCTTATTCACACTTCTGTAACATACGCAGGCTGTAGAAAGATCTGTCAAATTAGTAACAGAGGCAATTTTAATCCGTATCAATAACGCCTTGGTTTGACTGTAAGGTTGAAATATGTATATTTTTTGTTAGATAAAGATAACAAAAGATCAAAATAAATCAAAATTCTTTTTCCTTAAAACTACGTTTTAATTAGTAAATAACCATAGTTTAGTACTAAATATACTTTTATTAAAACTTTGAAGTCCAGTAGAGGGTTGAAAAGGTAAAATAAAATAAATAACAATCTAAATATTTATACGCAACTTTTGAGACCCTTTTTAAATAAAATCGAGCGGACTTCTCTGCATTCCTTCATATTAAAACTTTTTAGTGAAAACAAAATGCTAATAACATGAAAGATTAGGCTGAATGGGCTAAGACCCTTTTGCTTTAAACGAAACTATTGCTATCACTATTATTTTTCTTCGAGTAGAGATCGATTGCAATACCGAAAATATATACACGTAGAATGACATCAAGGATATGAATAAAAAAGAGCTGATCTAACGTTGCACAGAACTGCGGAATTACATTTTCAAATAGTACATTTACTCGTTCAGCTAACATTAAAATCTAACGATGGTTCATGGCAAGTTTCTCGTCACGATAAAATATTAATGAAGGAGAAATAAAACTAAAATCAGATTTCCCTCTTCGCTTTAACTTACTTTGAAAAAGTGTCCTTATAAAAGGTGTGCTCGTTCTCCATAAATGCCCAGTGGTTATTGTCAGCGTTGGTGGCGGCGGAGGCCTCTATTATAGGTATCACAGGATCAGTCTTGTGCCGGTTGTTAGACGAAGCGGTGACGATTACGTCTGTTGACAAACATACACAACACGCGTTTAGTATGACGCTCGTTTAATATATTATAAGACAGGAAATTTGGAAACAAAAACTTATATGCAGAAAGACATAGAATTCTTTAAATGCCCAAATCTAAATGCCCTTTGTGATGTTGGAAAGGGAAGAAGCTATGGCGTATATGTGCATTGCATTCTGCGACCGAACGATTTTACGTAATACCGTGGGTTGGGTATTAGCAAAAATTGGATTGTTCAGTTGTATTTGCTCTCTTTTTATATTCTACTCAAACTTTCCAAATTTAAACACGATTGATAATGAGAACATAAAATCGCATCTTACCTTTGTTTTAATAAAGGCAGTAATCGAAATGAATCTAAGAAAAAGAAATGTAATGAGATTTGTAGTTATTGCAAAGCGTAAACATACGAAAGGCATACTACTACACGTTCAAAGCAAACATATTTATTTATTAAAGGCACAGCTACAGAAACAAACCATACAATACAATAATACAAAATTTCCTAGTATAGCACGAATTTTGTAGCATTTTGGTGAGTCATTTTTATTTTGTTATGATACTGGAGTCGAGTGCTCCCTTATAAAGTAATTAATATCGTGAAGAATTCATGGCAATCGAAATAGTAACACTCTAAGTTAAGTGAAAATAAAATTGAAAAAGTGCGATTCCATTGCTGGTTAAGTGGTGCAATCGAGGTTCTCAAACCAGTTTGTTGTTTATGCATGCGTTCATTGTAAATAAGATTTGATGATAGGATTTATCAACTCTTAAATTCTTATTACTAATGAAACTTGAAGTAAAAGCGGTCTCTAATTATTAAAGTTTCGATTGGTTTCAAAATCTTGCTTTAGTTGAAGTCAGAACTGACCGAGAAAAGAATCTACCGCGCTGCATATCAATTGGATGCCTAGTAAATGTTTAGTGTTATTGTTAGGTACTCTATACTTCTCGCTTGTTGATAGAGAGATAATATTTTCATGAAAGTTCAATTCAACGATCAAAAATTTCTTATTAAAAGACTGTATAAATCCCATCCTATGAACTTCCCAACTTTTAAGTCGTTTCACAGAGCCTCTGGGGACCACGGTCATAACTAAAGCCCAGACCCCAGCATCGACCTTTTCTCATATCCCTTAGAGCCTCTGTAGACCACGGCGTACAGGACCGCTCATGACCACAGCATCATACTTGCTACGAGTACAATAATCAATGCAAGTATGCGTGGAGCATTTGTAATGACCAATCTGTTTTTGTTTTTGAACCTCTGGGGACCACGGTCTTATGTAAGACCCAGAGACCCAGACCCCAGCATCAACTTTTCCCCATCTCCTTTTGAGCCACTGTAGACCACGGCGTACAGGACCGCTCATGACTACAGCATCATACTTGCTACGAGTACAATAATCAATGCAAGTATGCGTGGAGCATTTGCATTGACCAAATATACTTGATAAAACAGCTCATTTTCCTATACAACTTCCATGCGTTAATAATAATTTATTAACGGTAGTTAAGTTAGCACATGTAATCATGTGCTAACTTAACTACATTTTTTATAACAATTGTGATAAAATACCCGTTGGTAATAAATTAGATGTTTCAGAAATGATAGTCGAAATCTAGTACGAATCAAAATTCCCAAATGCCTAGGTTTGCAGATACCTAGCTCAGAAAAGCTCTTCTATTTTGTTACAGAAACGCGACTGGCGCAGAACACGCACCGTCTCCCAGAATGGCCGTGTCGCATCATCTTTACGAAGATCGTTTGATTTAGTTTCTTTTATTTTAATTGCTAGTTACTCGATTACTTAATTACTCGATTGTAAAGAGAGCGTGATCATCGATACTTTTAGTTTTATTAGAATGGTGACACTGACTTTGACAGTTCGTTAACAAAAAACAAGTTGCCGCCATTTTGGCACAGATTCTGTTTCCGATCTCGTGATATTTTCGTATGAAAAGTGATAAAATGGAACAAATCCACGTTGGTATACACGCCTGCAGTGTTATTTAAAAGATAGTCCGATATGGACGATCTATTTGGGCTTCGTAATAGCCCCTTCGGACTACCCGCCGACATACCCGCATATATATATGTATTAGGCATGTGCGCCGATGCCGAAATCTTCGGCGGCGGCGTGGAGCTAAAAATTCAGTGGCGGCGGCGTAAATGGCGGCGTAAACGGCGTCGTTATGTCGAATGATGGAAAATTAAAAGTTTAACAATTCAGAATGCCTTTATTGACATAACAAATATAAAAGCTACTAAAACTAATAACACTTTTTAAGTAACAATCAAATATGGCACAACTATACTCTTCTAAATTATGTATTGTAGTAAAATGATATTAAACAACAATATGTAGGTATTATTTTGTTCAATAACTTTTTGCCATCTTGTAGGTAGGTAGGGAAATTTTGGGGCTTCAAATCAAGAAACCGCCACAAAATTCTTTAGGCAGTGTCAGGTTAACATCAAGCGTGTATCGTCACACGCGTGATGTTAACCTGACACTGCCTAAAGAATTCCGAGGAGACCTAAACAGGTGGAAATCTGAAGATGCAAGGTCAGGACTACACGGCAGATGCATTAAAACCTTCCAGCCAAACTCTTAATTTAATGAATAAAACCACTTCCTTTCTATTGATTAATTCTGGCCGCTTTCTCTCAACTTCTTGCTTTAATCTCATCAGTTATTCGCAGTAGAGTTCAGAATCGATGATGCTGCCTGACGGTAACAGATCATAATAAATAATACCCTTCCAATCCCACCATACAAACAGCATCACCTTTTTGCCAGTTAACCCAAGTTTCACCACAGTCTGTAAAGCCTGACCGACCTTTGACCACGATTTTTCTGCATGTTCTTGTCATACGTGATTCAGTTTTTATCAGCAGTTAGAAAAACAAATGAAAACCACACATTTTCCTAATTTGAATTCGAAATCTTCTTTAAAATTCAAACTTTTTAATGATACCGCAACCAGCCACATTGAAATGGTATAGCCAGAAAGATTTTATTACAACTTTATGCGAAAAGACTTTTTCCCGAACCTAATAGTTATCATATAGAAATTATTTAATTGATATTATTCCCAGTTAGACACAAGCGTTGAACCATTTTAGTAAGGCCAGCTACAGAGAATACAAGTTCGCTAAGTGTGCTTGTAGCGGGTTAACTAGAGTAGACAAATAGGGGTAAGTATTGAATTTTTGATTTCTGCCAACTCCATCTTGTAAACGAGTGCTACATTAAATGATTTCATTGTTGACACCTGTAACTAAAGAAGAAAGATTCGATTATTTTTTGTTTGCATCTGATCATTGACTTTATTTTTGTATTCATTAAAATTTTACTAAATATGGAAATATGGAACGGAATTAACACGTGCCGCAGAGAATGCACTGCGTTGCTTAGCAACCGAGCAAACGAACGTTACTAGCAGTTCGTGCCATCCCGCGCCGTTTACGCCGATCTTTCTAACCGGTCAGCGGCGGCGTGTCATGATCGGCGGCGTCAGTCATCGGCGCGGCGCGGCGCACACGTCTAATATGTATATATAGATATATGCGTGTAATTTCTACAAAATCATAATATATTGTGTTGGCACAAAAGTAATGAGACACAGTAGAAAAATCTATACCATTTCCTTTTTAAAATCAATTTTTTCGATAATATTCTAGAATGTTGTAGAACATTCTAAGTACTTCTGGTGTAGGGTATATAAAGCCGCGCTCGCGATTTGTTTAGTCAGTTTGAAGAAAAATGAACGAGCGACAAGTTCGAACACTATACTTATACGAGTACTTGTTAGGCCACAGTGCGCGGGCTGCGGCTGACAATATCAACAATGCATTAAGCGCTGGAAGTACAAGCCATGCGACGGTGTCCCGATGGTTTGACCGTTTTAAATCAGGAGACAGGAGCCTTGAAAGTCAGCCACGCTCAGGGCGACCACCCGCAGTGAATGATGACGATTTGCGCCACGAACTGCAGTTGAATCCGGATGCTACCACTCGTGAATTAGCGGAAGCACTTAAATGCAGTCACTACGCCGTGGAACACCATCTGCATGAGCTTGGTTATCGAAAAGTTTTGGCTCGGTGGGTACCGCACATCCTTACAGACGCCAGTCGTGCAGTCCGTGTCGCTATCTGTCAGTCACTTTTGCTGCGACCCCGACGTAAAGAGTTTTTGTCAGATCTGGTTACTGGAGATGAATCATGGATTTATTACGAGAACGATACACGTCGTGCTTTTTGGCTGCCTCGAGAAGAAACGCCACCAACTCAACCGAAGCCGAGTCAAAAGAACCGCCGAAAAATTCTGCTTTGCTGTTTCTGGGATGCGCAAGGAATACTGTTTTATGAGCTATTACACAATGAAGCTATAAACGCTGACAAATATTCAACCCAGCTTACCAAATTATCTGCCGCTATCAAGAAAAAACGACGAAGATGAGTCAATATAGTTTTACTGCACGATAACGCTCGACATCACGTCGCATCTGTGGTTCGCCGGCAGTTGGAGAACTTGGGCTGGGAGACGATACCCCACCCACCTTATTCCCCAGACCTCGCCCCATCAGACTATCATTTGTTTAGAGCCCTGAAACAGCATTTGCGGGGTAAACAATTTAATGATTTCTCTGACCAACTCTTTTTCGAGGCACAGCCATCAGAGTTCTGGGCAAAAGGCATCCAAACTTTGCCGGATCGTTGGCAAGAAGTCTTAGATACTAATGGTAATTACATCATTGACTAAACTTTTTTTATTGTAGTAATAATAAAAAAGTAAAAACTTAAACCAAGTGTCTCATTACTTTTGTGCCAACCCGATACATACAATAAGGATAGAACACGAAAAATAAACAAGTTATGTCGTATCTCATCACTACTAACAATTTTATCATTTTCACAAAGTTGTTATTCTAAAAATAACAGATAATAAAACAAAGCTATCTCGAGAGCATCGGCCCGAGTGGTTCAGTCAGACGGACGAGCTGTAACGACGTAAACCTCACTTGTATTTGCATATTTTCTGAATATCTACTTCACAAGATTACTCGCCAGGATGGAGGCCTTTGTATTTCAAATGTAAATTCAATCGTCGGATGATTTGACGATAGAAGCGTCTTTTAAATCGAAATATGGACATAAGATATTAGTATTGAGTTTGTTTAATGAAAAGAGAGAGAAAATTAATCTGTCGAAAAAATATTGTGAAAATAAAAACATGCGGAGATACCGCTTTCAGGCGGTTTAAAACATGCCTCACCCCCCATCTACGGTTGCTCGTTGGTTCTTCACTTGATTTAAGGGATGCGACTACAGGAAACGACATGTTAGCGATGTTATGGCGATCTTTAGTCACTACTTTCACAAGCATTTTGATAATGAAGAACGAATGATAAAAATTGATTATAATTTGACAGCAGTGTTGCCAAATTAGTCGTTTATATACCAAAACTCATGTCAAAAATGTCGCCACAACAACACTATCATGTGCACAGATTACGTATAATCATTTTGGAACTAACATAATACTGCAGTATCTACTGTTGGATATCTACTTGGTTTTGCCACTTTCGAATCAATATTTTTTCTGGCTGTTATTATTTCATATTCTACGTGTACGTACGGCGGTGTGCGAGAGCCGGCACACAGCACAGCCAATCTCGCGAGCTCTTGACATTTGCGAACAGCGCTCCCAACATTCCAACTGGGTCGCGCGCAAATTAACTGCACTTTTGAGTTCCACTTCTATTTATAATATTTTTTTATCCTACAGTGAAACTATCTGTAGTATTAACAGATTTTTTTTATCAAAATGATGGCATTTATTAGGGTACAATATTTTTGCATGGGAATTACAAAAATATGAAACTTTAATTATAGAAGCATGAAAGAACATTGAGTTAACATTAAAATGAAATTATTAGTGCTGTAGCCGAGGTAATGCGAGGAAAACAAATGTAACAAATCTCAGGGCGAACGGCTGATTGCGATTCTTTTCAAAATTTTATCGAAATTTTAGATAGTTTTCTTCCAAACATATTAAGAAACTAATTTTTTCACAAAAAATGAGTATTTATTGTAATATTCTGTAAACGAATTGTTAAAAGTTATTTTTATTCAGCATCTATTGAGGTATAAATGTGCATTTATAAATTCAAAAATACTTCAATAAATATTATATATAAATATTGGCATACTAGCTGACCCGACAGACGTTGTCCTATCTTTATTATGAATATTAAAATCGAAAAGTTTTTCTTTACATCCTACTTGACAATATTACCATTAATTCTATGTCAAATGTCACAAGGTTACATTAAAAAAAGTTTACATTATTCAAAGCACTAAGGATATATTAGAAATATTTTTGAATGGTAGTTAATTATTCTTAAATTTTTGAATTTTCCACGCGTTTTGCTTATATTTTTTCGTAAGAACCTACACCTGACAATAACAAAAATTACAAAAAAATAATAATCGAGATCGGTCCAGCCGTTTCACGTTTGATGGCGTGACCAAGGGAAACAGGGATTCATTTGTATACACAATATAGATTTATATAGGAAAGTGGTTCGCTCGCTCCAATTACAGCGAGGAGCACCCTCGGCCGCCACTACAGTCGCTACCGGGCGGGCGTACAACCGACCACTCGGCCCTCATACTATGCTACACACAGAGTAAGAATTTTCGATACTCAAATAATAACTACAAGATAATTATTTTATTTGATCTATTTATTCACAACGCTGTATACTGAACAATATTCACAATGAATATTTTTCGGTATAGCATTATTTACAAGATAATTGTTTAGGAGGGTCATCATCAGCCCTTTTTATGTCCCCACTGCAGGGGCTCAGGCCTTCCTTATGGATGGTCAGGAGGATAGGCCATGACCCTCCACGCTGGCCCAATGCGGATTGGAGGGTAATGCCGAGGATAGTGAGGGTAATGCCGTTTAGGAGGGTAGCTAAACAAAAAATAAATAATATTGAAATTAGCTAAATAATAATAAATAATATTAAAAATACTTTTTGATGTGCAATACACTATCTTCCGCCCTCATCAGTCTTACCTCATTACATGTATTAGGAAAGAAAAGAAGTCAGTGTACAGATATACAGGGTTATGTGTAATTAGACCGGATCCTTTTAAGGGGTCATAAGGGAGGTCATTTATAATTATTTTTACCCCACATTGTATAACCGAAAGTTATTTTTTTAAATTCATTTTTGTTTGCAAATTTATAACAACAAAAAAAAAAATTTTTTATTTAAAACTTCGTAGTTTCTGTTTGGGTCAAGATAATTTGGGTTTTTATTATTAATTATCACGAACTGGAATGTTATCTCTCCAAAACTGTCAACAAAATTACTGACTAAATTTTTTTTTTTTAACATTTTTTCACAAAAATGGCGCACTTTCGGATACTTAATGGGAGGTGAAAATAATTGTAAATGACCTCCCCTACGAACCTTTAAAAGGATCCGGTCTAATTACCCATAATCTTGTATACAGCATAAAGTGAGAAAAAAGTTATATAGTATAACAAAGATAATAATAAGTTTAAACAATGTTATAATTATAATAAAGAATGTAGAGTGGGCTATTTGGCCCCCTTCATATTAAATAAATTAAAAGGATAAGATTATCCTGCAAACTCAGTTTGACAACTGAGTTTGCAGGATAATCTTATCCTAGCAAGAAAGGGATGAATGTAAGAAAGAATATATACGAAAAATGTAACTGCGAGCAGAAAAAAGCAAGAACTGTATAGAATGGAAATAATATACATAAAGAATAAAAACGAGACGAACGGGTGGGAAGCGATTGAAATAAAAAATATCTCACTGCGCGCAAATTAATTACGTCTCATTTTCTGTATTTTACATTTTTTTAATAATTTGTAAATCGTTTAGATTTTACAATATTATCGTTCGATTTTCACGCCTTACACGAACAATACTTATTTACAGTTATGCAGATGTTAGTAGTATTTCCTAAATTGGATGCCATTCCACCATCACTTACGATTCTCGTTCTATAGCAAAAATCCTTTTAGCCTTACCGCGTTTAATAGATGAAGCGGTTCAGAGCTGAATAAATGAGGAGTATTCTGGAGCCGCCATTATAGGCACAGTTCAAGATAACCGCCCTCCAGGGGACCGGTATAAAGCGGATTGCCCGGCTATTTATACGGCTGCCAACTATCCCGACACGCTGCGAGTAGAAGGTGTATCACACACTTCTATGTTCCTGTTACGTTGTGAAGAACACAAAAATATTTGTACTGTTCTATGCCATACATTTCCTTAAAACATCTCTTTAATTATTTCAAGGAAGGTTTGTTTTGAAAATAAATAATTATATATCAGGGATAATAACACTATTCACTTAAGACACGAATGTTATAAATAGAGGTGATATTTTAAATATGCTACTCGATATCAAAACCTTTAAAGACTGTTTATATATTTATTTATTGTTTCAGAAATAAGACTAGATTTGCAATGAAACAAATCCTACTAAAAGTTGTAAAACAAATAAAGCAAGCACGTCTATACCCGAAATAATATTCTTAAAAAGTAGGTACAACAGCGGTTAAGAACGGTGAGTCTGTGTTAATTGCATGAATTGAATGCCTTAAATAAAAAGAAAATAAACACTGTACCTAATAACCGGTTTCTCTAACCTAGAAAAAGGCATAGCTTAATTAGGAAACGCCTAATCCTACGTATCGCCGAAGCAGATTAGTTTAATTCCAAATAAATACGAGTATATTTTCTTTTTTCTGCTTGACATATCTGTGATCTGTCATGTTACGCAAATGCAAGGCGTCGGAAAACACGTCATGACTTTAGACATTTCGTTTAATGTCGTAGAAGCCACTTAGGTTTCTAGTCATTTGAAAAATGCATTTTCATCTTAAGCGATTCCTAAATATTTATGGTACAATTTTGATGTAACACCTAAGTTTAGTGAAAGTAAGTGAAAATAAGTGTGACAATGAGTCAGTAAACTGCGATTGTTTCGTTAAATAATGGCAGTGTTTGCTGTGTGGAGCCGAGCGAGGCGGGCGGGCGGGCGGCAGTCAGCCTCAGTATCAGGGGAAATGAATGCAACATGCACTAGCCACAAACAACATTGACAAAACCACAGACAACGTTTGCATGCATCCACTGTCACGTAGATGCGACATATTTTATTTAAAATTCAAATGCTTTGCAAACACTTCAGTATTTGATTGAATCATTTCTAGGTTTCCGTAAAAAACCAAGGAACTCTTTTAGTTTCGCTATGTCCGTCTGTCCATCCATCCGCGGCTTAGCTCAAAAACTATTAGTACTAGAAAGTTGTAATTTGGCAGGAGTATACAGGCTGATTACGCTGATAAAGTGGTCAAGTAAAATTTAGAAAAAAATGTTAAGGTACCTCCCCTACATGTAAAGTGGGGATGATATTTTTGTCGTCTTTCGCATAGTGTGGAACATCGTTGGGAATCATTGTTGGGAAACATCAAAAATGTTGGGGGTGTAGGAAGGTCGTTTTTGGATTTAATAAACCGATTATGACTTATTAAGCTTTAAAGAGCTTATTTTCGTTAAAGTGTCCCCCCCCCCCTCTACCAAGTAAACGGTAGTTGGTAAAAATTTCAAATGTTACGGCAGTAGTACTTATATATGTATAACGAAGTTGAAAAAAAACTATAACACTTAAGTTGGCTTTTAAAATTTTTTGAGTAAAAGTCGACCAACTGGAAAATTTCGAAGAACTGCATAGAAAATTTTAAATTTAACTTATTTTCATGGATCATGGTATTTCGTCCGATTGCACATGACTGTTTCTTTTAATTATTTTGTAATTTAAGCAAATTTCCTATAAATGAAATTATCAGCATCAAATTGCTTTTACTTTTTTTTTTTATGGAATAGGGGGCAGTCGAGCAGACGGATCACCTGATGGTGAGTGCTTACCGCCGCCCATGGACACCTGCAACACCAGAGGAGCTACAAGCGCGCTGCCGGCCATAGAACATTAAGAGTAAATAGTAATAAAAAATATTTGAAAGTTCACGCAAATAGTTTTCCAGGTCATATTTTTACAGTTCCAATCCAAAAATGTGACTGTCCGCGGAATAGTACAGACTACAGTTCCAGTGCTGGCACATCAATGACTATGGAATACTCAGGAAACCGTTAAAGCGTTTGTTGCAATTTCGCTGAGTAAGCAATTTGAGGTGCCCGCGATACTTATCTCGTAAGCTATCGGTTTTCATACTTAATATAACTGTATGACTTTAACATTCCGAGGGAGCAGGCAATCGTTTAATTTTTTCAGGTTGTTATATGTTTCCGAGTGTGATATTGGTCGTAATTCATTTCAGTTTTTGCTTAAACAACTCATAATGATCTCAAAAATTATCTTGTTGTCATTATTAATAAATTATTATGTTATCATTGTAAGATCATAGTTTTTTTTTCTCTATTTTTAATGTATTGATCTGGTAATAACATAGTTTTTGAGAATGTCTTACACCCATTAGAGCTAGTGAGTTTCTTACTCTTTCTTCTTATCGGCCAAAAGACGTTCTGAACGAGTTTTTTTATTTTTTATTTATTTATTAGGTTTTATTTATGAGTTTTAGGGAAAAAATGTTGGACGATTCAAAAGAACTTTTAAGAAGTCTATTTGAATAAAGATTATTTTGACTTTGACAACGAATACAGTAAGTAAGTAAGTACCTATTTTGTTCCAAGCGTGTATAGTTTAACGAGCTGTCTGTTGTCCTAGCGGAGCAGCTTGAATGTGTGCATCATTAACAGCTCTACGTTGTTAAAACCACTGCGGCGTAGCGACGTTGGAACTAGGCACTAAGCTGAGGGTCGAACTCTCAAGGTTCATGTCTCATGGCCGCGTATCGTCGATAGCCATAATATTAAACAGATTTTCATATGCCAACTTTGAAAAAATTTGTGATAAATGTTAGCAGGTGATAGTCAATTCAAAAGAATCTTTTTTTTTTGTTACAAAAGAATATATTCCCGAATGTGTCCTATTTTTAATGTAGTATACAACAACACTATAACAATTGATTTCTTCACTAGTAGAACGGGTAAAAAAAGTTTTTGGAAGTGTTTAAGAATTATTAAGTCGATTTAGTATTCTTAATGAAAAATACTTAAAAAATCCACTCTGCCCCTGGCACTCGTGTGATTTATCTCGAATCCATGACCTTTTAATTTTAAATTTTTATTGTTCTCAGTGAAGAGTATTTCTACCTGATGAGTAAAGTGATTGTACATTTTTAGAAGTTGACTTGTTGAAAATTCTTTTGAATCGTTAAATATTGTTTATATGCCCTAACTACCACTAGCTGACTACGTGTTTTGTTTGTAATATGTAATAGGTTGTATTTTTTAAATAATACATGCTCAAAATAACTGTTTAAGTATTATTACTATTGTATTTATAAAGAATTACTTTTGAAGGTTCATCGATAATTCCATCAAAGTCCAAGGTTACATATTGTTGAAATAAACTATTGATATACTTTTGTTAAAAAATCTATCATGCATTAATACATTAAGGAAATAGGTTGTCAACACCAAGGATAACTGTGTTATGTAAGGTTAGCTTTAACCATAAATAGTCGGATTTGTATAACTTATAGTACTTAGTTACTACTAGAGATGCGCTGAATAGTGATTTCACCGAATAACCGAATACCGAATAGTATTCGGTTTAACTTTTACCGAGCCGGATATTGGTGTTTTTGCAACATTAAAATAAGTATATTTATTTTGCTTTTATTATATTTTTGAACTCTATTTTAATCGTGACTATAGTTAAAAAAATATATATTTATGATTTGAAGTTTCATTGCTTTATTTTATTAGCATTATTGAGCACTTTCTCCATACACTTCCATACATCCTCCATAAGAAATTTTTTCTTCTAGTTCTATACAATGTCGTGTAGCCAAGAAAATAGGAATTTAAAATCGAATAATAAAGCCGAATATGAATACTGAAAAGATGCCAAATACGCCGAATACCGAATACCAAACGAATATTCGGCGCATCTCTAGTTTCACCTTTATAAAAACAATATGTCACACAATATATCTACATCTACATTAAAGTTAAACATTTTAAACATCACTGTGGATCATGAGGTTAAGAGCTTTTATGATTACAGATGGTTACACATCCACCTTTGTGTGCTCACGAGTGTTCTTCAAAGTAAGGGCGCATAGGTAATGGTCTTCATTACATCGAAAAAGAAAACAAAGCCTATTCTATTTCCCTTTAAATACTGCCGAAGAGACTATAGATAAAAAAAAACTAATGATAAAACTAAATGATAAAATTACTACAAAATCAATTTTTATATTCTCGTAAAAACAAGGCACGATTACATTTTAAAATATGGGGAGTGAATTGAAAAATGGGGTAATTTTTATAATTCGGCCTCATTTAATGGAAGCGGTCGCCGTGATTCAATCAATCCTAAGGGTGTTTATATATTCACCCGCAGATGTGCGTTGTAGTAGATTTATTGTATGCCGTTTATTTCTGGAACATTTTCATATAAAAATTTATAGTGCATTAATCAAAAAGCTAATTAAATATACAAAAAATATTATTAATTTTAAATAAATAAAAAACAATCAAACTTTTATGTTATGATGTTATCGGACTAATGACTAGGTAGAATAATTGTTGACAATAAAAATTTAAATAGTAACTCAGGGCATATTCATGTGTTTCCATTTCAAAGTTGCCCTGATAAAGATGTTGATGTTATTAATAACTAAGGCGTGCTAAATATTATACAATGAAGTGATGTAAAATAAATGAATCATATCTGTATTCAATTATAGACAACTATTCAACGGCTCTTATCGAAATTTTTACTCAACATTACATTTTTAGGTCTAACTGGTATTAATTTATTGATTACTATTGTGCCTTGTACTTGATTCACTGTTGCCGCATGCACTATGACTGTATAACAAATGGTGCGATCGCCGACGAAGGTCCGGAATATACATCATCCTATTACGCCTAATGTGATGACATTTCCAGCCCTACCGTGGACCTGCACGATGATTGAGAGCTTTCAAAATGATAGACACACGGGTGATATTACACAAATTCTTTTATATTTTATAGAATTAACAATAACGACATAATAAGAGTAAACGTTAAGTAATATGAGATATTGCTCATATTAATACCAATTCCGTTGTGAAAACTAAAGTTTAGCTTACAGTACTGTAAATAAGGAAGGTAACATAATTAAATTTCTAAATGTGATTGCTTAAAATATCCACTTTTTCTATGGCACTCTGAGATGGTCAAAGTGGTTTTTTTTTATGAAGGACATTTTTATTGGCATTTTGAATGCAAAATTTATCAAATATAATAAACTTATTAAATTATAATAAACACGATTATATGTAATTCATTATATGTGAGTACGGTATATCGAGAGTGATACAACAGAATTTGGCACAGTCCAAGTCGCAGTGAAAAAAGCAGCCCTTGTTCAGTTTCTTGCCGGTTCTTCTCGGTACAAGGTCTGCCGCCGTAGATTTGCGAACCGATGGCGTAGAATTTCTACTTTCACACACAACACTCAACACATTATGGTTCGATTTGATCTACATTGACCCGCGGGTATACTGCATAACTACTGCTTTAACGTTCTTAGAGTTATACTTCCTCTCGTACCGTAGTGAGACCAGTTAAAAAAAATATATCTAAATTTATATGACGTTCATATGCATAATGTTATACGATTTTATGGAGCTTTATCGATAATAGCTAGAAATATATCTAAAGACTACAACAAATATAAAACAAGATATAAAAATTGTTCCCCGGTGGTTTATAAACAACCTACGTACACCCACTAAGAACGTTGTATTACCACAAAAATATTAGAGGTATAATAACACGAATGAACACTTACACTAACTTACATGAATGCGAACTACACCCACCTCGGAGTGGTCGACTTTAGACCGCATAAATAGAACTCCGTTATCTTTGCTTAAAACCGGTTAAATCAAAATCAGCATGAATACTATAATTCTATTAGAAACTTTTACAACTGCAGTTCTGTAGGCATTCGGTTACCGTTACACATATACTAATTGCATGTATTGACGGCAGTATATGTAATAGACGAATCTCTTACAAGGTATTAATACATATTTACGTAGTAAAAATGTCTGATCTTGTATTCGTATCATATCGTTCGATCGCATATACATAAATATGCGTAAAAACATAAAACTGCTCTAAAGCTAAAACACTTGACGCTTACCATAAATTTCGTAGGCTCATTTTTGTTTATCAAACCGATGATATTGCCACCGTGCCGTGTCAATATCTGGAACAATTAAAAGCACAAGATTAATATTAATATACAGCTCGAACACAAATTTTTAATTTTCGCCATCTCTGAGGAATGTATCCTCCAAAATTCAAGTCTCTACTATGAGCGTGGTAGTCTGTGCGATGTCTGTCAGTCAATATCTCAGGACATCTCCTTTTATATATCGCACACCTAGATCTAAACTAAGACAACTCAAAAAACTAATGTGGAGGTTTGACAATACATTTGTTTACGTGACAGGAGCGCGACCACTGTTGATTTAACAAAAGAAAGCTAAAGTTATCTAGTGGCTCATCCCCAAACCTTTATTGAATCTGTTATGTTGGATAGATGCGTATGATCACAGAGAATTTGAATATTGTACTAAGTAAAAACTCAATCAAATTTTTGAGTTGTCTCAGTTTAGATCTAGGTGTGCGATATGTATAGATTATTATTATAACATGTACATAAGTAATCGGTCTCAAATCTATTATTACAATTAGAATAATGTGAATTGAATGGTTCGCCGAACCGAAGGCAAAGCAAGCGAACAAGCGATAGACTTATATTTGAAAATCACTGATTCATTGGCATCGATATGGGCCAGTAACTATAATAAGCAGTTTTCTTTCGAGTTTCGCCTCAAAACCAATACAAAAAAAACTATTTTTCACGTTATGCCAAGTCTTGGTATCATCGATGTTATTCAACCACTATTCACCTTTTTTTTTAAATTTAGCTACAATAATTTAATCGTGAGACTAATATAAAACGGACAGAAGTGTACTTCTTACATTAGATTTAAAATTAAACTGATCAATAAAATTCATAACATTACTCCATCTGACTCACTAGTGAAGTTTAATGCTTAGCGAGTACGGTTAGGAGAGCACGGTGGGTGTTTGTGTTGCCACTCGGCCTCCTCTCGCTATTCAGCGACTGATTGCTGCAAACATTGTGGATGACATCTCACTCAAAATGCACCCAAGTTTTGTGTATAAAGTATTGTGTATACGAATATTATTTCAAATAATAATGCCCAGTCGTTATGAAAAATATGAGAGAGCACTTTGTTAATAATAATTTGTCGACGATGATGTCGTGGAAGCTTCCTTTTTTTAAGTCAGTTAAAAATGTAATACAAATGAATAAGCATTAATTTTATGTGAACCGATAACACTGTTATTAGAGTGATAACAGTCTGTTAATAAATATTGAAAAATCTAGTTTATTAACGATTTAATCATATTTGTCGCGTTTGTTACAATGTCATGTGGTGTTTGTTAGAGGTTTGACGAGTGATAAATGAAATGGAGACATCACAGCCATCACAGGAACTTATAAGTGTTACTACGGCCTTGGATACAGCAAAAACAGATTCTTATTTTAACTATACTGTAACTTCAAACGACGCTGAAGACTTTGACTTAAATATAAACAATATTAGCATTGATAATTACGACTATGCGATAATCTCTAACGGCATCGTCGTGGGAATATCGGGTGTCGCTGTCTTTAGCGGCGCCATTTCGTGGATCTTAATAACAAAATGGAGGTCGTTCCAGAATTACATCTTCCTCAATATGCTTTTAGCGACACTAATTATTAATATCTCCGAATTATGTGGCAGTTTATTCTTCAACAGCGGTGACAAGTCGGTGCAAATTTACATATTCATTTCTTGTAGTGGAGCTATGTTCAGTTACAATCTTTGGATATTAATAATATCAATAAAATTTTACTCCGACATTGTTAAAATTTACAAGGAACCTGTCACGCGGCGATATTTGAAGAGCGCCTTATTGGGATGGGGTGTGCCGATAATGGCGAGCTTAATTGTAACAATTATACAGAAATTCTTTGCCGATGTTGATATCATTATTGTTATGTTATATTTCTTTCTGATATTCGTTTCATCTATTATATTTGTGCTTGTTAATATTTTTTTTTATTTGAGAGTCGTATGTTCTTTACTGAGAACGCCGAAAATGCGTCGCAGCGGGTCCTTCATATGGTCCAAGATTCAAGTGTCAACATTGCTATTACTTATGAGTGGTGTAGCGTCGCTGCCATCTTATTTCAATACATCACCAGATAACTCAAACTGGTTCACTATAACAATTGAGAACGTTTCTTTTATACCGAATTTGGGCGCTTGCATTTATCTGTACGTTTCAAAGTCCAATCGCATGGCGTGGCACCAGTACTACGTTAGAAATATTAAAAACAAAATTACGAGAAGTATTGTGTAAGAGTGTATGATAATATATTTATAAGTCATTGGTAATCTTTTAATTTTTCTAATCATTACATAAATTTAAGCAAAATATTTTTATCGTTTATCGTAATCTTCACAAAAAAATAATTGTTAAAGGTTTACAACACATATTTTATTTTTTAAAACAAACAAGATCGTTACAATTAATTATATTTTTGATTGATTAGAAATCAAACAATACTGTATAAAGCAACGATCAAAACCTACTTTTAGAATCACGATTTGTTATGAACAAAAGGTCAATCAAAACAAATCAAGAAAGTAGGTATATAATGTAAATTTAAACTAATTGGCACTTTTATGTGAACCGATAACACTAGCGCGATGCGATAATATTCTGTCAATTAATATTAATATATTTAGTTAATAACCATTTCCTATACTATTTGGTCGCGTTTGCTAACAGTGTGTTCAATATATGTACTACGTGGAGTGAAAAACTGGAGCCCTAAAAGCTGCGCATCAAGATACAGATTATCATCGGCAGAAGGCTTACGTGGGAAAATCAAATAATCAACAATGTCGATTAATTCATGCCATTTAGTTGAAGCTTGGTGAGTGACATATGAAATTGAGACACCACAGCAATCACAGGAACTTGTAAGGATAAATATGGCCTCGAACACCACAGAAACTGTCGAATATTCTAAATATATTGAGCCCTCGAACGACACCGACGACTATTTCAGTCCAGATGACATGTATTATCGATTCTATGAAGTAATCTCTTGCAGTATCATCGCGGGAATATTGATTGTAGTTGTACTAAGTGGCGCCATTTCATGGGCTTTAATTACAAAATGGCGGTCATACAGAAATTTCATCACGCTCAACATGCTTCTAGCGACGCTCCTTTACAATCTTTCCGAAATAAAAGGCAGTTTATTCTTCCAATATATTGATGAAGAGATGACAAGTAACATACTGTTTTCCGGTGGAACAACATTGTTCAGTTACAATCTTTGGTTGCTGATGGTATCTATAGAATTTTACTCCGATATTGTTCGTAACAAGGCATCTGTTACTCGACAATATTTGAAGAGTGCGTTATTGGGATGGGGTTTGCCGATAGCCATAAACTTGACTCTACTAACTGCACAACACTTTTTAGTATATGATTATATTTTGTATTTTATGTATCATTTGTTAATAATAGTTTCATCTATTATATTAATGTGTGTCAATATTGTTCTTTATACGCGAGTGTTATGCTCGCTAGAGCGATTACAGAATGTGCATTGTTGTGAATCATTCACATGGTCCAAGATTCGAGTGTCAACTTTATTCTTACTAATGACTGGCATAGCCTCACTGCCTTCATACTTCAGTATACTGTTTGCAAAGGACAACTGGTTTACAATATTAATAGAAACCATTTCTTTTATACCAAATTTGGCTGCTTCCATATATCTGTACGCTTCTAAATTCAATCGCATGGCGT
Organism: Diatraea saccharalis; assembly: GCA_918026875.4. Classification (NCBI taxonomy): domain Eukaryota; kingdom Metazoa; phylum Arthropoda; class Insecta; order Lepidoptera; family Crambidae; genus Diatraea; species Diatraea saccharalis. The sequence continues at coordinate 1,055,184 of OU893333.1, forward strand.
GGCACCGATACTACATTAAAAATATTAAAAGTAGTAATGATAACACAAGAAATATTGTTTAAACACTTTTAATTATTGTATAAAAATATTTTGTGATAAATATTAAAAGTAGAAATGTTTAAATCGTTTAGTTCTAAAATAAATATTTCCATTTGTCTATATGCCTGTTTTATTACTTATATGACCAGATTTTAAAATATCTAATCATAATAACATAGAGTTTGAATACCATTATTCAGTGTGTTGTTGGCCCTTTTAGCAAAATTTTATAAAAATCTATGTTAAATACTCAACGCTATTATTGTTTTCAAAAATGTAATTAATATTATTCGCATTTCCAGCGTTTGCATTTTATTTAAAACATTGGTATCTTTGCATTGATGTAGCTTTGAAAATTAATAATTAATTGGTGTAAGTTATTCCTGATAAAAATATCTAAGAGATATATTAAAATATTAAAGTATGATGTATATGAATAATTTCTTATACTTAACATTATATTTCATATGTTTCTCGAAGATGATTAGAGTAGCATTACAAGAAATGTCGCTGTCCTCACCAAAGTACAAAAGATATTTCAAAAATTTTTGTTAAAGAAAAAAAAACTATATTGACTTTAAATAAAACAAACAGTTTCATCGCATATGTATTTAGTTTTATTGACGTTTCACCCTTTCCAAGTTCCGTGTTTACATAAGACTAAGGTGTTGATTGTCTTTTTAAATAAAAGTATAGATGCCTTAAAAAACCAATACTAATGGACATAAAAATCATCATCATCATTATGAGCCCTTTTACGTCCCCCACTGCAAGGGCTCAGGCCTTCCTTATGGATGGTTAAGGAGGATGGGCCATAACCCTCCACGCTGGCCCAATGCGGATTAGAGGGTATTCACGACTGCATATGCAGCCAGGACCGAGCTTAACGTGCCATCCGAAGCTCGGAGTTGCTCGAGATAATAATTTTTTGGACCCTTGCGAAAGTTGCGTAACGACTACGATCGCGGGCCGCGGCGCTTATCCACTACGCCACCGAGCTACTCAGGCTGCCTGCCCGTTGACATTTATTAAATTAAATTATTTTAAAAATACATCTGACTTATTTATTTAACCCTGGCTACCATAGTCTACCACCAGTTCCAACTTTGGAAGTCTTCTCTGAAAAGAATTGGCGAAACAAACTCCGACAAGAAAAAGTGAATTTCCGCTTTGCACGCTCCCACGCAGGTCTCCGTCTTTCACCTATCATTACTCGTTTTGGTGTTGTCCAAACCACAAGTATTTTTCCTCCTTTTTATATTATCATACTGAGTTAAAATGAATTAGTTTCCCTGCCAAAAATTGAAGTCAAAGTGTTTTTTTCGTAGCTTCAACCAATTTTTTGACCTTATTAAACACAATTTTAGATCGCTTTCTTTTATCGACATTCTTAGACATTTTAAATCACAATTTATCGAAGAGTAAAAATGCATGTGGTTTGGACGACAACAAAACGAGCAACGACAGGCGTGAAAGGCGGGGGCCTGCGCTGGAGCGTAAAAAGTGGGTAGTCAATAGTCTCTTATACTTAAATAAAATATATAAAAATAACGTTTGAACTGCGGTAGGAACAGCGACATCTCGTGTACTGCTGCTTGTAATCTCTAATCATCTTTGGTGAAGACATTCGTATAATTAGATATCAAACTTCACAAAGTCCATAGACCGCTGGCGCGGCACACTCGCTTTTTGTTTTGATTACAGTTCTAACCTAAGGCGCCTACCACACGTGCATGCTTGACCACAGTTTTACTTGCGCATGCCGGCTTTGGGGTTTGCGCATGCTACCATTTTACCAACTACACGCACAGTGTTCAGTGTATAAGCCGGCATGCGCAAGTAAAACTGTGGTCAAGCATGCACGTGTGGTAGGCGCATAATGTCGTTTCATTTCATGTTATAGTAACATTGTGCGAATTACATTTCTGTAGAAGAATAAAAAATAGCCTAAATTATATAAAGTAAGTTAATAATTATGCCAACCGAACGTTGTAAGCCAGAAAATAATTATGACAATGTGTCATTATTTCAAAAACCATTATGAAAACACTATTATACCAAAGTATATAAGGGATAGTAACATTATACTAAAAAAGGGATCCCGATTTTATTCTGTGTAAAAAGAAAAAAGACTTTTTTTTAAGTTTAGAGTTTGTAGATATATATACATATATTTAAATTTCAGGAAAGATCACTATCCCTATAATGAAAGTTCCGTGCGTAGCAATTGGATTGGTAATCCATCGCACGTCCGTTAGCCTCGACATGTAAACGAATGAAAAGGATGATGACCTTACAACCATTACACGAACAGACACGTAGCAAGTTTGTTGTTCTAATATATCAACACTAAACACGGGGAATGAAGGATCATAATATTCAAAGTTTAACTTAAAATATACCCTTAGAAAGATGAATGTGCTTTCAAATAGACATCCTTTAAAAATATTTTATATAAGACAATTGCTTCGAATGGCAAGCCCAATATCAATCTTTCAATTTGGAATATAAATTGAAATAAACAAATACGTACCTGCCACAAATGGAAGATGGCAATTTGCGATGGTGGTGTCTCACGCGGCTCTATAAATAAAGCAGCTTAATAATCGACTGTTATAGATATTGAATTCCATTGCAATTAACGCTCAATCTTATATTGTATGTAACTTAAAAGGTTTTACAAGTGAATTAATAAATATGTTTATTTCACATCACCATAAACACCAATATTGACTACAGGAAGAAACATATTTGTGACCTATAAGTGGAAATTTCAATATGTGTTTTGGCATCTGTCTGTATAGGTTAATAATAAATACTGAATCAAATTGGAACTGGACAACTATATGGGTGATTAAGGATTTTTTATTAATAAGAAAAAGAATCATTCGCCACCAACATTTACTGTAAAGAAAAGAAACGCATTGTCGGAACTTACCAGAACAGATTCTATCTGTTTTAAATGATAGAGATACTGTTATAATCTAAGCAAACATAAAAATATAAAATCTATAGAAAGGAATAAACGCTCCAATGTTATAACCAAGAATAGTGAAGAAAAAAGCCTACGGCTGAAAGAAATCGATTTACGCGACTAGGGCGCCGAAATAACACGTGAAACTAGCTTATTTAATTTAAATAATAGCGCGCATCACCTCGATAGCTTGCCTATACAAACACGGGTTACAAAGTAACTTGATAACAAAATAACTGTATACATTTTTTACATATTTATGAAAGTATTAGATAGGGACCATTGCTTTTTTGACTAAAACAAGATTCGAATAGTTTTGACGGCGTAGTTTTTGATTTTTCACAAGTGTTTATTACGGCTTTCACTTTATTCAACGACTTTTAAACATACATTTATCTCTTTATTGTAAAGGAAGACGATTCAATATAACTAAATAAAAAAAATATAACACTAAAGTACATTATGAAGATAAAATAACATTATAAATACAGAGAATGCGATGTTAATTTGTCGATCGTATATCAGTTGCGAGTCCTCCAGATGCGACCTTTCGGGCGTGAAAACTCCATTTGCAGGCTCTATTCCATATAACCAGCAGGTGAATAATTAAAACGATACATAATAAACCTTATAACCGTGTACTAAGGCATCTCAGAGAGAAGCGTTCCGCTTGTAGTCAGGTAAGTCTGAATGTTAATTATTATTGTTCCTGGCAATAAGGGGAAATTGTATTAAGGGGAGCGACGAACTCGCATCCTGTGAATTATGGGAATGTTTCTCTATTCCATCACCTATGTATTGTTTTTGAAACAATATCACTTTCTGAATATTTGTGACGAGTTTCTGTCCTTGACTTCGTCACTTTGGGATAGTAATGTGGTAAATAATTTCTGAGGCAACTTTTGGTTCAGATAATTAATTAAGGAAGCAGTTCAGGTTTCGGTGGGTGATGTATTCTTTTCTTGTCTGTGATAGTAAAATAGTGTACAAGTTTTATTAGTTAGGTATATTCAAACAGACTTTGTCATTTTATCACACTCGAACTCGACAAACCATTATGACTATTATGTTAAAACTTTTAATCTGAAGAAATAAGTTAGTGAGGATCGTTGCGAGATTTATGGAAAAAAAATTTTGGTTCGGTACACAAAACTAACATGATGAAAATTTTGTCAAGAGAAAAATATATGTTCCAGTCTATAACTACTGTATATTTTTTAATTAATGTTTTCTTTGTATGTGTAGGGGGAAGTCCCGTAACGCCGGACGGCACCTAGCGCCGGACACTCGTACTATTTAAGCGAGTATTAATCTGGTCGATTCAAAATACAAGTGAAAGGGGCGTGGGGGGCACACAGGTACAGGATCACGCGCACAGATCACGCGCCTCGCCTCGCGTGACGCACACGACCACAGCGGGAGCGACCGTTTGCTCTTTTAGGCGCGAAATCACGGCGTCACCTTTATATCAATGTAAGTAATTCTAGTATATTTCTGCATTTACATTTGAGTGGCATTAAAAGATAAAAGTAGTACCTGATTATTATCCATAAAATGGTAGAATATTATTAGATCTTTTAAACAATTTTAGTAGGTACCACCTAATGAACGAAAATGTCTGTCCCTTAGCACCGGACACTAAGTCGCCCCTTAGCACCGGACAGTAAACATATTGATATTTCTTGTAAGAAATTACGTAATTTATTCTAATTATTTAATTTTGTTTTAGAGTATAGAAGACAGAAGATAATTAAAATGGAAGAGAAGAAAAAGAAAGGATCTTGGGAGCCACAGAGCTTACAAACTGCTATTGATAAGGTTATGTCAAAAGAACTGAGTGTAAGACAAGCTGCAATGAAATACAATATTCCTAAAAGCACTATACATGATAAAATAAAGGCCTTAAATCGGGGAGAAGAAGTAACAATGAAACCAAAGTTAGGTAGGTTCACTAACACCTTCTCAACAGAGTATGAACAAGTCTTGGTGGACCACATTAAAGATTTATCGAATAGATGCATGCCGCTCATGAAAAAGGAGTTTCTAAAATTAGCATACGACTTAGCTGAAGTCATGAAGATTCCTCATAGATTTAATAATGAAAAAGGCAGTGCTGGTAAACATTTTTATTACGACTTTATGAAAAGGCATTCTGACATTTCGTTGAGAGCACTGGAATCGACAAGCATGATGCGTGCCGTAGGATTTAACAAATCACAAGTGGATCTATTCTACGACAACCTTGAAAAGCTGATGATACATTACAAATTCACACCCTCAAGAATTTATAACTGTGATGAAACTGGTGTCAGTTGCGTGCACAAAGATCAAAAAGGAAAGCAAACCGAAGGAAAGAGCGTAGACAAGGGAAAAGAAGCGAAAAACGTGAAAGCTAAAGGAAAGAAAGGAAGTGAAGTAGAACCATTAACTGGAAACACCTAACACAAACATAACAATTTGCGTAGTTTGCTTAGAAGACACTGACGAAGACTGGATCCAGTGCTCATCCTGTCGTGGATGGGTACATGAAGCATGTGCAGACATTCCCGTGTGTGAAGATGGCTACATATGTGATCGATGCAGGTTATTTTGAAATGTCCGGTGCTAGTTGCCACTTTTTAAAATTATATTTTTTGTTACCAAAGTTTGATTGATGGTATTAGTTAATTTTTAGCAGAGGTAGCATTTTTGTTAATTTAATTTGATTCCTAACTTTGTTTTCTAATATAAGTCACAATTTTTTAAACATTCCTAAAATATATTTTGTTTTATTTATAAATAACCTTAGGTGTCCGCCACTAGGGGACTTCCTCCCATAGCGTCAGCAACAGCTTCAAAAACAGATTCGATAAACATAATGTAGAACCCAGTTGGATCCAAGACAATAAAAATACAAAATAATAACATCATTACGATACGCCACGAGACCACTACGAGATAAGTCGTAGTAATGCGCTACGAAATTAGCTACGTGGCGCAGGTAATCAGTGCGATGTGCAAACACAAGGGCAACGGTCTGAGCTATTTTTTGTTTTAATCGCTTGATCCGGGCTCGGGCGGGTAATCCTAATGTGGTCCGATTCAATTAGCACTCATCCAGCCGGCTGAGGAGGTAAACGTCCTAGCGAGCAGTGTAATAAAACTATAGGGATGGACGAAAAACGAAAGATCGAAATAAAAATATGTCCTATTCCAGGAATAATAAGAATCGTTGCTGAGTGGGAATATAATAGTTTCACAATAATAAAAACGTGTTTACGATTAACGTTACGAAATACCGTTTTAAAATTTGTTTGTATTTTCCTTTATTATGTCAACTTAAAATTTCAAACAGTTTTTTGATGTCTCGTTATTTAAACTATCGTAGGTTTACGTGAATTGTATTATTATAATTAATCGTAACTGCAATTTGTAATAAGAGTCTTTTGAAGTATGTGAAATTGAGATAATGGACGAAAAATTACGTTCACCCCTAATATATTTAATTATGAGAGGGGAGCCTCTCAGATAACTTTATATCGAATCTAATGTTCATATATATCCATTTTATCGATATTGTAATATCGACAAAGACACGAGCACATCTCTACTGATTTCGTTCATCGTATGAAAGGGCTGGTTTACAACCTCAGTGTTTGGGGATCTATGTTTGATTAAAAAGCTATTAGTGGTTAAGCTCGAAACAGACCCCATACTCTTTAAATCAACATTCGATATATAGTGGACAGTTTCGTCGTTTTTCCTACTACAACTTACGTATTTTTAAAATCATGGAGTTGGACAGAGCACTATAATAAATAATAAAATGAAAATAAAAATGTTCTTTATTAACATTATTTCCATCAATTATAATTTTGAAATTGTCCCAGTAAGTAATATAAAATACTCGTATTGGGACTATTTCGCTCCAGCTTTGTGGCAAGTACATATTTTAATGTTAACAAGAACCAATATTAATGGATTAATGAATGAATAAATTCGTATGCGAGTATTGTGTTGTAAATGTGTGTAATGTGTGTTGTGAGTGTGTGTATTGTGTTGTGTGTTGTGCCTGTGGGTGTGTGTTGTAATCTACATATATATATTATATTTTTGTTTGTATATGTGGCAGCCAAACGGCACAATCAGCAAACCGGCCAGCTCTATTGAAGTGCTAGCCACCCAGTCGGCCGGCCAACTACACCACTCGGCTGCGACATACACATAGTACTTATTAAATTAATTCTTTTCAATATGTCCTCAGTTTCCTCATATGTAATAGTTTTAAAAAATTTTATTAATATGTCTTTTTATTCGTACTACTGTTTATCATATATATTTAGTTTCTTATTTAATTTACTATATAAATAAGCTGATTGACTGTTATATTGACGTTCTGCGAAGGCTGTATGACTCCTAAATGATGTGACCACAACATTACTACGATATTTAAATTTGTTTTTTTAATATACAACTTCAGACAATATCAAAGTATCGATAACGTAATAATCGCCTTCTGGAGGAAATCTGTGTTCCGGTATACGAGTGTCCGTGTTGACCTAGATGTGAAATCAGAATGCCATAAGGTGAATAAATCACGGTTTCATTCAATTTGATTGGTAAGAAATGGCACCAATGTTCTTATTTAACGACATTTTTAACAATGAAAAAGTCCCTGTTTTTTTTTTTAGGAATGTTTTGTATTCATTGTTTGTCTAAGTTTTAATTTAAAAAAAGAAATTAATACAATTAGAAACACATTTTTAATTTAAATAGTGAGACTGAGGTGCTCGTCTCTAATCTACGTAACAACTTCTAAATTAATCTCTCGTTAATCTTACAATTTATAAAGAAGCAATTATTTATATTAATTTAATATGTTCATAAATGCATAAGCAACAATGCTATTTGCAGACTACAGAAAATTTAATTGGTCGAGAAATTCGTTAGTCTTTTTAGGTCTCGGGAACTTTATGCGGTTGCGAAGGTTTGTGGATTCGGGGTACCTAGAATAGTCCAATTTTAAGCATAAATATCAATATAGTTTTGTGAATACAAGATTGATCGAATATAAGATTACAACATACTTTATTCATTATTATTTCCATCCAATTTAATTATACGATTAAATCGAGTCATAAGTAGCTCGTTATTGGCGGTTGCATAGATATCGATTGTCGTCGAGTGAATCCGGGCGTTGGGCTTCTCGCCCCGTGATTCGTTTAACAAATGGTCGTTTCACATGCAAACATTCCAAAATTAGGTCAAAATTTATTTAAGCCAACTAAATCAGCAAGCTTTATCAGCAAGCAACTTATACATAATTAACTTTATCTTGTTCGGTATGCAGTGGTGTATATAGGTAGTTTAGGTCGAACATTCATGTCGAACATATCGAACGGAGTATGTTCGATATGTTTTTAGTTTACGGTGTAACTTTTCAAAGTCCATGAGATTGATACTGATGAAAATAGATAGATCATTTATTATATCATGTGGTAACAAAGGGTCTGGATCTTATGTACTGATCTTAATTAATAAAATGTACCTAAAACCTTTTATGTTGTAGGCGGTGAAACCAATGGCGCACTTCTACATCAATATAAACGATCTCCGATAATGTACTCTCACTGCCAAAATTGTCCCTTTTCGCTGTGACAAGAATGAAAATCTAATCCGATCCTGGTTGTTCGGATAAAATGGAATGCTAAAAAAACTTAAAACAATACCGTGAAAAACCAGCCTAAGGAACTAATAGCTCGTTTCACTGGATAAGGATAACAATAGACGGCTACTCTCTTTTTCTACGAACGAAAATCAATTCTTAATTTTTTTTTTAAATCATATGCGTCGATATTACCTGTGCATCAGAAGCAGCGTCAGGGTCCTACCTCCGTTTCATTATTAATTATCAAAAAAATGTGTTCCTTTAGAGTCGTATTAGGGTTTCGAAAATAGACGAATTTTTGTTTTCGGAGAAACAGGCATTCCGGTTCTTTTCCTCTTCTAGTAAATTGTAAACTGTCCATTAGTTTTAATGAAACTAAATTTCATAATGTCATTAAGTTCATGTTTCATGTATAAAATATGATAAAAGTATTTCAATTGAGGAGGCAAGTTATCGCTCTAGATACAACGACACACACGATGCCTTAATTCACGACGACGAAGCGTGCCGTGAATATATAACATGCGCCGTGTTTGCATACAAACACGTACGTAACCAGCTGAGCGGATCACGGCTTCATATCTTGGCTTTAATGACCAATGGAAATCGATTTCACGATTTTTCTTTACTACCGTTCAAAATTCTTGTCAGTTTTCATATAAACGCGCGTATAGGTTGAAACGTGACGGGCATCTTTACCTGAGATTAAATTTATTTATAGGCTTTCCTCCTAACGTCGTTTGGAGAGGAAACCCTTATAAAAAGTAATGCTTATCAAGATTTATGTTACGGGGTTTTTGGTTTAAACTTGTCATAACAGAGTACGCTACGCGGGTCGAGTAGACCCGCAGCGCAATATGTTAAAGATTAACAGTATCGATCATTACTGAAACTGACTGACTGAAAACTGCACTATACTTGAAAAACTCCCGAAACAAGCAATCGATATCGCGGTCTGTTTCGTCATTGATCCTGTCCAAATTTACGTAACTCTATTAAGTGCAGGATAAGTAGATAAAATCGTAAAGTAGATTAAATAAGATTACCACACCAGATTTATTTATTTCATGTATGCGGTACAATGCGTCTCGTTAAGACGATACATATGACAAACTATTATCATACATTAGAGAAATTATGCATTTTCATATAAGCAATAGTTCTGAAATAAATTATGTATATCATTAGAGTTTATATGTCAAAAGTTTGACCCTCGTGCAACCGGTTTAACCTGTGAGGAGGAACCAGAAATTGTAGTTACACGTTGCCTATTATTTATCATTAGTGGCGCCCCCTAGGAACATTTGGTATGCAAACGAGCTCTACGGCAGCGAAAAGCGAATCAAAAGTTTTAAAATTAAAAACTTGAAAGTTACTATATTTTACAAAAAACATTGCAAATTATCTCTAACAGTAAAATTAGGTTTAATAAACTAACGATCAAAAGTTCCTGGTTATTTTAAATATTTGAATACTGTGTGTAATGTATGTATAAGTAGGTAGCCGGTACCTACATACTCGTAGATTAACTATTTATATTTGGGGGTACTTCGGTGCCATTTTGTAACGCTCATGTAAATGGCTCAGTCGTATTACAATCGTGTAACTAAGAGGCATAGTTTTATTATATCCCGACTTCCCATATATTTCACTGTGGAAGCGAAAGACATTTTTTATTTAAAAAAATAAAAATAATAATGGTGGTTACAACTTTATCCAATAGGTTGTTTTGATTTCTGTTTTAGGCATTGATGCATAGATTTATTGAATAAAAAATGGTGACAATATCAAATGTAATATTTTAGCATAGCTCATATTAAAATAGGAGAAGTAGCGCATAGTAACTGTGTATAGTAAAAAAGTAATGTTGTTAATTGTATGTTGAATGCTTTATGTAGGTCGTGTGTTGTTTCAAGAGTACCCTTCTCAATGTGCACTGTCAGTGGCGCCCCCTCCCGGCGACAAATGATTGATCGTGCGTCGACAGTGGCCTCAGATTTGCATAGCGTAGTCAAGGGCCTAGTGGAATGATATGAATATATAATTAACTAATAAAAATCTCCAGTTAAGTTTAATTTTGGATGACGGCAACTCAGTTTTAATATTCAACAATTTATAATCCTTTTTGAATGATATAATGTAGCATCAGTTGGTATTTTAATTTAGGCTCTATCTTGTCTACCTTTGTGCGTATATAACAGAATTAATATACAACAAAATAATTCTTTAATGCTACAGAAGGTCCTGTACACTTCTGCGTATCCACAATTAGTTTTCTTTATACATATAAATGTTTATTATACAAAGCGTCTATATTTTCCATGTCACATTTTTTACCGTAGTGGAACAAATCGTTAGAGGCGATAACAGCGCCCTTGAATATGCTACCTTGTAAACTGCTATTTAAACTTTTCAATAAAATGGGTGTGTAATATTTTTATTGTATACCTTAAATTTTGCTTTTACGCTCTTTTTACTATTTTTATAAGATTCTGTTTTAATTAAAATGTACAAGCATTTCTGCTTGGTAATTATCTAGAATTTTCTATTGGCGCAATCGTATTTTGAATTTGGAACAGGTACCTATTTGATAGTAAACAAAATACACTTCTTTGTTCAACGTCGCAAAAATGTTGTGTGTTTAATTTATGCATTAAATTAACACGGATAACGAGTTTCCACTTTTTTTTTAAAATACTTATTGATGAATTTTTCTGTGGTCGTATATTTGATAGAAATAAATATTTTTTTTATTGGTACATAACTGTTTCGAACTGTCTGTCATTAAATCTAGTCTTCAATTAGCAAAAGCATCCGTCTCAACGATCATTCGAATAAGTTATTTGAATTTGTCTGAGTAAGACTAAATATAAATTTGCACTTTTGCATTTCTCTGGTCTCGCGCGCGACGGCAAAGGGCAAAGGGTAACTAGCTGTTTTTTCCTTTGCTAAAAGTCTTTTTATGTCATAGTCCAGCCATCAACTATCTCCACATTATACAACAACATCAGAGCTCGATTAAGAATACACTTAACGCCAGCTTATCTAATTATTTCATAAATAAATATTTTTAAAAGATATTTGAAATTACTTAGTAATTTTCCGAAGAATTTTAGTTTTAAAATACTCAAACATCAATTTTTATCCATATAATTTAAAAAAACAAAGAACTTTCATTGTAAAGTTTCAGACCATTTCACCTTCTTCAGGGTGAACTTTTCAGAATTCTATTCTTAGTACATCTCTACGTAATTGGATAAATGTACCTTATAAATTTCAAGTCTCTGCGACCAGCGTTTTCTTCTTCCGAGACAGTTACAGTATTAGATTTAATAGGAATTCAATTACAATACAAACTGAAATTAGTTTTAAGTACGAAAAAATGTAAAATTAGGTTATTAAGTGTATATTTAATATAATAGATACTTTCAAGATCAGTGAAGTAACTAAAGCTCTTATACTATAAAACTTACGTCACAGAAGAATAAGAAATTGATTAAATATCCTTGAGCGTTGTTTCAAAACAAAGTTCCCATTCATCATAAATATGTGAGTACGTATGTACTCTCTTAAATATTGAAGTAGGCACGCCCCGCGGCTAATGAATTGTGCCTACTAACAAACAGATCATCGATCATTGACCGAACGGGGCTGACCATAGAGTGTTGACTTAGTATCCGCCCTGCAGGAGCGGTGGCGGTACACGACTGTCTTTTTATAATGCATGTTTCTCACTGTATTGCATGTCTTTATTTGCTATTTATGATATCAGTGTCTTTCTTTTGCTTTGTAGTTATTTTTTGACTAATTGTATGAACAATAAAAACTAAAACTGACAATGAGAGCTTTGACATATTTATCTAAAAGCATACAAAAATATGTATAGCCCTCATTTTATTGAGGTTAATCATGACGAAACTTTTAATTTAACTTTTTATTATTTTACAAGTCTATAGAACCATAGAAAAAAAATACATATTTATTACATAGTTATACAAAGTGTACCTTGTTATGCAATATAATTAAAATGACAATCCGCTCCGCCTACATTCTACCATTAGCCGTCTCATTAATATTACTTTTTCATTTATTTGAAATGTTTTTACCTCTGTCTCATGCCTTAATATCCGTTTTGTAATACATCAACCCCGATATCCAAAAATAAGTCAGAAACCTTATAGAGTTCTGTACATGAACTCAACATTTGTCCCCACAATCAAAGTTAGGAAACCCGCCTCATGTTGCTATGCAGATAGTTTTGAAGTTGTCGCATGTACGTCGCTGATTTATGCGAACCAACGAATGGTTAGGGTAGGCTAGTGATGTTGTGATAGCGACAGTCACGCTGTCGATAGTTGCTCTTAAATTTGTCGGCATTTTTAAATAAGTTACGATACTATATATCGATGTCACGGTCACTCCATTATGTCGGCGATTAAAATACTAATGACTATGCTCACTACATGACATGTCATGACATGAATTGTATACTATTAACTTACAAGTGTTATATTTTATTATAATGTTGCCATGCTTGAAGGGTTACAAATTAGCGTTTTATCTCGAAATTAGAAGTAATAATTTTTGTAACGACGGACTTGACTTTACTACAATTATTTTGTAGACTCCAAACTTCTGAATATTAAGATTCCACAATTAATTAAATTATTTTCGGACAACATAAGAATTCCATTTAAATCGTTACAATATCTTCGTCAAAGAAATCTAAGCGAGAACAATAAAACGCATTCCCCAAAATAATGACAACAGTACACACAACTAACTTTAATGAATTGGGAATACATTGTCCTCGGCGTGGGACAATTATTTCTCGCCCCTCGTGTATAAATATGCTTTGATTTTGTACTAGAAATTTAAATACAACTCAAATAAAACGCGATTTGAACAAGCCGTGATTTGGCCAAAAAATATCTGACATCATGTACGAGTATGTGATTGAACGAAACACATTTGAATCTGGTACACTATGTTATGGTGGAAATATTCTATTTAAACTGGTTATTAAAAAAGAATGCAAGTAAATTCTGCTTAAAGTGGTCATCGTAAAACGCGATGAATTAAAATGAATTGTTTGAAATTTGTTAAAGCACAATAACTCTAATCAGGTTTACTTCAAACATTATAGAATGCAGAATGAAAGAAACAAAGCGGTATCATGAGCTAGTTATACCACCAAAACATAAAACGCAACCTTAACTATATTCAAATAAGTCTCAATCTCATTTACATAGCTGTTATATAACAAACAACCTAAAGCAATGTTTCAGCATCGCTTTTAACTACCCAATTTTATAATTACACGACCAAAACACATTTCCTTGGCTAGACAGACAAAGACAGAAGAAGGTCCTCTCTGTTGCACCTGTTTGTAGGGTTGGCAACGTTGGTTAAAATATTCATAATAACAGTGATCTGCCACTTTAACCCCATCCCATTCCTGCTAAGCCTGATGAATACTACTTGGAATAGCAAAAAAGATTTAAAGCTTTCTCTGCGAATAATCCAAAAGGAGGGTTATATTCAGATTTCTTAAGATTAAAATATACTGAGAATATTTACTAAAACTATACTATTTGATATGAATTTAAATAGGAATTATAACTAATTCTTGTTTGTCTGTCTATCGGGTAGATTATACAAGAATAGTAAACATATTTTTTTTATTTTGCGTTATCAATAAGTTACGGCGATACATCGAGTTGAAATGTCGCATTACGTCACACTTTTGTACATATTCTGAATAGTTATGATGTAGCGAGCTCCACTCCCCAATTTTAATGCCCATTATCTAAGAAATTCTTACTAAATTGAAGCAAAAAAACACGTACCTAATATTTTTCTATTATCTGACCGATGTACTAAATAGTTTTTTTTATTTTTTTACCAAGGCATCATCCTTATTTAGCATATACCCATGTGATGTACTTTTTTTAATAGTTTAATTTGTAGCTTAGTTTGAATGCAGTTAAGATTTTTTAAACATTCCTAACATTTAATTGAACTGTAAATATTGTGCATTATTTAACATCCATTACATTTATATTGAATGTGTTGGGCTGTTATCAATAAAGAGGACTAACAAAAGCAAATTGCATGAGGCTGAGATGGATGCGTGATGTGAGGAGAGCGGACAGTATAAAAGAATAGTGATGACGACTATATTTTGTTTGTTTGTTCGTCATGTAGATTATTACAGATAGTTATTAAATAAGTATTTTTTTTATTTTTTCCCTAATCAATAAATTACGGTGATACATCGAGTTAAAATGCCGCATGACGTCACGCTTTTGTATATTCTCTGCGTGGCTATGACGTAGCGAGCCCCCACTGTTCGACTTTAGTGCCTTTTATATAAACCATTTCTTATAAAATTGAAGCAAAAAACTAAGTATCTAATATTTTTCTATTATATGACTGACGAACTAAATAGAATTTATTTATTTTTTCCCACTCGTCATCCTTATTAGGGCAGGCTTGTCAGAAACGTCGCCGACAGAACGATTGAAAGGTAACCGACTGTAGTGGTCGGAACGTGTAATAAGGACATAATATGTGATGAGGCAGAGAAAATGATAGAGCGACTGCTTTTAGAAAGTGTAAGTAGTCTCTTGGGTGGAATGGAATGATTGAAAGTTTCACAATGAATATTATAAAAAAGAGCCGCTTCGGATTGCCCCACTTCATTGAGTTTTACAGTAGTTGTTTACTTACAAAAAACTATGTGGTTACTTTATTTTATCCGTTCAACAATGTTATAAGGATCTGGATAGATGAAAATTATACACGATAGAAAATGTATACGAATTATATAATAAATATTATTTAGTATTCTTATTATTGTTTGTATTGTGTTTAAAATAATTTAAAAACTTACCACTATTTTAAATCTTCAATACGTGACGAATATCTGAAACAATAAAGTTATTTATTAACACAAATCAAAATAGAAAATAGTCACGAATACGAGAATAGTAAAAACTACTGCTGCCAAAGGGGCTGGCCCAAATTACGATAAATTAGTTTTTAAAGTTTTCATACTATTTTTTTCGCAACTTTTATTACTTTATTGTTCTTCTTATTATTCTCATTGATTTCCTACCTATACTGCTGTTATAAATAAATAACATTTTTCAATATATATTTTCAACCCACAATTTAATCAAGTATGTTAGGTAATCGCGTGTTTCACGTAAATAATAAACATTGCATGTTTAGTATGCTGACATGGTGCACAAAGGAAGAGTCTGTGCAAGTTTTCATACTACCTACTTTAACAATATAGTAAGAGTAATATCTGCAGCCGACTATACTAGAGCCGGTCAAAGTCCTTATTAAACTATGCAGTTATGCACACATACGCGTCGTCTGCCGTAGTCATATTCGTAGACAGCGAGCCGTAGCAGACGCCGTAGTAATTGCTACGACGTAGAACACTGAAAGCAATGTGAATTGCTAGCGATTTATTTTTATATGGTGCTCAGCAATAAAAAATAAATAAACTAACGCACTATTTTGAAGCAGTTTGACTTTTATTTTAAAACCAGAACTTGTAAACGGTTCATAATACCGATTAACAAAGATTATTAAAAATTACGCGAACATTTTACCCACTGGATTAGTTCAAAGCAAAAATGGAAGCAGAGCTTCGAATGCCAACTTTTTGAGATTCAGTTTTGTTTTCAATGAGTAGTGACATCCAAAAACCAAAAATTGTCAAACTTCAACCGGTATTTTGATCAGACAGTATATCGTTTTGATCTTTATATAAAACCGAAAAAAACGGTTCCAGAAAAATTTAAAAGTTTTAATATTTGATAACGTTTCGCGATTTGCAATCACACACAGACCTCTCAATCTTGTTCTTTATCACATCATTATAATACTTACGTGTATTGCATATTTATGTTTTCTACAAGTCTCATTTATAAATTGTATGTAAGAAAGATTATATGAGAGTTAAAAATAGTAATAAGATGCCACGTATGACAGACACAACTGTCGTCATTCCACACTATAATTAATTACATTTCATTAATCTTGCAAGAGTACAGAATCCCTACGTAACATAATTAATTATCGAAAAATTATCGTGATGGTAACGAGTCGAGGGATTCATACGAATATAACAATCATGTGTAATAATTATCCTAAGTGTACACTTCAAAAGAGTAATTAACGGATCCTTTGTTATAAAAGATTGTCTGTCAGTCAGTCCGTCTGTCAGTCCCAGCTAATTGTCTCCGAAACTACTAGAAAGATCGAGTTGAAGTTTGGTACACATATGAACGCCGGTGACTCAAAGGTGGTCATGCAACTTAAATAATTGAATGTCAAACAGGAACGCCTTTTTAGGGCGCAGTTCACATAATTTTAAAATAAAGTTTCGCATTCTATATTGTGTGAATTTCAAATATATATTTTATATTTTTCGACAGTAATTAATGGTCTTGAAATTTTCTTTTATTCTAATATCCTCAACATAAAAATAATACTGCTCTGTGTTGCTTTATTAATTCTTTCTCCGTGTTGACGTTTTGACAAAATACGTTATGTATTTATTGACCACTAGTGGACGCCCGCGACTTCGTCCGCGTGGAAGTCGGTATCCCGTGGGAGTGAGAAGTTTTCCCAGTAAAAAGTACCCTATGTGTTATTCTGATGTATAACCTATATTGCTGTAAAGTTTTATCCAAATCCGTCCAGTAGTTTTTTCGTGAAAGAGTAACAAACATCCATACATCCATACTTACAAACTTTCGCCTTTATAATATTAATAGGATAAACATGAACCATCAATGAAAAGAACCCATCTCAGGGTGCCAGAAACCAAGTGGATTTTTTAAGCATTTTCCATTAAGTAAATAAATGTTACCCCTGGAAATTTGTTTCACAGAATAATAAAAAAAAATACTTAACTGATTGATCTGATAGTACTAAATATATTCTATATTTAGGTTAGAAGACATACAAATTACAGTTTCTCGTTCCCACTAAGTTATTATTTATACCGGGAGTACCTACAAGCTGTCATCCGCATACAAGCATTCTCGCAAACACAGCATGGAAGCCAGCTTGTACTTGAAATAATGGTCTCGACACCTAGTTACACTGACCTGAATAACTTGTAGTACTAAGTTTCTGTGAATAATAGTGTTTTACAATTGAATAGTATCTAGTCGTATTCTATTCATATTGAACGGCTTATAAAAGTATAATTATATCATAATTTAACAATATTATAACCAATCGATTGCTTTTGCTTCCTTTTTTCAGCAGCTTTCTAAGCAACGTTGTCGGAATCCAGCTAAATCCAAAACAGTCAATCTCAACGGTTTTTATACGTGTCAGTGCACTTGAAGCACTGTACTGTAACTGTACTGTATTGCAGTCATAAACAATACAACTCAAATATATACAAATTTAAAGAGTTGAGACACTGCGATGGTAGGTTATTTCTGGTTTCGAATTTGAATACAGGAATATAATTGAATATTTATAGTAAACAACTTTATCTTTAGCTGGTTTCCGAATAGACATTATTACTTGATCGTCATAAACTATTAGTAAGAATACATTTTAATTAAATATCATATTATAGATACAACTGTCAAAACAAAATCTAAATATTTCTATTTACTGTTGTGAGTAGGATTTTTATTGAAAAAAGTTAGACGAACTGACATTCAAATTAAATTTTATCGTACGTGTCGATAATTTAAAATGAAATTTAAGATCAAAGAAATAAAAATGTTTAAATCTAGTTTAAATGTAAAGTACACTAGGAATGAACGATGGCGATTGTACAACGCACCGTTCATACAGAGTTATAGTCAAAATTATTGGCTAAAAGAAACACGATCAAAATATAATAAAATATATTTTAGTATCAGTATATTAACTTTACAAAATTTGTATAAAATGCACGTATATATTTAATTACTACGAAACATACGATAAAATAAACAATTACCATAATTGGTACTACATTATACTGAGTGAATGCCGTCTTAACGAGTAGGTGTACTTTTACTCTATTAACGAAGCAAAATGTATTTTTCCTTCTAAGTAAAACAAGCTTCGGACAAAAAAAAAATACATTTACCTTATTCAAAGGTCAATAAGAGCGGCACCGTCAAAGCTATCTGTTTTTTTTTCGTGGTGATGGATTTATTTCGGTACAGATAATCGTTAATTTCGAGCGACACGATGGTTGCCTTCGGGTCGGCTAATGGTCTCCGTCGCGGCTCGTCGCCATTGTCGGCATAATCAACGGGAGACGCCTACGTAAATAATTCCGTTATAGTTCCACAAACAGGGTGCGGAAATTGTTTCTTTATCCGTCGAATGGAGGCTTTAAGCTTTATGGATAAATTCAAGAGGATTTATTCCAGTATAATAAATGTGTTTACAATTTTTCAGTCTCGTTATGTTGCTTTGTTTAGGCGGGAGACGAATGATATTTAAATGTAAGTTTTAAAGATGACAAAAAAATTAATATTTGTTCTAAATTACTCAAATCCAGTTAATTACAATGGCATACAGACGATGTCCACAGTTATTATGTAGATTTTATTTTTAATACTGAAAGAAACTTACGCGTACGCGTAAATGGACGGTGTTTGATCGGTAAAGACGTGATATAAGTAATTCACGACAAAAATACGAACAAAATAAAACTTTTATAACTCGTTGATACGATTCACAATATTAATTACAAAGTCATATAACATGTGAAGTTATTCATGAATGCCAGCGCTCATATACGCACACAAGTCGGCGGTTGACAGTTAACTTCAATAATTCAAGTAGTGTCAGGGCTGTTAACTTAATTAACTTTTTTGACCGAATAAAAAAATATTTTGTTATGTACAAACCTATATAAAAACTTGTCTAAAAATAGAACCGACTTCAAACTTTAAAAATATGATAAATTACATTTATCTCAAAAGCTACTTATTCAAGAAAATGGTATTATCTCACCATATCAACTAAATATTTGGGTGATACCTACTTGCCCATTATGCTGTCGAAAGAAAAATTATTTCGAAAATTGGTCAACAATTGGCGAAAATATCGTTGAACATACATAAAAAAACATCGCCGTCGAACATAGAACCTCCTCCTTGTTAGTAAAAATTTGATGTTAACTTATCAAAAATCATATAAATGTAAAATACGTGATTTTTTCTTCGCTGATATAAAAATGTCGTCAAAGTATTTTTCTTATTTGGCAGAATATTTCTAGTTATTTTGTTATAAAAATAAAAGTACTTAACCGTATTCAAAATTCATATGAGACCAACTCAGACTTTCGAGTAAATAAAAATGAAAATAGGTCTACGATTCACGGAGATACCGTTGAGTATACACAATAAAACCTCACCGATATATCAGACCCCAAATATATATATTTTTTTGTATTCAATTATACAATCTGACAGCCCTGACGGTGGCAAACACACAAAACTATGAATACAAGATGCCTGATGATAATAACAACTTCTATCACATATTTCATTGTCAGTTATTAAATAAACCAGATAACTTAGCTATATATCATATTATAAGACTTTGTGTTCGTAATCTCGTCAGCGTGAACTATTTGTCAGTATTAAACAAAGACATTTTATCATTAGACACGTCATATCCGTCCAAACTTTTTAATACATCATTGGTATAAAATGGAAATTATGAACTAACCGTGTGTGACATTGACACTAGTCGTTTTGACGTGAAGCTAATTGTCGCACATACAGCACATTTCACAACTAAATATCAAATTCACAATCAAAGTAATTTCTACCATATTAAAGTTTAAAATCACATTCATAGTTTTAGCTTAGTTGACATCTCGTCGACGGTATATTGTTAATTTCCCATTTACAATACTAATTAATAGGATAACGTTTTATCCACAGAAATATAACGACAGTGCTGTGATTTCATATCTTTATTTAATTAAATAGCTCTATAGTTATGTAATTGTATATTTTGACAAGGAACTTAATAAGTCTCATATAACCTGTAATTTGTACTCGGTAACATGGCAACCGCTCTTTAATAAATACAAAAACTTGAGTTTTCTGTTTCCGAGAAAACTACATATGTTTTCTCGGGACTAAGCGGGATAAAAGTACGCAATAAATCAATGATATTAAACCTATATAATTAAATTTTTTTAGAAATAATTTGGTTAAATATCAAAACATAAAATAAAAAAAAATAAACCGGTTTTCGAAGCAAACCTACGTGCAGACGAAGGATTTTTTAATCCTAAGATTATAAACAAATAAAGACAAAAGAATACAATAAAGATTCTAACAATTTAGTCAGTCTTTTCATTTAATACATACATAGGTAGTTCATAAAAGATTTTTTATTATTTTTTATGTTACTCATCAGTCTTTGTATTTATATATACCAGATATCAGTTCAAATGGTCCAGCAATTGCGGAGCAAAGCAGCTGCGGCAAACAGACATACCCGTATGGAGATTATTTTAAAACTTATGCAGGCAATAGACCAAATAATAGAAGAACAATAAACAAATCATACTCGATAGAAGTAGAGACAGGGCTTACGAACGTTTCCAAAGATACCGGTTAATTCATCAAAAGATTTATCAAACCAGTTTCCTCGTAAATGCTCGCTCGGAATGTTACACAAGCATTATATCTACGAGGTTTAGCCTGGTTAGTTCCAAGCAAAATAGGTACGAAATTTTGTACGGTACACCGTCTGTTTGAGATCATAAATTTTTCAATGACAAGAGATTCTTTATCGTTTACAAAAAGCGGCGCAGAAGTGCAAATGTATATACAACCAATGGGCGGAATAACAATAATCTGTGATATATGTATTTAATGAAAAAATGACAGTACCTTTAAACACAATTATTAGAATAGATTTTACATAAATCACAAAGTTTGTAATTACAAAATAAATAATACCGATCACACGACGTCTCTCTGAAACTCAGTCGTCGAAAGAGGAATGCCAAAGTATTTATAGTAGTAGTTGATCACGTGGCGTCCTAGTCTCTGAATATTCCCAACAATATATTATATACATTCATGTGCTTTGTAATAGGTCTCCAAAGACCATGCATGCATAGACTTTGCGGACTTTGCTTTGTTCGATGTCAACCGATGTTCGTTAATTACTTTCCTCTTGTGTGTTCGTTACACAATTAATTTCGTCTGGAATCTAGTTTGTTTCGGCTATTTTAGAATATTGAGACTTACTACAATCTGATTAGTTATTAATTAAGAAATACCGTATACCTATAAGGCGTGAAACTGATTGAACGCGGTCGGAGGACCTTTTTAGTCAACTTAATACTTTCGTGTACTTCTTCTGACTAATGTGTTATTGCGTAAACAATATTATTTTCACTTCCAATCTGAGCGTCCAATTCTCTATGGATATAATATTTCTAACACAATTGTTTAGTAGTCAAGGGCATTGTTATTATAATAAGATATTATTTATCAAAGCTACATTTAACAAGAAATTTAATAAGCACCGTCTAGGTATACGATGTGACTTCAGACTGCATCCCTTTTTATTAATTTACAATCTACACTTACATTTACAAATATTTTTCTCAAAAACACAAAATCATAATGTCCTTATTATTAAGTTAATCTAAATCTAAATGGGTCTTTACCACCTAAATCCTGATGACAGAGCTGTTTTACAACAGGGCGGTCTTTTTTACGGTGTAGGGAAAAGGTCCTTTGTTGTGGCGAGAGGATTTTACCCGAGGGCCGTGGGGACAACAACCCGGTGACCGACGGACTAGGATGGGTCGTCTAAGGCTACCTTTACGAAAACTACACAGCTGTGGTTAGAAACAAGCTACTTTATCATTTATAGAACAGAACGGACATGGCGTGTCAGAACCTTTATAAACTTTTTTATTTGAAAAGGTTTTTAATGCGGTATCGATACTTCAAGAAACAAAAATAAATATACAAAATTTAATCATTTTCTTACAAGTAAGTTACCAACTAGCTCTGAAATATTGAGGTGACTGGGGACTTTTTAAATTGGTGAAACTTTAACACGATGGTGTATAATTTATAAAAAATACTTTTCTCTACTATTTATTTTTCGACGCTCTTCGGTTGGACAATGTACTTTCTTTGAGAAAGTAATAATACAAAAAAATATGCTAATTACTTTCAGATTACTTTCTATCGGTAAAAATTTATATGATCTTTACTTTTATTTCTTCCAACACGACATTTTCTTCATAGAAACGAATGAATATTCCTTTAATAGTCGACCATATCCCAAAGACCCAGACAGTATGGCATGCCATCCACTTGGCAGTTGCCACACATCGGCATGAGCAATTGCCGCCATATCCGTGACGTCGCACTAGGTGACGTCATTTCCTTCATATTTCCCGACCTCGGGCCGCTCATAAATTTCTGTGAGATATGCCAAGTGCCTAGTTAAGGCTTAAGCAATTTATTATACAAATTAAATTGTACTCTGAGATTTCGTCGCAGAATGAGATATTGTTTTTATGCTGAAAACTTACTAAAAGCAGTGAAAGCAAACAGTTTCTTATTACAAAAAAATATATATACTTATAACTAGTAGTTGTATCGATTATTATCATGATAAAAATATACAAAAGAGCTACTTTACTAAGCGTTCAGGAATGACATCCTGAATAACGATATATATTTAAAAATCCTATAGTCATCAGGTTAATTGGGTAAAGTATAACCTTAAATTTTTTTACCTTTAACAGAGTAAACTTGACTCATGACCGTAATCTTCGCTCATGTAACAACCTTCTTCTGGACACTCCTATCCACCAGTCTGGTATCGTTTCCTACTCTTTCTCACTTACTGCCAAACAACTCTGGAACGCCTCACCCCTCACCATTCGGAAAGCATCCAATAAAATTCAGTTCAACTGACTGGTTCGTGAACATTATCATAAACTTCTGATTCAGTCCCATCGCATCTGATTTATATTTTCATGTTTATCTATATTATAAATATTTATTATATTTTATTTTATATCACTGAGATTTATTTTTCTTCTTAAAATCTATTTGTTGTGCCACCCCCTTTCGTTTATTTCACACCTTTACTGGTCGGCTGGTAGAGAATGCCGTATGGCATTAAGTCCGCCTTTTGCTTCATTTCAATAAAGTTTAAATAAATAAATAAACTTATTGTAATATCGCATACAGGAGTGTAGTAATATTTCTTAAGTTGAAATTAAAGGAAACTCAAAATATATTTTTCCTTTAGTTTTAAAGATAGTCACAACACAAAAAAGATAGTCAGAATTGGCACTATAGTCATTTTTAACATACTTTGAAATTTCAGCAATGTATATGACGTTGTCTTATATTTATTTATAGCGATAGTGACCCGTGGCAACATGTCACAACAGAGGCGGTATTGAACTACCCTCGCCGTGACCTCGCGAACGACGCAATGCGAACAAATGACCACCACTCGAAACAATTACTTGCTATTAAGTGGTTTATTAAGTCAGTTAAGTGTACCTTGCATAGATTGGTAGTTAAAAGTAATCAAAATGTTCGGTTGTTGTAGTAGTAATACTTAGTTATTTTTCTATAAGGGTAGTACATTCTTAAAGTAAGGATGATATAAATTGGCTTTCAGAAAATTACGAAAATTGACACTTTGATTAAAGAGATTACCACAAATTAAAGAAAAGCAGAGAACTTAATTACTGCAATAAACAATGAATAAATAGATTTGTTATAACAGATGGACACAGTGATTATGTAAGGGTTCCGTTATTAGTTGTACCGAATCCTAAAACTAAATGAAATGATGAAAGTCTCGTATAATTTTGAATAGAATAAGTTTTAGTTTCTTGTCTTGATCTCGTTGTTTGGTCCTTTAACTAGAAGTGTTCTTTCACTAAATAACAGATACTCAATTTTTCAAGTCACTGTTTTCAGTGACAGCAGTCTCTCCAGCGGCGCCCGGTTAGTGAAAGGGTTTGAAATCCTTCCGTGTAATTTCTAAAATCTAATTTTTTAAATTTTATTTTGCATAACAAATACGACTACAGTATAGTAGTAGTACTCAAGTTTTAATTAACAAACACAAACGTCAGACTGTTTAATCCCGTCCCCGTTATTCTGGCCATGTCCCCCGACAAGTATTCTCATTATCCGTTAGAACACTCGACGATAACAACTCACTGACTCCACCAAATTTAGGCTCACTGCTCTCTGTCTCTCCCACCTGAAGGGCCGTGACGGTCATGGACTAAAAACAGCTTTACAACTCTTGATAATTTCTGATATTATAGATGTGTTGATATCACTTTAATGTGTTTTTAAATATTATACTACCTTTTAATAATACTATAAATATTGTGCGTTAAAAAAACTTTTCAAATAAAGCAGTCAAGCGCTTAAACATCAATCCATAGCGCTATAAAACGTAAAATATAAATAAATGTGAAATTTTCTTTGTTTAGATGTTTATCCGTCAATCACGCCGAAACTATTGAACAGATTTTGATGAAATTTGGTATACAGATAGGGTATTAGCTGACGTAGATATATGGATCTTTATTCCACTAAACATTTCCGTAGAGACCACTCGGGAAAACCCGCTGGCGAAAGCTAGTTATTGTATAAGTGACTAAAAGACCTCTAAGGTTATATGTAGACGAAAATTCGTTTCACAAATCAAGAGTATTCACGGTGAGTTACATACATTTCCTGTGGACTCTCTATTAATAGAAACGACACACAAAAAGCCTTAATTTTAGTATCGACGAGCGTGTATTTCAGGTGTTTCAATTTACAATTAATACATTAAACCTCGAAAACGAAAGTATAATTTACACCGATTTTAGTATCCGTTCACAACTTCATATACGTTCACACCCAACCAACTAATAATAATAATAAACTATTAACGACGAGGTTGGGCACTGCGGGTGTGAAAATAGAAACACTTAAATCTTCACAAAAGCTCTATCGCCCACAAAAACGGGGGCTCAATCCTAATATTAATGTAATTATAGCGTGTCAATAGCGTTTTAATGGCAGCTATTTAATGATTCATCAGGACGTTATTGCATTAATAATTTTGACGTTAGGTGAATAAACGATCTTATGAGAAACTACTAAATTCGCTGGAAAACCATAGTTCGTAGACCAATTAACTGTATGGCAGACATGTCTTGTCAATGGCATTAGATAAGCATCGCCAAAATAGTTCCATAAAAATATATTTTTCCCATTACTTTTTGTAGGGATTTCGTATTGATATTTCTTTATTGGGATACAAATACAAATTGTCATACGTTTGCTCTGAGATATCACTCTACTATTGAGAAGAGACCCGCGTACAATTTATTATGTAACAACAATAAACTTTAGCGTTGTGTCTCCACATCAGTCAACTATAACTTCATCAAACCTATCTGAAACAAGGCTTTTAAGGTCTACTTGTATCCTATTGAAATCAGCTAAGCGGAGAGCGTCAAGGCCCTATTATGGCCTTAAATTGAAGTTCCGAAGCAGCTTGTTTTTTGATAAACATTTATAGATTAAGATATTATAATTAATTATATTGAAAATTTGGTTCGAATGCAACCAGTTTATTAAAATTAGACACGCTCCTTTCCTACAAATAAAAGTCAAAGACTGAAATTCCAAATGTTACTCCAAGAAGGCGTCTAAATTATGAACAGGAGGTTGTAACGGCAGGGTGTCTAGACGGTGTCCGTCTGTCGTTCACCTTACCCGATGGCAATAATGCCTCCGAACCAAACTGGAAACTTACTAAATGTGAGCTCTTTGTTAAACTTCGACTCGATCACCCCTACGTACTAGTTAAACATCAACAAATAAAACTATTAAAGTTTGCCGAAGATTCATTTGGCGGCACATTGTCCATGTCTGTTACGATTAAAAAGGTATAAAGTAAAAACAGGGTATTTACACTATTCATAATTCCATAGAATAATATTTATTTAAATAACAACACCCACAATCTGTCACTATGGAATTTTACGTACAAACGAACATTATTGTCTATGCCTATACATGTTTTTTTTTTTCAGATATATATAATCAATATAAGTGTAACATGAAAGCAATGCTGATATCGAATAAATCTAAATAATGTACTCCCACAAATATCCCCATTTTCAGTCAGACATCACGGCAGACAAAGTAAGGGAGGTCATAACAGACAGGCAATTTAGATGTTCACTGAGACACGTTTCGGTCATTTTAAGGTTACAGTCTGTGGTACAAATTCATACTATAATTTGACTGCTAGGTGTACAGAATTGAAAATATGTTTGAGCAAGAGAGTGCTCCAGGACTAACATTTTGTATAAGGCACTGGAAATGTATATATACGAGTATAAACCTGAAGATTTGAACTTACTACTTGTATTTTTTTTAATATTAAAGATTCATTTCATGATCGAAAAAGTTTTAAAGTTCAAAGAAGAAGGGGAAGAATGTAGACACTAAAGATGGCAATTTCCAAGTCTCATATTCAATAGATTTGTAAACATTTCTACACCAGTTTCAAGGTAACTCAGTTTATTCTACTCATTTAACTAATATTGCCAGTATAAGTACAGACATTATAAAACGACGAACCACTAGGAAAAAATCACGAAATTCATCAAGATAAAAAAACAGTAATTATTTTTGATAATATAACAAAGCACTTCTGTGAAAAAGAAAAAATATAAGATAGATTGAAAAGATTTATAAACTTTAAGTCTACATATTCGATACTCCGCCATTTCTAAAGAAATGGAACACATCAATATCTAGTGCTTTTATGTATCGTATTTCAGGAAAAAGAACACTTCTTTTATTGGATACAACGTTCAAAGAAAGCATACGCTGTCATCATTTTTAAGTTATGAATTTCGATTTACTACATATTATATACAATAGTATCTACATTTACTACTTCACTGGTTTTGGCAGTTGTACCTATGTCACCAAAATTTAAATTATCGGTAATACTAAAAATTTCAGCTAAGGGGCCGTTTTTTGTCGAGTATACATATAAAGTAATTTTTTAGACCATTGTCACACATTATAACATAGTTTGTAATTTTCAATAAACAAGTATTTTATATGGACTTTGCTCCTTTTATAAATCAATATCACATGGATTTTTTTTTTTCAAATAAAGTTCAATACTCTCTTTATTCAATTTCTCTCCATATTGGCAACATTAATATCTACAACCCTTTTGAATAGTTGGCGTCATCGGTACCTAAGGTTCCCAGGCAACGGGCATTTTTAGGCTATGTTAAGGGGGTAACGGACAAAATTGGTTCCATTTTGAGGAAAATTTTTTCTATAGACACCATTTTTACTCCTTTATCAAAATCTGTCACACCAATTGCGATCACCAAAGGATAGTATTCCTTACCAAAAACCTGGCGTTTATAAAATTGACTGCAGCTGCGGTAGTTCATATATCGGACAAACGAAGCGGACTATCGCCGAACGTGTAAGAGAACACATAGCAGTGGTCAAAAATCGTCAAGTGGAGAAGTCCGCGATTGCAGAGCACTTATTATCATCTGGATGAAACCACTGGATCGAGTTACATACACCTCATGTCCTTTCCACTGAACGACATTACTATCCAAGGATTTGTTCGTGAAGCGGTTGAAATAAAAAAACACAACAATTTCAACCGGGAAAGTGGATATAAACTCTCACCAACGTGGAATCCGGTTATAAAAATGTGTAAGTGTCGCGATCGCAAACAACCACGAACAATATTCTCGGATACCGTAAGTGCAGTGTGTCGCCACCTTTACGTACAATAAAATAAAGTGTAGGGTACATCTGAAAATCTGTTAAAAACATTATTACCGGATTACCCTCAACTAAAATCAGAAGACGACACCCGCCAGTTCTTCAGTCTCCTCGTGACCACGGCTGCTGTAACGTAGCCGAAACGTCGAGGTAAATTAATAATTAAAAAAAAATGCACGAACAAGACCCGATTACATATAATTATAATCAGTGGTCGGAATTAGGTAGAGTTATTCATGTACTTACACTGATTTCATACAGCGAAAGAATAGAGTGGATATGCCTCAAATCCCGAGATTAATTTTAAAGAGCAGAAATAAGCCCGTGATTTTTTTAATAAAAAGTTATTTACTTTTACACAATTTAAACTACTGCAAACTTACATCAATGAAAGAATGAAATAAAGAAATCCCGGGAAGGTCCACATTAATATTAACATTTTGATGCAAGTACATAAATAACTCTACCTAATTCCGACCTCTGATTAAAGTGTATACAAATTGTGTGAGTTTAAAAATATTTTTTATAATATCCATTATTTACGCGAGGCTATAGCTATAGCTGGTACAACAGTCGTCTGAATCACAAAAGGTTTTTTTTTACCTTTTCAAACTTAAGATTAAAGTAATCTAAATACATTTATTTAAATATAATAAATAAATCTATACCTTTATAGGTAGGTAACAGATAAACCAACAGTCAATATTTTTAATTATTATTACATATTGGACTATTTGGAGGTTGTTTCTATACAATAATTATAAAACGCCACTGTAACCGCCTTCACCAGCAACGAAAATGTTCCTCCCATAACTGGTTGATATTTGAACGATATAGGAAAGTCATGTTTCAAAATTTATCGATCATTCGAACATTGATTGATTGAAAGTATGACATATAGTACGTAGTGACAACATAGTGCTTTTTTCAATAAACAGCTTTTTCCGAGTGAAATCTGGATAAAAATAACCTACATAAATTCATTCTGAAAAATGTGAATTTCAAATGATAAAAGATTTTTTATTCAGTTTGGGTACCAAAGTGGGTGTCTGACTTTGTGCCTCTGTTTGTTCATTAATCCAACCAAGGTATTATGTTTTAATATCATAAAAAAATATTTAATTGTATATAACAATGTAGCGAAACCGTGCATCTGTGTGCGGATTACCCCCCACCAAAGGTAAGCACACGATGCTTGTTATTACAGCATTCATTTCACACGGTCGATCCGCCAGCAAATTATTTACATTGCAATAACTAAAACAGGGGCCGAGCTATTTTCTTGGTGAATTCTTGGATGAGTGATCAAATGTTTTCATTATTTGTATTTTTTTACACTTCGTCCTCTATTAAATGAGTTGTCGACCTTATATATCAAATAAATCTTTAGAAATCGAATCAAAAATATTGTTAAAAAATAATAATTACTCGTACATAGCTACACGAAAAGTCCTCAGAGAATTCAATGAGTCAATTTAATGTCAATTGGCGGCCCATTACAACACAGAACCCTGGCTAGACATATGTACGTGTGATCTCTTGATCACACAAGGAGGGTGTGCGGGCGCTCTGTGAACGCTTGTAATTATTTCAGCACTCGTCTCGTTGCGACGAGGGAATTATTGGGAGGCGATCATGTACACTCCCCGCGGATACTTAAAACACAACCCGACTGACAGACAAGTTTATTGGCATACATTTTTTGATCCATTTATTTTATTTCAAAGTACTGATATGTCATAACCATAGCATATTAGAAAATCGGTACAGAACTGTTTATGCTTAATGTTGTTAAAACTATATTATATATACCGTACACATTTTAAGGTGCCCTTATTCATGCACACAGTACAATACTTGTAATGTGATTTTATAGTCCATATGAGTCTTGCCGATTCTACTCAATAAAAAATCTCATGGCGTCTCTTTCCGAAAACTGAATCAAAATTTATACATTAATTTAAAAGTTTTATTTTTAGGGGAAAGTTAACTTAAAAAATATTTTAATACAAATAATAAATAGGCATCATAAGAATTCTGTTATCGCTATACTATCTTCCAATCTCTTTGGTGAAATTAAAAACGTGCCGAGCTTGTACTCAAACAAGATTACAAGGTTTCGATGATACAAGAATAAGATTCTCAACCCCTTTAGCTAAGCATACAGTATAAATAAAAATTTAAAATAACACGTAGGGCTTTACCACCTTCTACAGTAAACTAGACTTCAAATCCCAAAACAACCCCACGACCAATTTTCGACTTTTCAACACGTGTCATGACTTATTCCAACTACAATGCATCTTTCTGAACGACTTTCAAAAAATAACCTAATAAATATTGCAGAGCGTTACCTCAACGCTCACTTTCGAATCGAACGTACAGTGTCTCGCTCACACTTCTGCAAAGAGAAGGTATAGAGAGCGGTGTGTGCGAAAATGGCTTAGTCCCCTCGGTGCGGCAGTAGGGTTACCCCAAAGTGATGCTAGGGTTTCCACGATTTTTATTCCGAATGAATGAAAAGTGGCCATGCTATATTAACGAATATTTGTGTTCAGCTTACCCTTAAAAACCCCAGTAAATTTTCCTAATTTGTGTAATAAAATATTATTGTATTATTATACAGTTGCCTCGGGGACATAAACATTTGAAATGTCGTTAATATTAAAGTACACACATAAAATATAAATATTTATATGTTAATGTCATCCGTTAAGAATGATCCAGTTTATTATTAATACTGCAGAGACGCAGCCTTTTGCTGTGGGTAGAATGAAATAAGGAGAATACGTCGAAACCACAAAGTGCGCCCCGTAAGGGTCGGTGGAGGTCAAACTATTGGAGATTTATTTATTTACTTTTTATTGCCTAAAATAAATCACAAATGGCGAACTTAATGCCAAGGGCATTCTCTACCAGTCAACCCATCGTACGACCGGCGTCTGCGAAGGTTCCTTAATCTTCGCAATGTAGACGGAATGCACGAATCAACTAAATAATGACTTTAATAAAATCGTAGGACGTTTGTTACCCTAACATTTAAATGATTAGTCCCAAATGAAATCTAGCTAGTTTCGAATAAAAATACTTTTACCACAACTCTTTCCAAAATTTTGTATTTCTGCGGTATCTACAAATATTTTAAAGAACTATAAACACGAAACTTTTCTAGAGATACACTGTTGACAGTGACAAATAAAACATACCAGAACATTTCCGAAGGGATCCTGGAAGCATCCGTAAAGAAAGGTTGTTTTAATAATTTCTCGCCGGCAACCCTAAAGATTGTATTAAAACAGTATTCGGCAACCTTGTTTTTCATGTTCAAATATATAAAGGGTGTCAAAACAGTGGTAATTAAAATTCTGAGCACACAGTTTTAGCAAGTGAGTTATAATCTAATCCTGAACCGCACCGACTGCATAAATTAATAATACGCTGGAGGTATTCGTTGTCCACGTGAATGGTGAGTATTATCAAACAATGGGACTGACAGGGGAGAAATATTTCAACAACAATGTGAAGCTAATTTTGACAGATATAATTGACGAAGGATCCCTGCACAATTATAGTAACACCGACATTAATTTAGAAGTGAAATTGGTACATAGGTGCTTCAAAAGTTTCAAAATACTTTGTTTATAAGAAATTTTAATTGTGTGTAAATTAAATAATGGCATACAGGTGTTAACTAAAGAGGTAAAATTTCTTAACATTTGTTCACATTAATATTTCCGTATAAATTTAAGCTTTAGTTAGTTGAAGTTAGTTAACAACTTTCGATGTTGCCGACTCATGAATTACACATTACTTATAATATGACATCAGCTCTATTTACATTTAAGGAAGGTCAAATTATAGAAAAAGAAGTCACTGCGTCACTATATCTTATAACCAACATTACAAACCACATAACACCACAAGATAGTGCTCGGAATCACTTGTTGTGGAATAACATGGTATAATTGTGTCTTACAAGTGAAAATACAGATTTATGTTATATGTTCGGAAAATATAAAACATTTTAACTTATATATAATTAACAAAATAAATTTTATGGCACTAATTTCTAAAATACGCTTTGAAAACTAAAAAAAGGAGAAGATTTCCTACAAAAAAAAGTCTAAAATACATATGGCATTAAATTACCTATAGCTACATAAAAGGCAACTACTTTCATTATACCACCTATAAACATAACCACAAAAATAACAAAGACATTATAAAGATTACCCAGAAGCCCATACGTTATTTGCTACCGTAGCATTGTGTGACGTCATTTAGTGCCTTGAATTTGTAGGTAGCGTTTTCGGCCTATTACCCTATCTCAAAAATTATTAATCGCAGACATGCTGTTACTTATACATTATTTATCAGATATTAACGGAGTATTTATTTAAAAAAAAAAAAAATTAAGTAGCCTATACACATAAATTGAATTTAGAAAAAATATAATATATGTAGTTTTGACAGCCCTAACAGGGGTATCAGCGCCCCTCGCCAAAATTCTTACAGGCCATTGCACCGGAGGCTATTTAAGACAGCGCTATAACTAAGGCGCCCTGCAATACGAACCATGGCAAACTTGACGCAACGTAGCAGATTATTTTAAGAAAACAAAATAATATATATACAAGATATACATACCTACAATTTGAAATCCATCTTTTAAATGTTTAACATAATAATACTCTAACGTTTAAGAGTCTAAGGTATGCCATTTATTTCATAAAAGTACTTTTCAATAGATTTTATTTTACATGTCTGTATACCTATATACAAAAACCATAAGTTCTCTTCTCGTTAAAAAGACTGATGGTATAATATAAAATATTTATAAGTTGATATGAATATTTAACAAAATAATGCAAAAAGATTACTTGCAGATAATAAATTTAAAAAGCCAATATCAAGTAAGTTCCCAAGTAGGTTCCCAAGTAAACACCTAACACATTAATATTTGCGTAACATATTTATTTTGTAAAGTTATTAATATTGGAAAGGAAAATTCACACTGTATAAGAGAAATACAGTATAGAACGAAACGATTTTAAAGAAGTTAAGAACTATATTCAAATTTGTTTGTTATCTGGTCGTTACGCTTATATTGTGTCGTTAGTTAACCGTACAAAACAGGCCGAAACCAAATAACCAATGTTCCACTTATACAAAAACTCTCAAGTACCCTTTTCAACAAAAAAGGTTCTAATAAGAAAAAAAGGCCGAATTCCTATTTTCAGTGAGCTAACGACGGTCGTGTACATTTTTAACATAAGACCAACCTCCATCAACCTCTGAGAGTATTTAGATAAAATCCATTAAAAAGTCGACAGAGTTAAGAAGATAAAAACTTGTTAAGTATCCTTAAGAGTCTAATTTTAACTTTCATTTAGTGAAACAAGGGCGAGGTGATGAGGCGTCGATTGAGACAAATATTTGAACGAACTTGAACTGGTTCTTGAATGATTGGACCCAAATCTTCGGAGATCAAATATTTTAACAAATTTATATAGGCACCACAAAAAGCTTTAAATAAAGAATCCTAATGTATTTATTTAAAAAAATGCATTTAATTTTATTTTTAAATCATTCAATCATATATGAGGCAGATTTTCATCGCAGTATCAACTAAGCCTAAAATATGTTTAAGGATATTATTTTTTTTTTACATACGGTTATTCTGTCGGTTTTTTCCATACATGGTCAACAGCATTAAAAAGAAACGTCGAACGTAAGCTGGCGCATCGTATGAATCATCCGCGACGTAACGCTGACGTGTATCGGAACATTTTTCAGCCGAAAAAAATGTTCCACCGACAGGCCGGAACAAGATTTATACATCTTGAATAGCATGGGAGTGGCAGGGATGACATTTTTGGGTATATATTTACATTAGTGATGTACTATATCCTGAATCCATTTTTTTCAACATTCAAAAAATAAACTTTTATACGATATTGAGTATGACAAAAATATTGCATTACATATAAAAAAAATATTTGATTTAAATAACCGTATTGTTCTCGAAACAGGTCATATTATTTTGTTTTACACCTTTAATATAGTGCAACTACTGAGTTACAGAGCATTAATTCCATTCAACCGTAAGGTATTGTATGTATTATCTACAAACTATTAGACATTGCTCTCAAACTAACACTTTCATAGGAAAACTCTATTCACAATATCAATAAAAAAATATATAATGACTATATAAAAAAAAAATAATATAAAAAGCGTGCCTGTTGACATTATTGCTCGATTAGAAGCTGTAAGAACGATATTAACGTCACTTCATTTACTAATGGCTAAATATTTTTGGAAAGCTTAATAATACCAAGTCGTTGGAAACTTCGCCGGCTTCTCTGGAAAGTATTTATTTTTTAAATAAAGAAAAGAAAGTCAGGGAAGTCCGCGAGCCGGCACGTGTCACACGCTTGATGTATTTTTAAATGAATACGCTGAAAAACAGAGTTGGGAAAGCAATTTGCTAAGAAAAACTTTGCTCGAATATACCTACGGGATTCAGGACCCATCAGGGAGTTGTTTTATTAGCTGTTAAATTACTTTTGTACTCAATGAAATTCACGTTTCACACTTTCATACGTATATTTTATTAACTTCTGAGCGCAGATTTACCACTGAAACACCTGATACGTAACTTATATAAACATATATAATAAGAAAAAAAAAATTTTACTCAGGTGTTTTAACATTCCATTGTGGTTTCCATAACCACATGTCGCATGTCTCTGTAATATTGGCACACAGAGCTGGATAACGGATAGGAAGAAAATTATTTTATATTAATGAAATGAGTCAACAGTCTTATATGTATGTGTGTGTGTGTGTGTGTGTGTGTGTGTGTGTGTGTGTATTCAAACATCTTCCGTTAACCTAGCGGCTGCTCTACTCGCTCTGGACCTGCCTTAGTGAGAAAGCGGAGTTTCTTGAGCACTCGTTAATTTAATTATTAGTGTTAGAAATATTTCACTTTTAACTAACATAAAAATGTATTTTGAAAATTCATAAGTTTAAGCGCCGTTAGTGTTTCTCTAACAAAAAACAAATACAATATTACCACTGAACAAATTAGATGTTATTCTAATAATCACGTACTTAAATTGTTCTAATTCTAGTTGAAAACCAGAATATATCACTATAAATAACTTTATAAATAAGTTTAGTCCAGCAAAGACACATTCTAAGTAAACTTAAAATAGACAGACGCTTCTGAAACACATTAGAGGTGTATGTAAAACGAACGCAAACATTGTAAAAATAACAACCGAAGACAATGCGCTCTATGTTTACTACTTAATTGAGAGGTAAAATAGGCATAAACGGATATTTCGTGTAACAGAGCTTAAGTAAAGGACTCGAGTAACAGTAAGTAATAGTTTGATATTTCTACCACTACGTCATAGATCTAAGCTATTTTTTATTTGCTAGTTTACAAATTAAAATAAAATAATTTTAAATAATGCGAAACTATACTGAAAAAGAAAACTGATTTGTTTATCACCTAGATAGAGTCAATATAAAACAAAATGCTTAAAATTTGTTCTACCTAATGTTAAAAAAGTAGATATAAATGTTAATAATATAAAAGATAAGAACATGGGCCTTGTGGATACCACAGTATTTTAAGGAATAACATTAGATTCTAAACTACAGTGGGGCCCACGTATTGATAAATTGTCGAGTAAACTTAGTTCTGCAGCATATGCCGTAATGAAAATACGTAGGTTAACTGACATAGATACTGCCAGATTAGTATACTTCAGTTACTTTCATAGTGTAATGTCGTACGGAATCCTATTGTGGGGAAATGCTGCAGACATACAAACAATTTTTGTGCTTCAGAAAAGAGCAATTAAATCAATTTATAATCTTAGGATTAGTGACTCTTTAAGGGAGAAATTTAAGGAAATAGACATTATGACTATTGCTTCTCAATACATATACGAGAACTTAATGTACGTTCGTAAAAATATTAGTTTGTTTTCTATAAAAAGTGATGTACACAATTTTAATACAAGAAATAAAAATAAATTAACGATGCCTGTCACTAGACTGCAAAAAGTTAAAAACTCTTTCAAGGGTCTTTGTGTGCGCTTCTACAATAAGGTCCCAAGCAAAATACAACAATTAGATATCATGCAGTTTAAATCTACTATTAAAAAAAGCTTATTAAAAGGTATCCGATTATATAACAGATAAGAACGCTTGGACTTGAGATTATCCAGCAACTCGATAGGTGATTACTTCTAAACTCATTATCTTGTTTCCATTATTATTAAATGATTATGTTATCATTATAAGACCATAGTTTTTTTTCTCTCTCTGTTTATAATGTATTGATCTGGTAATGACATGGTTTTTGTAAATGTCATTACTCTTATTAGAGCTGGTGAGTTTCTTGCTCGTTCTTCTTATCAGCCAAAAGACGTCGTGAACGAGTGGTAGGGAAAAAAATGTTGGACGATTCAAAAGTACTTTTAAGAAGTCTATTTGAATAAAGATTATTTTGACTTTGACTTTATAAAATACAATACAATTTCTTCTTATATTACAGACCGAATAATTTAATTGTAGTCATAAACTGATATTCAAAATCACTTCAATAAAAATACACCGCAAAAACGTTTAAAAACAAAACTTTAAATTAAACTTTAAAAACAAAAGTCAACCGTTCCAGCGCCAATCCTCCTTAAAAAATATATTAGTCTTCGGCTAAACTTCGGCGCGGCAACTCTACGGAACTCGTAGCACTTTGCTACGGGGTACGTGTCGCTACGAAGTTGCTACGACGAAGTTGGCCGAGCGGAAAATACCAGAGTTATTTCAGCGAGATTAAAAAGCCGGCAAAACGGAGTTATGGCACTTCGGACGACTTAACAAATCTTCCGAGCCGTAAACTGTTATGGCGCTTACCTGAAACAGAAGAGATATTTATTGTACAAACTGTTATATAAAATTGCAAATGTTTGTAACAATTTTAATTGCGCTTGTGATAAATAAAATTTGTATATATTAGACAACCCCACATGCTTATTTTGTTAACTTTCAGAGTTAATTACTATTGGAAAACGTACCGAAAAATCAGCAACTTGATAAAAATAAAGTACATGGTGGTAATCCCATAAAAACTATAATCACATACATTACCCAGATCGCATACGTAAATAAGTACTTTTAGCCCTTGTATAATAGAAATATGAAATAACGAAAGTGCCATAGCATTTAACCTCTATATGAAATGTGAAGAAATTAAAAAGGGATTTTATTTTTATTTTTTTTTAATGTCCGGCGTCCCGCACAAAAAATTTTGTCATAAAAAAAAAACAAAAATAACTTTTTAATGAAAAATGCTTAAAAATTCACTTTGTCCCATCACTCTGATATGGGACTCGAACTCTTTCGCAATCTGGGCGAATTTGTTTAGGTGGATTGCCTTAACATTGATAAACATAGTGCTTGAAGAATTCGTCAGTCCTGTTAGAGCAGCCTCCCGAATTGCGAAAGGTCCTGAATTCGAGTCCCGTCTCAGAGGGCTAGGGACAAAGTGTATTTATTAAGCATTTTTTATTATGAATATTTTTCAGTATAGCACTGTGAATGCAAAATTGATTAAATAAGATTAAAAAATACATTTTTTTACTAAACATTAGTATTTGTAAGAAAATAAGGCTACCAATAATAAAAGATACTGGCGTAATCAAACAGAGAACTCTCCATCTTTGTATTGTACATATACATAAAAGCATCACAACAAACAGTCAACTAAATACTTAATAAAACATACCAATATTTATAATACTTGTTTTCAAAGCACGTAAACAGCGTTAATGCCTTCGCATAAAAAATAACGGCGATAAGACTAATCCTATCTACGGGCTACGGCGTAGCAACCCGTAGCTGAAACAGACACAGCAGGTGGGCGCGCCGATAGTAACTTTCACATCACATCAGAAGTACTAATAAAACTTGATAATTATTAAAACGGAAATCTTTATCACCATACAATAACATAATGTAAATAAAACTAATAGTAAAAATGATGGCTCACATTTTGCTCTTTATACAGATAATATCATTGTTTGTGTTGCATGCCACTGTAATAGTTAGCTGAACTAATTGTTTTTCCATCTGTAATGTAGTTCATTCAAAGGCAGACAAATTATTACGATTTACGAACATTAAAAAAAATTAAAACAGGAAATTGAATATGATACGTTATTGGTTTTGTAAAGTCTTAAACTCATATGTAAGTTTATGTAAATCATAAATGATTCAAGTAAAATTTATATAAAAATATATTTCTTAACAATAATTTAATAAAAATAATTTTTATATGATAGTAAAAATAATTTTTGATTAATAATTTTTATGATAGTCTAAAAGGCTTAAATAATTAAGCGTTGAAACATAGTGTATACTGATACTGGGGTGTCAGATTGTTTTTTATTGTGCTTTTTTCAGTATTTCAATTTATTCAAACAATATTTCATAATTAAATTTTAATTTTAACAATCTATTCATGATTACCCTCCAATCCGCATTGGACCAGCGTGGAGGGTCATGGCCCATCCTCCTTAACCATCCATAAGGAAGGCCTGAGCCCCTGCAGTGGGGACGTAAAAGGGCTGGTGATGATGGTGAATCTATTCATGAATGATATTATATTTAATAAAGTTAACAAATATCATTTATCAAAAATTAACAAAGACTAACTTTAACTCTCATTTTTTATTAACACAACTACTAACTAGAAAATAGGCCTTGTTTTGTTATCTATATTCATATCATCTTAGTGTTTATTTTGTTAAAATATTTACACAATTTGAAGCTAAAAAGTATTCAATAAGAATTTTATCCTAAGGACAGCCTTCGTCGCTCGGTTACCAGAACTTAATGTTAATCGATTTGTTAATATATATTACTTCAGACGCTGTATCAACGAAAGAGTAAAATATTTCCTACAATAAATTGTAGCCGACAGAGGGAATCGATGAAGCCAGTTCTAATAATAAATTAGACGGCAAACAAAAACCGGAGAGCTAGAGAGAGGCCCATTAATGTGCGTTACGCAACCGGCGAACAGAGGATCGATACTGGCCCCATTTGAATATTGAGAACCACTGAACGAGACATCAATCTGTTAACTTATATTTCTCCTAACTACACTAATAATAATAGATATTAAATGTAATTTGGTGCAAAATTTTGACAGGAGTCGACGGCACATCCAATTTTGATTGAAATCTTAATTTGAATGTAAAACTGAGTGCGGTAAAAACATTGTGCCTGACGACCTGAACTAATAGTGATTAACCTTCATTTAATTTATTAGCTTTAAGCCAAGTTAACTTATGAACAAAACATGTTTAATAAATCAAACATTAATTTTAAATTGTATACGTCCACAATGTTTAAAGCACACAGTTCACCGCCAACAAACAGGTCACAGAAGTTCATAGAAACAATTTACAGCTCATGCAAATATGCCACTGCAAACATAAACCTGTACGAATATTGTTACGCTTATTAGTAAATTCCATGTTGCAAGTACAACTACTACTTTGTATTTTTTCCATTAGAATCTATAAATAAAATAGTTGAATTTATACATTTTAACGAAATTTTTCGTATTATTTGCAGGCTTTAT
The DNA here is from genome assembly GCA_918026875.4 of Diatraea saccharalis. NCBI lineage: Eukaryota > Metazoa > Arthropoda > Insecta > Lepidoptera > Crambidae > Diatraea > Diatraea saccharalis. The sequence continues at coordinate 1,095,368 of OU893333.1, forward strand.
GGTGAATATAATATTCAAAAATTATAATTATAGGTATTTTTAAAGAAGACCAGTGAAGACAGAGCCGAAATAAGTTTGGAAATAGGAATGGTCAATTTTCTCAACTACTATAAAGAGGGCGAACGGGGTGAGCCTGTCACTAGACTGCAAAAAGTTAATAATTCATTCGGGAGTCTTTTGTGAGCAGACTGTGACTGTGAGAAATTGATTAGAAATTTATCGTTCATAAAACGGAACAACATGATTTGTATTTCCGTTGATATTTGATAACTATTTAGATAGCTATTATAATATAATGACAAACCGATCGCAAGAATTGTTTAATCAGTGATATTGAATGAGTCATAATTCTTATGTTTATTTTATATCACGGCAGGGAATCAGTATGAATCATATATATTATCCTGAGGATATCAGATAAATATGATTGTCCCATATATAATAAGACATTTTAAAAAATCTTGGGCCGTACCGTTAAGACAAATCCAGTTTTTAAGTTCACAATAATAGTAATACACTTATTTTAATCTTTGTCATTTGAGATTTTAATTTAGGTTCTATTAATTGGAGCAAAAATTTAACTAAATGGTTCCCTCAAACTGCAATTCTGTAATGGAACATTTAATTGGAGATTTTTCGTCTATGAATAATTTGAAACATTTAAACGATGTACCCAATGTTGATAGCAATTTCTAGACCTTGTAATATCCAACACTGAACATCTGAACCACTTGAATTGTTAAGTAAATTAGATTCTAAACATCCTAATTTGTTGTTTACTGTGCAGTCTCTAACTCTAACCTATCTTCCCCTAAAAGAGCGACAAGGTTTCAACTATTTTAAAGCAAACAACAAAGAAATAATTTCTGACTTAGAATGCTTGGACTGGTAAGGTAAATTTCAATATTGTATTGGTGTTAATGAAATGTTGTATTTTATAAGGAGCTTGAGAAAGTAATTGAGAAGTCTATGCCTAGACCCTTCGCAACGTCACGTAGTGTTAGGAAATCTAATATTTTCAAAATTGTTTGATCAGATCATCAGCATGGATTTTGACGTGGCCGATCCACTCAAACTAATCTAGCCGTATTTATATCTGACGTTGCGAAGGGTCTGGACTGTAGCAAACAAACAGATGAAGTATATACAGACTTCAATAGTGCTTTTGATAGAGTCAATCACTCCCTGCTTTTAGTAAAGTTAAAATCACACGGGATTAATGGAACACTGCTACAGTGGTTTGACTCTTATTTAAATAATAGACCTCAACAAGTAGTTATCAATGGGTTTTCATCACAATAATATCATGCAACGTCAGGAGTTCCACAAGATTCCCATTAGGGACCTATACTTTTTGTTATCTTTGTGGATGGCATCACTACACAAATCAAAAATAGCAGTTTGCTGATGATCTTAAGTTATACCGGAATGTTGATTGTATTCAAGACGTGCATCTTCTTCAAGAGGGCTTAGATAGTATTAGTAATGGATGTATATCTAACCATATGAATTTAAATGTCGACGAGTGTTATCATCTTAATTTTACGAAAAAAAAAAGAAATTGTGTCAATCGCATTATAACACAAATGGTGTCGTTCTGTCAGAAGTGTATAGGATGCGTGACTTAGGCGTTATTGTTGATAGAAAACTTAACTTTATCTCACACGTTGACACAGTAGTAAAAAGAGCAGCCGGCTTACTAGGATTTATTAAAAGGAAAATGAAAGGCTTCCGATCTATTACGGTTAGAATTATACAACGCTTTAGTTAGGAGCATACTGGAATATGCAAGTGTGATATAGAACCCCATTTATGGAATTCAATCTCAACGTATTAAAGCCATTCAACGCTCATTCACCAGATATCTAGCATTTGTGTCACCAGGTATATCGCACAGAACTCCTTATGACCAAAGATTATCGTTTTCCAACATTCGCTCTACAATAGTGGCGAACTATCCTTGATCTATCGTTTCTGCATAGGCTTCTCAATGGATCACTAAATTGTAGCCATCTCGTGGAAAGTGTCTCACTAAATGTTCCCTCCCGTCTCCCTCGCCAGCCTATAATTAGAACTTTTGCTTTACCTACAATCAGGATAAACGTGAGTCGCAATGCTCCCCTTTTTCGTTGCTGTGAGAAGTATAACTCTCTTAATGTAAATAATACTAAAGCGATCGATATTTTCCACGACTCGTTACCTAAATTCTCCATTTATTGAATTCTCAGAGTGTGGATTAAGATGTATAAATAATAAAAACTTTTGTATTTATATACTCTTCATCAATTAATGTTGTAAACACATTATTGATGTACCTTACCTTTTCCAAATAAATAAATTACCATTATTATTATACTTATAATGTTTTGCGTTTGATAACGAATTAAAAATAGCTATCGAACATAATCTCCTATGAATATTATAATAAATTGTATATGGTCGTTGGGCAACCCCCCGACAATGTCATAAACATTAAACATCGTAAAGAAATATTAAGTTACCATACACTTTTAGATTTTGGATGAAATTCTATATGTATATTCATTCATCATCCAAGTCTGAGAATAGGTTGTTACCTATTTTTAATTGTCCTAAGTGATGTGGGTGGATGACCACCCCAAATTTATATGGCAAAATATCATTTGCCTGGTCAGTTAAATTTTAATAAATACCTAATAAAAAAACAAGTGAAAAAAATTAAAGGTCTATTATCCCTTGGAGCTTTGAAAAAATCAAGCCAACGCAATCAATAGATGTTTATGCCGCAAATCTAAATCTAAACCTACAGAGTATTTCCCGTAATCTTAAAATTTGGTACGAAGCAACGTTTTATACCACAGATAAAGGGAAAATTGCGATGCCGTAATTTTTTGTTGCATCATATAATAAAAATATTTTTAATAATTTTAAAGTTAATACCGCTTTCCTCATGAACGCGTAGAGGTATTGATATAAATTCATATCAAATACTATGGCTCGATTGCCGTGATGGGTGAACTATTACAGATTTGTATGGAACCCTCGGTGCACTTGGCATGATTTTTCTATTCTTAATTTATAAAATCTGCTATTTTATAGAATCACAAATTGTTGTGAGTTGTTTCATAGACAAATAGTTTGACACAATTTAATTACACATAAAATCATATCGAATGAAATTTGAAATAAAAATGATTGTGATTAAAAACGATTTCGTTTTACTTCTGTAAATGAAAATGATTACTTAATTGACTTCTAAGTCTAATAATGGACCGATCATTATCAAATAAGTGCGTACAATTAGCCGGGCACCTGTCACTCCCTGCAACGGTGTCATTAACCTCATTTGACCGTGTCAACCCCCGACCCCCGCGCCCGCTCCTGTGCATTACCCGATATGGCAAAGGGTTGACTACACCGGGACATTATGATACAAATATCACTTTCTCATACTATAATATCTGTCATTGTCTAAGTATGAAAATAGTAAAGCTACGACTATTCTGCTGATATATTTGTACCATGTTGAAAGGATGCCCTTTTTAAATCTATTTTCAATATCTCCTTTGATTTGAGAGATGGCATTTTGAGGTACCTCTATGAGTTTTATAATCAGATTTTGGTCGCACTCGAAGTAGATTTTATAAACAGCGTATTTTGTAAACGCAACAACCATACTGCTTGTTATTATATGTTGTAATTTGATACTTAATTTCAATTCATAAAAAAAGAACATAAACGTAAACTATAACTTGGCTTCAAACAATCCTGTATAATTTATCTTCAAGTTTGGGGTCTGGTTACTTTGCTCTTTGTTGTAAATATTCGACTGAACACATATACCCACGTACCATACAATCCTTCAACCACCCTCCGTCTCTTGTGCCAAAAAGGCTTAATGTTCAGGAGGTGACTGTTCATTGCGAAATCATAACCCTTTGTGTAGGATCCGGAACATGTGATTAACTCCTTTGTTGGTTACACGAGTAATCAGTGGGCCACGTAACTGATATATAAATCTGAACAATCGATACTAACACGCTTTGTGAAACTGAATTGTTTCATGTGGAAAAATGGTATCAGTGGGTAGCGTGTGGCTTACAGTATCTTGGTTACAAGAAACCACCTTATTTTAGGATTAGGGTTCGATTTCCGAAATGCTCGTTTAAAAAAAAATGCTCGTTTTCTAAATATATATAATTTTCATCATACAAAGGTTTTAGGTATCAAAATATTCAGTGTGGCTGTTACAAGCAGTCATGAATGCAGAAATATGCATATGAAACTACAAAAGGTTAGAAACTCAGCAAAGCTTGCTTGTGTAGAGAAATCCAACCAAAAATACCTAAACTGAACTATGAAATCACTTTCCATTCATAAAAGAACAGAAAATTCATTCGTTAATCGAGAAAAAAAATATTTGCCTAAAGGTGTAAATTCTAAATTGTTTTATCTTATTAATTCATAGAGTTTCTTTCGCCCATTCTTTTCAACAGCTAAAAGAAGTCTTGGACGGTAGGTAGAGAATAAAACGTACTATTCAATGAACTTGAATAAACAAAACGTTGGCTTACTTTTTTTTACTATTAATTTTCAATATTTAAAAGACTTCGCTACATTTAAGACACTTATTATGTACCTATGTACCTATATATATATTTTTATAATAAAAAATAAAAGTAGTATTATATTATATCAATTTTGCATTCACAAATACTAGAAAGAAGAATGCTTAAAATGATTTATGCTTTAAAAATCTAGCTATTTAAAAGTAATGGTCAACAGAATAAACAGACGCTTTGCAAAGTTAACCGTATTAAGAATTTAATATCGTTCGGTATTTTATTTGGGAAAATATGTAGGTAGTAATAATCAAATGGAGTTAAAAAATCGTGTGATATTTCAATCCAATTAGAATAACATTAGTGATGGCGCCATTAATTAATATGGAATTAAAATGATATCAAGTTGCTTTGACTTTTAGTGATCACGATGGATTTAAAATGTTCCTCTTTATTATGCAATTTACTTTGTAAATTTAACAGCCGTATCTATAGTCGAGTAAAAGTAATTATTTAAGCAAATATTTTAACAAATAAACAAGAATTTAAATGAAGTAAGAACTGTTAATAGGAAAAATGCTATTATTATTAGTTATCAATAGTTGTTATTTCATTCGTCTATTGGTTAAAAAGATCTGCTTAAGTTATGACATTCTCTCAAGTAATCACTTCTCTCAACTAAAGTTACGTATGATACGAGGTGTCACGGTGCCGCCATCTGAAATTGTTTCTGACACATTCATAGTTCCGAATTGCTATAACACTTCCACAATACAAGAACTTCAGCTGCTTATCTTAGGCATATTGATATACTAACTTCACAAATGTGATGAATAGATAGGAATTGTTTGGTAGTGGTGGTAGATAGATAAGTAGTTGCAATACTAGGAAAGTCTTTGGTAATATTATAAGGTGAAAGTTTCAAACGTTTCTTTTTATTAGTAAACTACTTACTCTAATGTCATTACGTGTAAAATTAAGTAATGACAACCTCTTTGGTGATTAAACAAATTTTTACTAAACGAAATATTCACTTATTAACTACACGGCAACGAAAATAAAGTTTAATTTCTTTTCAAAGGAGGTTATTTGAATTGATTTTACTCAAATTTTCTACGAACAATCTACTTCAGTCTAACAATATCTAAGTTACTTCGAGTGTACGTCGGCTAAAACTATCTTACTTATGCTACTGTCACATCTTACAATTGCGTAAATAAGTAGCAACCATATAATCTACTTATAGCCCGGCGCTGACAGTTATATAAGCGTGAAACTTTAAGCAAACGTTACAAAACCATTACAACTGCAATACGGACACGGAACGCCATCTAACGAGCGGTGCACGAATCAGAATCAACATTATACGAACCTTAGCCTCTTCAAAACTCGCCGGAATCACTTAGCAGACCGGAGCAATTCTATAGTGCGTCCAGTCGAGACGTGGCACACACACTTTAATACCACAAAGATATGTCCGGACCAAGCGTGTCACATGAAGTTCCTGCCACCGATATCATAGACAACACAAAATATTTTTGTAATGTTACAATGATATGAAGGTGCACAGGACGCGTGTTGGCGTCGTGGGGGGCGCGCGCCGACTACCGCGAGTCTGCGCCCTGCGTCGAACAACCTAACCCCATTCCGAGACAAAGAGTAGATAAGTACAGAAGTGTACGGGCTCGTTTAATTTCACAGCCAGTCAGACGCATTATTTTACTTTTTTGACTTTGCGACACATATTCTTTTATTATGAACGATATTATAACTTATGTATGTTACCATATGTACTTATATACTTTAACTACCAATTACGTTTTAGTTCTTATTATTTACAATATATATGTATGTATATTATCTGTTTTACAATTGTGAAAATAATACCTATGGTATGCTTTATCATAATTATGTAACATATTGACCTCAAAACTTTGTTAAACAAACTTCCAGTCTCGTAGCCGATTCGTGTTAGCGCTCAACACATTGACAATTTATCTCCGTGTGGCGTCGCTGAGAAACCTCTCAAAGGCTGCTATTTACGTACCCAATGAGGAGTCACGATGATGTACACAAATTAAATAACTTTACCGATATTACCTTATGAGCAAATTTTGTAACAATCAAATTAGAACGAAAAATAAACAATTTTGAACCGTGCTCTCTGCACGGACCACTCTCATGCCAACTAAAGATTTTTTATACAAAAGAACATTATTTTAAAAAATAAGAAAAAGAACATGTAATTAGTAAATATTGCCAGGAGATATATAGTTTTAAAAAACGGGCAAATACTTAATGTCACCCTATCATGTGAATGGTTACAAATAGGTAGGTTACGACAATCCTACCTAAAATATGTAAATACAGCATTCATATTCAAGATTGTAATATTGTTTATTTTATCATATATAATTCTTTTCTTCTGACTAATAAAATACGGGTCGTTAATTATCATGAATGGAAACCTATAAAGAGCTCTATTTGTCGGCCTCATCAACTAAACATAAAACTGCCAGTGATATAATCCTCGCTCCGATGAAATGGATCCATTCATCAACACTCACAAACTACAGTTTCTTGAAAAGTATATGGGCTAATTATATTAAAAACTGAATATTATTCGATATTATAGTTTTCAGAACGAAGTTATAATAAAACAAATAGGTATAATTATAACGTTCTCTGTAAATCAATATTTAATTAATTTAAGATTCCATTACATAACTTTTTAAAAGGAATCAAATTGTTAATCAAATTGTTACCTCAATAATTGTTAAGCAGGTATAGCAAATCCTGCCAGCGGGGGAAGGATTTGGGACAGGCCCAGTGATCCTTCCGAGGTAGCCGGGGAGATATCCACTATCCGGGACATCCCCACCGAGAGGTCCTAACGGGGGAGAGGTGAGCAGGAATACGAGTGCGGGTTTCCATGCTAGATACCGCGTTTTTCTCCACCAACCACCACTGAATGTGAAGCGGGCAATTAAGGAGTTTTAGTGGGTGGGACCTCCCTTGTCAGTTCCTTAACGGACAGGGGAGGAGTCCCATACTGCGTGCGTAAATGCATTTCTCCGTTATAAAAATGTATAGTAAATCCTACAACCTAAGATTATATAGTGTCCCACGACATTATAAACTACATCTATAAATGGATAACTTGATCAGACGGATCGTTTACGAAAGGAATCTGAGGCAATCTTTGCCGATGTTTAGTTCTAATTGTAAATAAGTAAGGAATAAATGATATTTAGCAGAGAATGATCCTAAATTAGAGTTAGTACCTATAGGCTCCGGTCGTGAATGTAGCGTTTCGCAGCGGTCAAATAAAGACAATCACTTATATAGATATTTCATTTATTTTATTCTGTTTGGGGATTATTTCATTATTAAAAATATGATTACATCTACAACACTTACAAGCTGATTACAAACTTCCGCAAATATGCAATCTGTAAAATTACAATAGGGATGATGACTAATTTTTTTGGAACGAAAAGGAGGGTTATGATTTTAGCCGGTAGGTATATGTTTGTGAGAATGTTCATCTGTTCTTTTATAACTTTGAAACTACTCATCGTAATTGGGCGAATGAGGTATCATTATTAAAGTAAGAAACTAAAAAATAAAAATTATTCAATTATTCTGTGTATATAAATTTCTTGTTTAAACTTTTTAAGAGTGTGATTTAGCTGTAGTCTGGTTTCAGGTTTTGAATTTTTTTTTTATCTATCCTTCGGGTTGATTATTAAAGACATTACGTATGTATTTTTGCATAATTAATAAATTACTGCGATACATTAGCTTAGCTACAGTAGCTGTGACGTAGCGAGCCCCCACTCCTCAACTTTATTGCCTATTATGTAAGCTATTTCTTATTAAATTGAAGCCATAAAAAAAAGTGTCTAATATTATTACCCAGTCATCATCTATCATCATCAGTCTACTGTAATAATAAAATTAACAAAAGCTAATAGCATCTGTCTGCAGATAGCACGGTCCACTGTGACACACTTAGATATACTTACAATATGCTAGACATGTTCGACGATGCCTTCAGTATAGGACGATGTACCTTCGAAGTAGGAACATTCTGTCTTATCGTGCTATTCTGACTGTCATCGTCCAACTCTGTATTTAGTTCGTTAATCAGATTACTAATTCTAATTAATATATACAGTATATTTAAATTTTAATGTGGATACTTCGTGTACATTTTTTTGTGCGGTTAGAATGAATACGATCAGAATTATGATAACGGCATCGCCCGATCCTTACTCGATGTCACTCGCTCAATTTTTAGCCACGGCTTTAACAACCTAAGACCTTAAGTCAACAGACGTACACTTACGGCACTACGGTACGTTTCCAGCATCAGAGCCATTATCTACAAGATATTTGGAGAGCACGAGGGGCCTAATGGGATCATATTTTGTATCTAGCCAACTCGAGACTAAGGCAGCTAGTAAATATTAACGCACGGATAACATACTAATCACACACTTATCCCACTGGGCGTCGAGTAGTTTACTAACATACTATTACGTAATTACATATAAAGTTTGACAAAAGAGTCTCTAGTGTTATAGTGATAAAGTGTAATTGTATTCTGATAAGCATTGTTACCTTTTAGCCACCAAGAACTGAAAATTGCAGGACCATGAAATTTCTTACATCGTTAATGCGACTACTTATTTTAATTCGCATGTATTAGTACATTACTTTGGTTATAACATCGAAATTTAAATGCTTCTGTCTGTACAACAACTTTTATGAAGAATTAAACAGACTTCAAAAAATCGCAATAAAGAGAAACAATTGCAAAAAGAGTATTATTTCTATAATACCACAAAAAAATTGTCTTTGATATAATCGAAAGGAATCTGAGGACAATCACTTATATAGATATCACATATATAGACATATAAAGATACAAAATGTGCATACACAATTTTTTTTTCAGAATAATTGTAATCCGTCGTCTAGTTAACGAGATATCTGTGAACAAACATGCATACATACGTGTATAAAATTTTGCACACGTGTATAGAAGCCCATACAGACCAACATATATGAATATACTATTACAACAAAATTGATAATCTTTTTTTTTGAAATTGGTTTAAAGTTAACATAAATTACACTGATGAAGGTAATAACGAAATTTTCTCCGTATGGAGTGGGTAATGTGCAAAATTTACAATGTCGGTCCTAAAACAGAACCTTGGCATACTCCCAAAGTTAACACAAGCAACTAATCGACTAGCGTAGCTTCACGGACAATAATTGTACTTAATTACATACCAGCATTGATCAATCCATTTTTAAACCATCCAAATGTATAGACTTTATCAAGCAAAAAAAAAGAAAAGCTCTTTCTTCAAATTGCTTCCCGAAGAGTTCCCTATTTGCAAAGCGAGAACTTATAAGAGAGCAGACTGAAGTTGTAACATTACGTAAATATTTATTCGCACAAAGGATATCTTGACCTCTAGCCATTGTACCGTAAATTATTATGTTTAAAATTATCAATAGGTTGACTTATTATCATTATAAATTTAGACTCATGAGTTTTAACAATCTGAATAACTTTGTAACATAGTCGTACAAAAACAGTTTGTGATAACGCTCAAGAACATTTTTCCGAATTGATATATTTTTGGCTAATATAACCAAATAGAATCTGGTGGTTATGTATAAGTTTTCGGGAAAGCCAATTTAAAACTAATGCCAATTTTACTGGACATTTGTGCAACTGGCTGGCTATTATTAAGAATTCATTCACTATAAAAGTTACTGCAAAATACATCGAGTGTTGATGTCGTCGATTGTAATATAACGTATTAAAAATAAAAAAAAATAATAATATAACAAAATCAATTTTTAAACAAGGATCAATACAACTCTTCACATGAAACGAGAACCGATGAATATCAAAGAGAGAACGACCCAATGAACATCGTACTCGTAGTAACACTAGAGATGCTTATCTTGCTACATCGTCATAAAAAAAGTAGGTCTGCTCTCCCATTATATACCCCCGACATCACCGCAACTGCATCTTGAATTCTGAAATTGGACCCTCGAGAAATCGCTCTCGTCGTTGCACTGATAAAGTACCCGCGATCCCAGCGGGTCGGCACCGACGGTAGAGGAGATCACGCCATTTACCAACCCTCCTATTGAGATACTAGTCGGTCACTTTATCCAGCTATGTTATATTTTTATTAAAACATTCGATAGGCGGTCGATAAATACATATGATACGAATCCCGAATATATCTACATCTAAATTTACTTTTAAAAAAATGTTAAACTACCGAGACCATAGAACATTACTACAGTAACAAAAATATGTAAACTACATAATATAACATTTATGATAAAACGCATAATATTTAAATTAATAATTAAAAGCGGTAAAGAAATAAACAGCCACCAGAAACAAAACAGGTTGCTGAATTTTAATCAATTAATCTTAATTAAATACAAATTAAGATTACCGAAGACGCAGAACACAGTGGCCAAGACAAATGATCAACTGAACTGAAACATCTTGGCCAAGATTGAGCACTACGCAAAAACGTCTAGCGGCGATTCAGACGTCATCCATCGTTATCTCTAAGTGTCCCAACGTTCACCGGTGACAGGTAATCGGTGAACGATTTCAGTTTATTCGACCAAAATAGAACATATCCGCATTCTGAGCAATCTAACAATAGAGGTCTGTCATTACCTACAAAAACCGCAAAAAATGGATCAATGATGAATTTTAGTTAGTAAAAAACGCGCTTTCGAGTAACGAAACATTAAATTCGGCTAAGTTGTAAGATTAATTTGCGTTTAAACTACCTTCCTATACGATACGCTTATAGTATTAAAATTTTCGACATCTGTTACAAAAATACATACTTTATTATTTTTGTTACTAGCGGGAGTAACAAAACAAATTTGCTTAATTGTACGGGTAAACACCCTATTAGTAATATAACCTTTACAATCATTTTCTATTTATAAAATCAAACCTCGACTTCTATCTCCGCAGCGGATAAATGCTTACGTTTACATTTGCTTTAGTGAATTGTGTTGAATTTTAACGCACCTAAACTCAATAAATGCTAATTAAGATAAGATAAACTTTATGAGGCATTTCTTCACAAGTCACAAGTGTGTCAATACAAATAGCATGGAGTCTCTCATTTTGCATGAAGTTGGATGTATTGTTATAGTAAAATTAACTGCATGCGTGGAAATTCTAAAAAATACAGAGTATTATCGCGATAGTAAAAATAATTAAAAAGATAACCTCGTGATTCGCGCGCCGATTCAAGGTATCGCTATCTCCGAGCTCCCGGGTTAGATTCCCTGTCGGGTCTATTTAGAAATACTACTTTTCTAAATTGTCTGGGTTGTGGGAGGTATTAAAAGAAAAAGGACGAAATTAACTATACAAAAAAAAACATATTTCAGGGAACGTAACGACCCGATGCACACGACACCAGCGCAGGGATTTTTAAGAGAGTGTGTATAGGTACTTAACTTATCCAGTAAATTAAAACACCTATCAATGGCTGCAGGACAGGGCACATAATACATAGGTACAATGTTTATCACATTAGGTTAAAATATCTAACACCGATACTTTTGTCATTTAGATATTCTTTAACGGTATAATCTTTACTTTGTAGACAATATTTAATATAATATTGAAATGATTAATTGGCAAATCTAATACACCACTGGGGAACTTGTTAAAGTACTCATACATACCTTGACCCTTTAATGACTATGACTATATACCTAATACCTCCTGTAACCTGTAAGAAGGCATTACTAACTTGTTTTATTTCTAGTGTTAAGTTTGTGTACATCACTATGCTTGGTATACACATTAATATTGTTACGGACAAAAAGAATACAATTATATATAAATTGGAATGTTACGGCCAATATTCCGATTTCTTTATTTTTTTTTTCCTGAGCCTAATTGATAGACAGCTTTCATTGCTCCTTTTTTTGTAAAACAAATATAGACTCAATATCGGCAGCCGTATTGCTTAGTATGCAAAAGTTTGTTGGAATTAAAGTAGGATATTAGTTGTTCCAGATTATATTTTTCAAAATGTTTAAGTAGTGTCGGTAGAATTAAAATGGGTCTATTATTACGAGTTACTAAATTTCATGAGATCAGTGAAAATACCTTCATCGATACAGTGGTTGAAAATATGAGATAAGGAGCAATTATATTTGCCGATATGCATTTTTGCTTCCTTGCGTATATAGGAACTTTACATATTAAAATCATTTAAATAAAATGAAATTTCACTAGGTTGCATCCAATGTTCTGTTAAATAAACTATTTATATATCGTGTTCTAAATGTATAGCATTTAAAACATACATGTTAAGCAAATGTAAATGTGGTTTGAAATACAAAAAAAAAAGTTATATAAACCCACCTTTTTTAGCAACCTAGAATTTTATCAATTACATATTCGAATGGTTCGGAGTTCAAGAATTGTTACTCGATAAAAATAAGATGTTTAAAATCCACAACACCAAAAGAGACGGCACATTAACTTGTTAAAAAAAAATTCCGTGATTTTGATCTTCACGTTCAACATATTAAGGTGTAGAATAAATATATTACCAACATAAATGAATAACGTTGGTACGAAAGCCAAATGGTGTGTATTTTTATCATTACCTACAAAGCGAACAAATACACCTCTGATTTTTTTTGCATCATTTGTTAGTCCTAAAAAGAATTTCTCTTTCAGATTTCTTTTTACAACTCAGTGTAGGAACTGCCTAGGTGTAATATTGATGATTTAATTTTCATTTTTATCAAACTAAAAGGACTTTGTAAGCTTAATGAACTCCCTTCAATATTCACAAGAGCGCCAGCCGGGTTGTCTCAAAAATTACGTGCCAGAGGCGACCTTCACGCGACCCTTGCTTTAGTTTATGCGGTGTGCTCCAATTAATTTCAAGGCAAATTTCACTAAAAAGTAATAAAGATGAAGAATACTCGCCAGGTTAAGAAAGAGATTTGAGTCCAACCTTTCCATGTTGGAATTGGATGAATGAAATTCGGATCACCTATAATGGTCTTTATATTTTGTAATTACGTCATTGTTCCGCTGATGAACGATGTATGTTTATATGTTAACATCGACATAAACAGACACTAAAAGGGCTGTCTTTATTGAATTGCTACAGTAGAGGCCCCAGGATAAGTGCTCCGTAAAACTTCGACGAAATCAGTTTAAGAGTTTACCTTCATGGTGTGCACATTTACCAGTATTTAATAAAGTTTTAACACGATAAAAAACTGTACTGAAAATCAGTTATGTTTACCTAATTCATAGAAAACAATACAATTTCAGTTCCGAGTATCATAATAATATGCCACGTTAATCTGTTGCTGTGCCAGAGATAGTCAATGTTTCGTATTGGAGTTCCGTTAAACATTGTGCTAATAAATTATCGATTTTATTCAATAATTATAAAAGTATATTTGAAAGCGTATCCGCCGTTTCTCTTTCCATTATTGTAAGTCCGGAACACTTACTGTGATTTATTGTGTTACACATACTCGTAGGTTTTAAAGTATACTGCGCTGTTCACATTAATGCAACGACAGGCAGAAGTTGTCACAAAAATAAGGTAGAGAATGGCCTGGCAATATCTAATGGACCGACAACATTACACAATGTTGTGAGTGTTTCCCATGAGAATTGCGCATATATTCTTAAAGTATGAAGTATTATAAATAAGATAAATATTCTGTAGGTTATTAAATAATAACCGCCTCACATCAGTAGCAGTTTCTTGTAAAATTAAGCCGCTTATTAAGTATTACTATTACATTTTATCAATTTGCATTCTTAGTTAAACCAGATGTAACCTGGTCGAAAAGTCGGAAAATATAGGTAGGTTGCCTTTTTATTCTTTTTTTGAATTCTTAAACATTAATTCTTTAAGTAATTGTAGAAACTTTATTGGCCTCTATAGTATTTTTTTTTGTAACAAACTATTGGTAAGATTATGTGCTGTATGTTTCTCATAGTGTAATAATAAATATAAATTTTATAATCTTAGCTAACATGAAGTTTGCGACAGAAGAGAAACGGTCAGTGAATATCTCCCACCCAGTTAATTTAATAATAAAAACATCGAACAACCAAAAACTCGGTTATCGTCTTTGTATAAACATTAAACTAATTACGTATGATATTGATTGGGAACGGAAACAAGAAAAATCAAGTATGGCCGCGTGTGTAAGCTTTGCGTTAAAAACCCAATACACTCAGAAGTCTTATCAGAAGAAACTTCTGCTTGATTACCTGGTGGAAACTGAACCCGTAGTTGGCGAATCCTTTCGTTCCTTTTGAAATTATGAGAAAAACTCCAAAGAGAAAAGTTTCCAACATTCAAAATCAAAGGTGGCTGATAAAGTTCTAGAGGAGATCCTAAACTAAACTAAATTAAACTAAGACAGTGGAACATCAAATAATACCTTTTATTTTATGGAGCCTCATAACAAATGGTTGTTGACTGTTTTTTCAATAATTGAATCAATAATTGCGTAATAAGTTATAAATGAACCCTGACTCTTTTACAGAACTCTACTAAGACTCGCTGTTCTAGAAGATAAGCAAGATCGACACGACCCAAACTAAAATAATGTAACGCTTCAACAAACTGAAACGATATAGACGATGCTAAAGATACTTATAGATTGCGAGTCCTAAACAAACAGATGAAATAATGAGCGGACGCTCAGAATAAATATATAAATTACATTACAAAAATAAAATAAACATGTTGTAGACAACATCGCAACATGTACGATAAGAATCTATATGTTTTGTTATGGAAACATTAAAACATTATTCTCAAACATCAAGATAATCACTGAACATATCTGACATATACGTATTACATAAATCGTCAATAAATACAGAACCTCCATAAAACCGTAATAGATTCTCTCTATTAAGGCACTGGATGCGCATTAACAGACCATCAAAAGACCATCAACGCCGTGGATGAGCGAGACAAAGATTAGTTTTCACACTTCACCTACCTCACACTGACACATTCTTTAAACATAACTAATAAACATTTTTTTTGGTGTTTACATAAACGATAAGTCATTTCATTTACACATAATAATGTATGAAATGAATAATTTGGATATAACGCGATAAAGTCCAGTTCCATTAACTTCGCTAGGAAAAAGCTGATGCTCCTTTAAATGTAGCAAATGTTACAACATAAAAAGATTGCACGTTGCGCACTTGAAATCCAATAAACTGAGTGTCAACATAATAAAATTTTGAACCTTATCAGGAACAACATAAGGCGGCATCCGAGCTTCAAATATAGCCGAACAATAAGTTAGATTAGAGGGTCCACAGATCTCCATAAGTTCGGAAATCGTGTGTAAAGATGATATACTTCTGTCAAATATTGGTTCTGCGCTCCTAAAACAGGCTCATATTCCCCGTAAGTTATACGAAAAAGAAAATGATCATAATATTATCTTATCAGGTAATCCATTTACGAACTCTAAGCGTAACAAATATGTCAGCATTACATTCGAAATTACTTACGAGTGTATTTCATTATCATGAGATCTTGTAGCTAGATTACGAATACAGTAATTCTTTGAAAACTTGCTTAATTGCTTTAGGCATATTCCTTACCGTATACTCAGTTCTATTAATAAAATTATGAACACATTTCAACATTTTCCAACAAATATGAATATTATTGCCATGATACATCACTAAAACTTAATTTACGGTACTAGATAAAAGACACAGAGGCAAAAAAGTCAGTTGCATTTATAAACTCAATGTTATAATATGTTTAATAAGACAGCTAGGAGAGAAGCCTCTTTCGCAATAGTAGGGTCACATGATGAGTGACTAAATATTATATCGAACTCGTTCGTACTTTGAAAGACAAGATAAGCCGTTGGTCCCGGCTGCATATGCAATCGTTAACACTCACAAATCCGCACTGGGCCGGCGTAGTGAATCATCATCCATAAATTACGTCTCACGAATTTTCATGACTTTATATAACCCATATGTCCATACAAATTCTAATATAGACTGTTCTTATGTCTCACTTCCTTGACAATAATGTTACAATACGTGTTACATAATGTATTGATGGCCCTATTTCGTGTGTGTATGTGCGAGCAGCAGTGGGAGCAATAATAGGCTGATGATGATATGTATAATTTAGAACTGTAAAATTAAAGACGAGAATGGGCAATAAATCATTGAAGCAACGAATAGTTTCGCGAAATCAGACAATCGATCGATATTAGAAAATCACGTTGAATGAAATGTTTGAGAAACAAAAATTTTCGATGATGCTTGTATGACAAAACATGATTTATCTAATTATATTGCGACAAAATGAAAACTGACAATCCAAACATATGACAACAATAAATTAGTTATTCGTATATTCTGAATGTATGTTTGCAAAATTTAACATTTGTGACGTTATTTGTCTGGGCAAAAACGAAAAATAGACAAGAGAAGAGTGACAAGGCTCCCCTAACATTTTTTATAATACAATTACTTTAATAATATTTTTATAAGATTCCTTTTATAATACAAGAGCTACGTAACTATTAATTTAAGCAGTGATTTATCTATCGCCTATAAAGTTGATCGCCTTTCAACTTCACAATCCCCGTTCCGATTTACGTAAGTCTCTTTTGCGCTTAATGGATATTTTATGTAACCTTTCAAAATTTTCTAGCTATATTTGATATTAATTTGTGTATTTATTATTTACTTGTAAAATAGATTGAGTAAGTATTAAAAACTTGACATCAGAATAATATTTTAAAGTGAGCAATATCATAAGCAAAGAAATGCTTTTTATATACCTATAAGTGACCACAAGAATAGTTGCCTTATTTTACTTATACTGAATGCCATATAAGTAAAAAAAAAAAAATTCACCCACAATGTAAAATACTTTCAATTGTACCTTTAAACAACACAATACTCTAATTAAGGACACTAATCTATCTGAGTAGCTACTAATATGTACTTTAAGTAATTAAATACCACAGATTATTATATAACAACAGCCAGAGTGACAATGTTATTTAGAACGGCAACCCCAAACGTTTGTACACCACGATGAATCCAAGACAAATGCGGGGGACTGCGCTGTAAAACAGTTTTTAAATGAGGGTAGTATAACTTTCGCAGCAAGTGATCACATGACCGCACATTCTTAATCGTTTTATGATGTTCTGATTTAAAGGTATAAAAAATATCCCTCATTTCAAATTTAACATAACCTTTTTGGAAATAATATCCTTAATAAAAATCTAACTATTCCAGGTATTTTATTAGACTCATTATGGAGGTTAATAACGAAACCTTGAATTAACTACATAAGAAAATCGCTATCGCCTGCAGAGGGTGACCATTCTTCATTCACGCGCAACTTCAGATTACAAGCGGATAATTAATCTATGCGGCCGCCTCTTTTTACAGGCCATCGTGATGTACTGTACCTTCGGTCATTCGGTTAATTGGAGGATTAATACGAGCGCTGCCATTCTAGAGGGAAGGATTAAAGGTTACACGTGACTTGGGTGTCGCATTATATTAACGTTACATTGTCAGTAACTTAAAGTGAAAATAATGAGGTAGACAAAATTTCGTAGTCTTAAACTTTCAAGAAAAGTGTCAATTATGATCTGAGAAAAAAAAAATCTGCCATCAGTATTCCACGAGAGTAGGGTGAATTATAGCTGTGATACCATTAGCGTTACCTGCGAACATGAACCGACAGCGCTGCACAAATAATTCAATTTGGTAGCCAACATCGGGCCATTAAACTGACAGCGAAATGAAAAACGCCTACAATATTTATCGGAAATGAGCAGGATCGATGATCTCTCGCTGATAATTTAACGATCAACACGCCGAGGGCAGAGTTGCTTCTCTTAGATTTAATCTGTCATTTGAAAAGAGATCTTTTATATTTATAGTAAATATTAAATTTAAAACAGTAAAAATATTTAGTTGCGGCGATTTATCATTATACATTAAGTCTTCCTGCATGTGCGTCTTAAAAACTCAAACTGGTTTTCTGTCGTTTACAACATAAAGAAAATCCCGCCGTTCGGGTGCTAGTAAAATAAGTAAATTAAACTATAATGAAAAATAAATACCTATTGTAGTACAGTAACATTATCTGCTAAAAGTATAAGGTTAATAATTATAACATTCATAATAATTGTACAAGTAATAACATTATAATAACCGTGATCAGATTGTAATTCTTAATTTAGGGACGCATTTTAGGTGTAATATCACCGAGTAGCGCGGGCACGCTGTTTTAAATTGGCAATAACCTCAAAACTCGATCCCAAACGCCCGACGGTGGACCTGTTATCAGATTATCTGAATGCCTGAACTTAATCAGGAATCGTCGCACCGTTTTCATTTGTCGCAAAATTGAGGACAAACATGATATAAAACTGGAAACCGAGGAGTTCTCGGAATTTCCCAGCTCATACTGAATAAGCGATATAAAAATGCGTGAGCTCTTTTACAGTCCTTTGTGTACTTCCTTCCACATAATATCATCTTTTTTGATATTATATCTCTCGCATCGAGGGAGGGGAAAATTTACGTGAATGTCTCTCTCTTGCATTTACTGTAGTCAAAACAGTAAAATCAAATCAAATCTCATCAATAAGGATAAAGGGAAGTTGTGCCCTTACCAAAGTGTTGATAGGTCAGCGACCTCGGGCTTGGCAAAACTTTGTAAGCGCGATGCAGGTAACTTGTGAATTCTATCTGCGATGTTAGCGTGTTGAGATAGATATTACTATATTTCAAATTCACTTAGGTATTCAGTTACACGGCCATCTTTAGGTTACCGACTTATTGAATACATTTTAATTCAATTACTCCACTAGTGTCTGGCAGTACACAAATAGACTACGGTGTGATCTGTATTTCCTTTATTAGTACAGAACTCTAAAAAGCCACGCTTTAAACGGTTTCCAAAAATATATTCACGGAAATTTTGGATACGGTCAGAGTAAAGTAAACAATTCTAATGACAATATAACTAACCTCTAGACTATATTCCTGAAAAATATGTAAAAAAAATAGTATTAACATTTAACAAATAAACATTTACATTACAATAGGAATTAGGTACCATCAACTAAATCGTAGCAGCATAGTTCTGTAACACCGAGTATACAATATGATATGATGCGTGAGGCTTATTAAATTATATTTCCTTCCTATTTAAAAAGGAATATGTATGCCATCTTATTACGAAATGAAACAAACCGAAATTATTTGTATTTTAATGTTGAATCAGGACAACTCCTTTCACCAGAAGGTTACTAAATAAAGCTTCACGTTTATATTCCAATAAAAAGGGTTGTTTATTTTGCCATTAAAATATATTCGATAGGCTATGATCATGGAATAATTGTGAGTACCCAGTCCTTTGTCATTTTCACCATTTTAGTGAAATAACATCTGTATGTAGATAGTCACCGTTCACAGATAGAGATATAACTTTGATAAGTTAGATCAAAAGTCTGAGTGATCCTTCTATTGAAAAACAGTATAAGTAAGTACGCTAGAGATGCTAGAATGAAAACAAACAGTTGGCATAAAATAGAAATTACTTCGTCAACGCCTAATAAATAAGTCTGAAAATTTGTAGTAGACCAATATAATTAGATGTTTTGTGTAAATAGAACAAAAAACATAGAATCACTCATTCAATTGTCCATTCCACGACAAAAGAGAAAGCTCTTTTTAAGGAAGCGCCGTTTCGACAACAGAGCTTTATATTGTCTCGAGTAAAAAGGCTAAGAAACAAAATCTAAACAGCCACATTAACTAAATGAACACACTGAATCAGCTGCCAAACGGCCCGGGCAAAGGCGCGAAAGGCACGCGAGCTGCAATGGCGCGGTGTGTGACGTCAACGACGATCAATGGAACTGACGTTGGCCCTCGCCCCCCGTCCGCCCCGCGCCCACAATGCCTGCACGGAGATTGTCTCGCCTATTCCAAGCTGGCTTCGACATTGACATGCCTATTCAACCAAAAATAGCTGTACAAGAGCCTGTAAACTGAATTTACACTTTATAATAGAAACATCCGCAGCGTGAGAATACAGTGATCAGATCAGATCGGATATGACTTGTCCAAATATGATAGTAGCTCCGTATACTGATGCCGTTTATAACAACAAGAAAAAAAATACAAACGTACTTGAAGTTTGGTTATTAAATTAGAGATGTGCAGAATATTCGTTTGGTATTCATATAGTGACAAATAGTGACATCTAAGTCACCTATTTGTATTCGACCGAATTATCGGTTTTGGTGACGAATGTATTCGGTTCAAGTATTTCTATTTTCCTGACGGCACGACTAAGTGTAGTATAAAATTAAAAGACAAAGCTCTTATGTAACGTTGATTTGATATTATATAGGCCTTACTAATAAGCAGTGTGTAAGAATTGTGTAGTTTAATCTCTTTTACTCAAAAGTATCATTGGAATCACGTCAAAGGAGGTTTGTGTAACTAAAGAATGGTTATAACTTTCATAATAGTAAGGGTATTCGTCAAAGAAATCCTATGAATAATAAAGCTAATAAATTAAATCAATTAAACTTCAAATCACCATTTATTTTGAAACATTTATTAAATCAAGATTTATTTTTAAATTTAAAATCATATTTCTTTTTAAATTTATATCAATATTTATACCTGAATTATTTTTAAATCTAGTTTATGCGGCAAAACAAAGAAATGATAAAAAGTGTTTAGTGTCCGATCGAATCCGTTTGGTTTCGGTCGAGCTTCGGCAAAAAAAAACAGGTTTCGGTTTCAGTTCCGTTTCGGTGTCAAACTACGACTGATACGCCCTCTGAACAATTAGTTTTGTTCGGCGCATTTTCGAATCCCATCTCATAGTACCAGGGACAAAGTGTATTTTTGAAGCATTTTTCATTAAGAGGGATTGTTATGTTAATTATTAATAACTAAAAATGTCGAAGACCGCATACATTTGTGATTTAAATATAAAAAAAAACCCGCCTGCCTGAAAAATCACTAGTAAAAAATCAAATGAAAACATTGAAATTTAAATTAAAATTATTTCATTTATGTCTTATCAGTTAGACAAATTACTAGGTTGGTCGAAATAGCGAGAAAGTCCATATTTAAAAGTTTTATTTTCATTATATTACGGTAATCATGATGTACCATTTTGACATCCATTTTGAATTAAAAAAAAAATTTACTAAGTACAATGGCGTCGCACGACCGCCATGTTTGATTTTGCTTAACGTTATCTATCTTGGACACTTGGACTGCTAAATCAAAACTAACGATACTTCAAGTATGTAAATTTATGTAGCAGTTCTGGAGATATGTGGTAATAAAGAATAAATAATACATAAAAGATATACGCGAAAACATATAACCTTTCCTTTTGCAGTCAGATTAAAAATAAAGACTGACTGATCCCCAAGGCAGAACAACGAGCGACACTGCGACATTGTCGCAGACAGCCGAGTAGGTTTGCAGACAGTTCGGCAGTCTTACATAAATAAAAAAATTACACTAGCAGAAACAGAATTTTATTTTCAGGTTTTTATAATCTGTCGCAGACAGATCAAAACCCTTCTGCTATGGGGTGACTGATTATAATAACGTTTTCTTTATTTTATCTTCAAAACATGATCCTCGTAAGAAAGTTTCGGTTTCGGCCGAAACTGAGATCATTGCCGAAATTCGGTTTTGGTTACGCTCAAAAACCAGTTTCGGTCGGACACTAACCAAGTTTTGACTTTCACAAGTGCTTGTAATAGTTAAGACTTAATAAATGATTTTGATTTGATTTAAATACAATATTTCGGCCGAATATCCGGTTCGATAAGGATTAAATCGGTGTAACCACTATTCTACGCATCTCCAGTTATTATCGTCCTAAAAACTATCCTGTGTCCTTTCCTGTACTGACCTTTCAATGAAATTTGCTAGGATAGAGTGGACCTAGCACTCTATCAGCGTACCAAATTTCATTAAAATTGGTTCAGTAGTTTAGGTGTGAAAACGTAACACACACAAAAATAGATTTTTTATTTTTTCGTTAATAAAACGACTCGCGATTGCAGGGGCGAATCTGCGTAAGGGCTTTACAGGCTTAAGCCCTGGGCCCCGCAGATACAAAAGAGCCCTCAACCCCCATTAAAATAATATAGGATACGGTACTATTACATAAGGTATCATTGAAAACAGTTTCTTAATAAAATTACGTACAATTATTTCTGAAATTAAGAGGCTCCTGATTAATATTAGCCCAGGGCCCCACAAATTCACGAACCACTCCTACGCACTTGAACATTTTCAAAAATTGAAATATCTAAATGTTTTTTTGTTATAAATTACTCAAATACAATTATAAATTACATTTATTTCAATGAAAAATGAGATAAATAAATAATTGATATTATGGTAGCAGTTTGATTCCCCATAAAAACTTCCACTCCCATTTCATTCCTTAAAATGCTAAGTTTCGGTATAAAATATAACCTATTCTCTTTCCGGGGTCTTGAACTACTCAAATACCAATTTTCATTGACACTGGTCCAATAAACAAAGAAATTTCATACAAATGTTTTCAACCTTTTTCATCCTCTTCGAAGTGGACCTTCATAAAATTCGTTCTTAGTACACAAGACTGTAAGCCCCCTCCGAATTCAACTCCTACTCTACATGCGGCCTGCGGTTTAGGCTGTGCGTTATTTGTCAGTCAGTTAGGATATCTATTCTTGCATATCTATAGACTAGCTTTTGACCGCGACTTCGTCCGCATGGTAAACTTACTTTGGGGAGCTTTTCTAAATAAAGCTAAAGCATATATTATTCATACCCGAATATAAAGTTTCATGATTTTATCTTTGACAATAACAAACTTCCATATAAACTTTAGATCCCTATTTCAACTAGAACTAAAAAAGCAACCTATTCCTATTTCAAGTAAACTTTTTTAGTAAGTTAGGCATGAGAGCTTACCAGAACTACATTCGCTATATAATATTAGTATGTAATGATTAAAAGACTCTCTTTTTGTCATTTATTACATCATATAGAGATTACCAGATAGTTACCAAAATAAATAGACCAAGAACAATTTAAATCACAATTGCTTGATCGGCTATTAACTCACAGCTGTGTTTTTTTTTTTAATTTAAATTGAGTAGATTTTGTGTGAACTTATGAAAAAAACATTGAGTTTAATATATAATGAACATATCAAAATATCCGCAACATTAGTATAAAACTACTTTTACGGTCAACTTTGAAAATAATATAACAAAAAGCTATATTTATTTAAGTTACAGTAAAAGTATACGTGTAACAATATGTTCCAGTACTTTATCTCTGAAACCCTAAACGCTTATCATCCAATTTGAAATACAGTTCGAAAGACAAACGCAAATGTAAATATAAACAAAACTTAATCGAAAACTACTAAAATCTAGGCAAAATCCTTTGGACAAAAAGATAACGCAGTTTAGTTAAGAATAAACGCCATCTAGTAGATAAAGCTTAAAGTTTTTTGTTACTTCATTTTTATTTCAAATTTAATCAAATTATTTATTGGCCATAAACTTAGTAAGTTAGGTACACTTTCTTTTGCAATACAAATAAAATACTAAGTTCTAAATCATGCAAGTCAAATAATTATAGGAATGTCAAGAAGATTATTATTATATTTGTTAAATTTTGCATTCACAAAGCTACACTGGAAAAATTTTAAAAGATTCACTATGTCCCTGGTACTTTTCATCAAGGAGATTATTTTAATAATTCATATTAATCAATTATATCAGCATTTCGCAAAGTGGGCGATAATGCCCCCTGTGGGCGATGCAGGCCTAAATGGGGACTGAGAAAAAATGGTAGGCGTTGTGTAGAGGCTTGGGGGGATGGGTGATTTGTAATTTCATTTAGCTAGGAGGCCTCTTAGACACTGACTCCATGAGCTCTCGACCCTCAAGTAAAACTTGTGAACATCAACTAATATTAGTTAAGAGATTGCTCAAACTCGGTTCGATAATTCTCTGCACGTAGGTCATATATCTACCCTGTCTTACTGAATATATAAAATAAAAATCACGTCAATCAGTCGCTCCCTTTTCAAATGAAAGGAGACACAAACAAACAAATAAAAAGGCAACAGACATACTTTTGCATTTTAATAGTTATTAGTACTCCTAAACAGGTAATTATCGTAAATAATTAGGTGAAAAAATGGGGGCGCTAAAAATATTGTATACTTAAAATAACTGATAAATAACGTAAAATAACTTATTATGTCTACTGCCCAATAGCAGTAGACAAAATAATTTTAGGAACCTCTGAATTATATCATGAAGTCAATTAAATTATAAATAAATTAAACTCAACCTTGAACAAAACAGTACGATATAGAAATATACATAACGCCATCTAGTATAGCACAAAATATATAGTTTGTGTTTTCTTTCGCATATAAAATGCTTTGTACTTGTAGATTTAAAAAAACTATTTTTGTCATTGATTATGTACTCACATACCAATTTTTATCACAATATGTAATGAATCTATCTATTTATCTTTATAAATTTTAATAGATACATTCATTACAATAACAAATCAAATTCTAAACAGTGGTTGCTATGGTAATATTTCGATTCCCCATAAAAAATAATTCCCTTTTCAACCCTTTAAATGCTAATCTTCGATAAAACTTAACCTATTACATTCCTAAGGTCTTAAACTTCCTAAATTCCAATTTTCATCGATTTACTCGTAGGTCTAAAAACAAACAAGTTTCATACAAACCCCTTTGACCCTCTTCGGGGTGAAATTTCCAAAAATTCCGTTCTTAGTACACCTCAACATAATAGGACGAATGTACCTTCAAAATTTCAAGTATCTACATGCGGCCAGCGGTTTAGGCTGTGCGTTATCTGTTAGTCAGTTAGGACATCTCTTCTTACATATCTATAGGTAACTAAAACAAAGTAAAATTTTGGTTTGGGCTTTCTTGGCGCAATGATCGTAAAACATAAATTTAAAATCGTAATGTGTGAATTTATTGGCTGCACAATCTTGTAATGGCTATGGTTCTTTAGCGTTAGAAAGATGAGAGATAAATGTAATTGCTTAATATAACTGAATGAATTATAAATATAAATGAAAATATCTTTTATATATATATTTTACAAATTACACATACATATTTTACAAATTACACTGTCACTAAATACGTAGTACTGTCACCAATTTATATGTAATTGATTTTATTAATAAAGTAAACACATATGACTAGATTATATCCTAGAGCTCCTGTATCGTATGCGTGCGTGTGTTCCAAATAATTTGAAAACCGGTGACCTAAGTATATATTGTATAATGGAGTAAGGGCAACAAACGAGACATGAATTTATTTACCTATAGTGATCAATTATACCGTAATTATAAGTTGCCACGCCATGCAAATGTAAACATATAACAATAAGCTATATTAAAAAATATAAAAGGGATTAAAATCTGATAAGGCGCCATCCGTTTATAAAGTAAAACGATTGAGGGAGAAGGAAGCGTCTTATTTTTGCTTACTAACAGGGAGGGAGGCAGTCATCATATTCATACGTTCTCTCATTGATACTTTATCTACTGTAATAATCTTACTATGTTAGCAGTGTGTATGAAAAATAAAACACGTCTTTTACGTAAGTTATCATTTCGTAAAATATAAGAAAGGGCCTTTCTTTAAGGTAATCATATTCCAATTCGCTCGCTTTTCTAATGTAAAGCTGGAGGAAAATAAGCTGGATGTGCGTACTTGTGCGATACTTCCTTTTTAGTAATAATAACGAGTCCTTCGTCTTCGTCTGACAATGTTACCTACGCAATATCACACGCTCATCACAGGACCACGCGCGTGGAGACACCCGGCTATTATCGAATGATTTGTATTTGTATTTGTTTGTACTTATACCATTACGTTTCTAATTAAGTAAAGTGGGTGTACTTTAACGGAACTAAGCTCGAGAACAATATCTTTTATATATATATTTTACAAATTACACTCATTCTCGCTTCATTTACGAAAGCGACTGAAATATTGTATTAAAGTACCTTTTACGGTTACGTTTATAATTAAGCAGAAATAATGTTCTTCTTAATGTCGTTAAATACTCATTTCTCGTTATTTTCAATTATCACCTGTAGATCCTTTATTGGGTTGGGTATGAATCAAATTTGTGTTCCCATGGGAACATTAATGTAAAAAGTACATAAATAATCAACTTTTTTTATATTTTCAATCATCAACTTACAATGTACCAGTATTTAACTCAACCGGTCGAGTAGTTTCAGGACACTAAGACAGAAAGAAGGGCGGACAGGCAAACGACCGAGTTATATATATGAGATTTTTATATAACTCGGTTAGGTTGCCTGGAAGAAATTACTTTCTAGTAATAAGACCGCCAATTGTGCATTTAATTTAATTGTATTCGATTGTTTTGTCCTGTATTGGTGTACAATAAAGCATATTTCATTCATTCATAAATATTTTCCTATCGAGATGCAGAACCCTAAAAAAACTGTGAAGAATGCTCCAACTATTTATCATTTAACAGCTATCAGCCTATTGCACAAACGTCCACTAAATTGTCATTAGTTTAAAGTGGCATTACCCATACAAATTTGACATTCATTAGAGCTTAAAGGCCTCATTAAACCTTAATGGACGTTTGTGCAACTGACCGTAAGTCCTATATTTTTACTGCACGCCGTCAAATTATTAAATACCAAATTCCATTGAGTAATAATACGATTTAGGTATCCAATCTTAGAAAAATGGAACCTCCTTAATGCTGGATTACATCCGTTATGTACAAAAAATACTAAAAAATATATAACTAGTATTTTCCTAAAGTAAAGCGATACCTTCAAAGTGGTTGGAAATGTGCGTGGGAATAAGAAATAAATTGACCTTCGTTCGTTTCATGATAACACCGCGGCCACGCGCCCACAGTAATTTCTGACAGGGAATGACATAAAATTTGTATCATAAAATTCATTGCAATCGAGTAACACTTGTACATTTTAATAAAATCGTAGATTATGATGATATATAATGAAATAACTGATAGAAACTGTTTCAGTATACAGCGTTTCCACTAAGTGTCGTATGTATTCTATAGAAATTAAATGCTGATTCCAATTGAGAGTTTTGTTCCGGAATGCAAATTTCAAAATACATAATTTTATATATATTTTATCCTAAATTTACATCAACTCACAGTGCACACGGATGTACAAATATTGCGGGCCAATTATAAAAGTGGAGGGATACATTCCTGCATTTCCCATAGAGGACTGAATTACATAACCCTCGATGAGGCGAGGGGTACGGGACGCCCCAGGGCCTGGGGGCGTATCGAGCGACGGACCTCTCTTTCCGACACGCGCCCCTCTCACTTCCGCACACTGCCGCTCCGCCTAACACCCTCGAACGTCACCGTGACTAAAGCTTTTTACAAACGCCATTCATAGGTCTCTTTCCTCATCCAACATAATGGTGTGATGTAGGTGAGCCGCCGATGGACGACGTACAATAAACAAGGGACTGAAAGGACATTGATTGCAGAAAGTCACCTGAGGCGACCAGCTATTGTGACGTCCAGTTATTTAACTATTTAGTCCATTCCATTCATTTTAAAATAGCTCTTATAGATTAGGAGCCTTAAACTTATTTAAATTTCTATATTTCTCAAAAACTGTACAAATTACCAAACTATATGTATATTTGTATATTTGACCAATTTTCCATTCACAATTCTATACAGAAAAATATTCTTAATGAAAATTGCTTTAAAAAACCACTTTGTTCCACCTCAGAGTACCAGGGAAGTGTTTTTTTTTTTTTGAGCATTTTTGTTAAGAACACATGGTAGATAATTTAATAGATAGATAACTAATATTGCACCTTTTTATTGCCTGGATATTATTAATAAAATATAAACATATAGTGACCCACAAAACCAAATTCCTTTTTAGAGATGTAAATCTTCTTATTTTAAAAAAATCTTACTTTAGTATTAATCAAGTTAGGGTTATGTTATTTATTACATAAATAAGAGTTACAAATTTTTTTTCAGCATCAATATGTATCAATTGCTTAATCCGGAATTTGTATATGTGATGATAAATAATTTTGTTAAAAAAGTTACTGCAGTCAACTATTAAAAAATACTAATAAAATGAGTTACTAGAGTTTAATGTACAAAAGAACAAAAACAAAGACAATTACACATATCTCATACATTAGGGAGCCTTATCATTACTAGATATTTCTTCTAGGAAATAGAAAACAATAAAGGTAGTCATGTGTTCGAATAATATGAAAAACAAAATAAAAACATAAAATGAAAAATATAAATATAGTGAATTACATTCGGATCTTACCATTAAGTATTTCTTCTTTATGATTGTGAATGAACCCTTTTGGTTATTAAAAGTATTATGACATTACATACATCTCCAAGATGATAAAACAAGATAAATAAGAGATTTTTCAGAATCATATGTGAATCCTATCCCGTTTTCAATTGTATAGGGATTGTTTAAAATGAAATTTTATTGTAAATAGATTTAAGTTTATCTGGTAAGTTTTGCAACAATAATGAATTGTAGATTTACAGTTTTGTTAGGTCAGGTCAAACCTCCTGTGTAATAAAATTGTGCATGTGTTATGCACAATCTTACACAAGATATTTCTAGTTAGTAATTTCAATTACTTACACATGAACTGTTTTTTTACTATTACTGATTGATGAAGCTATTAGTTTTTTATCTCCTGATACTAGAAGCAAACCTTATATAATGATTACTTTTATGTCTCCAAATAAAACTGATTTGAAAAGAGCTAACTATTTATCTAATTTAAACTTATATACAATATGTTATAAGTCATTAAAAATGAAATGAAAATAATGAAGGAGGAAACAAACAATATGATAAAATAGTAAGATTACTAAATTGTACTAAATAATATAATTTTTTTGAGGATGATTAAATCTATCAACAGTCAGAAAATTAACTGCATTATACTTTCAATAAATTTCTATTAAAATAATGTATGTTGTTAACACTCAAAATGTGAATTTATACTCTGTTCTTTGATGACCGTTTATATAATCTTATTTAAAGGACAAACAATAACCATCACATATGTAAATGCTCGAAATTAATATCTATCTAAACGATACAACAGGAAAAGCTTTCCGGTTCATAGCCGGTGGTGGGATCAGGTGATGGATAATCAGTAGATGGGTTTTTCTGTAAATTTTAGAGGTCAGTACAACATCAGCAATGCTATTTTACACCGAATTTACACATAACAAAACCGATCAATCAAAATACAAGATACCTCTTGGTGATTTGTGTAACACGAAACATCGAACACGTAAAGGATATAATTCAAAAAGGCATTTGATCTATTTTAGCACCAGCGCATTTTTCTCATAATGTAAAATAACTATTACTTACCGAATCTGCTTTCAGTGCAGTAGTTGCCCTGTGATTACACTTTTCTCAAAACTCACTGTACGTCACCATAAAAACTAATTTCTTAGTGGAAAATTCAATATTTTCATGCTAAGTATCGCCCGATCACAGATGAGAATGACAGCAGGCTGACATGTCGGTCATGACATTGATCTTTTTAAACCTTAAAAAAATAACTTTAGCCTTAACATTCAGAAATTGAGCTCATGAATAAAAAAAATATATTATTGTAAAACTAAAACGTAAATAATGTTTTAAATTGAAAAATTATTTTAACAATTTAGTCTTAAATAGACGGAGGATTAATTTGATAAAACTCAGAATTTATTGTTCAGAAATTGATTGTTAACTATTATTTAAAAAAAAAGAAAGCACTAAAAAAGCACCTCCACTAGATGGTGACTCTAGCAAAAGTTGATTTTTGCAGGAAACAAATGGAACAAAGACAGTAATTTAAATTCATTTTAACTGACATATAAAAAAACTGAAATTTCAAAAGTTCTAAACTTAGATAACACAAATACGAAAAAGTACAAATATAATATGAGTTGTTTATTAAGTTTTGAAAAGTAATTTACATTTAAACTTGAAAGAAAACTGGAAAGGTTGTCATGGAGAAATCAAGAAAGTACTGTAGCGACATCTAGTTTGATTTCAGAAACAATTTTTTTTTTAATACTTCCTCATTGTACATTTGTATACAGTATTTCGACTGTTAAAAGAACAATGGCCATCTGCCTAACATGCTTGGACTAGTAAAATCGAATAAAACGTAACTTGATGAAACATATGTTATTTTGTTTGCCTATGCAATTAGAACAAAGAAAGACATTAAATATATTTTTAAAAGCTGGGAGTATCGAGTAATTGTGTAATATGTTTTTGAGGTTATGTCGTATTATTAAAACTGTATCATTTTGTGTTAGAGGTATTACAGTTGAAATATGTAAAGTACCCGTCAGATAATGCCTGATCATGGTCCTAGAAGTGCATACTTTCACTTAATACTTCAAACTTGCTCCATATCTGATATATTATTTTTATTGACTGTAAGAAATAAAATCATTTTTTGTGAACCAATGAACATCATTGCATTGAATTTTTAAGATTGCTCTCAATAACTTTACTTTTCTATATTACACTATAACTTATATAAAGTAGTAGTGAAAATACTAATTTCAAAAGGATATAATAAAACAACATGTTGATTTTTCTTTTCTTTATTACAACTCTAATGAATAATCTACATTCTGTTCGTGTCTGGCCCATCTAAGATACCAAACTATGGTCATTATATGAGCACAGCATCCCAGTGTACATCGACCAATAAGACAATTACAGCAGTGTTCTCTTATGCCATCTAGCCTGGATGTGTCATTATTTTTTTAAATGTACACATAATATTGTTTCCTCCCAATGTCTCGACTTAATAGGGTATTTGACACTTTTCTGAAAACTATTTTAAATCGTTGTTTGCTACATTATAAACACACTGTCATAATATTCCATTGGAATCTCTTCTATTTTTGGTGAAAATAATTGTTAAAATTTAAATAGCCAAAAGCGCGCGAAAAGCGCTGCTCTATGTAATGGCGCTGATCGTGACGTCACAGGCCAGTAAATATGTCAAATCGATAAGTAACAATTGTCTTTAGAGTAAATTAGGGATGTCGATATTGAAAAAACATCGATATTGACATCGAAGTCAACATTAGATGAAAACCATCGATGTTCCCCAAACATCGATTGCGTTGCTGTTAAAGGAATTAACAAACTTTAGAAAAAAGCCTCTCTGAAGCCGTGGAAGTCGCTGTGCAACATAAATATTTGAATACAATCTTTTTTAATGTGGGATAGGTGGATTCTACTCTTTAACATAAAAGTAATGGGATAAGACAAGTGTCATAAAAAATCACGCGGGAGTTTCACAGAGAGAGAACGAGCCCAACGAGCAATAAAGTTACTTTTTTTATACACATAAATGACCTTTTTCCGTTTTACACAGAAATTTTGCGGGATAGTGAGAAACGGTTTTTAATAGTTTTCTTCCTCCCTTGTTCTAAAAGTACAACACAAAGCAAACGTCACATATTGTACTAATAAATTAAATAAAAAATATCGCAATAAATATATGATAGTGCCATGTAGATTTTAGTATATTGTTATATTTTTTAATATGCTTACAAGACGCAAAAAGATAGGTATGTTAGAAATGACAAGATAGTCTTAAGGTTAATGGGACGGGGGGTTTTAGATGGAAGTTGCTCATATTAAGTAGGTTGTTTCAGACAGTTGAAGAGGATGGGATCAGTGGTATCTTTTTCGATTCCGCACTCGCACGTGGAACTATCTAATGATCGGATCTTTGAAACTAAGACCGGTGAATAAAGTAACCTATAAGGTACCAACGAGCGCTGAAGTTGACAGATTTATTTCTTATTTCCTAAGAAAATGCAAGCAAAGAAAAAACTATTTGTTTGCGTACTCCAGTTACGAATGCAACCGATGACATCTAGTATAAAATAGTCGAACTTGATATACGAGATCATCTAGCTAGTACACCTGGAGCACGTTAGATGGCCCATAGAGTATCTTGACATTTTATTCATAAACATCGACGTTTGGCGCGAAAACATCGATGTGCCGATGTTATCCAATTTCAAACATCGATGACAAAATATCGATGAATATCGATCATCCCTATATGAAATAATAATTTAAAAGAGAAATTGAAGTCGTAGTGTGTATTTTTTAGGTTTTTTATTTTCCTCTGCTCTAGTTTTTTTTTAAAAGTGATCTATAAGTGGTGCGTAGTGCCACAATGTACTAATACTTCTATAAATAACAAACAAATTTCGAGTCTAGAAGAAAATAGATTCACAATCACAATAGTATAGTAACTATATAGAGTAGAGATGGGTGATAAAATTAGGTAAGGATTTGCTAAAAGTGTTGAAACTTTTTATTTCATATCGATACATTTGTAGTATTTCTGTTTAGTTTTTTTCTTTGTCATTAACATTTTACGACTCATTTATACAGATGTCGACTACAGATGTCGACTGTCGACCTACAGATGGAGGAGACATTAGTACGAAAAAGAATGTTCAATTTTTTTATACATGCATGTCTGTCTATTAAATGCATGGCATTTGATAATTAGATATCAGATACTGATGGTTTTTTTAAATTAGTTTTTAACTAGGAGAACACTATTTATCATCAAAATCGACTTTGTAATTTTGAATTATTATAGTAAAGTTCAAGAAATGAGAAAAACATGTAAGTTGCTCTTTTTTTAAATAGCTGGCGTTTTCCCTATTTCTTGGATTTTTTAAAAAGCTTAGTAAATTATTATTTTTTTCTGTATTTCTTTTTGGCAGTTCTTATCAGTAGAAGCGGCAAAGTATTCTGTTATCAGTTAATTATTATAAAGTACTCGATACCTACAGACATCGATATTTTATGTATCTCTCTAACACTACTTTGACATGACAGCTGATGACGTCACAGGCCAGTAAACAGAATTGTGATTGGTTGTGACGCGATCAATTATAGAACGTTTTCATCGTTGAATAAATTCCTAAAAATATTGCATTTTCTTTACGTTATTTTACTAAATCTCAACATGTTTTTTCTGCAGATGTTAAGAAATAAGCTTTATTAGATTATTATCTACCACAAATGCAACTTATTTTTGATAGTATCAAATACCCTATTCTACTTTATTTATATTTAATTCTAATTCTAATAAATCCAGAGAATCCGGTATTTCTCTCCAGACCTCAATTCTATACTGCCCATGGAACGTAGTATGCTATACTACGTTATCGATTGAATATTGTAATATCGATTCATTTGAAAAATCATTTGTTTTTAATTTCATTATAAATAATCTATTTTCCTCTAAGTAACATCTAATTATATTAGCAATCTAATCTAAGTTTTATAATTTTCACGGATTTATATGGTTAGTAAATAATATAAGATTTGTATCAAATTCGATTAGTCAGACATAAAATCGATCTTGTTATTTGAAAAGAGAGGGACTTCTCTAGAAATGACATTATTAATAAGTTGCGTTCAAAAATAACATAATTTAAACTGCGTTCTAAAAAATAAAGATTATATTTTAGAGAGGATTATCTTTCTTTTCCCAGCTCTTAAAAATAAATTGTTGGCATATAATAATTACATTCAACTTCAATGGCGGAATTATTGCTAAACAGAAATTTATTTTAGGCAACCTTTGGTGAAAATTGATAACGAATAAAGATACTATAGATAGTGCAATATTAAGAAGGATAAATAAATAGCGTTATAAATTATTATAAATAAAATAATGTATACATATGAAATAAATTTCACAGTTTTATAGAGAAAGTAAAATATGAAAATAGTTTTAAGATGTAGAATGGAAATAATTTTTAACTTCATTGCTAAAGGATCTTAATGATCGAGCCCTCCTGATACCCTCTGGAACAGAATTCCACAGACGCTAAGCATGCACAGCAAAATAATAAGAATAGAAATCTGTATAGTGACGAGGGATTTCGAGAGTGAGGTTTGAAAAGGAACGCAACGTATATTGTGATGAAGAGGAGCGACAAGTGAATTATTATTTAAGATATGGTGGGGAGGATGGTAGGAAAAGTATAGAGTAAAGAACAGTGAGAGTATGCTAGTCTCTGCGCCGACGAATAGGGAACCAATTTAACTTTGAACGAAAATAAGGCACATGGTCATATCTGTAAAATGAGATTTAATCACAAACGTTATTTGATTGACAGTGTCAGGCATTGACATTATCGATAATTTAACGACAGTACATAAATTCTGATATGGTGTAAAACAATCAATCTACATGCACATATCATATACACACATCAATATCGTCTAGGGATATTTTAATTATTCTTAGTTTTTCTTCTGAATAGCATACAACATATTTATATTATTATAAAATCCATTTATTAGCGTAGATTATAGAATAAAACATAAATATTTTTTGTATATAAAAATAAATTATTTAAGTAAAGACGAAAACTAGAATAATAGTAAAAATAACGATAAATGTGTTTTTCAAGAAAAAGTGCAAAATATAGCGAAATTATTCAGTTATTTGTAATTTAGCAAAAATCAAAAGAGATTTCAGAGAGAGATTCAGATTTTTCATGCTTCGAATCAACTTAACAAAGTCTTGCTGCGGGATATTGTCCCAGATCCTGGACAGATTCAAAAAAAGTTTCTATAATGTTTGTAAATAAATTCATCAAAGCCCTTCTTTGGAGCATGTCCCACGCGTGTTCTATGAGGTTTAGGTCTGGTGATTGCGCGGGCCAGTCTAAGACCGATACATGGTGCTCCTGCAGCCAGCTGGTGATCAATCGCGCTGTGTGGCGACGAGCATTGTCGTGCATGGGCATCAATTCTTGACCCATTTATAGTCGATGTGGGTAGACTATTGGTACTAGCACTTGAGGTTGAGGTATTTTTCAGCGGTCTTGGTGATTCTGATCCAAACGAGGTCTGTTCTTCCACCAACACGAATTCTTACCCAAACCATAATCGCCCTGCCATGGTGTGGATGGACTTCCTAAGGGTGTTGCATGCGGCTCTCACGACCAGGATTTCGCCATACGCGTACTCTTCGCGAATCAGGATGGAAACCGAATCGGGACTCGGTAAACAGCATTACAGAGCACTGGCTATCTTCCCAGAGCAAATGTTCACGAGCCCACTGTAATCTTCTTCCACGATTTCCTCGGCGTAGAGCCGGAGAACGAAGCAGTCTGCGAGCATGAAGATTGTGCCCTCAAATTGGTAGATTGACTACTAAACAGACAACTAAATAATCATATTAGCGCCAAATAATAACTGCAGTCGAGCGCATCGCACGCCCGCCGCACCGCACCATAAGTAGTACGCACGGGTATAGTAATATGACGCTGCGCTAGAAATTTCTCGATAAAGTAAGTACGGTAACCGCGCTTATTATAAGGTATCCGATTATATAACAGATAAGAATGCTTGAACTTAAGATGATCCAGCAACTGGATAAGTGATTTTCCACTATTTTTTTCTATTCCATTATTACTAAATGATTATGTTATCATTATAAGACAATAGTTTTTTTTTTTCTCTCTCTATTTATAATGTATGGTTTTTGTGAATGTCAAGCTTTCGTTGATAACTTTAATTGAACAACATCGATTGTAATTGATTTATATCGAATAAGCCGAACAATCGACTAGTTCGATTTTATTAAGTAATAATTGCCCATCGCTAACACAAGCGAGCGACGCCATTTTGTTAAGCTTTGAGATTGCTCGTGGATCTTTCTTCTTATATATTTATATTGCAAGTTTTTACGTCGTGCTTGTAAGCTACGTGTGATTAAATATAAATAATTATTTCATTTTGTGTGGTTTTGTGAAATTCGTCAAGCTGACATCGGGTAAGTATAATCCTCATATTTCTTTAGTCCTGTTCGGAATAGCGACCAAATACCAACTTGCTATGAACGCTGCTGACTCACTTCGTCAAATTATGTATGCGTTTCAGAAACTAAAATGCCGGGCGCCGGTACTTTCAAAATCTTCGTCGGGAATCTTTCCGATAAAACGACGGACGCCGATCTTAGACCGCTATTCGAAAAATACGGTACGGTCGTAGAATGCGATATCGTCAGAAATTACGGTTTCGTGCACATGGAAAACGAGCAAGTCGGCCGCGAAGCCATTCAGAACCTAAACGGAGAGATAGTTCATGGTCAACCGATCAAAATCGAAGCGGCGAAGAGTCGGAAGGCACCGTCGACGCCAACCACGAAAATATTCGTCGGTAACCTTACGGACAAGACGCGCGCGCCCGAGGTTCGCGAGCTGTTTCAGAAGTACGGCACGGTTGTCGAATGCGATATCGTTCGTAATTATGGCTTCGTGCACTTGGACGCGACGGGTGACGTGAACGAGGCTATCAAAGAACTGAACGGTATGATGGTGGACGGACAGCCCATGAAGGTGCAGTTGTCGACGAGTCGCGTACGCCAGCGTCCGGGCATGGGCGACCCCGAGCAGTGCTACCGCTGCGGACGCGGTGGGCACTGGTCTAAGGAGTGCCCGAAGGCAATGGGCCCTGACCGCAACGGTTTCCGCGATCGAGCGTTTGGCCGCGATCCCTACCCCCCGCCGCCGCCGCCGCCGTTCCTCCGCGATCGCATGATGGGAGGATTTGGGGTAACGCGTTCTACTAATCTCTTTATATTTGCGAATCGCCGGTTGCGAACTGTCCGCTCCGATGCATCATGTAGGCCGAGCGCGTGGATACACTCTCGCACGCGGTACCTAAACCGGGCACCTAAAATTTACTCTCGATGGGCTCGATGATGCTACATTCTTTTAACGATCACGCTTAGGTTTCATTAATATGCAATGTATATGTTTTCTGGCATTACCTGAGTGATTGAACATTTTAAATGACATTAGTAATAGTTATTATTTCATGGCAGGATCCATACGATGGATATTATGACCGAGCACGGTTCGACTCTCCGAGAGACCTGTTCGAAAGACGCTACCCTGTGGGGGCTTCCCGGGGGCTAGACATGGGCGGATCGAGAGGCGCGCGTGGGGACTTCGTGTCGCCGCCGCTACGCCGTGAGCCGATGCCGCCAATGCCGAGCCTGCCTCCGATGCGCAGCGGAATGGGAGCCATGAGGTCGTCGTATGATGCTATGTACAGCCGCAGAAGTCCCCCGCGAGGACCTCAGATGTCCCGCGGGTGAGAACTAGTATCACAAATAGTTGATATTTCTTGTTTAAAAACGAGCTGGTTTATTATCAGTTGTCTATATTTTCAGTATTAAATCCTTAGAATCACAAAATGAAGACTTTATTATTATTATCAAAAATGTAACTGTAAATTTTCTTCTGTTACAGAATGTATGAAGATTTCAGTCGTGACACCTTTGATGACCGGAGGTAAATCTTACTTTGTATTATTCTACTTTTTTGAGGACCTCCACAACCAAATATGTTAGCAGCTTGCACATTAAAGGTGTCCCCATCTTTCATGTTCTAAGTTTGATTTGTGGTTGGGTCAACATAGATTTTCTAGTAGATAAACATAAAATAGTATCTATTTCAAGTACCAAGTATAATCACTCCGTTGTTGATTAACACTTTGTTTTTGTTTTCAGGCCTGGAATGCGTGGACCCTCTCCATCCAGAAGATACGCGCCTTATTAAGACTTAAATTAGTTTCATAGATGTTGTACAACACTTGTTGCAACTATTGTCAGTCATTACATACATAGCTTGTGTGACTGACAATCGGATATATATAGACTATATTACTGTAAGGTGGTCAAGGAATGACTGAAATTGTATTATAATTTCTAATGTTTAGTGTATTGTGGATGAATGTGTTCGAGTTTTTCCTGATGGATTGTAAATAAGTGAAATAAATCTCATTTTAAGTACATAGACTGATGTTTCGATAAATCCATTGTAACATTTTATGATGCCTAAGTTATGGGATAACATTCTTATATCCTAAACAGCCACAGTTGTTTGTTATTATTCTAATTTCATCTCGATCAGTTTTCAAATTACCTAACGTACAATTTTTGTCGTGCAGATTGTCGCGAAACACAAAATTTGACAAATCTATTTATATTTACTAGCTTTTGCCCGTGACTTCGCCCGTGAATTAGTTCAATTAGGTACTGATAGGTTCAAACTACATAATACATTTATAGTTCACAATACATTTACGTCCTCGATCATCCCTTATTTAATACCTTGAATTTATCAAAATCCTATTTAAGCGGACGTCTTTATCATAGTAGCTCCAATCTTTAATTTCAGTTCAATCAGTCTAAAATCTAAGAAGATTTATACAAACTTTTATCCCCTTAGGGGTGAAATTTATCAAAATCCTTTCTTAGGGAATGCCTACGTCATAGTAGCTTTATGCATGCAAAGTCGCAGCTCGATTGGCTTAAAATTGACTAAGTTTCATACAAACTTTTATCCCCCATTTTATCCCCTTGGCGGTAGAATTGGTCTAAATCCTTTCTTAGCGGATGCCTACGTCATAACATCTACCTGCATGCCAAACGGTGGTACCCTGTTAATATAAAATGTAGGATAACAAAATTATTGCCATTTCTTTTGTCTTTAATCATGTAACAAAAAACCTAATTGTACCATATCTCTACAACTGTAGGGTAAAAAGATATACGCATATAAAGGTAATATGGCACAAGATGCTAAGTAATAACAAAACGTAAAAAAAATATGCTTTATACCTGTATTTCAAAGGAAAAATAAAACGTATTTACTACTAAAGAAGTTGTCAATGTCATTTTCTGGCACATTGATTGACATTAAAGCTGTAAAGTAATGTCAGTCAGTGAGTGAGCGCAAAACCTTTTTATTTTACTATATCTCAGCCAAACTTTTTGGTTTGTTTGATTTTATCTCATACCCTTGTATTTGCACAACACCCGGTAACTCTACAAGCAGCCAAACTGAACAAATAATAATCCCACCATTACAACCTGAATAGATGCTGGCTAAATCTCAGAAGGGCCAATAACGAAGAAACTGAATTGAATTGAATAGCTGCATATTGGCGAAACTAAATAATCATCAAAAGCGCCACAAGACAAAGGATCAATTGATAGAGAATGCTGAACATTGGTTTTAGGAAGTGATTGTGCGATTCTTCTCCGCATCGCGTAGGAGAACGTAAAAGTGCCTGCTGTAAAAAGTAATAATCGATGTTTATTTAACCCCGGTGATCCAATGTAAAACAGTCGTGTTGGACAGGCAAGGTGACAAAAATATAAAAGTAGGCAGTATAAAAGGTGAAGGTTAAATAGAATCTGCTGCCCTCTGTGCGGTTTGTAGGAGCTACAAATGTTTTGCATAATACTCTCTACAAATCAAATAGAAATGTTTATTAGTTAGTTGACCTTTTATTTTATATGTTCTCGTCTCTGACCCATGTATTATTTATTATTTACTTAAAGAAATATATTTCATATCTATAAACTTCAATGAGCAACTTTTATGTAAGTAATTAAATGTGGCAAGGGAAGTAATGAAATAAAACAAAAATATAATCAAACTCCAGTATTTTATTGATTTTCCAATCTTTCTAGAATATTATCTAAAACTTGAGCAGGTGGTGACATATTATCAAAATGACAAGCATACCCCAAATATAGTTTGGTAACTATGCTCATGACATGTGAGCAACAACCAACCGTTCTCAACCCCACAATACAATTGCAGCAGTAGCCTATGATAGCATGTCTACCTTCCTGTGTCCGATCAAGTGCAATAAACACAAAATAGGTTTTCCTTGAAATATGTCGTGATTTTATTTTAGCTCTTATTAAAACGGGAGCTTCTCCGTCTAAAGCAGATAAATCCACTACATCCTCTCGACATACTTCAGTTTCATACACCCCATGAAACCGTAAATGTTCCCCAATGTATGACCTAGCTTGACGTATTTGATAGGTCCCACAAGCAAACAAAACTAAATCTTCCATTGTTAGCTCGGGGAAAGATATATCTGCTGTAATGATCTCATTAAAATATGTATTTCTTCGGTGCAAATTCTGTGTAGCCACAATATTAGCAAGAGTGTTGCTACGAAACAGCCGGTCATTTATAATGCTCACAATTTCTTCAGCATGGACAGAGTCTGTAAATTGAGTAGCATAAGCATTTAACAGAGCTGCTGCTATTTGAAAATCTTTTTTTAAATGGGAAGCAGCTCTATTGAAATATTCCTGTCGAAATATTTTAAAATCTCTTTTTACCCTGCCATTTACTGCTTCTACAACCCATCTATTAATGGTCACACACCGGCTCCGGTTGCCTTCCAGAGTTGTAAGTTGCGAATGGCCTGGTGAAAGAGATTCTGGTATATGAGCATCAAATCCAGCATATTGAATTTTATCAATGCAATCCCTAAAACCGCGGTCTAAAATAAAAACGTCTCCTTCTTTGAAAAATTGTAGAAAATCGGTGTTTTCTATCCATGCTGACATTATGGTGGCATCATTAGTTGTGGCTGGATAAATACCGAGAACATCTAATATGTACCCATCACAACAGACAATCATAAATGGTTTCACAAGGTTTCTGTACTTATGCATAGAATATGTCGATTTTTGAAATAAATAATTTAAACTTTTTTGTGTATAGACGTATGTGCCATCACATATTAATATTGCGTGTCGCTCTTCTATTGGAGACTCTGGATTGCCAAACAAACCATTGGCGATAATAGAATTTTTTGCAGCCACTTCCTCCCTACTTATATGCTGAAGTCCTAAATGTCTAGGTACAAAATATAAAGTTAAATGTTCTCTGGCTATGTCCATTAATGTTTCTAGGGTTCTCCTAGGCACTTGGAATAAAACAGATAGCCTATCTCCAGAGTCTCCTGTTCTTAATTTACATAAAAAGGCAGTCAGTGCTAGACCCCCTCTTCGTATATTATTTAATCTAGATTCAATTAATATTTGACGATGTTGATCTTTATTGAAACCAATCCAATAATGTAATAAATTATCTGGTATGGTGTTTACATCTTCAAAATCAAAGTTAGTATTACGTCTTATACTGTCTACTAAAACGAAGATTACATCTTCTATTTGGCTAACAGTAAAGTTGTTAAAGCTATTACTAGACAAATACAATTCATGAAACATATTTGCAGCAGAATGGTAACTACATATGCGAGAACTACGTGGTATGTAATAATTATATTCTTTCATGACACGACATCGAACTACATCTCGCACATAGTACTGTTCAATGTTAGAGCAGTTAGGGAAAATACAGTGACGGGGTGTGGCAGCTGCTCTTCGTACACTTAACAAAGTTATTGTTTCTTCTATGTTTTGTAGGATGCCCGGCTGTATTGGGTTTGAAGTGGGATCCTCATGATAGGCATTCTGAGATTCAGAGTCATGATCATCAGTTGTTGGCAAAGATTAAGGTGCAGACTCTGGTGACTCGCTATCACAATGTGTCGCTTCATTGGCAAGTTGCCAACAAGCATGGCAAATATTATCCGTTAAGTTAACCTGAAAATAAAATTATATTTAATTTAAAGTAATCTTATTCATAAGAAAGTATTATTTATCAACCTAAATAAAGCACTTACAGTGTTTGGATATACCCAGTTTTTAATCATGTTGGTGAGATTTTCATCTTCATTTGACAAAATGTGGCCACTGCCATGTAACAATTCTTCATTGCAATTAATACAAGACACTGATTCTTCAATATTCACTTTGGCCTCATCAACACATTGCTGACGACGAAGAGTCCTCTGAGCCCTTAACCAACACGCAGTACACGCTTGATCCATTGCTGTAAGCTAAAATAACACAACCACTTTTAGTTTACATTTATGTGCTACAACTGTTATTTCAACTTATGATAACTAGAATATTGATAGAAAATATTAAGAAATACTATTGGATTTTCAGCCCGATCCGTCCAGTGGTTTGGGCTGTGCGTTGATAGATCACTATGTCAGTCGGTCACCTTTGTGTTATATATATTTAGATTTTACTTTTAAAAAGGCGGACATTCTCTGTCAGTCAACCTTTAGGTGATTCGACAAGATCGCTGGTAGCGTTTGCATACATTCCGTATTCCAGTAGTTTTTCGATTATTAATACCATCATCATATTCATCAACAGCCCTTTACGCCCACACTGCGGGGGCTCAGGTCTTTCTTATGGATGGTTAAGAAGGATGAGCCATGACCCTCCACACTGGCCCAATGCGGATTGGAGGATATTAACGGCTGTAAATGTAGCCGGGACCAATGGTATAACTATAATTTTTTGGTCACCCATCCCGTGAAAGTTGCTTAACGACAACGATCGCGGGCCGCGGCGCTTATCCACTACGCCACCGAGCTACTCGATACAGATTTTTAATACAATTTTTAGATTTATAATGATTATATAATTAATGATATTTCAACATTTCGAGGCCACGGCGAATGAAGAGGTATTAAAAAAAAATAGTTCCCGAAATCAAATTAGATGTCGCTACAGTACGTTCTTGATTTGTCCATGACAATCCTTCCGGTTTTCTTTCATGTTTAAAAGTAAATTAGTTTTCAAAACGCAGTAAACAACTCATATTCTATTTGTACTTTTTCATATTTGTATTGATATTTAATTTTCGAACTTTTTAAATTTCAGTTTTTTAATATGTTAGTTAAAAGGAACGGAAATTACTGTCTTGGGTCCATTCGTTTCCTGCAAAAATCAACTTTGGCTAGGGTCGCCATCTAGTGGAGGTGCTTTTTTAGTGCTTTCGTTTTTTTTTAAATAGGTACTTCCTCATTATATGAATATTTAAGAGATATTACTATTACTATTCGATGTTTTGTAACATAACCTCAAATTATTTATTTTATTATTTCTCAGTTTCATGGATGCAAAAGTAATATATATTAATAATAATTTTTTACGGACATATTTGGAACATAAATAAATCGGTAACATCAATATTCACCAATACTAAAAAAAATATTCGACAGGTCAACGCTTGTATGGATAGTGAACGCTCTTCTTTAGATATTTTATACTCGACAACTCGTTATATTAAACATTTAAACTGATATGAGTGAACATACAGCTGGCCTCGAGTAAAGAGAATTTAAACACAACCTTTGCGTCGAGAACGAGCCGTTGCCGCCCCCGCTGCTGTCGCCACCTCCATCGCGTGTCTAGTACGTGACCTAAGGGATGAAACTTTTTAACAGGCTGCCTATTGAAATAAATATATGAAAAAAATTGTCTAAAAATGGGGTTATTAAATTCGTGCTTGAAACGTCTTTATGTGTTCTGTGCTTGAAACTTTATATTGGTACAAATTTTCATTATAGAGGAGGAGGAGATACACAGTCAAAGCTATTTTGGAAGTTTTTGGGTTTTAATAAGATTTTTTTTTCTATTTTAACAAATATTTCATGGGCCGGCTAGTTGACAAATATAATAAATTAACCGCCGCGGGAAAC
Source organism: Diatraea saccharalis (assembly GCA_918026875.4). NCBI lineage: Eukaryota > Metazoa > Arthropoda > Insecta > Lepidoptera > Crambidae > Diatraea > Diatraea saccharalis. Next base: position 1,139,657 of record OU893333.1, read on the forward strand.
TAGTATCACTCATTAATAACAAAATAAATAAAATTCAAAATTAAATCCATTAATATTTTATTCGTAACTTATATAGCAACACGTATTAGATACCTATGCAATGTTATAATTATATCCTATATTTACAAAACACTGTACAAGGTTCGAGTGCACGAGCACACAATAAATGCTAATTCAATCGACACTCGGTCAACGTACTAGTATATTTACAAAATGACAGATTCAGGCAACGGCCACACTACAAACGATTATATAAATAAAGGCATTCTTTTCAATTTCATCGAGGACGTCACGGCGTTACGGATTTCGGTCGTAAAGATATATATTCATTTTATTCATACAGATCGGTCACATAGGAATAATATTTTCACAGATCACACAGATAAAAGACGAACCGTCCACGCGTACTTAAAAATAAGGCACATTCTTTAAACGGATCCGGAGGGCTCCGACGTGAATCTGCCTCGTTCAATACCACACCGGCACCGGAGCCGGCTCGTTCTCTACATATAATAATCCACCCCGCGTTTAGTCTTTTCATAGATCCTTAAGTACAATCTACGACCGCGAATCGAACCCGGTCCCGACATCAGGTCTCTCTCGAAAGCGCGTTATCGTCGAAACATCAAACGGCGCTCGAAGTGCGCTCACACCAGCTTGAGGGGCGGCTCCGCGATGAACTTGGCGAGCGTCTTCTTGACGCGCAGCGCCGTGAGTCGCACGGGCGGCGAGTGGTGCCAGCACTCGGCCATGAGCGCGGCCAGCGTGGCCAGCGGCTCCTCGCGCAGCCAACGCGGCGCCAGCGCCGGCCGCAACCCGCGCGCCACCACCGCCGCGCGCATCTCCTCGAACGAGGGGTCCGGCCCCACGCAATCGTGGTACGGCAGCGCGTACTCGTCCACCTGCCCGCCGGCCGTGGCGCAGCGGCGGCACATCTCCCACAGCACGAGCCCGAGCGAGTACACGTCCGCGGTCTTGAACGCCTCGAAGTCGGCGCCGTCGAGCCGCTCGTCGAGCACCTCGGGCGCCATGTACCGGCGCGTGCCGACGCGCGTGTTGGGCGCGATGTCGACCTCGTTCCGCTCGGCGACGTACCGGACGGCGAGCCCGAAGTCGGCGAGCGCGCACTGCCCGTTCCTCTTCACGAGGATGTTCTTGCTCTTGATGTCGCGGTGCGCGATCGCCGGCTTCCCCTTCGTGCCGAATATGTCCATGTGCAGGTGCGCGAGCCCGCTCACTATCGAGTACGCCATCTCGACGAGGCTCGCCGGGTCGAGCGCGACGGTCTGCAGGTAGTCGTGCAGCGAGCCGTTCTCGTGGTAGTCGGTTATGAGCAGCATCTGCGTCCACGAGCCGGTGCCCTTGATGTCGGCCGCGATGAACCCGAGGACGTTCTCGTGGCGCATCAGCACCGTCTGGTAGATCTCGGTCTCGCGGAACCAGGACGCCTCCTCGGTGGTGAAGAACACCTTGACGGCGACCTTCTCGCCGCGCCAGCGCGCGAGCCACACCTCGCCGTAGCGGCCCTTGCCGACGGACTCGACCATCTGGATCTGCTTGGCGACGGTGCGCTGCACGAGCAGCGGCAGGCCGGAGCCGGAGCCGGAGGAGGCGTCGGGCGCGAGCGGCGCGACGGGCGAGGGCGGGCGCTTGCCGGCGCGCCGCCGCCGCCGGCACAGCAGCGCCGCGCCGCCCACGAACGCCACCAGCGCCACGCCCAGCGCCACGGCCACGAGCAGCGCGGGCGCGGGCGCGGCCGCCTTCACGCCCGGCGGCTCCAGGGCGTCGGGAGGCGGCTCCGGCAGCTGCGGCCGCAGGCGCAGGTTGCACAGGTCGCTATCCGAGCAGCACTCGATGCCTTTGGGGTGCCGGTGGGGTACTTGCGCGCTCTTGCACTGAAACACGACCGAGGGACGTTGAGTGCGACCGTCGCCGAGAGTTATTAATCGTTCTCCCCCCTTTGTTTTCGGATCGACCGCTTCGTCCGATCGTTTCGATGGACTCGGCGACGTTGAATTATACTTTTTTTTTTCTAGTAAACTTTTCGGTTCGACGAGACGAAGCGACGGTCGTTCATTTTTTTTTTACGTAGACCGACAGCTATTAGATGAGATTAAATAAACAACAGGATGCCAATTACGGTTCCTCGCTTCAGTAGTGTAACCGTATTATCTCACGGGTGACCCGATCGGACCTATTCACCTAAGGTATACTATACACGGATGTATACCTGCATAAATCCAGACTCGTCGGGCGGCAGACAGCCCGCGCTTCGGTCGAGCACGACGCGGCCCGCATCGTCGAGCACCTCCTCGACTGCCACGAAGCAGTACCCGCCGGGCTGTGTGGTGCACGTGCCGTTGGGCGCGCCGCTCGGGCACGCGGTGGCACCTGCACACTCGCACACTATGCCCCGATCTGAAATCGAACATTACCAACTCAGTTAAACATTATAATTAAGATTAAGTAACAAAATAAACAATATAACTACAACTATACGTCACGAACCATGTTAATTAACCGGTATAATCGCAGACAATCCGCAATGCGATTTATCTACCACACACCACTCTTTTCCTGAAGGAATGGAAAGGTGGTATAATAATTTATTTACCTCAAGTAGTGGAACGAAATAACCAACCAAAATATAAAACCAAACATACGTAATCGTGCATGCGCTATTCTAATTAATATTCACGATTTGTAAACAAACAGTGTTAATGAAACAGTCAGTGAAAATAGAGCTTTACAAGACCACCTATTTCATGTTATATCCTATATTTATATTATAAATGTGAGTTTCTTTGTTTAGATGTTTGTCTGTCAATTAGGGAATGCAATCTCGTTGTCGCAAGATCTCGGCCTTTTTTAGCGAGATTGATCTCGGTCGAAAAATGGGCGAGATCTCGCGAGTTTAACGATATCGAAATTGAGAATAAAAACTACTCGTATTTATTCTAAGTGCGGCAGCGCGAATTTATGCGAACTTTTGTTTGATATTAGCAGAGAAAACTGGTTATTTATTTCATTTCGTATTTGATTAGATACGTCAAAGTTTAGTTTCTTAAAAGATTAATACCTGGATGACTAAGCTTTACTTGGCATTTTTATTAAATAAGAAAATTAAACGTAACTAAAACGAATTATCGCCTCTGAAAGCCATGTATACTTAATATCATGAAAATTTTTGGAGCCGTTTCTGAGATTATAATACAGTAATTGCTCTTTTAAAGGTTTTACATAAAAAGAAATATAATTGCGTCAAACAATTTTAAATACATAAAACTTTATTGAAAATACCTCTAAAAATAAATGTTTATTTCATAATACCTATACTTTTTATTAATTTATTCAAATATTGTGTTTTTAATAAATATAACGGTTAAACAGTAACCACCCAAAAATGCCAATCTCGCGAAATCTCGTAATTAGCGAGATCTCGCGGTATTGATATTCATAAGCTCGCGAGATCTCGCCCGAATCCCAATCTCGCGAGATTGCATTCCCTACCGTCAATCACGTCGAAACTACTGAACGGATTATGATGGAATTTGGTATACAGGTAGGGTATTAGCTGACTTGGATAATAGGATACTTTTAATCTCATTAAACATTTCCCTAGGGACCACACGGGCGAAGCCACCGGCGAAAACTAGTAGGTACAATAATTTTAACAAAATATGTCAAGTGAAATCTTTGCATAAAATAAAAACTTACGATTAAATAAGCCTATCTAACTCAATGCAGAATTAAAAAGATTATTAAATAATTCCTTTACATAACTTATATACTGAAATGATATGACTTGGGTAGATAATGCAATGCCATACTTGGTACTTTTGATTGACTCTTCTTCTCTATATTTTTGAACAAACTAAACGACTACGTAGTTTGCTTAAAATAAAATAGAAATATTAGCATGCATAGAATTTTCGAGGAAATAATATTTATATGGATTTAAAATAACAAAACCGATTGATGTAAACAGAACAAAATATTGCAAATCGACGAACGGATACAATTAAGAATTCGCAGGACGGACCAATGAGCACAGACTAACAGGGACGCATGAGGAGTTGCAGACCACAAAGTAACAGCCTATTGAACAGGAGCAATGTTGCGTATCAATGGAACTGATCAATAGTCCATTATATATAAGGAGATATTTCTCACACATTGTTCTATCGGGACTCTACCAGAGAACATTTCTCCATTTGCAATAAGGACGTTTTATAATAAATATAAATGCTTTCATGCAATAATAAACATGTAATAATTGATCGTTATATGTGAAGTAATATAAATACAATAAAAAAAATAGTATTATATCGAAGCGACATAAGAACATTAGTAAAAAACGTATGTTAAGAGTTTTCAAATGACATCCATCAATTTTAAGGCAGTCGACTCAATCGTAACCGTTTTCTATTTTAGGGACACAGATATAAAAATATAATATAAATATTCAGAGCAGCGTCGATGGAACGCGAGACATGCAGAAAACAAAAATATAACTCATCTGGAGAGTTGGAACTTCGAAAAGTATCAAGAGAGGTTTTTTGGCACGGTTCGGGCAACAGGTATAACTGGGCCGCCCTTCAACATTCTAATAATCATTTAACAAAGGGCTCTCTGCTCAGATCAACAATAGTAACGCAGGTAACACTTCCACATAATAGCACATGTCAAAATAATACATTTTATAAAACTCCTAGACATATTCTAATACGGGTAATATAAGCTTTTATAATAAAAAAAAATATATAATTGGGTACTATTTCATTTGTATGAAAAGTTCTAGAATTTAAGTTATACAGCCATTTAAACAAATCAATGAAATGAGATAACTTCATACACCTACATGCTGTAGCAGTCTTACTTGCGCAAAGCAGTTATCTTACACGGTAAGCTTGAGTAATTACAATGACCGTAAATTACCACCAACGTATTTATTAAATTCAATAAATTCTTCAAAGGCTATTGTCATTAAAATCGTTAAAACCGCAAACAGAAACATTTATTGCTTTTCAGGCGATATATCGAAATTAGAGATGTGGCCAGTTATATATTCCAAAATCTGTGATTATAACTTTACATCAAACATAACACACTTCTAAATTCTTCAAAGTATTACTTGTAGCTAGTAAAGAAAATGAACAAATTTCTAATTAGCAGTACATATATCAAAATAAACAAAATTATTTAAAGCGGTTAAAACCAAAAATACTTGAAGTGGTATGGGTAGTTTCTAATTATTTACTCATTAATGAGTTTGTAGTTACGCACTGGTGTAATTTTAATTTTCCGCAATGAATCATAATAAACATTGGCAATCTGTGCACATTACATGCACCACTTTGGAAACCTATTAGTTTTACTTACAGCATAGATAAACCCATGGAAAACGACAAAGACAGGAAATTATGAATTATTCATCCGACACTACCACCATGCATTACAAATCCGTTCAGAAACGGAAATTAGAGAATTCACTCAAGATCACGCACGATACAGTAAAAGACAAGCGGTAGCACCCACATTTATCGGTACACATAATTACTAGCCCGAACAGGCTCGAGAACCTATGAACACAACCAGTACTGAACACAATACATATGACTGCAGCCGTGAAGTATTAGATTTATGTTCTAGATGCACGTACTTAGTCTCATGATGCCGTTGAGCGATCGAGGCGATTTTGGTCCCGCGTCCGCGCTATCATTTAAATATAACTTGGGACGCCGCCGTCTGTCGCCCGGCTTATTTTTACACAGCGGAGATTATTGTGAACGGTGACAACGCACGCAGTCTCGTGAGGCGCAACGGGCGCTAGGCGGGGCGTTCCGTGGGTTACTGACTACGGAACGAACTCGAGTGTGGAGGCGCACGACGTGCGGGGCTCAGCCGGACGGAGCGGGGCGCCCCTCGACTGTCGTGCACTATGCACCTCTGCAGCCTCCACATGGCTCCAGCTACAAGATAGCGCGCGATGCACGCAAACGACCGCTCACCGACTCGGGGAAGTGTGTAGCGATTCATTGATGCCAACTGTTCATACGATCTAATTGCGACATATAAACAACACGATCTTATCACTGACGCTAACGGTCGCGACTGGCTTGTCGTATTATTTAATCGTACTCGTTGAATTCTAAGTTTTCAGCTCAACAAACTATGTATATGGAAAATAGATTTGTAAGATTTGATTTTGAAACATTCATGATGCGACATAATTAGTATAAGACATAATTATATATGGATAACTTTAGACTAAAATCAAACTATTTCAAAAGTGAAAGTTGTAACTAATTTAATTTAGCTGAAACACTCTGTAAGCTCTAGTGGAGATAATAAACACAAAACTCCATATAGAGTCAATGTTAATCAGCGCACTTTCGACAATACCGACGAATTATATTCTGCTTAAGTTTTATCTCGAATTGCGAATGCGTCGAGCATCTCATCGAGATGAACCACATGCGTCTCACGTGTATGCTGCGTCACTACGGGATCTGTACCGTGTCGAAATGCTAAAATCATAACGGTAACGTCAATTTTTATCGTGTAATCTTAAGGAATTAATACATCTTGGAACGAGAATTCAAAACGTCCATATGTAAAATTGAAATCAGGTGTGTCCATTGCTAAATTACATGCTAATTAGATTAAAGAATCCAAATAATATAGGTGATGAGATGAGAAATAAGACGCGAGTTAACTACGTCTATTAAGATACATTACTAAAACGACTACGGAAAAAAAAGAGAAAGTGTATTAATAAGGTAAATAAATCTTTTATTTGCATTTATTTGGATCAAGTTTAAGCTTGATCTCTGTTTGCCGCTGGACTGATCATGAAATAATAAAAATATACAAGGACATTCTTCATATCCTAAAGTCATTATTAGTAACCAACCATAGTTTACTTTGGAAACGATAGCTAAATGACTACTGTATAATACTTTCAAACATTGTGTTAGACTTAAACATGTATGTTGATAATAATATTATCAGCCTACGACACGTGCAGTACGATTTCAGTGTTTCTACGTTTGACAAGCCACACTTCATCAAAGAGCTTAACATAAATTTTTGTGTTCCATTCTTATATATTCAATTAAAATGCTAACTGATCTAGGAAAAATAATTTGCAAGTAAATATTTATTTGAAGGGAAGTACAGGCTATGCCGTATGATAATTAAATGATTACAAATAAACAAACTGTGTACTCAAAAACAGCACAGCGTATTATCTGTGCACATGCTCTATTACGCCCCTTTTATCTGGTAAACATTAATGTCGTGACTGTTGCAAATGGCATTTTGTCTCGATTAAGCTTGGCCGGGGCAAGAGGTCATCGTAGTATGGAGTGCGCAGGCGTCGGCGATCTAGCGACCTCTCGGATTATCCAGCCCGATCGATAAGGTCCGCTGGGCGGTGGTGCGGGCGGCGAGGTGGTAGCGGGAGCGGGGAGTGATAGGGCCTAAGAACATAATTTATTCGGCGGCAGAGTGGCGCGCCTGCGAGGTGCCGCATTCCCCCGCCACCCCCGAACATTTCTCGGGTCCTAACAAACAGGATCCCTTCGCATTTTTTGTGAACCGAGGATTAAGGAGTATCAGGTTAAACGCAGGTTACGTAATAGTTTTTACACACCCTCAATCTTCCGTTTTATAGTACTTGATAGATAGATTTGTGATGGTCCTTAAAATTACATGTTTTAGAAGAAATCTTTCGAATATGTCTTCTGAACTGGACACACCTGTTGACGCGCAGTAGATACTGTTTTCGCGATAAGAACTAGACTGTAATAATGTTTGCACTCGCATATATCTTTGACCGATTACTAGTTGTTATATTAAATTGTACTTTATACATGTTCCTGCTTAAAAAGTAATATATACAATAAATAATTTTACATGCAAAACTTATGAATTATTTTGATTATTTTTGAAATGAAAACATTAAAAGCACCTAAGATTTTGACCGAAAGTTTGTGGAAGTGAAAAGTATTCAAAACCTACCAACATCTATAAATAAGCAATCCTCAGACAGTAGATATAAAGAGTTCAATGGCTTCTCAGATAAGCATACCCGTGACATTATCAATGTTTAGCTAAGCTAACATTAACATGGTATAACCGATATCTGCAACCTGAACCCAAGATTGAGGATATGATTAAACTTTATCCTTTGATCATATAAATAAAAAGCTACGGGAGAGCGGTTACAGTAGAAGTTCCAGAAGTATATTTGAATGTTAATACTGGCAGATAATCTCAATTCTGGTCACAAGATTTGTATAAATATTAAGTCGTATAAAAAACTAATATCTTTCGAATCACAAACGCCGAGCGTCCTTGCATTAAATTAATCTTATCTAGAGATTTATTATTAAAAACAACAGATTATAACACTGAAAACGGATCGAGTGCGTTAATAGAATTCCAATAAATTTATTTCTACGTGACTATCACCACGAAAATACATAATTCGATCATTAGTATATGTATTAATCAAAGGTACGCAATGAGTCCCTATAATTTATGACCCCAATTATTGTACCATTTGCCGCGATATGGCATGAAGAATATCCAATGTGGGCCAGATGTGAGATGTGATACATTTTGCTCGTAATTTACTGTGAGCGAGTCTTGTCCAATTGCTGTATTAAGATCTTGATCGATTACTTGTGTGTAATATCGGCTCTCTGCGCAGATTGTGCATCATGATGTGTAGTTTTCTACATTAGTTAAACTGAATTAAATCAAAATCATTTATTCTGGCTGTTACATAGCACTTGTGAAAGTCAAAAACTATACCAATGGTTCGCAAAACGACGGCGGGAGACCTTGTACTGATATGAACCGGCAAGAAACTCAGCAAGTCTTATTGGGAAGTGACTTCATTAGACTATAAAGTCACTCTCCATTACTATATTAGATATAACAAGACAGATATTTTTCGATTACTGATCAATATGCCGGTTGCCGAGACATACATAATCATTGACAAACTAGGACATGCATTTTAATTTTGCTTAACTTCAACTGTGAATTAGATACCGTATCAAGTAGATACTTTTATAATTTAACTAGCTCATTTACTTATAGTTTACTCATTCACTCTTAGACCAAATCGCGCCATCATCTAAGTAGGACCACAAACGACCAACATCGACGAGCTCATTTGAGCGCGTCTGCAAGACGGAAGTAAGTAATCTTCATAGGATGGGTGACAAAGACGTTATTTTTTTGTTCCTTCGTATTTTAAAAGGCACATTAAGCTGTCGATTCCGGGCGTATCTGCATTCATTAAGACACACCTACTCGCACATACAAGGCCTGCATGGCAGGTTCAGGCCTTTTCTCCTATTTGATCCCATCCAAGGGGAGGGCCTGTATCCCAGCAGTGGGGATATTTATAAGGCACACGTCATGATGAAGATGATAGTTCACTTTGGCTGTTGCGCTCACAATTCCGAGACAGAGTAACTTTTTCAGAGGCAGAAGCAACAACACAAAGCTTGAAAATTTACCATTTCATATTAGCACTTGTACTATGGAAATCTGAAACAAGGTTCCTGCTAATCACAACTGTTTCTATTATTGTCAAAAATAACCAAACGAATACCTATTTGTAATGAATGAGTCCCGTTTACTGGAATTTTATTGAGCATACATTGTCGAACATAGGTATGAACATGAGCATGTATCGAACTTGATAACACGCATCGACGTCATTCACTAGATTGATCTGTACTTATTCAATTGTAGTTCATAGATGAGACCAGACAAAAGCGAAATATTCCACGGAGTATTTTACGCGTATGCTATGCGCAATTTATGATTATCTAAAAATCATATAAGATAATCTTAATTGTAGGGGCACGGCTTCTCATAGAGTTATCACTTACGTTGGTATTGAAACGATAACGTATAACATTCTAGTGTGTAACATCACGCAGCAAACCGATGACTCGTTGTGTTCTATTAATACTATAGAATATTGAAACACATGACTTTGTCGTCTTTAAAACGGCGTTATCAATTGGAAATTGTACCTGATAACTGCAAATGGGTAACAACAATACTTAGTGCGCAATAAAAACGAGCACCTGTAACCACGTGCAACCACAACAATATTTAATAATTTTGCTCTCCACACCGATAATAAACATTACAATTTATTGATAAAAAGAAAACTTATATGTCAGAAAACATCTAATGTAAACAAACTTTTTAATAAGAGAGACGAAAGACCAACGTTACAAACATGTAATTAATGATCTGTCAAACAATGCAGATTCATAAAGATGTAGTGCTGACTTGATAGTGGGCGATAATCTCTAGTAAAAAATATACATAACGTGTCAGTTAATACTGGAGGTGTCAAAGACTTCAATGTTGATCAGTATGATTGACAATAGAGTTCAATAACTAAAAAGATATTGGTGTGCAGTCAGTTCTTACAATTTAAGTATAAATATACTTTCAATCCATCTTTGTCGCTTTTGAGTAGCGATTAAAGTCTATGCGTCGATATCAGTGCTATCGATACAAAATTGGAAAGTTTCGCTAACGAACGTACTGATGAAACGCAAGCTGGACTAGACAGAACCAATGATTGCCAGTGGGCGATGCCAGACAAATTTACATTTTCACAACGTCGACTCTTATGGTGTGTGACATAAGATCGGCGTGGTCCAATCGGGCGGGTCGTTTACGTTTGCTGGACGACTAGTAAAGCACGACACGACAGGTGACGCCCACATGTCGTGTGAAAGTCGCGAAACTGCTCAACGTCTCTGAAATCGCTCTGTCGACGAAACCAAAGGAGTTGCACATGATGCTTTTATTAATCGAAAGTAAATACAAACATCCGAGCAACGTTTTGGTGTTTTATTAGATGCTCGACTAATAAAATGTTAGATACTATGTTTAATTTATTTTTACAGTGAGTTTCATAACCTGTCGTAAATTGAGCTCCATTTTGTAAAATAATATAACGTAACTCGAAATATAGATATTTTTGCAAGAACAAGTTTATTTAATTACTGAAACCAGTAACTTGAACAATCGTACTAATATAATAATAATAATATAAATGCGAAGTAATTCTCTTTTCACGCCTTAACTACCGAATCGATTTTCATAAAATTTGGACGGAGTGGACCTAGGGAAAGGACATAGGATAATTTTTATCGCGCAAAAACTGCCGATCCGTGGTCAGAAATCTAGTATGTCTGTCTATATCTAAGAGTTGGTACATTGGTAGGTGTCCAAAAGTCGACATAGAGGCACCCGCGCCCCGGCATTTGTTCTACACCTCGCTACGAAGTATAAACGTCCTCAAACCTTCGCATGAGATTCCTTTCCTTGACACATGAATATTGTTAATGAATTTATTCATCGATACAAGAAGAATACTATTTCGTAATAAAAAAGATATCTTTCACCGCGTACCGTCCACCCACTCGCGATTAAAATGAAACCTTAGACAATAACAAGTATTTACATCTCATTTATAAAACACTTCAGCTTCGAACGATCAATTTACTATAGAGCGTTAATTTGGACGCAGTAGTAGAGTTCATTAAAGATTCAGCTATCAAAATCCATAACAATCAATCAAATAGGCATCCGCGGAGAACGGTTCGATTCAGAGTTTATTATTCCACTATAAGTCGCCAATTGCATCGTACGTCACTTTAATTTCAAGCGTTGGGCAATCTACATTGGACTATGTTGGATCGCTTTAAGTATCATTGTTGCTGCGTTTGGTACAACACTGCCTCGTGCTCGTCGTTTGACATGGGCGATCGTTGGCGATGACGTACGAGCCACTATCAGGGGCATTAGTCCCGAAATCGGTATAATCACAGTCGAGATTCGTCTCCAACTCGGCGTGGGCGCAACCAACGGCGAACTTTTGACCGCAACGTGTGGGTTTAAGTACGGAAACGTAACGGTCAACAGTCGTATCACCATAACAACATAACGCATTAAATTATAGCTGACTATTCTAAATATGCTATATGTAAGCCATTAAAAATATATAATCGTATTACGGTGTCATAATCATAAACATATTTATAATAATTGTCCATATTTATTGCATTTATTTTATTTTGATATTTAACATATATTTATTTATTTCTAAGGATTGAGTTATAAATATTTGTATGCGTGTTTGACTATGAACTATGACCCGACTATGTAACATTTAAAAACCTGAATAACTTTGATGGAATATAATAGAGTTTTCTGTCTAATTAGATCTTTAATTGAATTGCACAAAACGGTAGAGATTTACGATAACGGCTTTTACAACTCCTGGAGAATTAGACCATGTGCCGGTCACGACATTCACTACTGTCATATTAATTTTCTTCCTAGTGGATGAGAAAATAATGCCTAGTAATTTAGATAGGTAAAATAGAGAGATTTAAAATTAATTTTTAATGCAAGGTTAACTTAAATTGTTTGAAACATCCAGTGTTAATTTTATTAGTAAATATGCACATTTCCATATATGTAGTGATTGTGAGTATTGCGACAGTCGTTATGTAATACAATCAGGCAATGAGAACATATAGATTCTATAAATCTAAACACAAACGCGATGAAACCGTTCTTTTCACAGAAATTAAGATGTATAAAGTTCGAAGCAGAAAAGATTTCACAAAAAAACAGCTTAATAAAAACATAATGAGTTCCTATAATAAACAAAGGCACTGGGTGCAGTAAAATTATTTATTGTTTTCCAACTTAAAGCACTCGAACAAGCAAACCGTAACGCGATATCGCACATAAGGTTTACCTGATCCGTCTCGAAGGATAAAAACATGGCGGCGATCTAAGATTTATCTCCACGACTGATGTACAATTTTTTATCTTGAAATTCGAGACGTCTGTCTACAGCTGTGCCGTGGTCAACCTTGCTTGAACTTGTTGTAATGAATACCAACAAATATAATAAAAACCAGTCATAAGCACTGATATATACATACAATTCATAATTAACTTAACGTCTATTATGCATATCAATTAAATTTAAGAAGAACACGAATAACAATTAGTTTCACTCTGAGTGGCAATACGGAAATATTACTACATAAAGAGCACTTAAACACCGACGCATTTTAGTACAAGAGAGTATCGTATCGAGATGAGTCGGGCGTAGGTTCGGAGGAGCGGCAGATCACCAGATTACAGTAGAAAGTCAAACCTACGCGTGGCGAGAGGTCACAACCACCCACGCACCCTCTACCATTAGATATTAGACTATTGAGAAATACGACTATTAAGGCGTTCTACGAAATTATAATAGATGACTGTTGCAAAAGGACGTAGAAGAGGTGGTGGTGTCATGTTTAGATGGTATCATGTTCAGAGTTTGGTCCATCAGCGAAGCAACCGATGAGGGTAAGATGTAAGTGATAAAAACAACTCAGCCATACTTTCAGAGCAGCAATCCACCAACCCATTCAAGTAAGCTCAGCTATATCATCTACATTACGGGAACTCCGTAAGTATATTAAGGCAACTTTCGCAATGTTAACGGCAGGAATATCTTTTAGACCTGGACACATAACTTTTAGTTAGTCCCGTTCCCAATAAAAATAATGCTCAAATCTAGAACCAATTCGTAGTCGAAGGAAAAACCCGATTTACAAATAAACGTATATGAAAAACTGCTTATAAAATTTCGACTGTTAATGAGAATAAAAGTTTATTATCTAACGAGAGAAAATCTGAACTCTAATCAAGATAAACTTATATTAAAAGAAGGAAGAATATAATATTTAATTAGCATGATAAGAGTATAAAATATACAACTGTAATGCAAAGCACAGAAGCTTACGGAGATAACACTACTTAAAACAGGATAATCTTCATGTGTACAATCGAAACCACTCCAAAATTAAACAACAACAAAACACTGTTAGATAAAGGAAACGATTCCAACAGTAGAGTAAAAACGGTATACTTGTAACAAGGCCTTTTACTATGGCTTTAACGAAACAGAGATGCTGCTGTTGGAGGTTATTCAGAAAGCAACTTTCCACGTGTAAGAGCCAATTGGCTCTATTCTTAGTGAATGTCATGATAAGTCCGAGGTTATAAACGTAGTTAACCCAACAGAGGTGGATAATAGTTATACAATTAGATCTTTGTGCCGTAATGAGTCTCTCGTGGCGGGTATCAAAATACATTACTGATATGAAACAAAAAAATATTTGTGTCATAATCTGAACGAGGAAACACAATTTTTAAGAACATAATAATACATTAATAAACAATTATCATCCTTATGTAAATGATAAAATAATTAGAAAACTACTTAATTAACGATTACACAATGGTACCGTTAAATACACAGTAACATAATGTAATTTGCTAAAATGAATGCGATCTATAAAATAATAAATTGTACAATGTCAGAGTTACAATTTCAAAAATGCTGATTTAACGAGGTGTTGTTAATTGAAAAATAAACAAATCATAGGAAATAAACTGTAATTAAAAATGAGTAAACAATAAGTGTTTTATAATATGAGAACCAAATTTCATACCTAGAGGCATAATATCACAGGACCTTGCAGTAGAAAAAAAAATATTACTCAATCATGCACCAGCTTATAAAATACTCCATCACACTTTCCCATTTTACATTTGTCATGAGAATTACAATGTTTTCAAGTAAAAAAAGTGATTGTACTAATATTGAATTGAGTCAGATGTTCGATTAATAATAAAAATTATAACTTCTTTACGAAACAATAAATAAATAATGTCAAAATTTGAGATAATTATGAAGATGTCAATTGACAAAAATAACATGATTTTAAAGTACATAGTAGGTCAATGTTTAATGACAATATAACTAAATACTAAGAATTATTTAATTTTATAAAGAATCTAGGATCTGTCTAGCCAATGATAACATAATTTCTAAACTAGTACAGATTCGTTTCTACAATCAGGTCCCAAGCAAAATATAACATGATATCATGATCAGCCCTTTTACGTCCCCACTGCAGGGGCTCAGGCCTTCTTTGTGGATGGTTCATTAAATAGTATAGGTTGTGACCCTCCACGCTGGCTTAACGTCCCTTCGAAAGCGCGGATAATTGAGATAAATTTTTTGGTCACCTATCCCGTGACCAAAACTTGCGAAAGTTGTTTAACGACAACAAACGCGAGCCGCGGTGCTTATCCACTATGCCACCGCAAATTAGATATCAATCAATTTAAAAATACTTATTGTAAAAAGTTTTTTATAAATCATCTGATTATATGTATAAAATATATAAAAATGCTTGAACTTGAGATATTCCAGCGATGAGATGGGTGATTCCTTCTAAACTCGTTATTTTTAAAATTATCCCTAATTATTATTATTTATTTTTAAATCTACAATGTGAAAACAATTGACAATCAGATGAAACAAATTGTTTTCTACTGGCTAAAGAATTCCTATTATATTTCATCAATTTCGCATTCGAAATGCTATACTGAAAACAACAATAATAAAATTAAACAACTGTGTACAAGAAGTCTGTTCCTGAAACTTCTAGTGTGACCTATGTAATTAAAGGTACAGTAATTTCAAAAATTAATTATGATAGTGTGAAACCACCCTAGAGTCCGCTCGCAATACATTATAAAATAAATTATCTTAATTGTCCGTTATTTAATTACAATGTACGGACACCTGTTCGAAACAAGTAATGTTACGTCTAGAAATGTCCTCAAACCAGTCCACTAATTAACATCACTAACGCGTAGCTCTTAATTTTCCTGGAGACAACGTAACGGCAATCGATGAAAGTTGAGATGTGATAAATGAATGAAGCGAAACTCAAATTATTATGTTACGAGAGAACGTTTATGCAAATACGGTGAACCATTGATAGTCTCTAGCAACGAGCCAGACAGGTCTTACACCTATATTTCGTCTGCGGCTGCGTCCAACGAGGCCGGCTTTTCAATCGGTCGTCGTTTGGTCCGCCTCATAAAACTCAATTTCAACTAAAACATGTTTAGCCATAATCATTTCTCATTTTGAATCTTAGATGATTATACTCATTTGTCGCCGGAACAGGTGTGTGTCTTTTTTTTTTAATAAGTATATGTTCGTTCAAGTTTTATACTTTGCTAAAAATGGCTAATATGCCACATATAAATGACGGCAAACTTCATATTAATACAAAATTGTCAACAATATAAAATTTTAAAAGTCCATCTAAAATTTCACCCTACTATGATGATATAGGAACAAGATTATAATGTACAAAATATCATTTTTTGTAATCATGTTCAACTCCTCCTTCAGTGCCGCCTGTATCTCCTTAATTGTACTGTATTTTTACATAATTAGTGTGATATTTTTGACTAAAAATTCGCGTGCGACAACGTGTGTAACGCAAATTTGGGCGTTTCTCAGGGATTGTTCGCATGAATTCCGCATAACTTGCAGGTCATATTTCTTTTTGACCGTTCTACCCTGTGGAAAGAACTCATGATGCACCACGCCCTTGCAATGGAAGAAAACCGTAGGCAAAACCTTAACATTCCACTGAACATGGCGCGGCATCATCTTGTCCCTCTAAGAACATTTTGTACCGTCGATAAACGTTTATATCTTGACCATATATATGCCATATACATGTCGATAACTTTACCATATGCCGCAGTCAACATTCTGAAAGCAATAGCGCAATTAATATTCTTTTGTGTGGAAAAACAACATTGATACAGGTTCTTCGATCCCTTTTTTGGAATAGGGAAGAATAGAAGACGATCCAAAACACAAGTTAACAAAGCAGGTGTTAAAAATTAACTGAACATAAGTGAGAGGCAAATAAAAGCAAGATTTGCGTTACTTTTTAACACATCTCCTACATATAATACAATTATGGCATTATCATCAAAACTTTTAAAATATATAAAAACATAAGAATATGACAACGTAATATTATAAGCTGTTATTGATGTAGATACGACCATGAGACGTGTTTACATTTGGGCATCTCACAGAAAACTAGTTTTGGGGTCGTCAGTCGTGACCTCTTACTTTATCGAGCAACAGGGATTACGAAACTTTCCTTTTTTGTTGGACTTGGACAAGCAGAGACAAATGATAAAGCTCTCAAAGACGTACATCAGACTTTTCATTAATATTGATATTTAGGTAAACAAAACACTAATAAATGTGCCAAAACATAGGGATATCTTCATACATTATCGAAAACTAGTCTTGCATTCATATTAGAGCTTACATAATTTCCTACTGTACTCGTGTGCGTGTCTCGTGACTGTTCACCTTCCGGGACCGTCTGTGAATGACGCGTACGCATGTTTACTATTGCCGCCGCTAAATTGTCGATCGTTTTCAGAGAGCTGTTGCGTCACTCATTAAAGCTTCCATCTTCAACTATGCACAAAATATCCGTAACCTTGGAACAAGCTCTATTACTGTACGAGTAAATACTTTTCGAGTTTCATTTCGAGGACACGAGTAATATTTTGCAAAATTAATGAATTTGATATATAATTGCCATTTATATTAATTTTAGCAGTTTCTACCATTATTTATTAAAATTTACCTAATATTCGATTAATATGCTAAATAGAAGCGTTTAACAAGAACACAAACGTGTCTACGCAATCATATTATATCGTGTTCTGGCGACACAAAATTTCAAACAAGACTGCACACAAATTTTATCATTTAATAATAAAAAAACCACAAATATAAATAACCTAGCAAGGCAACAATCATACTTGTTTCAATTAATATTTGAAAACGACAATAATCCATTTATTCGCAACGAAACGTGTTCATTACAAGTAATTTATAAGTTATTATAACTGCCCACTTTAAATTCTAGTGAAATATCAAAGAGATATTATGAATAAACTAAAAGCAATAACAATTGGATCTAGCCACAGGTATCATTAACCGTCAAGCTATTCAATTAAACTGAGTTTCTTCAAACATGCTCATAAAAAACGGGAAGGAAGCATCAAACAAGTATCAATGTTTAGCGGCAGCGTCACTGCCCGCCGCCGCCGGCCGTCGTTGAGTTATTATCTTGAGCTAGATATGAGCGCCGCAAATAGTTCAAAGTCCTAGATCGAGCTCCATCAATTATCTACATCATATCCGGCGGTATTCGACGAGCTCGTCACGTCAGAGCGAGCGAGGAATAAACACAGTGTCCGACAAATCGTGTCCGAGGGGTATCTGTCCGTCCCACCAAAAGAAATCAGACTGTTCCACTTTTGATGTTCTTATGACTTTTGGTACCGTTTTAGTAGAACTCTCTGACCGACATCTGATTGTAACGACGACATTTACACTTAACCCACACGGAACTGACGAGGAACTGATTAATTTCTAGAAGTAGACTTTTTCTCAAATGTATTTTGAATGAGGATCTGAAATCTTTTATTTTATTTTATCACTTCCGATAACGTAACTGTTGTTACATTTTAATTTTCATTTTCATTCATTTTCATCATTTACATATAATTGTGAAATGATACGAATTCAATCAAATAAATGCTGAAGAAACATTTATTTATTTATATAATTCTTTATTTCATTCTCTGCCAGTCAACCTTTAGGTAATGTGGAGATTAAACTATAAAGATGCATATGTAATTGATGATTTTTTTTTAAAGTATACACAATAGTACACATGTATAATAAGGAAGAGAATATATACCTACACACATAGAATACACCTACACATAATTAATATAAATACAAATAGATACTTGAAGAATATTAGACTAAGTAGATATGAGATAACAATTTTTAATGAATCTGCCTGATTTAATATGAAATCGCGCAACTTGGTTTTAAAAACAAACCAACTGGTGGACATTTCTAGTAATTATATTCGGCTGCGGTCATGTGTACCGAGATGTGTGTGATAAATACTGTCAGTAAATGGCGCAGACGTTCTGGACATTTGTTGAAGCCAGGTGCGAGCGTGCCAAGAGTCGTGCGCGTCGCAGATCCAGCGCCGTGCGGTCTAGACCAGCCGAGCACACCCGTCAGTGCGAAATATGATCACTCCTGTGACTTACTCACGCGCAGTCCTCTTGCGCATCGCTGATGAAATTCGTGGTACTGGTCGGTGACGACCATTATGTAATTACTTTATATCCATTCAAGGTTTCGTATCGTGTATCGTACATAGTATTCTGATAATGTTCCAATTCAGAGATTTTGAATAATGGAGCTTTGTAATTATGTTAAATTAAAGTATTATAAAATACTATTATAATCATAGCTGAACCCCACCGTTTTGCCCAGTTCATCATCATCATCATCATTAGCCCTTTTACGTCCCCACTGCAGGGGCTTTCCTTATGGATGATTAAGGAGGATGGGCCATGACCCTCCACGTTAGCGCGAATTAGAGGGTATTGCAAATGCAGCAGGGCCCAACGGCTTAACATGCCTACCGAAGCACAGAGTAGCTCAAGACAATAATTTTTTGGTCACCCATCCCATGAACAATCATTACGTATCAAATGTTTTTCTTTAAGATTGCGGTCAAATAATTTTCAAGTTAGCGTGTTCCAGCAAACATGACTTTAAGAAGAATTATTCATAAGCAGAAATACAAGTAATATTAATATACGTACGTTACATTCAGGATGAAAATGTGATATGATAAACTCATAGAATTAATTGAATGTTACACCCGTTGTGCACTCTTGTTATCGAAATATACAAACGTCATTTCTTATTTATACTTCATACTTCAATCCCGAAATAAATAAAAAAAAAAATCTCAAAGTAGATATAAATATTTTTTTATGTATTAAAAAAAAGTATCCCTCGAACTCTCTAAAAATATACAGAGACAAACATTTCTTACATTAGTGCCAACCCTTTGAAAAAGCGATAATGACAACCGTTCCAATTGGCAGTCGTCATTTTATGTCCAGGATCGATTTTGTCGATCGAAGCCACCGTCAACTGACACTTTTAGTTTCAATTTATTATTTATTTATTACAAAGAAAACAGGTGAAATCAACGAAAAGATAAAGTGCATAAACACATGCATTTTTATGATTTATGAATTTCGCCAACAGCATCTACCAGAATTATTTTTCATATTTGCTTTAAATTTAACCGATTATTTTACAGAAAATATCTAAGGAATTTTTATTTATATATGTAAAATGATACATGTCACAATTTCTGTTTATAGGAGAGTTTTTACCTGTATTATAACGACTACTTTTATTTCTAACTGCTTTATAATGTCTCATGTGTTGTGTACAATATAGAATATATTATTATCAATGTTAATCTTATCAATTATTTATTTCTTTTTGCTTTTGAGAAAACATTTTTACCGACGTCTCACACGCACGTTGCGCAAAAACCGACTAAGGGCTTTGACACTCTAACAGCTATCACGTTGCCTGATAAATCGACACTAACGCACTAACTAGGAAGATCAGGCGGTCGGGCACTCACGATCATCCCATATCGGGACCCTAATTTTCTTAGTAGCGATTAGACTTCCCAGTGTACCCGATGAATCGTGCCCGATAAATTTGGAAGTGAAATCAGCGCTTAAGTTATTTATTATTATCAAATCATATAATTATTTTATCATATAAAGGCTAGTGCCCTTAAGTAAAGCAACATCATAACAGAGCAATTCTTTGTGAATAACTAGAAATTACATTGCAATGAATAGAATATAAATTACGTTGGCCAACGGTCAAATAATCACGAGTTCTAACAATAAAGCTTCCGTAGCAAACGGTGCGCAAAGGAATCGGAAATATCATTATTCAGACGAAACAAACCAATTGAATTACTTACAATTTCTAAATGCAACGTTTTCAAAAGTAGTTTGAAACGCAACAATGTTCTACAGCACCGGTCCAGGATATGAGCTACAATAGAGTTAACGATCGCACAGGTATAAAATTTTGTCCGAATGCACATGTGCGTCGAATCGTAGTTTCTGAGAAAATTCTCGTCGAAGCATAAAAACACAATGCTCTGGTCGCATCTGGCAGACACGATGTCGTCTCTTTGGGAAACGTACAATAGTCTTCGGACGAGGTAAAGTTCCATCACAAAGAGCTACCTGCATCGCAGTACCTGCTAGGATTATTTGACGTAGATCATTTATGTCAGCCTCTACATTTATTGGAATACCTCCTCGACTTAAGTATAATAAAGGGATTTTAATATGTAGATGATTCTTTATGAAAAAAGTCATAGTCTGCTATAAAATAAGAGTTATGACTATGGTAAAAACATCAATAATGTTATATTGGACATGGATTATATTAAAGCTTCTTTGTGATACCACAAAATGAATAAAATCACTCAAAGATCTAAAAAATCTATAAAAACTTGAATACATGAATGCCAGAGAACCAAGAAACTTATGCAGGACCATAAAGATTAAGTGTCATATCATGTTCCACGTTAAGAGTAATACTTATTAATATTTAAACTATTTGTACCGTTGGTGCATCCATCTTGTTACTCGACCACTTCACGATCTAGACAATGTTCCATTCTAGTGACACCTGAGATCTAGTAAGCCACACGTACACATGTACCAACAACGACTCGTTTTGCTGTTCGCAGAAATCTGTACCGATGTGGAATGTTTTTGCATTTGCAGAGTAAATAGCGAAGAGCTTTGTGAGATTACATTTTCAAAACCACAGACTTCTCAGAGGGTTTTCTGTAATCTACAGAATAAATATATACATATTACATTTTCTTTTAATATTAGGCTTAATTTCGGTAATAAGTGGCGAGAAAGGTAATTTTGCACATCACTACCTATTTGATTTAAATGGATCTATTATGTTACTACTTATCTATCCTACTAATATTATAAATGCAAAAGTTTGTGAGGATGATTTTGGTATACCGATTAACATATAGATCACTAATCATCCCACTAACGGTGGATGTTACCAACCTTGAACCAGCCAAACATCCTTTTTTTAAGTCTTTTTTACTTTTTTATTGATTTTGTACGTATTTTTGTTATACATGCCAAAAAGTTGTCACTCAGATCTATCCTGGTTTTCTTATTTTGGTTCCCTAAATTCCAGTTTTTCATCATAAATCCTTTATTTAGAGCTATCGTTAACAGTGCCATAGGGACCATGCGGGCAAAGCCGGTGGCGGATTGCTAGTATCACATATATGAGATTCTCACTCGAAGCTCTATCATTTGATATATCACATTACATAAATAAATAAATAGTTTGCTATTTATTTTCTAATTTACAATATAATATGGCATCGAGTACTCGCTCAGTAGGTTCGGAGCAACTTAGTTGCACAGGCGGTCGGACGCACAGACAGTCAACGAGTGATCTTACAATGATTATTATATTATCCTTATAAGGTGTGGAACCTAATAAAGAATAATATGTTAAATATCTCCATTATATTTTTACCATCAATAACTCGGACGTGCTAAAATTAAGTATGACATTAAAAATCGAAGAGTAAATTTAATATTTAAATATGAATAAGTATATCCCGTCCCATAACATTAATGTATGCAAATCATTCATAATTTATATATTCAAATGAAAAATACGACATAATTTAGAGAATCATTAGCGTGTTACCATATTTCCATAACACTGTTTTGAATATAAATAAACAGTTCTATAAGTTTATTTTTATAAACTCATATTGAAACGCTTACAGCGAGTAAAGTTAAGAGTTGGAAATTATATTATGTAGGGTTGTTCAGCGCTTCGTAAGGCACATCATGTCGTTGGTCTACGGCAGCAGTCGCTAATACCTATCAACCCCGTCGAGAAATCGCATCTCAATAAAATCCTGAAATCCAATATTATTAGTGCAAATACTTCCTCTGCCACACAAATAGATATTAACAGATATATTTTGTGATGTAGTTACAAAAACTGTGTCACAAGGGGTTGCAGTTGAAGCGCGATTGAGTCTCCATAATTACACTAACATTAGCAGAATTGCCACATGAGCTCACGTAGAGTTACGACCCATTTTCTCTAAGTGAAATCATTCACACTAAAGCCTTGTATTCCAAATTGTGGGGACATAAATAAGCTAATGGAGGATACAGTTGAAAATTTGACAAGAGTACGTTATAGTAAAACATAATGTTCAGGCAGGCAGGCGCAATTAACGTTAAACCGCTAATTAAATTTAAAGTTACCAGAGTATAAACTCGATAACGATGAAGAAAAACAC
This sequence comes from Diatraea saccharalis, assembly GCA_918026875.4. Taxonomy (NCBI): domain Eukaryota; kingdom Metazoa; phylum Arthropoda; class Insecta; order Lepidoptera; family Crambidae; genus Diatraea; species Diatraea saccharalis. The sequence goes on from OU893333.1 coordinate 1,162,927, forward strand.
CAGATAAATATTGTTCAATTCTTAGTATTTTTAAAGCACGGTGCGACGATTACATGTAAGCAGCAGTTCAAATCTACTGTTACGAATAACGAGTAACGAGAATTAAGGTACGCACGATGGTGTACCTGCCTGGTGCCAGCCAGCGCGTGGCACACGCGACACCACCAGTTACCCACGGCCGGCCGAGGTGTCCACTAATGACGAATGAACTCGACCCATGATAGAATTACAATTGGATTCCTAGCAAAGATTAATCATTCGACAAATTAAAATAATCATGATGATGTACCCCGCTCGATCGATGTATACATCACACTCACAAATAATATTAATGAAGCATCAGTTGGATCGAATCATACACCCATAAAGTAAAAAAGTAGGAACAAAAAAAAAATGAGCAATTAATACGGCATACGTAATTCGGAATTATACGAGATCGTAGTTAAATCGATCGTCCAAAAAAGAAACAGCGTACAGTAGGCGGATCCTTTGATAAACCATTAATTATATTCACACCTTTGTCGACCACAACTGAGCGTACGGACGGTTATATGTTTTTTTTCTAAAGCGACATTTCTGAGAACGGCGGCGAGGAGACGGAACAAAAAGTAAAGGCCAGCACGAGCGATCCAGATAACCCGAATATTTACAAGTTACCGACAAACGAGTATAAAATTTATTACCATAATTAAACTGAGGGTTACGTCATATTAATAATCAATCAAATTAACATAGAACAGTATTAATTTCATTTTTTAAACTATTGTTATTTGTGGAAAAATACAGGGGACAAAATTTTACTTAAACTTGAACACCTGCATAGAAGTAAAAATCTTTATCGTCATTGCATGATCGCAGTTTAGACTGTGATAGACAGATGTAAACTAGGAATTTATAATGACGCTTCTTTTGACGCTACCAATTACGGTAGGCTATAAGCGGCATATTAGTGTCTGTGCTTTTGATATTTTAGATGTTTCTATGTATTACATTCCAGCACATGCAAGAGACCCAACGAACAGTAACGTCGTCGGGGAATTTCGTGTTATTCCAAGCTTCTCTTTGTGGACGTACCACAAAGATTCAGTTCCTTGAACACGAGTCGACACTGTAAATCGACGTGTCAACTCGTTTGTTTGTAAAACGCCTTCGCACCCGCCAGGCTTTCGAGAATTAGGTTTTGTTTGTGTACAAAATAAAACCAGCGATTGTTCGCTAGGGATACGAATCGCATATGAACAAATCGTATTTTTAGAATCTGATGCCAAACAAAGAGTATCTTTGTCGATATCGTGAATACGTGTTTAATTGATGCAGTTCCACTACTGTCCATGTTACATAAGTACACTGGTCTATCTATCTATCTATCGAGATAAATCTATCGAGCCTGTTCTGCAATTGTGGTGATCCTGATCGATAATTGAAAATATACAAAGAACGGTGCAACATTGTAAGCAATGTATCACAATGATACCGGTCGAAGCTGCGGTCAGAGCCGTCTGCGGTCTAGTTCGGCCAGCCAGAGGTTTGTGTCGTGACGCGCTCCGTCGCCTCGGCCGAGCATGAACCGGACCGGGTGCCACTCCCCGATAGAAGACAGCGACGTACATATACATGAATCGACTGGTTTAGACTACCTAGATTATGAACTAAATAAACAACTTCAAAATAAAATAAGCAATACTCTTGCAAAGCATACATGTGCTTAAGAGAGGATCTAACTAGAACTCTTACTTTAAGATTGACTAAAATTATATTAAATTAACGAATTATATTAGACATTAAAGAATATATAAATCTGGTATGAAAGAATAATAAAACTCATAGATGTGATATAACACGTATTCCTGGGGAACATGATCTGATGACATGATATCACAGGCATAATGTTAACCCATTTGAAATACCGGTTCCGAAATAGTAATTAATAGACTGATACTAATCATAAATGTATGAATGCAAAAACCATCACGTGATTTAAAAACCTGTCGCTCTGTTTTACGAAGAACTCTGATCATCCCAGATACCTAAGAAGCGTCAAAATTTCGATTTTACATTTGAAGGTGCTATTTCAAGGTGAAGAATGTTTTACTGAAGAAGTAAGAAACTAGATATTTCTTGAAACCTGGATCAAAAACTGGCCATGCTTACTAATTGTTCAGATATTTTGCTAAAGATTACCTACATATTTTGTGCCGATACAAATATGCAAAATTTTAATAATTTGATATTAATAATTTCTACGATTCCCGCTTTTCTTGTATAATAAACCAACAACATGTGCTCCATCGTTATGTGGAGTCTATTGAATCTTTAACAGTTCAATGATTAGAGGTTGGCTATTGATTTCAATTACCACTTTACCGACTAGTTATTCTAGTTAAATATCTAGAACAGACCCTAGTCTAATAATGAGATGGTCTCAAACTTACAATGGTTTATAATATAAATAGAATTAACTCTTCGTGTATGTTTTATAATATTTTCCTAAACAAGGTTAGGTAAGGATTTTGATGCTGTTTTCGCAATTAGGTTGAACATTTCTTAAGGGAAACTAGTCTAATCATAAAATTTAAAAAAAAAAATAGCACCGGCCTTAAACTTAAAAAAGTGAAATTAATTATTATCTCAAAAGCGACTTATTCAAGAAAATGCAATTAAAGTCGGACGGAGGTTTTCTGTAGGTTATTATTAGATTTTTATTTCATGCTTTTTAGTGATATTGATATTTTTATATTAAGTAACACTAAGATACTTTTCTGAAAACCGTTTCAGAACCGTGTTAAAGTGCGAACCTCCATTTTTTTGTCTGTTAATATACCTAAATACTTCTCCTAAGTATGAAAAATACTATGCTGAAAATTGAAATGGGACGTGTGGTCCCACAAGCGCTAGCTTTCAATAAAAAAAATAATCATCAAAATCGGACCACCAAACAGAAAAAGAATTGCGGTCGAATTGAAAACCTCTTCCTTTTTTTGAAGTCGGTTAAAACAAAGAAATCTTGCACAGTAAAGTCACTTGCATACAAGTATATATTGACGGAATTCTACGGAACCTTACACCTCAGTTCGATTTGTAAACTTTTTTATTGTGATTTTGCAAATAGTGCCGGTTTTACATACAAGTTTCTGGAAAAAATCATAAATTACTAGTGGATGAAATTAATTGATTTCGATAAATGATACAAATAACAGCTTTCTTAAAAAAACAGATTGAACATTTGCAATGAATAAATGATTACCGAATTAAAAACATTAGATGGTATCTGTACTTATTTTACTGATGAACTACATTATAATTAGAGATTTTATCCATACACGTTTTCGTTTATAAATCAAGATTAATATAGAGGTTATTCGGTCGATTGATTAATCGATAAATCTAGAAGATAGTAAAGTTGACAAACTGCTCGTGAATAATTGAAGGTAGACAAGATAACATTATTGTAGATCTCTACCAAATAATAATCGAAGAAAACTATATAAGTAAAATTAAGTTATCATAGGTAGTGTATAGGTTAATATTATATTATATGTAACATAGGTACGAGAATTTTATAACTATGGACACAATAAAGATATTGAGTAATAACATCCTACTCAAAATTTCCGTCCGACTTCAATTGAATTTCATGCGTTTTCATTATATGTTTTTTCACGTTGTTTCACGTTTATGACGTCAGTTTTTTTTTTAATCCTTTTTCGCAAATATATTTAGCTCAATATCTTCAGTCCAAAAATGGTGTGCTTTTATTACAGTTTATTTTCAAACCGAAATCCATACAATTTCTTCTTCTATCACTACGAATGATTGATATATAATCTTAATTTCTGTCTTATAGTTTCTTTTCTGCTTTATTTGGATGATTTTGTGTCACATTTGGATCTGTTTTGAACATACTGCGACGGAATTTATCTACTATATCCCTATGTATGCTTAAATCTCTAAAGCTACGCAACGGATGTTGATGCGGTTTTTTTCATAGATAGGGTGATTCAAAAGGAAGGTTTTTATGTATAATACAAGACCATGCGGGCAAAGCCGCTGGCGGAAAGCTAGTACATCTATAAACTGCAATGACATTTTTTAAAGTATTTTGTAAAAAAGAAATCTACTGTACAAATACAAGGGCAACCAAACACTATTACCGATATTACTACATAATGACAACGTAATGTGGTGCTGTTTCTCGCAGCTCATACATTATATTCCAATGGAGTGGTGACAGTTCATATTCCTTAGATAATAATACCTACAGCAGCAACACTACATCAACAGTAGAATTATGTCTAAGTCAAAATTATACTATGAAGGACGATCTCGATTTACGATCTGCATCCAACCAAAGAATAAGCTGAGATTTCATTATGATTAAATTAGCTTTTCTTGAAATTATCACGTTATCCGTTAAATAAAAACTAGTTTTTGTACCCGTCTAGTTAGATCAAGATATACCAATTAAGAATGCAAATAGGTGTTTCGTCATCGTCACTGTGAAATATCAACGCATCTAAACTGCTCCAAGTAGCACAAACTACACGATAAGAAAATGTTACAAACACAACGATTAGATAATACAAATTACGACTTACAGACAGATAATGATAATACTATAGACGCTATGGAGTATTAACCTACCTAATATTGGCGTTCCGAATGAAAACAAACATTATGCGACCCCATTTCACACATAATACTCAATCGAATGAATCCTTGTGCCAGAATCCAAAAGTTATATGTAGAAAATAAGAGTATAGTAATTGCAATCACACTTTAAAAAAAATCAAACTAGCATTTCCACTCCCCTCTGATCTGGATGGCTGTGATGACTTTTTATATTCATATTTTTTCAACATAAATGAATTAGAGCTACATTATTTTCAAATGAATAGTGTAATAAGAGACATTGCGGAGATTTAGCACTGTCCTGTTAATATCACTAGTGAAGGCCGCACGGACACGCCACACGATCAAAACGAACATTCCATAGTGCAGTCCTTTCTAATGTCCTAGGTGTTAAGCAATAACCAGACCTAGCCGCAGCGTTACTGCCGGCTCCACGGCCTTTCAATTAACCATAATTAGCGCATAACACGGAACCTGGGAGGTGCACATTAAAATACCGACAAAACTCAATGCAGAGATCTAGGAATCAACGAATGTAGTACCTAAGAATAGGATCAATAAAAAAAAAATCTGCGACCTCCGCAGCGGAGAGATTCGCACGCCGGTTTCAATACTTCGCCGTGTCTGAGGTCCCGGGTACGGTCAATGTAGGAAATGGTATTTTCTATATTGTCTCGGCACTTGCTGTTGTGGTACCATTTTAATTTAAGATAGTCCATAATGCGGGGGCTACTCATCATAAACTACTCATCTTTGAATCTAAGCCATATATGTGATTGTTTTTTTATAATTTAATGCTACAATATACCTAATTAAAGTATAAACTATATTCCTGACACGGTATATGTATGAAGTCGCCGGTTTCGTATGAAATGCATAATACCTTTAAAAAATATAAATTTAACTTACGAATAGTAGGTATCTCATTCAGCCGAACTACTCCATACGTACCTGAAATCAAATAATAAGAGCAATTAATAATAATATAAAAACGGTCTTGTCAATTTTTATGTCCAATACGTGTCTGCGACGCGATGACACGTTGAGATAAAAAAAACAATGAAGAACAAAGAAAAGTCCCAGCATATAGCAAACTAGTTAGAGATCACGTACAGATAACGGAGGTAAACACATGCGAGCTCATTGGACCTGACAAACAGACGGACGGACGGTGTGTTTGCTGTGACTTTATGGACTCACAGAGTAAATATTTGAACACAATTTGAAGGTACAACGCGGACCGTACGTCAATTAGCCGGAGCCATGGAACCTTAGAAACGAGATTATCTGTTCACATATGTATATCAAGATTCGTATATGAGACACCGGGGTCCGATTAAACCGTTACAGTAGTTAAATATGAGTTGTATGAAAAACCGCATACAGACAATGCCAGCGATAAAAACAAGGCAGTATAGTATGTTAATATATCCAATCGCGTGCATCTGCACAGGAGGGAACGGCGCATGCGCATCCACTCTCCATCTAGATAGGCACGCGGGTGCCGTACACCGCGATGTATTTGCTATTCAGCAGTCATAGAAGTCGCGCGGCTGGCGCCGACTTCCTTGTTAATCCGATGTTCATCGCACAATGCCGCTGCCGAAAACAAAATCACGACCGGTACAGGTAGTATGAACATAATACTCGTAAGAATACACCCACATGAATTTTCCTATTCAGATTAGAAACTCGTACATCATCTACTGCGAACAGCTTACAAACTACTAAAAGGTAGACGAAATATAGAATTAGGCAAAGGCATTTTTTCAAGCATTTTTCATTAAGAATATTTTTTCAGTATAGAATTTTGAATGAAAAATTGATTACAACCCTACTTTTCTCATTATCAACCATTAGTTACAATGGTTGTTGCTGCATGAGAACACATGGACATCACATTATTGCCATTTTGTTTGCAGAAGTCGTAAAAATTTAACATTGAAAACAATGTTTCTCCTTAAATGGTATAAAAGCCAATGTTTCTCTGACCAAGCTAAAACAATTCGAGCGACGCGATACCTATCGAGACACTCGTTTAAATTCCCGACGACAAAACATAGGTGAGAATGGCGGCGGAGAAAAACGAGACCCAAGCACACAAAAATGTCGAGAGCAAACTCTTGTAGGAATGTTACTGATCACACCGGCTGAAATTAAAGGACAACTGGTCATTGAGTGCAAGTATTTGAAGTGGGACCGCGCCGCTTGTTATGTTACCATATTAAATTGATTAAGTAAACAGTTAAATATACTTGAAAAAAAAAAACATAGCAGCCTGTTTAGTCATTCATTAGAAATCCATAGCCAATTTATGTTTCGCTGTGGCATACTAATATGGACTGACTAACTGAACTAAATAATACTAGCAGTACAAACACAGAAATCCTACAAACTGAATTTAAGGAGATACGATTTCATTGTGTACAGAAATAGCTGCATTACAAAATCCCTTGTTATCCGTATTCCGTACATAGAGAGCGCAATAAACGAGCGACATAAAAGGCACTGGCTGAAAATGGAATGAAAGTAAACAGGGCATTTCCTTGCACATGTGTACTGTTATTTTATTTGTATAAGTACCCATTAATGTTTATTCTACACATAAGCCTTTTTTACACATCTTAAATAGGCTAAAACTCAAATACATGTCTGAAATACAAATGATTTTATAGTAAAAATGTATTTTTATGTACAAATTTTACTTTAAATCGTTTCGATATTAGCTAAAACTCGCATAATTTTTCAGATACCATTATATTTAATCATCATAAATTACCGTAGCACTTGCTTGTGCCGTGTGCTTGCTGGTTTGTGAAATGAAATATAAATTATTATTACAACCACACTCATGTGTGGTCACAGCGAGTAAGATGCGAGATGTGCCCTCCTCTATTACCTACTTAATGATTTTTTTTAATGAAATTTAAGGTTAGCTTTTCAAAATCGTAGAACATTATAGGAATTTAGTTCGTTTTCAATTATTAAGTTAAATGTTATCAAACATTTACGACTATGTCACGATCAAATAACAGATGAATAACTCTCATAACATAATACATAATAGGTGAGGGATATTATCAAACCTGGTACCTGGCAACAGCCTGGCCATGACCCAAAAGGAAAGTCATCGGTCACCTTTCATCAATGACTTTCCTTTTGGGTCATAACCTTTATCAATATTTTGGACGCGTCCTCTCTATTAATGCTTAATTTTCGTGTCGGTGGAGGATATTGATAAAATAACTCACAATAACATTATTTAACGGTGATGGCTCCTGACGAAGCTAGACAACAGAATTGTCATTTATTTGTGTACATATAAAATATTTCTTTTTCGATATCAAACAGATGAAGATGTAAATTCATATAAATATACCACATCTATACCCATGCGAGAAAGCCGTGATATATTACACCGCATTTCTAAAAGATTCAAGCCAAACAGCAATATAAGATTTATAGGCCAGGATAATAAAGATTTGGAAAGAAAAAGCAATAAAGAAACCGCTTTTAGATGTTATATGACGAATGCCTGTAATATTTTAAGTCGCGTTTTAAATTGGATTATTTGAGTGAAGTATTATTGTGCAACAAATATTAATCTAGCCGTTTTAAACGTATATTTGGCACATTGTTAGAACTCGTGTAGATTATTTGAACTATTATTTAAACCGTGTTGGATATTTTGTCTTAAGTGTTGTGAGTGAATTCCTCATTCACCGCAACCAAAAAGAACAAAACTCAGGAACTGTTCAACATTCACCTATAACGCGATCTCGCAGCTTGTGTAAAGGAACAAGTATCTATAGAGGCTTCGACGTTAATAATAAATATAATGCGCACTGAAAGTGTTCATATTGAAAAAAAAACCATAAATTTTAATTTCGATTAAAATCTAATATTCTGATGATCTTTTTCCTCGCAAAAAATCTTAACCATCTTTATTTATTACTTTGTTTGTTATGTGGAACAAACTTATAAGTTATAATGTTATGTGTATGAAGAATAGTGATTGACTTCGTTTTGCTTGAATACTGAATCCAATCAAAACATAATTAAAGAAAAAAATGTAGATATGGCCTCTCTGCAAGAGTGTTATTCCAATGGATTTCATATAAAATTGCACTTTTGTGCGTACCGTGACAGAACAATGGGTGAAACAATGGATTTATACACATCCCACAGCGCGACGGCGGCGGGCGGCGAGCTGCGGGCGGCGCCGCTTGATCGCATAACATGCGACACAAAACATGTTTGGTGCATAAAAATGCGAATACTATGAATTTCCAGAGTGTGAACAGCCAATTATATCACAAGAGTTCTGCTGCTTGGTATTAAAGAAATAAACCGAAATTAAAAACAAAATCTTTACATTATAGACGTATCTACAGAAAAGATTAGCTATAATCAAATGTCAGTATCAAACTATAGCCTAAGGCAATAAACTCACTTCTAAGTCCAGTTACAAATGGCCGAGCCCTGTAAATGGGCAGTATTCGAACGAATGACACCACTTCATTATAAGAGAAGGTAATGACAAACCGCTCGCAGGCTGTTCCACACCTCTGATTTATGCACTGTTCATGAAACGGGAATTGTAATGAGTCGTAATGGGACCCTATCGTGCACTTATGCCTTAATAAAATTATAATGAAACGTTAAATAAGCAGGCCTTGATGAGGTTACTTAAAGATTATGATCATGTACTGTATTTGACATCACTATTATATAACTTCGCCTAACAATGAAAAAACTCACCAACAAAAATGGAAAGATCTACTTTTAATAATCGAACGTGCACACTGCTGTACATGATTATGTCCAGATGTTATAGCAAATGTTACATGACACAAGTGAAAGTGCTTGAAGAATTCGTCAATCCTGTTAAGTCCTGGGTAGCTCAGAGGTTAGAGGAGTCGTCCGGATCGCGCCAAGTCATAGATTCGAATCCCATCTCAGAGTATCAGGGACAAAGTGGATTTTTAAGCATTTTTTATTAAGAATATAATTGTCAAAAACATAATAATGACATTAGTAGCTGCAATTATGCAGCATGGAATGACAAATTGCAGCAGCCGGCCTACAAATTTAAACGGCAATCTCGACTGGCGCACAGCATATTAACATTTATTGAGAACAGCCCGCATTTTACAATCATACAATGTACAACCAGTAATGGAATGATCACCGGACACCGCCACTCCTCGGGGTGGGTGCATCCATCATAATTCACGAGGACAATTTGAATTGATTGCTTGAATTGGTAATTCTGTCCGTTAAATGGAGTGAATTCGATTTCGAGTGGGTAGTTACAGATTTACAATTTCAATAGGAATGTGATACAGTTCTCAGATAGTTTCATTTATATATTTAATTCATCTCGTTTAAGCATATACATCGTTTATTCGATGCCTACATAATTGTACAATAGTATTTACCATATTATTAAATATAGAATTCACGTTAACTTAAACCTCACATTAAAATTCGTTCACTCACACTCTCATGTTCTTCATTCCTCGTCATATGCTTCACTCCTGTGCCTCGGATCGGTTTTTGATATAGATGTCGACGATAAAATCGATTAGAAAATACCGCCTGTCTGAGGCAGTAAGCCTTTAAGTCATACTTGCAAATCACTTACCAAGCTCTATATTACATACGAACACATGCAAAAAGAGCTGAAACAAACAGACAATATATCTACCAATTATGATAGTTATAATTACAATATTTTGTAAGAGATAAGTGATAACCTCCATAGAAAATCGTAGTGGTTCCAAAGATAGTATGCCCTCTATAACATTGTAGTAATGTTATATAGTCTACATTAACAAACTTACAAGTGTTTTTCAACTTGCAAGCTCTTTCTCCCTTTACAAGAATTGATAATGTACAAGCCTTCTGTGCCATAAACATTTCCAATACAAAAAAATAACAGCTCAAACGCTGCGTTTATGGCTTGTATCAAAGGACAATTGCTCTTTAAGTCCATAACGACAGCCATAAAATCTTTGAATACATTATTCCGCTGTATCTTGAAATGAAACAGACAATTTCCATGAGTAGCAATAAAACTAAAATCATTATATACTACGCCATAAAACGGCTGTTGAATACCTAAACCTGACAGACGGCGAAAACTTAACGGAAACTTTGAAGTATATTCAAAGCGCCACCGACTGTAAAATGGCTGTAAATTGACAAGCCAAATAAAGATATTCAACTCATTATGGAATGGTCTGAAACTCTAAGCGGATAGATGTTATGTCGTTTTGAGCTGTCATGATCATTTACATTAAAATAATAGTTTTCGTTTTTATTGAGTCGCTGATGGCGCTTACAACAGTCCCGAAATATCGGGAACTCAATAAAAACAAGGGCACGGTAGTAATCCCGTAATAAACTATCATACGGATAGATGTTTTTTGTTTAGATGCCTACATAATGATCATTAGTACCATTTAAAATTAGAAGTAGTTAGTAAAATAAAATGCAACTAAAACTGTGATGCAAACTCTGATACCTACTATATAGGTATAAATGAATATAATTCATTACTGAATTTTCAACTTTAATTTAATTAAAGATATTTGTATCTAGACAGATGCTGGTTACGCAAGCCACCTTTCGCTGTCCCAGTCAATGTTGCTAAAACAAGATTTACGAATATAGCGCGGTGCACTATTTCACCGCAAGTCAATATTTTAAGAAAGCCGTTTAATTACCACTTCAAGTGTCCTTTGAACACAAAGTTTGGACAAGTCTCTCCTAATGGCTACGCTAATATTCACACTGGCGTTAAATAGTAGTTAGTTTCCTATTAAATAAAAATAACTTCAAATTGGTTATATGCAAAGAAATATTTTTTTATAGAAGTCACTATAAAAAAAATTACAAAGTTAATTACACAGTGTTTCATTTGTTCCCATATACTATTTTATAGGCAAAATTGATAAACACGTAAAACGCTTCTTAAATGAAGGGTTAACATAGCATGTTTACAGTAACCGCAATTATTATAAAGGTTAAATTTTCATTTGGCAAGCTGCTGCTTTCATTGATTTCACTTTGGTTTCCAAAGCATCTATGCCTTTATCTATACGATAAATATAGTAAATTCTATGAATGAAAATTATCTTTTATGTACGCACTCTGTTCGAAATTTTTCCAAATGCAATTCAAAATCAGACAGCTTGAAGCGCTTACTGCATATCCCTTACCACATCAACAATGCCTATAATGTACTTATAGCTTACGATAACACCCCAGCTTAACTAAAATACAGCCATCTTTACCACGGATATCTAATAGCTAACTACAAAATTAGAAGTCACACATTACGCACCCATCTACCGTGAAGATTACCTCTGACAGCTTTACACGACCAAAACGTACACAATGTGAAAGGAATAAACGAGATCACATTTCACAAAATTGATTTTAAACTTATACTCTTGTGTTTGTTGATTTATATTATAAAAAGACGCGTGACGAATAAATACAATAACGCCGCGGTGGAACAATTAGAATGGATTTTATTCTTATTTAGTCCACTTTTGGTGGACCGATAGTTGTCAATAACTATAAAACGCAAGCTGCCACTTTAGTTGAATCAAACTCCCTCGATTTCTCACGCCAAATTTGTTATCAGTAGGAAGACGCATTAATGAGTGTCGCCGGAAACCGAGCGTCTAGTGCGACATGACATGTAAACCACTACATCCGGCGCAACCAGTTCACTTCTCGGCAAGTGCTGATCTCACTGCCGACGCGAACGGTTCGATTGATTGCGGTGTGGATTACACTATTCGATATATCATTGAATCGATATAGTTTAAATTGAATGTTATAGACACGGAGACTTTGTGCTGACTCATAACACGAAGCGTCTACAAGTTTGAACGGCTCAATCATCTAGGACCGGATTGTAAAACCGTTAGTACTTCCCGATTAATTTATCCTTTAAATATAGTAAGGCAATAATCAGAACAGTCATTCATAACGCTTACGTATCACGTTCCGAGCTGGTTCTAATCAGTATTATCCGAAGATATCAGGACGTCAATTAGTGGAATAGTTGCGCTGAAGTCCGACGTAGGACAAACTGTGACTATAATAATAAATTGTCGAAACGAAAAGTTGTTTGACGACTTGTCAGACATGTTAAAAGTTTTAATTTTCTCCACAACTACTGACAAAATCCACATTCAACGGCGAGTAACTTGATATTATCGCGCTTGTATTAGCATTATTTAAACACGATATAGCCTCTGATCGCTCGCCAGAACTATGCAATGCAATACCTTTTAAGGAATCCATAATGTCACAACATTATGGGATTCTATATGTATAACACTACAAACGATATAATAATGAAGCTTTTAATCAGTCACATAGTTAGTTTGTAGAATTATTTTGCACCATTAGTAGTAGTACAATTTGCGAATATGATAATGTAATAAACAAAAAACTACGCGTTTCGTCAAAGCTCGAAACCATTCATCAAGTCGGCCACTCCCACCCGCCTCGAAATGTTTGTCTATGGACCATCTATCTCGATCTTTATTTTATTACGCCTGTCAAAGAAATCTTTTAAGAGGTGCTACTTTTAATTAAGGCAGCAATCTTAAATCTAGAATATGTAACATTTTTGTAATCTTTAAATGATAACTGTGATATCTAACAATCACTACACTGTAATTACCAACCAGCACATCAGGTAATACAAATCTATAAAATTTACCTTAAAAGAGGATAGTTAAAATTCGACTGGAGAAATGACATATCGTGATAACTTGTCGTGCAGCCGTGTATACGATGTAAAACTACTATTTCTAACTACTAACTATTTCTAATAATACATGTGTAGCAATCGGTCAAATGAACGTTAAACCCTAATAATAAATGATTAATAGTTAACTGTATAATACATAAAATAGCACTCATATTGACGAAGAGTTTCAGCTTCAGGAAACGGGACAGCGTATTTTACGAGTGAACACTCTAGGTAAACAAACGAAAGAAGTCTTGTACAATTTAAACTGTTTGAGATTTACATCTTCTAAGAATTTATACAATGTTTCCAGTAGTTTATTACACGCATGACTATAAAATTGTGATTTAATAACAGAACTAATAAATATAAACTTGAGAAAGGGTGAATGATAGATTATTTTTCAGGTCTAGGTCGAGACGAGAGTCAGAAATCTGAACCAAGATTAAGACGGCAACCATTTAGATTAGAGATAGGACCTAGGTCCTCCTAAAAAACGACACCATGAAAAAACTTAATTGCAATTTGCAAGCAAAAAGTCCATCGAAGTATTAGTTTATTTCAAAATTTTATTGCAATTCATCATAACATTGAGCTGCTAGTTCTCCGATTCAGGCATTAGGTAAAGTAACAATAAGTCTCATCGAATCGATTTGTCATTGTCAACGAACATGCGCTCCACTGCAAACCGTTAGAAAGTTCGACTATGGGTACGTTTTCTCTTTTCCAACGCTCAAACATTTCATTTAAGTTCAATATATTAGCCGAACGGACAACTCTTGCGATAACAGTAAAGTAATCAGCGTTACAAAATCCGATTCCATTACTCCTGTTGAGCTCTACACCGGAGATATTCAGTGTACACGCCTTCGTCCCACGCAGTTACAATTCTGTCCCGTGTCCAATCACTAATCAGTAAGCCAAGGCATCGGTACGGCCTGTCCGCAACTCGGAATGCTTTAATTTCATAAGGCATGCGGATTTATAATTCGCAGAATGCTTTATTGCAACCCGCAAAGTTCAAAATACGAATATATTATGTAAACTAGTTGAAGGCAGTTACTTCATATTATTTAAAATATATATTTCATTAATATTTAAAATATAAACGTTTATACAAATCTAACACAAACTGTCACAAGATTATATAGGAATGAAACAAAGATCCTGTTTCACAACAAGTTAAGATTCAGTACAGTACTGCAAACCCAAACAGGTCCTGTAGATGCTGCATCAGAGATATGATCTCCTGCAGCTGATCATGATGGGCAAAGTTGCGGGAAAGAGAAAGGTCGGAGGAAGGAAGAAGTCGTGGTTGCGGAACATCCGAGAGTGGACCGGGATAGCGAACGCTGCTGAGCTGTTCCGCCGAGCTAAAGACAAGAAGGACCTGAACATGCTAATCGCTAACCTTCACTAGTTGGAGAGGCACCTTTAGAAGAAGATGCTGCGTATAGAGTGGTAGTAGCTGGAGTAAACAGTAGTAATAGTGGAGTAGATTGGTAATTATTTACAGACGGAGCACAAGTATTATAAAACGTCATTTTACTATTATGTTTTTTCATAAATTATTTTTATGAGCAGCCATTGGAACTAACTTATTTATTTATGTAACATCTACCGTACACAGTTTGACAATAAAAATATTATTATTATTCCGTTCTTCTTTCCGTTTAGTATTTATATTTCAAGCCGTTAATCTGTGTATCGGAAGCATATTGAATTACACAAACACATTGATTCCACTCACGAAGAGATGTCCGAACAATAATATGACATAAATCTTATGCCTTGCGTGGGTACTTAGCACCGATTACGCATGCAGGGGGCGCTAGCTTAGCGGGCCATTCATGAGCTGGTGTACATTACAATCGATTAAACAAACAATGTGTCCTGGTTCCATGTGATAATTGACTGTTGTGTTGCTGCACTAATTGTTCCTCGATGTATCCATAGATCCGTATTTATATATTTTATGTACAAGATAATATACACAACGAAAATGATTATGTTCAAACGAAATTTTAATGCAACCCTAAACACTTTATTGACATCTCTATTAGTGATCTAGGAGAGACACCACGTCCAGACCAATAAGTACTTTTGCTGTTCATTCATAACACATTAATAAAACCTGTTTCAAATATCATTCAAGAAATCATCCAACGCTCCACCGGTTAATGTGAGTTGATTTAAGAACACCAATTAGCACGAATAGTATAGTTCATATGCAAATTATATAGTCTCCGACTCTCCAGTTTGTTATAGAAGTTCATCTACCAATTAAATATGTTAATGAAATATATGGCATCAACATAATTAAAATTCAAAATTATAGCAAAGGTCCCGAATTAATACCACAAGTAAAAGCGAATCCATTCGACAAATTACCTTTAAAATAAAAGAAACAAAATTAACGCAATATGCCCGCCAGACGCGCCAGTAAAAAAATCATGAATGACTTCCGATGTTGAATCAAATAAAATTTTGCTACCACCAAACACGTATAAATTGCACATTAAAGTCTTTTAATATAATTAATAATGTAAACAGAGCAACAGCAGCGTCGGTGTAACGAAACACAAACATCTGTTTCGCGGTACAGCCAATCAAGGGCCAAATGTTTATTATTTTAATGACGGCCTGTGGAGTAGTCGTAAAAATAACAACATTCTAGGTACAAACAGTAAATCCTCTTTTCCGGTCGATAAATTTAATGTCTACATCCGCTATCTACAAATTAGTGATCAACGAAGACTCGAAAGTGATATATGGAGTACTCGTCATGGAAGAATTATAACCCCGAATAAAGGAGTCGATAACCAGAGAATGAAATGTTGTTAAAAAACATCTTAAAAGGAGTAGTATAAAGAAAAGTTATAAAATAAAATAGACCTTTTCCATATAATACAAAGAGGTCATTGTTTTGAAAATATAAATCGTTCTCAATCATAAATAATTATTAAAAAGTAATATAAATCAAACTTTATTACTAAAAAAAAAACGACTTGCTATTCAGAACACATTAATATAGTTTATGTTGACTTTATTAAAGTTAATGATCGTTGATAGAATAAAACTTCGTTAAACTTCATAATCGTGTAAAATTCTGCCATTAAACACAAAGTACTACTGAATTACTTGGCAGACTTGAAATACATCTAGTGACGGTTATTAAAAGCTGTAATAATAAAAATTGATTACGCGGCAAGTACGGACAGCCCAGCATGGCTTCGCATGTGAGAACATAAAACTGACCATTAAAGGAAACTTGCTCAGATTTCCCTATGTGAACAGTACTTCGCATGTAGCTTTTTGCTATTCGATGTAAACATATAGATTAGTACTTTTTACTGTATCAATTTTTTAGTGTATCAATTTTTCCAGAATAATTTAATTCATAAAACAGAAAATCGAAAGGAACATTTATCTGACATTGCATTTAGTAAATGTTTTAAACGGTAGAGATAACATCCACGTCTTAATATAGAATTTTAGTGTATCGTTCACTAAGTATGGAACTTGAAAAATATTTCAATTAAACACTTTAAAACATATAATATTAGATATATGTTAAAGCACTAGTTTCAACGAAGAACTAACACGACAACGAGAGTTTGATTAGCCGTAACTCCACTTTGTGTTCCGTTTTGAAATAGCAATCCAATGTATAATGCAGTGAATTGTGCAATTATGCAGTGCCATATACATCGACTCATCTGTTACATTACATTAACAACACGCAGAATACCATATAGCAGAAAAGAAAATCACATATGGAAATTTAACTTTAACAGCCGGTAATTAACTAGTGCATCCAATGATGTGACTAGAATTTTTATGATGCTAGAAATAAGCAACACGCTGTGAACCGCCAATTTTTAGATTATATTAAATATTTAAGTATTCGTAGACAAAATTTAAAATAGGATTTACTAGAATTGTGCTAACGAGATCAAAGTTATGAACAATTTATTGAAGTAAAGTTCATCATAGTCAGTCTATTAATTTCCCTAGTGTTGGGGCACAGACTTTCTATATAGGTTTAATTAATGGGGAGAACAGGCCATAACGAATGCAGGTGCAGTCATCAGCAATTAAAGGATTGACGAGCTCCCGAAGCACGGAGGACCTAGAGATAAATCATCTTAAACTATTACTGCTAGCTAATTACTGCATCATCGAGCTCCTGGAACTACAGTTGATCAGAATCTCAGGTTTGTTAATTAGTAGTGAACGTATTTTCGTCAATGTTTAAGTTAACGTGGATATAATTGAAATGAAACTAAAGTGTATCCGGAGTTCTAGTATTGAACTTTTAGGTTGTAAGATGTTTATAAGAAATAAATAAATAAATTTCCCCTTAGTTAATAAAAGAAAGGTGTTTCGGTTGTTTAGCCGTAACAAATATTTAAAAATTTGTTTTATTTATAAACTTTTTTGCAGGCATATCCATTTATCAATATTTCACAAACAGACGCTTTCGATAAAAGTGGTTTATAGAACAAGCCCAACACTAGTTAGCGGTCCTAGTGCTGCGCATGCGCAGGCGCCGCTAAGACGGTGACGGCGCAGCGCACTTGGATAATTCATAAGGGCACGCGTTAGCTTATAAAGATCTATTTGTAAACATCGTGTCTCCGGGAACCCTTATACAAATACTGAAATACACTTAAAATGAAAAATAAATTAAGGTCACGACTTCATATTAGCTTGAACTTATACAACTTACTGTCTCTATTTGAACAAATAGATCAAAAAATCAATGCACTATCTGTAGTGTGGATAAAATTATAAAATGAAAACTAAGCATCAAATTACCATAGAAAGCTGAATGCGCAACTGTATGGCGCACTAAAAGTTCTACTAAACCTTTAAAAATCTTGCTATATCATAGATACAATATTTTTATTCCTGACTAAATCAGATTAGCAATATAATACACAACACAATAGGACAACAATAGATACTTATGCAATTTTAAACATAACAGCAAGGAGTTAAAATTTTTAAGGTCCATATTGAAATTAAATAAAAACCGAGGCCGTTTAAAAGCTGACGAAGGTAGGACCGCTGGCGCCAGCGTTCAATCGTTTTTGTTGTGTTGCGTCCGAGTAAGTGACGGAGAAAAATTATAATATTTCACCACAACACTCGCCTCTGACGTTTATGAGATGGGGGTCTAATGAGATTTATAGAAAACTTACCCGAAGATCATTCGAAACTCTTTTATACATTATAAAGCAGCTACAGTCGTGTTGTTATCGCAAAGTTACTCGAGAAGTTTTTATAAAGATTGTAGACGGGTTAAAATGGTTCTCGGCTGCGACGCTGGAATTATACATGCGCACTCAATCCAACGCACGGTGGGCAAAATCGGTCGTTATCGGATCAAAAATGTATAACTTCATGATTTTTTGTAGTACCGCAATGAAATTTGCTACAAATATTCAGTGAGGTTTGGAAATTCAAATGATGTATAATTTGTAGTGTTTTTCTATATACATATATATGTTATATGTCATAGAGATTAAAAAAAATGGGTAAACACAAAAATAAAATGGTAAAAAACAATAATTCCAAAAGAAAAAGACAAGTTTTAATGACCAAAAAGGTTAAAACTATGGTTAAATACAAAATTACCCAATTAATAAAAAATAAAAAATATTTTTTTTGCTGAACAAACAAGCTATACTAGGTCCTGTAGCTTCAGAGATTGATATAACTCGTTACAAACATTACTAATAACTAAATATCAATATTATTTTTATTTTGGTAGGTACCTATATTGCTTCAGGATCAGGGTCAGTAAACGTGCGTTCACTTTCAGGTACCACTTTTAAAAGACTTATTGCCTCTTCTTCAAGATTTTTTACATTTCTTAAGTATGGTTATCTTAAACTTGTTATATATGGATCTGACGTGCACAAAAGCATTTTAAAGACATCTTCATTTGTTGCAGACCGGGAACATTTTTTGGCATGATGAAGTCGCATGTTTCTGTAGTCTTTGTTGCGAGACTCTTGTGCGTCTTCCGACAGCTGTCCAATAGGATTATCTAATTATCTAGTAATTTCTCACGCATAACGAGTGCAAATTTGATAAGATTCCTTTGTTATCGCTAAATAAATAAAATATTCCAAAAGTAATATAATTATTGTCCTTGTAAACGGTGTCTGTGGTAAACCGCAAAAGATACTGATTTTTATTTTCCGACTTTTCACATATTATTTCTTATATTTTCTAAAACCGCAAACTTCCGCAGCTGTTTTTTTTTGTATTCTGTTACTGAATAGTTAGACTATCAATTAACATAAAAAGTTGCGCGTGGGGAGTCGTGGGTAATATTGAAAACCTTAGACGAAAAAAAAAAAGTAAAAAATAAGGTATGCCACTTTTTAATTACTTACTGACATAATTGTCGCTGCTTTAGAAATTAAAAAGCTGTAACGTAATAAGCATGAAACAACCTTTCCAAAAATGTATAATACTGCATATATGTACCCAATATATATTGCACAATATGGTTTTCAAACATGTATATGCGTAGACTCGAGTTCGGCACTCCCGTCTTCTATGTACTTCTACCTATGAAAAAAATGTAACTTCGTGCACTTTCGATGTTGATTAAATGTTTCGTCTACACCCGTAATTTCCGCTGAGCAAGTGTAATTAAAAAAAAAACCTTCGTGCGGTATTGCCATATCAAATTGTTTCCAATATCAAATTGGTACCCACATAATTAATATCTAGTAATTTCTCACGCATAACGAGTGCAAATTTGATAAGATTCCTTTGTTATCGCTAAATAAATAAAATATTCCAAAAGTAATATAATTATTGTCCTTGTGAACGGTGTCTGTGGTAAACCGCAAAAGATACTGATTTTTTTTCCCGACTTTTCACACATTATTTCTTATATTTTCTAAAACCGCAAACTTCCGCAGCTGTTTTTTTTTTGTATTCTGTTCCTGAATAGTTAGACTATCAATTAACATAAAAAGTTGCGCGTGGGGAGTCGTGGGTAATATTGAAAACCTTAGACGAAAAAAAAGAAAAGTAAAAAATAAGGTATGCCACTTTTTAATTACTTACTGACATAATTGTCACTGCTTTAGAAATTAAGAAGCTGTAACGAAATAAGCATGAAACAACCTTTCCAAAAATGTATAATACTGCATATATGTACCCAATATATATTGCACACTATGGTTTTGAAACATGTATATGCGTAGACTCGAGTTCGGCACTCCCGTCTTCTATGTACCTACCTATGAAAAAAATGTAACTTCGTGCATTTTCGATAAAAAAACTTAATGAATATTATAATTCGATTATTTGAGATCCTAATAAAATCACCAAATCAAACAAATTATGATATTCGTAAAAAGTACTTTTGATATGCTCTTGTTCTATCATTTTCCACTGTGCAACGGTGCGTCTCAGAAACGAGCAGCGACAAAAAATCTCACTCGCCTAATAAGGACTTAGTACGTGCTTGGACACTACCGTTTGCGATTATCTCACGGCCCGTAGAACGGGGTCATGTGAGAACCAAATTGCTGCTTCTCCACTTAATGAATACTTCAGAAATAAACCCGCACCGGCAGTCACGGAATCTTTCGCAGCAATGTTTGATTAAAATGATAAAATATTTAGAGATTCTGTAGAGGAATCAACAGAGAAACTAGAATGTCACATACTTTTTTACTATAAGACTGGAGTCAAATCTGTGAGATTGTAATATATAAAAGGAATGCTTTAAGTCACTTAATACTTAACAGTTATAATTATAGTCGGCCCAGACAAATTATTTCCGAGGTCTGACCCAAAGAAATTTGGCAATTTGAGCATTAAATAGATTATGTGACATTTTATTTATTATTCAACAACACGATCGATTAGTTTTAGTGGTTTAGATTATTCATAAAACTTTATTACATAAAAAATATAATTAAGATGATTTGATAAGTTTTAATGTTATAAAGAGAAAATAAATAATGGAATAAATACTAAAAAAAAATCAAAGAAACAGTTTCATCTAGTTTATATGTGCTGCTTCCATTCTGCATCAATTAATTAGTCATATGATTTGTCGACGAGCTAGTTGGCTAAACAAGCATTAGGTGTACTTGTGCGCTGCATGACCATATGTGGAAAAACCTTGTTGAATGAAAATAATAAATACTAGAAACCTGACGTGGCGCGGACGACTAATGTGAAAATACTCCGCGGGCAAGAAATGAAATGCCTTCCTTGTCCAGTTAATAAAAACAAGCTTTAAGAAATACGTTATATGCGTTGATGGTCATAAAAGCGTTTCATACTCAGTGGACCTACAAAGGAGATAAAAACTAGAATCAGATTAGCGACAGAAAATTTTAAATTCATAAATTTCTGCAAAGTATACAAAAACGTTACACATACGTTGAGATAACATACCCGTCAGTGAGACGTGACGTACATGTAAGACATTAAAATATATGTAAAATTGTTACATTTTTTTAAATTACTTAGAATCATAATCTTGCCGTTGCATATTAGTGATGGTCTAATGTGGATAGTTAAGATACGTACTTTGTGCAAAAGTAGATGAATGAAATGCAAAATCAATGGATTAATATTAGACATTCAATGTTAACCAACAAAACTAAGTAAAATACAGCACCCGAAAATGTTGTTGATATTCGATATGCCTTTAGCCTCGAATTCGAAGTCGAGCACAGCGTAGACACTATATAGCGCTTTGACGAACTCAAACTTTTATTACATTAATATTATAATAAAACAATATATTTATTTTTAAAATCCAAATCCAGATTCGGGTCGGTCAGAAGAGTGCATATCAAGATGGTCCAAGGCCCATAAACGAAAAGTGAACCGGTTCGTGTTATCGATGGCGAGCCGCGATAGGGGGCGCGGCGCCTGCCCGCCCGCCGACCACCGCCGCCAGAATAATTGGGCACCACAGGACTTCACACCATCAACAACCATTCAGATCGGATCCAACGACACGACACTCGCACTTCGACATTCTTATACAAAGTATACTTGAGGAAAAAGGTCGAGTGTAACGTTTATACCCCGATGATATACTTAACTGATAAATTTTGAGTTTATAGAAGTAAAATTACAACATTTTAATGAAAATGGAAGACAATTAGGCAAATGATGTTCAACTTAGCACGTGTAAATAACCCTTGGTAAGAAAGTAACTAACCAGTGGACGGTTGACAAATTCGGTCGCACGAATGTTATCATCGGCGTGTTCCTTATGAGTTCGTTAACCCATCGAGACGTCGCGGAATCTAGCAACGTGTATTTCGGTCCGCCGGATACCCATAGGCTTCCCCGCCATTAAATCCACAAATGTATAAATAATTCTCGCTGACGACTTAACTTCATGCGAAGTTAGCGATGAGAGAGGTGATAAGGTGCCCTTTACGAGTGCACCGAGTAAGCTCATTCAACCAACTACTACAGCAAACAAACACAACGTTTACAAAAATCAAAACAGGTACTGCAAATAATTAGAAATAAAAAAAAAATACAACTGGGAAACTCGAACTAAAAAAAACAAGTTGTATTATGGTTTGGGGAAACAAAATTTGCATTGCAGTCGTGAGACCTTTTAAATATTATTTTTTAGTAGTTTTATATTTTTAAAATGTACTCATGAAGAACTTTACTTTTTTGATACCCATATTGCTGTAATTAAAGTAAACATACATTTTTTTTAATATCAAAGTTATGATGGAATAAGGATAATCACGAGTTTCCTTTTTAAATTAAAAAAAAAAGTTTAATAACATATAAGGTACATATAGGTTAAGTAGTTAACCTTAATATACTACTTTTTTGGGCTTCGAAAAACATAAAAAGGATTCGAAAAACAACCAACAAATAAAAATATTCATAACATCTTTAGTATTTACGTATATCAGAAAACTCACATTCCATATTTCGACTTCGGATTCACTTAAAAAAAGGACATAAATCGTGAGTGAATTAAAATCGCACTGTAAACGAAAAACAACTGAATGTCAACACGTACGACCACTACAAACTCGGCAACAAAATTTATAGTAATATAAAGGGGAAGGATTTTATTATTTTCTTGTTTGTTTGCATCGAATAGACTCTGAAACTACAAGACCGATTTTAAAAAATCTTTCACCTACAGGATACTACATCATATGCGGTTAACATAGGCTATATCTTATCTCGAAAAACAGCGAATAAAGAAGGAATAAAGGGATAAAAATGGTAAAACCATTGTTTACTAATTAATGTGTCATTATAATTATATCCGATTCATAATATTAATCGATATCCAAATAAACAGTTCACTAGGGACCACGCGGGCGAAGCCGCCGGCCGAAAGCTAGTATATTATAAGCAGTAATGGGAAATAAATCGAAGGTTATAAAATAACTTATCTGATCATGACGACTTAATAAAAAGGTGCAAGGCTCGTAAGTGTGGGAGTAGGAGCACGGGCGAGACACCCGACTAATTAAAAGGATTTTGTAAGCTGTCAACGTGAGATAAAATGCCTTTGATCGAGCCGGTGCGCTGGCGGACTATTCATTTGAGCATTAAGCTTAAATGAATATTTGGGATTATTTGTTTAATTTGAGCTATATTTAACCCTCTCGCTTGATATTGCATCGCCGTCCGGAAATGTACACCATACACTCGTGGTTGAGTTATAATTACCGTATATTAACTCATAGAAACATCTAATGCAACATTGTTGAACCGACGCTACAAAGAACAGACAGCGGGATATTATTTTAAACATTCAGTTTAATGGATAATAGTACCGACTAAACAAGACGATTATAATATCACCACGAATCTCAGAACTATAACCATCATAACGCAAATATTTGGAGGAGCTAGTCCCAGTATGTCATACATTGATTGTAGAAGCATTCGTCTCAATTGTGCCTCGTTGGAATTCATAGCGCTGCAATTTGTGACTATAGAGCTCGCGTCGACGTATCAAATAATTTTATTGCTCGAGTCGGCATCAACGGACACAAATTTTAATATGTTTCAAATTGAAAAGCACGTCGTCAATTTGCTAAGCGTTTATCTTTATATCAAAATTTATAGATACGTCACGATCGTGGAACTCTAACCACAAGTATTCGTGGGAAAGTCGATATTTCTCGGTATCATGAAAAAGCTAAACCTCAGTGATGATATATTGAAGTGAAAAAAAAGGAACTTTTTCTAAGGTTCACGAAGAGGTTAAACCACAACGGTCGTCGTGTCACAATGGAGGTCTAACGAAAGGATTGGGTCCGGTGTTGGATTTCTCTAATGAGACCCCTTTGTGAGACGCCTCCGCGCCCGCCTTAAGACGACGGAAATCATTAATTTGCCCGTAACGAATGGTGATTTCCATTTTTTAAATCTAACGTGTTATTAGTTTGTTTTTGAATGATCGCCTACACAGTTAGAGGATCTATATTTTCCACATATCTATCTCGAAAGTGAGAATAGAAAATCCAGCAAAAATAGAATGATAGTATCAACGCTGTGCGGCGTGTAATCATGCACTGACACGGCGGCGCCTGCCGTCAATCACACCGACTGACGTATATCATTCCTGGCTGCCTTAATAAAACATATGGCGTTGGAGTGATCCTACACTCTATAAAAACACGGTACCACTAAAACGTTCTTGCCGACATTATTATTTCGCTCCTAAAATTAAACCGGTTAAACCTACACTAAGAAAGTATCGCATCTGCAACACTTTTATTTAGCAAGCATATAGCATATGTTGCATTTGCAAAATTTTTATTTAGGAAGTACAAATGCTTATCTAAAATACAACAATTTACAGGTAGCATAACATTTTACGCATTGTCGCATAAGCTCAAATATACTACATATTCTTGTAAATTTCGAGAATGTATGTCCTATACGCGCGTATATCAAAGTTGTGTATAGAATTTTCTAAGAAAAACATAAATGGTACTATACTAGCACTAAAGGTCGAAGATCACAAATATTTAATTCTAAGCAAGCAAACATCATAGACTGTATAAGCACCGTCATAAGGTTCAAGTGTCTGAGAAGCATCACGAGTTGGTTATAAAAGGAGATGGCTTGTTTTATTTACTAGTGCAGCGACGAACGTAGGAGCATCCTACGTATTTTGAAGAGAGCCTAACGAATCGGCCGCCAATCACGCACGCCGCTCCAATGTCACTGAACACAATGAACCAAACCATTCGTTATATATAAATCTTTACAAACTACATCACAGACCGAAGACACGAAGGCGTGGATATAAGGTTGCGACCCTATTTTATTGAAGTAAACAAACAAATAATACGGCAAAACACCTGAAATTATAATAATTTATTTCATAAGATGTTATGCATACTATAGACCCCAACTGTAGGACAACCTTGGTACAAAAATTCACGGAATTAGACATTGTATTGTATAACTGATAATATATTTGTGAATACAGTTTTATTTATATCCTACGTCAAGTTTTAAACTAGCTAAATATTTAAAAATTAAATTATATCAATTTTTAGCATATACTACACGCCCAACAGTTTTGCGTTGAAAAAACCGTAATAGACAGACAGCGTTACTTTAATATTAGGATAGATTAGATTATACCAAATTGTAAGCTCCAACTCGAAGCGAAGTTAAGCTCGAGTTGAACTCATTAGTAATTTCATCATACCGATTAGTGCACAAATGATGTAGAAATCATGCATCGTTACAAGTACCTACATCAGTGACACCGTGACTCTACGATTTCAATTGAGAATCTCACTATCCGGGTTTCACTATAATCATCATAGCCACACAGCAAACCAATGATGAACACACGTACTTTACAATCAAAACTTTTAAAACTGTAAATCTTGAATTTAACACAACCGGTGGCAGTTCCGCGGCCAATAAATCAACGACTAGGCCCACTAATTGCTATTTTTAAACATTTTGCATAATAAATGGCTTAGAACGGAAAAAAACAGGGTTCTGTAATAATTGGATGGGCAAAAAAGATGCACTTTGATGATCCGACATCGGACGCTAGTGCGAAATGTTAACGATTCGTTCTGTGATATCAAAATTAATAGGATTAATTAGTCATGGAAGTAATACGTGGTTACGATTTCTACGGAAAACGTTTTCATTTTGTATTTGGGTATTTAATTTTAGTTAACTAGGGTTACAAATACACAGAGATCGATGTTTCAGCATAGATCTATACGATTAAAAAAAAGTTAAGTTTCAACAAATCTTTAATACGTCTTTCCTAAAATTCTATTGTTATAATTAGTGACGCAGCGAATACGGATATTCGTATTCGCCGACTATCATCACGAATATTGAACGATATGAATTACGGTTAAGCTGTGAATCTTATTTAAGCGAAATATATTACTTTTAATTTGTCAATTAAAAGACGAAGTGTGAAATGCATGTGCCATGATCATCAAGGGTTGCTTTTTAAAATAATTTCGGCAATATTATTTGTGGTCCATTGTACAATAACAAAAAATTTACACAAGCACCCTTACTCTCGAACGCTGCTCTGCACTCTTGATTGGTTCACTAGCATACACTGGCGCTAGTGCAACCAATCAAGAGTACGAAACGTCACAATTGCAATGTCAAGGGTCGCGATTGCTTTAGAGAGTAAGGGGGCTAGTTTATGCCTACATTTGTTTCAAAAAACTTCCCAGAATAAGCAGTTTTTGAAAAAAAAAACAACGTTACAAAAACAGTGTTTGTGGAAAGTGTTTTTATGAGGATAAAATTGAAAATTATTGCAGTTTCCGTAAAAAATAATACATATATGTTTTAGAATTTCCTGTATTGTTACTAACACTTATGCTAAAGGGTATTTTTTTTTAATAAAAACATATTCTCCTACAAAGTAACAGAAAAAAAAAATATTTTTGTAATTATAGTAGTTAAATTATTGATTCAATTGAATTTAGTCAAAAAAAATCCGATTAAACTAAATATTTATTTAAGTCAGGTGGGGACCTCGTTGGGGTATTCGTATTCGCCGAATATTTGATTCGATATAACACAATAACACAACACAAGTTTCCTTTTTTCATATTCAGTAAAGAAGCAATATATTGGTACTCCACTATTTATAGGTACTTAAAGTTATCGATTACTCATTTAACAAAAAAAAAATTACACGGCAATGCTTAAACATAAAACCAAGTAATGTTATAATGTAATTTTTAAATCATAATAGGTACCGATTAGAAATAGCGGGTCAAGTCACAAATGCGAGTATCTGGTCCGAAACACAGCATGTGCTCATGGGACAGTTGACCTTATTTGCGACATCAAACGGCTACAAGTCGGTCGCAGACAAACAAATGACACTGGCCGCATGTAAAGAACTCAACTTGCGCCACCATTTATAATAATCAACGTACTTTCTTAGAATCCTCTGTTTTTAATATCTAACACGATATCTGCCTTCTACTCGCCTAATGCAAATCACTCTCTAAAAAACTATATAAACAGCTGCATGAAATACTACATCGAATTGTTTATACACACCGTGCCACATGAATAGGACCAGTGCATTTTCCTTTGCTCTTTAAAATATGAATCAAAATAAATATCTAGAAATAAAAGGTATTTAAATCTTAAGACATGCCACGTTTAACTATAAACAATTGAACACCAAAAACACTCAACGAGGCGCTCGCAACAATTCCAATAGTCAATGTGCCGCGCCACTTGAATACGACCATTAAATAAAATATAATATATATTATTATAAAATTTTATTATTAACATTTTTTATTGATTATTAATCAATGCCTTTTCCATTCTTTTGAATTTAATAAAAAATACGGGATGGCATTGAGTCATATAGTTTTCTTATAAATGTAATTGGTAATTTGCTCCAACACTTAATTATACCTTCCTAGAGCTCGTGCTTGGTATTATATTGTCTACTGTTCTTATAAACTTCACGTGACAGCCATCCTCATACATTTTCAATTATGTTCAGGTCGGGGGAGAGTGATGGCCGATCGAGAATATTTATATTATTTTGTAGAAACCACTCGCGAACGTTACGTGCACTATGAATACTAGCATTATCATGTTGAAAAATAAAACCTTCATTCCCTATTGCACTGCTAAGCTTACATTTCTCATTCTGCAGAAATTTGATATAACTTTTAGAGCTTTGTCTATCTTCTATTACCACTAAACTAATCAGTCCATTATATGATATTGCACCCCAGATCAAACATAATAAGAATACTGAATACTCATCAGGGCCGTCTAAGTTAAACTTATTTTTAATATTTTCATGATTTACGAAAAAATCAAATAATTTTATCACGGCGATAAAATTATTTGATTTTTTGACGAAACGATGCAGGGTCAGTAATGATCTGGGGTGCAATATCATATAATGGACTGATTATTTTATTTAATGGTCGTATTCAAGTGGCGCGGCACATTGACTATTGGAATTGTTGCGAGCGCCTCGTTGAGTGTTTTTGGTGTTCAATTGTTTATAGTTAAACGTGGCATGTCTTAAGATTTAAATACCTTTTATTTCTAGATATTTATTTTGATTCATATTTTAAAGAGCAAAGGAAAATGCACTGGTCCTATTCATGTGGCACGGTGTGTATATCATCGAATTTTAATTAGTTGCAGCAAAATTACAATATCTTTTTTTAAGAAATTTAAATAGTGTTGTAGCACAAAAGTAAATCTTTCAATAGAGAGGTGAGGACTATTTTTTGTTTGTTTGTCCGTCAGGTAGATTATTGATGATATATAAACACGTTTTGTTTTATTTTTTGCGTAATTAATAAATTACGGCGACACATAAAGTTGAAATGTCGCTTGCTGTTACGCATTTTTACATTTTCTACAAAGCTGTGCCGTAGCGAACGCTCCCTCGTCAACTTGAATGTCTATTATCTATTATCTATCTTATTGTAATTTAAAAAAACGTATATATTATTTTTCTATTATCCGACTCACGGCTAAATAGAATTTCTTTTTTTCTAGAAAATCAAGTTTCAAATTTTCGAATTAGTATTTTTTATATGTATACATAATAATAAAAAAATATGTTTAATTTCTTATAGTTATTTTAATAATGTGATTAATAAGTCGGTAAATAATTACATGAATATATTTTAGGTAAATATCCAAAACAACTTGAATGTACCAAATATATATACGTAATTATTTCACTTGAAAACTTGAGCCAAATCTAATTTAAAAATTGAGCGTAATATGTTGTTTAAATATTTAAGTTAATAATAACACCCCAAAAAGGTTCTAAGACATTAGCTAGATCGCTTATGCTCAACCGTCAGGTGCCCACCATAAGAAAAAAAAACAATATATTTTATTCCTTTTGTTGATATATATTCGTGTAAAAACATGCGTTCGTAGGGTATTAAAAGCGAATATGATTTATAGATACGCAAGGATACATTGTACGTTCGGGACAAGGAAATACATGCCTTTCTAACTTGTAATAAGGCTTATTCAGAGTTATCCGTTATAGCGTGTAGGAGACGTGCGCAGGCGCCACGGGGCCGCGTTTTTTTCAAACAGGGATTATATTTTATAATTGGAGGTCGGTTCCGAATACCAATCGTTGGCCTTATGAACAGACATTATAACACGCTTTCGAGAAAACGCTATCATAAAACATAGTAACGTTGACACCCGCTAGGTGGCGTCGTCCTACATAGTATAGTCATTTGAAGATTTTACCAACTAAATTGTACAATAAAATCACAGTTAGTACATGAAACATCGCGAAATCTAGTAAGTTCTTTGTGTTTGGTTGTATGGCCATATTTAGATAACAGAGATTGCTAAGAATTTGGAATCTTAATAGAAATTTCATAGCGTCTTTATACATACATTTTTTTACGAAGACTCATTAATATCCTAGATATCATAAAGATAGGTAGATATCAGACCCATTTGAATTGAACGCTAGTACTCTTTAAGTGTTTCTAAGATTTACTTGTCATGCATCTAACGAGCCTAGATTAGCAATTTATTTTACGAAACAGACTCATTTTTAGGAAACAAAGTCTCGAGGCTCATATCTCAAGTGAATAGTCTCAACTCAAGGAGTAAGCATAGTCTTCAAAAACCCACATAGATATTGGTTTGTATTGGAATGGCTATATGAAAGGAGGACCCTATGGCTGAGTTAGATAATGATACATCGAGAGCACCGCGCCGCCGCCGCCGGCCGGTGCAGCCGCGTGCCGGTAGCAATTAGCGTTTACCTCTAAAAGCACCTATTACGACGCCTTTTTCTTCTTGCAATCAACTAACCCATAATAAGAGCTATCCCAAAACATACCTGTAATCGATACTCGCTAGAATTTCCGTGCTCAAATTAACGCATTTTTGAATTTTTGAAGACGCTATGTTTTTTAAATAAATGGGAGTCTTAATATGGTAAGTTGTCAGATATTCAAATGTTAATTTAAATTTATACAACTTATAAAGTACTTAATCGTCACAGAATATACATAACCTCAATTATCTAAATAAATAATAACCTATACCTATATTTCAGAATTTTAATTAGTTTAGATTATATCAACTTTACCAAGGATATTAAAAATAAAATAAAGACACCGAAACGAAAGGATCTAATCGTGAGCGGAGATAATCGATTGTCACCGGAGCAACAACGAAAATTAAACGACGACACTTTTCGGCGGACAAAACTCGAACGTTATAAATCGGTCGTTCTCGACACAAAAACACGTCAAAAAAGAGTTAAGCGTTCGGAAGATCGTCGAATACAGATTACGTGGCGCAGGTGTTAAATAAAAATAATAAAATTGAACGCGGAGCTCGTTAAAAAGAAGAGTGTATGCGGCCGCGCGGCGCCGAACCACCGGTAATTTCGTTTGCAACGCGCCCGCTCAACAAAAAACGACATGTATGTACCTCGCGTTAACCACCAGCTCGTACACCTCCAACCATAGCCATTCAAAGTTCATCCATTTTAAAGTCTTATACGCGAACTGGTAACTTCCACAAACAACTCGACTACTATACTCGATCGGGACGGATAGTCAATACGTTAACGTGCTAAACAGGAATGCTGAATTCTAATTAAATGGTTACCTTTACATACATTATGAAACCTACACACTTAACACAAGAAAAAATTAATAATACAGTGTTAAACGACAAAGATAAAAACAACAGTTAACAATTTCAATAAAACAATTTGAAGTTTAAGATCTCGCTGTACCAAATCAAAATAATGAACCTAATGAGACTCGCAGGAAATCCAAATTTACCGTTTCCGAGAAACGAAATCAACGCAAAAGATAATATGAAGCAAATAAAATGATGGGCGCAAAATGCACAAGCTGCAATTAAGGAAGGCAATCCCTCTTCGCACGTACGAACCAATTGCGGGCAATAGTCGTGGCGCGGTGGAGCGCTGATATTGAGCTCTCTGGTGCAGACCAGTCGGCGGTGTGGTGACGCTCCGCTGCCTTCTGAACACATCGCTAATCATACATTGCACACTCGCGACTTCGACTCATGTTCGACATTAAAATGGAAAACATAAATAACAAACCTACTATCCCTGCAACATGCATAACTCCATTATTTTCAGAACACATTAACATACACATAAAAACGTATCAGTCAATGAGTCTCACAGAAAACGAAAAGCGAGCTTAAATACCTAATCACAGCTTAAGTCAAAGAAGGAATTCATGGAGGGAGGCCCAAAAATAATACGGCCTAAGTTCCCTGAGTGGTCGATCGAGGACGCTGTCAAACCAACCCACATTTAATTAAATGTGAAAGAAAATAAATAAAGGGATTATCGTACAATCTGAAATCCTTTAAGGAATGTCAACCTTATGGTATGTAAACGAAGCAGTTCATTTTAGTGAAACCATTATAAATACAAAGGTGACATCTCACGCGCAAGACTATTCGTGCGTATCGAACCATAATAAAGCTAATCTTTTTACTAAGATTGAAAAAGCATTTCAAAATCTTAACTTGATATAAATATTGAATGCTTTTGTGACATCTATATTAAGTATACATGCAAGTATCACAGAAACTCATTGTCTTCTAGTAATAATATTGTTGTTGAAGGTAATATCTGAAACAAGTTGGACAGTTGTAGATAATATCTGCGAAATGAGCGTTGTATGCTCAGTTCTAGGTCGTTAAAAACCATCGTATTCGTTGCTGGAGGCATGGTATCACTCCTCTGTTGGTGCATATTTATTTAAACCTGCCGTCACAACGCAGTTTAGAGCTAATGATACGCCCACATTATCGTAAACCTGCTTTATAGAAATCGATACAATTTGAATCATAGGTACTGGTATTTCATATCAAGCCATTCTATCTAAATGCCAAAATACGTTACTAAATTTCAAGAAAATTACTAATACATTGCACCGTATTATTCTATAGGAAACCTTGCGGAATTCGATACAATGTGTTAATATAAACAAAGTTTTGTTGTTAAACAAACACCTCATTTTAGAGGGGTAATGCCCTAGACTACAAGCCGAGTTACACTTAACAATACGTTAGTATTTTCTGTACGGGTCGTTGACTTGTAAACAAAACTGTACGTAATATTGAAATAACGTTTTTGTAAAGCGTGATCGATGTGAATTTTATGTTGTTTTTTACAGTTCAGAGTTTTATAGTATACAGTTTTATCGTTATCATTATCTACACCTTCTACTACGCCCACGGTAAATGGAGCCCATTTATACGAATATAATTTTTACCAAAAGGCTGTAACTGCGCCGGAATGACTATGCTTGCTCGTCAGTGCCGTGATTTCTGTAGCGTAGGTACGTGATTGACCTCCGTGTACGGCATCGGCCATTAACGCTCCCTGATGCGACCAGTAGATACGTACAAACTTCGAGAGGATTTTATTTTAAATAAAAAAAATCCTCTTCACAGTGTTCCATTGATTGAAACCGAAACTAATAATCGAGGCATCGGTCTGAGTGACGTTGAAATGCATTGTGGTCAAAGTGATATAGCCTGAAATATTATCACCAGACACAGAACGCGGCAATCGATTTATACGTGAGCGCATTGGATCGAATTTCCGTTTAGTCACGGAGAATCTGAGATCATTATGATGAGATGAAAACACGTCCCTTTGGAAATTATCGTTTCATTAACTTTTTAAGGTAGATATATTACAAGATCAACGGTGACAAACCATAAATACACGAATGATAATATTCCTATAACATTTTTTATCTTTTACAATTCCCGGAGATAGTTCATTATTGGAACGATGGAATTAAAATCAGTTAAAAGAGTCTATGCACAATGGTGCATATTTGAAAACCTGTTGGTACAATAAGAGGGCGTCGAGGCGTGTAAACATTTCATTATACATAATTTATAGTTGACACTGAGACGCTTTGCAGTGCCACAATGAAGTGTGGGTGTTTGTACATACCTTATTTACAACCTCAAGGACGTTATGTGGCTCACAAAATTTACTATTACAATATTAATTATTTTTTATATATATAGGATCAAAACATTCTCATGTATTAAGCAGCATACTTACCTTTTATTTATATACAATACAGTTACCTATATAACCAAAACACAAAACTAAGTTGCATGCAGTAAGACCATAATATAAATAAAATTATCTGATTATTAATATATTTGAAAAGTTTGCGTTCCTAATGCCATACTTATTATATATATTTTTTAATGACAAATTTAAGATATTAACCAAACTAGTGTTATGATAATTTGCATTATTTTAAACAAAACAAATAAGTAGAACTGTATTTCATTAACATATTAAGAATCTAAATTATTTAGCGTGATCAGAGACCGTGCTTGTGACATGGCTAAGTCTTGGTTATATAATTTCTTATATATCTATTAAATTAAATTCGATCCTTAGAGGCTGTGTGAGTGTTGATGTTTTATATGGATAAATAGAATAATTATTAGAAAAATTAGATAATATTTAACAATCTGAATGTCAAATAAAATCATGTTTCTATTGATTGGCTTGGTTTAGCTATAACAAAATTTTAACGTTTGTATTGTAAACAACGTTAGTTTCAAATAATGTCGTTTTCCATTTGAAAGGAAAGCTCCTACTTAGAACAACAATAGAGGCATCAGCCGTCAGGAGGGAGCGTCAGAGGAGGAGGGGCCCATTGTCGCGACCGCAGCCTCCAGGGAAAAAAGTCAAACTTTTCTTTAGCTCACCAGGGCCGACAATCAATATTCCTAATTTTAGTAGGAAATTTTAATAATAAAGAGCGAACGGTTTTCGCCTAAAGTGGAGACTGCCTGTTTTTGTTGCTGCGTCAAACTTACTATTCGCTAGACGATCACACGGTTTTTAAATTTAATTTTAAAGTTAAGAACGTCTCAAATTGCACTTTAACGTCACACAAACAGGTTTTCGTATCTGCTTTTGGTTTATTAATGATAAGTCGATAGCAGTTTGGTAAAACTAGGACTTTTCGCCATGTGAAACGTAAAAAAACTTGAGTTATTGAAAATAATCGGTAGGGATTTTGTACTTTCCTCGATTCATATTAAGTATACATAACTGCTAACTGCTATCATGTTTAATTTTACACTAAGCTAATATCAAAACGACAAATGACTTTACGGATACGGACAAATAATATTACGGGTGACTTTATTTTACATAAGCGTTAATTTGGCGACATATTTCCTAGAAACTAATATATTCACCTGAAACCTTATTATTCATTAATATATCGCTAACCCGTATAAACTTTGACACAGCGTTTTAATTACGAATGGCAACTGAGTCACGACACCGCAGTTTAATTTCATCAATACGAGATTAAAAAGAAATATAACAAGGAAAACAATATTAGATCAAAAATATGTTGGTAACCCTAATTTTAAATCCGGCCTATTGTTATTATAAAAGGACCCATCTCAATGTCGAATGCTTCTTGGAACAGTCTCTCGACTATAGGGTTACCATATATCAGAATTTGTCCTGAGATTTTGTGATTTTTTATACTATAAATAGCATAAACAAAAATAAACGTTTATTTACACATATTAGTAATATATCAGTGCCGACGCAGTACCCGCACCGGTTCGTAAAAGTGCTAATGGAATGTGTCAATAGTTCGTCAGCCAAAACAGGAAAACGTAGAAAGAAGAGGCAATATATCAGACTAGGAATGATAGCTATTGCTTTAGTTAGAGGAAGAATATTTATATCATGGGGAAAAACGTGTACATGAAGCATGGTAGTTAAGAAAAAGAGCAAAACTCATGAAATTTAAAAAATTATAAAAACTGATAATATCATTATTAAAATTAAAATAATTATATACAAAAAATTTCATAATACACTGACACTGCCGTTCATAGAAAATGTAAAGATAAAGATAAAGATAGTGTGTAATACTGATGTGTCATTAGTTAACTAATTTAGGCAGATTTGTTAAAATTTGTATCATACAGTTGCAAATAAAAAAATACATATTTTCTTTTTTAACTGCTTAATCAGTTGTATCATATTTAACTAGCTTTCGCTTGGTTGCCCCGGGCTGCGAGCAGCCCGGGGAGGTCACGAGTAGCTGGTGGAATCGGGGCGGTGGGGTTTCAAGTCCGCCTATTGTTATGTCGGGTTTACAGTTTGAAATTGCGTAGAAAAGGTCAGTAAGTTCTATCTTTAAATAAAAGGTGTTAAAGGACACAAAGCTCCATACATCACAGAAAAAGTGTTGCCAGTTGACACTTAATAGAAAAAGAAATATTCAGTCGAAAAACGCAAGCAAAACCTAAAATAAATTTTGTATAGATACTTAAAATAAGTTTTGTCCTTTATTCTCTTATTCTTATTTATTAGTAAATTACTGTATAATATTAAAAAACAATCGAACATATATTTCCATCAGTTTTACTATCATTAATTAATCAATTAAATGTCAATTGCATTATTACATTACATTATTTATGTAAGATTTATTTATTATATGAAAAGGGAACCGATGTCGTGGCCAGATATTAGAATAGATTAATTCACGACGCGATGGGGCTTTAAGACCGCCTTCGTTTCTGAATAGAAGCTTTCGCTTGGTTGCCCCGGGCTGCTCGCAGCCCGGGCAAGTCACGAGTAGCTAGTGGAATCGGGGCGGTAGGGTTTTAAGTCCGCCTCCGTTGCAGAATTTGAGTTTTTCGTTTTTTTTTTGTTATGTTTGTTATATAGTTTGTAATCGCTTAAAAAAGTTAGTAAGTTCTGTCTTCAAATGAAAGGTGTTTAAGCACCATACATCAAAGAAAATGGGTTGCCAGTTTACGCTTAACAGAAAAAGAAATATTCAGTCGAAAAACGCAAGCAAAACTCTAAATACATTATAGTCTCTTATTCTTATTCAATAGTAAGTTTATATTTAGTATGAATGAAAAAGGATCGAGTAGATATTTCCCCCATTGTTACTTTAAATAATACACCAAATAAATAAATATCAAATTTCAAACTTATATCTACGTAGAACACTTTCATTTTGAATATCAAAAGAACATGTTTTCTCAATAATCTAAAATTATAGAAAAATATATTTTAAGCATTAAATATCGTGTCAAAAATTGGATTTTATTTTCTCCATACTTACCTATGAGACAGTGTGGGATTAAGATACCTATACAAATGATCCATATATACACGCTACAGAGATCCCGAATTGTCAAGTCCATCGAAATCAAAATTGAAATAAAAATGGTCACGATCATCTTTTAAACCTTATAAACCAAATGTTACCATCAACAAAAGCGATTCGTTTCTGGCACTTCGCCGGCCGCTGCCGCGGCACGCTCGCTACGCTCGCTCGGCTCGTGCGTTGTTTTTCATACACTAACCCAACCTAACCGATATGTCATAATAAACCTATACAAGTTTTTGTTGCTTTACTTATTGTAAAGTTCTTGAGCATAAACGAGTCGCTTGTGGAATCGTCCGCCTCTTGTTATGTTTACAGTTTGTTGTTTTTTTCGCAGTTCTAATCTAATCGATTAACCAGGTCTCTATTGATGGTGTTCTTTATGGCTTGCTTCGCTTGCATTTTATTTTAGTCACAGTTCTAACCCTAAAAATTAACCAAATCTCTCTTAACAGTTACTCCTTATGGCTCGCTTCGCTCGCTTTTTGTTTTAGACACAGTGCTTACATAATCGATTGATCAGGTCTCTCTTAATGGTCTGGCATTATGGCTCGCTTCGCTCGCTTTTTGTTTTATTAGCAGTTCTAATCTAACTGATTGACCAGGCATCTATTGATGGTGTTCTTTATGGCTCGCTTGGCTCGCATTTTATTTTAGTCACAGTTCTAACCTTACCAATTAACCAAATTTCTCTAAATGGTCACTCTTTATGGCTCGCTTCGCTCGCTTATTGTTTTAGTCATAGTGCTAACATAACCGATTGATCAGGTCTCTTTTAATGGTCTCGCATTATGGCTCGCTTCGCTCGCCTTTTGTTTTATTCACAGTTCTAATCTAACTGGTTGATTAGATTTATAGTGATGGTGTTCTTTATGGCTCGCTTCGCTCGCATTTTATTTTAGTCACAGTTCTAACCCTACCAATTAACCAAATCTCTCTTAACAGTTACTCCTTATGGCTCGCTTCGCTCGCTTATTGTTTTAGTCACAGTGCTAACATAACCGATTGATCAGGTCTCTTTTAATGGTCTCGTATTATGGCTCGCTTCGCTCGCCTTTTGTTTTATTCACAGTTCTAATCTAACTGGTTGATCAGATTTATAGTGATGGTGTTCTTTATGGCTTGCTTCGCTCGCATTTTATTTTAGTCACAGTTCTAATCTAACCGAATGACAATGTCTCGCTCGCTTTATTTTTCTGGCTAAAATAGTGGATTTTTTTTCTCACCACGTAAAGATTAGGTAAAGATACACAAACGGTCTTATATTACCTCATAATAAGAAAATTTTGTAAAGAGTTTAGGATTTATCGCCGATAAACTGCTACGCAGTTTGGCAAATTAATGTTTGTTATATTTTTTGTAATTTTTTTCTGGTCAATAAATAAAAAAATAAAAAAAAATATATATGCTATAAAGCTCCCGAGTCGCCAACTCAGTCAAAATCATTCTGAAATTTATGGTGACTACTATCAGTGTTGCTAGTCGAGCACACAAATTATTCCATCAATTATGTTATAAATTCAATAGTAAAATTTTTGTCAAACAGTAAAATTATTGTGAAGAAATGTTTAAATATTTTTCATAAATGACATACATGAGAATTTCTCAAAAATCCCGGTATATAAAATTTTCAGATTTTTCATCTGGCAACACTTCAGCTGAATACATATTTTTTGTTAAAAGTATTTTTAAAAATATTACCAAAAACGCCAAAATCAGCTCTATAAAGTTTAAGTTATGAAAAATGATCAATTTTCTAGATAAAATGGTCGCTGTATAAGCCGCCATCTTGAATTTTGTAAATTGAACCCCATACCGGTGTAGCACACCTATTAGCACATCCTACGCAGTTTTTATTATTTTCCTAGCGGCTATAATGACTGCGCTAGAGTCCAAAACGTGAATAGTGAGTATTAAATATTCAATCCGCCGTACCTGCCGGGGTTGCCAGGTATAGACGATGAAAACAGTCAAATGTGAATTCGGGATGCGCCCTCCATCGACGGATGCCAATTTTCAAGTTCTAAAATTGTTCCTTTGACAGTTACAGTTTTTGGGGTAAATCTCAAAAAATACCCTAAAATCGGGTAAAATTTTTCCATGATACGAAAGAGTCTATAGAGATGCACAATCGCTCCATACATGCCAAATACCTGCGGGGTTGCCAAGTCGGTCAAAATCAAGGTTGAATTTCAAACGTCGTTTGCTCTCAGTGTTGCCAGTCGATCGTTCTATATTTTTCATCGGGTATCTTGAAAAGTTAAAATTAAAATATTTTCATCAAAAAAGTTAAAAAATTCGACAAAAATTGTTTCCTCAAAAATCTCATAAAGTATCAAAAATTTTTGAGTTTTTTTTTCACCTGGCAACACTTTAGTTACTTGCTTTAAAAATGTTTCCCCGGAAGTACTCTGACAAATGT